>OZ038488.1:24341972-24384472 GCA_964036315.1 Acanthosepion esculentum
GAACAGTAAGATATAAAATCCGGTGTTCTTATAGATATTTTTATTTTTACACAATAGTGCTCTATGTAAATTTAAATTTACAGAGCATTAATATTATAAATTAATAGATTTAAAATATGGTTTTACCGCTACACAGTGATAACCAGTTATCACTGTGTAGCAGTAAAACCATATTTTAAATCTATTAATTTATAATATATATATATATATATATATATATATATATATATATATAATTAAAAGTTTTAAACACAAATATTCCATGGTTATAATTTATTACATTAGAATCGTAATTACGACCCAATTCATCAGACCTACAAATTCAAAAAGAAATCAGAAAAAAATAACTCCGGGAATAAAAAATAAAATTTAGTGACAGTGTATGTCAGAGAGTGGGGGACGAATGTGAGAGGTAAATGAAATCTCTATTCTTGCTCTGTCCTGGACATTGAATTCTACCTGGATTCTATCCTCTTGGAATTTCTTATATATATTTGTATATGTATGTATGTATGTATATATTTATATATACATATATATATATATATATATATATATATATATATATATATATATATATATATGTATATATATATATATATATATATATATGTGTGTGTGTGTGTGTGTGTGTGTGTGCGCAAATATTAGAGAAAGGACTACTCCCACTATTTGAAACCAATCAGACTGACAAGAATGTCTACCTTTATCAAGAAGATGGAGCGACATGTCATATGAGCAAAGTAGCAAACGCCTGAACGGAATCGCAAGGAATCAAGTTACTGCCATGGGTATACCAAAGTCCTGACATGAATCCAATAGAGCACGTTTGGGAGCACCTTCACCGAAAACTTAGAGGAGCGTGCAAATAAAATCACGTCAGTGGCAACCCTTAAAGAAACATTGCTAAAGGAATGGCAAAATATGGATCAGACGATTGTTGATAATTTGATCAAATCCATGAAAAATCGAATACAAGCACTGAAACTAGCAAATGGAGAACTTCATACTAATTCCACATACTGTTTATTTATGTTGAGTTGAGATTACGTAACTAAATTTTGAAATTGGATGTAGTTTATTTCTCCTGGCTAAAAACTTTTCTTCGGCCACTCAATATTCAGAATTAAAAAGCGATAGCTGAAATTCCTAATGAGGAATAAGGGCCTGGGTAATTTGACCGTCGTTCCGCCATCCATTTGCAGAAAATTAAAAAGACAAAAGCGTTAATATCTACTAAATATAGGAAACTGTGGAGAGCCATGATTGCCTACGTCTTGAAGTGACACATAGAGGAAAAAGATAAGGGACCTTGTGTCACACTAAATTCAGTAGTAAAACTGAATACAGACACTTGATAATGAACGATCAGGCCTGGACGTGTGCGGGCAAAGGAAAAGCGAAAATACATGATCATTTTCTGTCTGTCTATATTTCTTAGATGAGGTATTATGTATACTACTGACATTATTCGGACTATTGTCCCCATCTGTGTCGCCATATTTATTGCAAGGACACATGGCACAGTGGATAAAGGCGTTGGTTAGATCCAGTGACAGGACCCAAAGAGTGTGAGTTCAATACCTGGTTAAGACAGTGGAGAAATTGGAGAGGGGAATTAACAGGAGATAACTGATAACTGACATCCATTACACATGGCCCGTGGAACTAGAACAGTCTACCACAGTGAGCGAAATAAAGGGTTCAGTTCGACATTCCAACTACCTGAAGAACGCCGGAGCGTACAACGGTCGAAAGGTTGTAATAAATATGGCGACAAAGATGAGGAGAATAGTCCGAATAATGTAAATAGTTTCTCTACTCTTGTGTACTCTTATAGTTTTTCTTGACTTTTTTTTAATTATAAAAGTATTCTTATCCCTCTCATAGTTGTTTGCAATAATGAAAGATGATAAATGTATGTATACTGTTAGTGTAAACTTTGATGTTAAGTGGTACTTAATATAGGTATTATGTTTATATTTTCTTTCCCAGTGAGCGAAATAAAGGGTTCAGTTCGACATTCCAACCACCTGAAGAAGGCCAGAGTGTACAACAGCCGAAACGTAATAAATATAGCGACAAAGATGAGGACAATAGTCCGAATAATGTAAATAATGATCATTTTTACCGGAACTTTTTTAAAAGCTTTTTCTTTTGAAAATCCTCTTCAGTTTTGTTTTTTATTTTATCTCTAAATTACTCGTATCGCCTTTGTTTTGTTTGAAGATTGCAGACAAAATAAATCGAGTCAAAAAGACTGCTAAACAGAAACTGATCGAGATGAATTAGTTTTAGAAACTAGATGAATATGTTACGATTTGGGGGCGGATACGCTCAAATCTGGGGCCAGATTCTAAAAATTCTAGGAAGAGATATACTAGTACTCCGCTAAGCAGTGAGCCCATCGCTAGTCCAAATTTCTTTCTTTGGACCGCCGATGAGTTCACTGCTCGGTAGAGTACTGACATATCTTCTTTTGTTTTTTTTAGAATTTTTAGAATCTGACCCACCTTTTAGCGTATTCTCCCCCCCAAAAAACCGTAACATATTTCCGATACGTTGAATATGCTCTATTAATATACCTACATGACACACAGCTATCAGAGATCGTTGATAGACTAAAGAGGATAGTACATAAAATAAATTTCACCTACGAAACAGAACAAAACTGCCATTTATCATATCTCGACATAACAGATAAAGTATGTAAAGTGTTGTTGTGAGTGAAAAGAAAAAAGCGGGAAAAATTGAGAATGGTGGGGTGGCGACGGTGGTGTCGGTTTAGTTCAGCGGGGTGGTGTTAGCGAGGGTAGATATATCAGCTATTTAAAAAATGCGGTTATTTATGTGATTTGAGCACCAATGATTTTACAACTAGTTCACGACAAAAAGAAAGCTATCATGCAATTTCACCAAAGTTTTTTTTTTTATTTATTTAAACTTTTCTCTATGCAAAATGATTCTTCTTCTTTCTCTGCCGTGCCGTAGGCGATCGTGGCTCTCCACAAACTTCTGTCCCTTGTAGCTCCTAAAAAATTTTGTCTTTCTGTTATATCTCATTAACTCTGTTCCGTCATCCATTTCTTCAAGCTCACTATATATGTCATGAGTTGTTTTCTTCTGTCTCTCTTGCCTTCATTGTGTCCTGCGAGTGTCAGATTTTCCAAGTACTCTTTCCTCATTATGTACCCGAGAAACCTCAACCGTCTTGTCCTGACGTTAAGTATGTTTATTTTTCGCTTCTATTTTCCCAAAATCTTCCTCGTTGCTCACCTGTTCAACCAATGATATCCTCAGGATCCTTCTGTAGAACCACATTTTTGTGTTTCAAGTATTGGGTGCGAATTGTCAGTTTATTTTCAAGGCAGATGCAATGTACATAAAGAATGAACTGACAAATTTATTTTTTCTCTCTACCTTGCTTGAATGTTATTCTCTTACATATATATATATATATATATATATATATATATATATATATATATATATATATATATATTTTAGAATTGGACATAGCCCAACAATTTATTTAAAGACATTTATATTATGTTTAACGTTCTTTTTATAGATACATAAAACAGAGCATTTGCTTAAATACATGTATCTATAAAAAGAACGTTAAACATAATATAAATGTCTTTAAATATATATATATATATATATTCTTATTGAATCGAGATGGCGCCTTGAAACACCAGTTGTTTTAAACAATACGCTAGAAGTCTAGACAGAGAAAGAGGCTTAAATCTGGTAGATTTAATGATAGCTGGTCTATGGCCTGAGCAATAAAGCATTTTTACAGACACATCAATGCTATGTATTCTATGGCAAAGAAGAAACATCCCTCTTCCAAATGCTCTCGGCCGGGAAGCAATCTCTTGTTGATAGGACATGTAGTGTCACGGACAACATTCAGGGAGTCCTATAATAGTATCGAACTACCCATCACCGCTTTTGAAGAAGAGATATTGTGATATATCTTCTCCCAAACAATCTCCATTCGGAAGGTAGATGGCAGAGTTCACGAAGGTGAAATGTATCGAAACTGTAGAAGCAGAATTCTCTGTCACCTGCAGGTCGAACCGGACTAGGATACATCTGTAACAGATATATTTTGTCCTGTTCACTCAAAACAAAATACTACACAGACACAGACACATATACACATACAGACACACACACACACACATACACACACACACACACACACACACATATATATATATATATATATATATATATATATATATATATATATATATTGGGTTGTCAGATGAAATGACGCACTTTAGATGAAACTAGCAGCATAGCCCGACTTTGCCCGTGCTTGATTCAAAAATCGTACGACACATACACCAATCGCTATCACTTGACTTAAAATATTTTTGCCCTTCCTTGCCTTTAAAGGAGTTCCCTTTGCCATGCTGATGTTGCTACATGCCTTACTTCTTGCCTATCTCACACTGCGAATTTTTTCTAAGCTCTATGCTAAGCATTAAATCTGTTACGAAAAAAGAACTAAACAAAATGAACACAAAACGATCAGCTTTAAAAAAAGGACTCGTAACTGGAAATACCGACTGAAAAAAGAATGTTAACAACAAATACTTTTCACACCCAACCCAGTTCTGCGGAATCAGAATCAACGTTGAGTTTAAGCAAGCGAATGAGCCAATTGGAATAAAGTAGCATGCAGATTTAAATTTTTCCCACTTGTGACGAATGCAGCTATCGATTTTTTTGCATGCTAGTTAACATTTGTGTCAGTCAGCTGTTGGCTCTCACGCTGGCCAATAGAATCTTTCTGCCTATTCGTGGCAGCCAGCTATACGCTCTCACTCTGGCCAGTTTGAAAATGGCCGCAAACTACATGAAAACTGCCGTAGAAGCATGAAAAAATCGACTATTTCCACTATCGATGGGAGTTGGGAAATGCAAAGTCGATCTAGGCCTATTTTGCTAACTTGGAGCATATGCATGTAAATTTTGGTGCAAATCCGTCGAAAATTGCGGCTGTGCATTCGTTACACATGCGCGCGCGCACACACACGCACACACACACACATCCTGCCTTTTATAGATAGAGATGATTAAAACGCTTCTGAAATGTTAAATAATTTATTTATTTGAAATAGGCACCATCTTGATGAATGGCTCTTCTCCAACTTACCTCTAAATTTTGATCCCATCTTTAAAAAAATTCTCATCCTTTGATTTGATAAACAGTTCAAATGCTTCGATTACTACTTTCTTATTGGATAATGTTTTATTGCGTATGAAAAACTCAAAATGCTTAAATAAATGATAATCAGTAGGGGAGCTATCAGTCGAATATGGGGAATGAGGCAAGATTTCCTAATTCAGGCTATGCAGCTTTTGGGCAGTTGATTGAAAACGTGCGGCCGTGCGTTGTCGTGCAGCAAAATTGTGTCATCCCTTTTCACGGGTCTAGGGTGTTTCTTTTTCAATTTTTCGTGCATAAACTCAATTTCTCTACAATACAAGTTATTGTTTTCTCTTGAAACAAGAATGAATAATGAATAACCCCTTTGAACAACCATCATACAGTAACCATTAAATTTTAGGGTGCAGTGAGGGGTTTGCCTATTGTTTTGGTGATTCACTTGCATCTAACCACTGGCTTACTCTCTTACTCTTGTCAAAGAGTATCCATTTCTCATCACATGTAATGATTCGATGCAAAAATATTTCTTTTTCCCAGTTTGTACTCATGCAGTAAGATTACTCGACATTGTTTCATTGTAATCATTTTCATTGGACTTATGAGTAACAATATATTGATAGAAAAAATATCAGTAAAGAAAGAAAAGAGTAAGGAAAAAGTCAAGATTTTTTTTTATATCTTAAGGAGGGTACTTCGCTAGAACAGAAGTAGAAGCTTATCTCTTGTTTCGTCTTTAAGATTGGATTTCCAGTTCCTTCTAAAGACTTTTTATTTCCTTTTCACCCCTGGTATCCCTTTGCGTCTTAGTGACATTATCGTCTTGCTCTTGAGTGAATTGATTTAAAAAAATACTGACCAGTCGTAGCGTTTCACCGCTACGACTGGTCAGTATTCATTACCCTCCCAACGCCAAACTTATTATTTCCTGAATCAGCCCAGTCTGTGTGCTTGCGTGTCGATCAAGTCAGCATGTCCATCTTTTTAGTGATCCAACCTAACGAGCATTGACAGGTGTACCCAAACGTGATATTTACTAGCTAAGAATGCTTTGGTCGCTGAGATGTGAGAGTTCAAGAAGATTTTACTAGACACCAAACCCGACACGTCGGTTACACACAAATCTAACCAGCAGCTAGATATATTTTACTCATTTGTAACTTCTGATGGTGCATAGGAATAGAGAAAAATGCCTTTAAGAGTCTAAGCAATATATTAAGAGATGGGAAAACGTCCTAAGAAACAAAGAAAAAATGTAAACTGGTATATAATATCGAATCTTCTATATGACAATGTATACTGAACAATCTCACAGATAAATAAAGCGACAGGGTTATATATATTTCTTTACAGAAAGGTTCAACTTGTACAAGGACTGGGGTAGAGGGTTAGGTTAAGGGTTAGTTAATATGGATAGGATGGGAAGATAACGGTGAACTCTAGACTTGAACAGGTTAACATTGTAGTAATCAGGGAAACATCCTCTTAGAAGTTTGTTCCACAGGGCAGTGGTGCGCAGAAAGAACTGTTTGAGCGGAACTTCCTTCTCACCGATAGAGTACATAATACAATATGGATGCTTTGTTACTATGTAAGTGGCATGGCGGGTCCTGGCTGTGAAGGTTAAACTTGGCGAAACCAAGTAATGTAGTTCATCCGAGCACTTTCCATGGTAGTACCGATAGAGAAGTGGGAGATTCGCAACATCCCGCCTGTGAGAGAGAGGTTGGAGGGTGGAAAATAATTCTTTTCCAACAAAGACTCGGAGACTGGAAAATGAGAAAATGAGGACCGGGCAGTTCCCACGAAAACATGGCAAGAGTACTCCATTTTCGTCCTGATCTGCCTCTTATAAATGTACGCCTGTTACTGTTAACCACTGAAATCAAGGGCTTCTTTCTTTAAAACTCTTCTTTGATAGCCTAGTTCTTTCGGAGTCTTTCTCACCGTATATGGCGACATTTCCATGCTGATACCGACATTTTTGATGCTTTGACAACGGTTTCTGATGACTTCCTTCTTCAGGGCCCTTTTTCTTCACTCAGTCACGATGCTTGGTCGTCCTGGACGTTGTTTCACACTACAATGGCCTTCTTCATTAAATTTCTTGACAATAGTATTAACCGTTTGATGATTAACCTGGAAAAGCCTAGCAATCTCTGTATTTGACTTGCCACACCAAGGCCAGCTCAACCGATGGTTGCGGGGGCTGCGGGCAATTTTTGTTCCTGGCATGTGTGTGTGTGTACGCGATCGGGACCCCACCTTAAAAAACTGACCTTGTGTCACAACTCGTCTTAGTTGGGGGACAGAGTAAATACCGAGGGACAACCAGGAAGTTTTAAGCAAAACGTTAACAAAATGGACACTTATACTTAGAATCAGAATGTGAAAGTTGAAATTTCTGAGACCAGTAATGAGGAAAGAGGACTTGGAGACATCGAAACTCACAGGACATATCGAAGGCAAGAGAAATAAAGCAAGGTGGCGAACACGCTACCTGACTAGTTAATGCAAATGGATGGCTGAAAGGGGATTGGAAGAGAGGGTAAAAAGACAAACATTACTAAGAGCTGCAAAGGATAGGACGTAATAGATAGTCATGATCGCCACGCCCGGAAAGAACACGTCACATAGAAGAGAATGATACGGTAAAACTAGCGTATTTTCTTCTTTAAATTAAAGAAAATAGTGAATTATTTTTATTACTCTCTTGTTATTCACACATAATATCTTTAAAATAAACTTTATAAACGACGACTTAAAATTCTGTGTTTTTTTGTTTGTTTGTTTAATCTTGATTGCCTCGATCTTAAGTAAACCTCACACTCCTTTGAATTTTATTACATTCTTAAACTTATTAAGCTCATAATAGATTCTTAAAGCGACCAGAACAAACTCTGAATCGCAATTCTACAGTCACATAGTAGAGTATTTCAGTTCGCATTTTTCCGCTTAAATATTGCTCTCTGTTAATATTTCAGCTTCACATAAGTATTTGGAATTTTCTGCCATTTTAGGTGTATTACAAATACACAAATAGAATCTCATAAATGTAATCGGTTCAAATACACACACATACATATACACACACATATACATACATACAAACATACATATATACAGTAGCGGCCACAATATAAGGAACGGAAACAACAAAGACATAAATATGTGTATTACCTAAAAAGTAATTTTGCGTGTAGAATTTGCCATATTGGTAATAATAAAGTGCTAATGATAAATGAACTTTTACTTATTGTTGAAAAGCTCCATAGAGATTTTTAACAATGTAAATTAAAAGTTTATGCAAATTATTAACGTCGTTCCTTAACTTTTGTCTAGTAGCTTATTTCCTTTGTTCCATTTAATCTTTATTTAAAAAAACTATTATGTAAATTTTTGTAACTTTGTATAATATTTATGCATTACACCCTAATCTTTATTCGGTAAAAATTTTATTGCTAATCATGCATTACTTTTTAAGTAATACACATATTTATGTCTCTGTTGTTTCCGTTCCTTATATTATGGTCGCTACTATATATATATATATATATATATATATATATATATATATATATATATATATATATATATTATTAGAAACATACTTAGGATTAGACGATGTTTAAGTCAATAGACACAAGACTAAACAGAAACAGAACAACTGAAATAACCATGGCCTGAAGATGGTCTACTAGACCGAAACGTCTGACGTCGACAGTAAAACAACATTAAAACAGTAAACTTGCATATTCAGATTTTGTTTTCTTTTCCATATTTTTCATCATACCGTCGGATCTACATCCACATATTTGCTTATATATATATATATATATATATATATATATATATATATATATATATATATATATATATATATATATATATATGTATATATATGTGTGTGTGTGTGTGTGTGTGTGTGTGTGTGTGTGTGTGTGTGTGTGTGTGTGTATTGAAACATGTTTGGTAGAATAATCTAGACTTATTATGTCTAATTATTTTTATTTTAATTCTCTCACATTCAGGGATCAGTTTCTTAGTGCTGTTACAAAACTGAGTAAGAAAGACGCTGTAGTTATGCTTGTTTCTTTTATTTTACAAAGTAATTTCAATTTCACCAAGATTATCTTCAGGGGCGAATTGCAAAGACAAAAATTAATGCCATTGATAGTCGTGAATTATTTTGCATTTCCGCATGAAACGCGCTCCGTTATAGTTCGTTTAGAAATTAACTTTAAGAATATATAAGGGAGGTTACTTAATTTGTATTCCTATTAATAATGTTTTTTAAATACTTACAATTAAAAAAACCTACAATTAAAAAATATTTTTTTATCATTTGAGCATCCCGAAATATTGCTTTTATAGACATTTCCTATACAATATATATATATATATATATATATATATATATATATATATATATATATATATATATATATATATTCCTCTGTTCCTTCTTCGAATAATTTTATAATATTTTAAATTTAATGCAGGCTTAAATAAAAAAATTGTAAGTTTTATTTTTTAACTTAAAATTAGTAAAATTAAAAAGTAATCAGTTAATTTAGTCTAACATTAATATTAAGGCATTAATAAATTATATCTATGGTTCGTTGTCAATTTTTTTTTAATTATCTTATACTTATATTTTGATTGGTCATTGTAGCTTACGCAAAATCTTTTCCCTTTTATGCTATAATTTTTGAATAAATACTTTTTGCTCTACTCTATATTGAGCACTCTTTTAAGAATAGTGTTAGTCTATACCAATCCAATACTTGTATATATATATATATATATATATATATATATATATATATATATATATATATACTCACTCCCTAATGAGCCAAATGATAACACACACCCATATTAATATACACGCTTACAAACCTGGTACTCACTCACTCCCTAAGAACCAAATAACACACACACACTTAACAGAGACACATCCCCATTCCAGTAACCAATAAAACTGTCAAAATGACCAAGGGAATTCAGAGTAGCATGAATCCATCCAGCTCTTATCTCAAATAACAACTTAAAAGAGACTGTTTGACCAACACAAGGACAGACCAAACTTCATGTTAAAAAAAATAAAAACAACAAATGAAAACTACAGACAAAAGTTCATTTCCTCCATCAAGACATTCATTTTTGTAGTTCACTGCAAGCAGAAAATAATTTTTATCCTGATGATGGCCATGTTGGCCGAAACTAGTCGAGGAATCTAAATGAAATAATAATAAAAACGAAAGAATATTAATATACAACCCAGTGTCTGAAGACTTTAATTTTTTAATATTTTTTGTTGTTCAATACATATATATATATATATATATATATATATATATATATATATATATATATATATATATATATATTCATTGGCACTTCTTCAAACTATCTCTCGCTACTCTAATGATATTCCCATGACAAAAATCTGAAGAGTTACACCCCATAATTTCACCAGTGCTGACCTTCGCACCTAAGGCTGACCATGCCATATACACTGAAAATAGTTACATTCACTTTTCCCCCCAAGAATCGCGTCTTTGTGAAAATGTTTACTGAGGCAACGCTTCTCCGATTGATAAAATCTAAATCTTTTCAAGTCTCAAGTTAAACATCATCTTTGCGACATATACCCATAGCTTCTCCTCTTACGCTAATACAATAACCATATTCAGTAAGCCGGTACTTCAGGCGGCCCATCCTGTGTATGACGATAAACTACATCCGCGTCTTGAGTAAGACGATAAAGTACGTCCAAAAGCAAGGTCTCTGGTCAGGAGCTTTTGAGGAGCATGTAACCAACTCTTAATTGCTGATGTTCCTTGGTCCACTCCAATCTTTGGTGGTTGCACCTTTTAGAGTCTCAGCTATGGGTAATGAGTTAACCGACAAACTGGGGTCAAAACACTATGAAAGTGTAAAAATAGGTTTTAATACCAGAAATTTTTTGTAAAATAATTATTGCTAGCAATAAATTTTTGAAGGAAAAAATTATTACTAGAAATACATTATAAACAGCAATACATTAAAAAAAAATACCAGCAATAAAAATCTTGTCGGCATTAAATACCCCATTGAAGGTGATATGTCGTAAAACAAAAAAAAAACAAAAACATACCAAACTTTGGGCGGTTCTTGGGCTTTTTAATGGAAGAAAAACAAATATAGATAATAATGAAAACACGGCATTGCAAATTGCTGAAAAGATCACAGGAGATTGAAGACATTGGCAAAAATAAGAGCCAAACAATTATCTTTGTGAATGCAACGAATTGGATTTGTTAAAAATTAAGAGGCAATATTAATGAAAAAAGGGCAAAGTTTAACAAACGTACTCGCAAATAAAACGGTTTTTCAAAAGGATGGTTTGGGGACATGACACTGCTATTTATTTATTTTTACAGAAAGATTCACTCTTTACAAGGCTCGGAGCCACTCGAGGTAGAGGGTTACGTTAAGAGTCAATTTGTACGGATAGTAGGTGAAAATAACGGTTAACCCTAGTCTTGAACAGGTTAAGATTATAGTGATCGAGAAAACATTCTCTTGAGAGTTGGTTCCACAGATGACGCTGTTGTGGTGGAACTCACTTCTCACCGATGGAATGCGGAGTTCATGGAAGTGGTTTGCTACAATGTAAGTTGTATGATGTGTCCTTGCCGTGAAGGTTTCACTTGCTGGGACCAGGGAATGTAGTTTGTCCGAGCACTTTCGGTGGAAGTAGCGATAAGGCAGAAAGAGGCTCGCTACTTCCCACCTGTGCTAGAGAGGTTGAAGGGTGAAGAATAATTTGTCACCTACAAGGGCTCGGAGACGCTTTTGAACTCTATCAAGGCTGGAGAGCAAGGTATGGGCAGATCCCGCCCAAATTGACAACAGTATTCCATTTTTGGCCTGATCTAGCTCTTGTAAATGTAGACGATAGCACGAGGAGTCAGTCACTTACAGGATCGATACAAGGGGCCGACCATTTTACCTGCACCTTTAGCAATGGATCGTGCGTGTTCCACTTGAGGTCAGGTGCGTTCGTTCATAATAATATTTGTTTGAAAAAGTTATTTTTAGTATTTTAATAAAATCCAAACCTATAAATCTGGATTTATACTTTTTTGTCTTCAGCTCTCAACCTATTTTAGTGAATTTATGTGGCAAGGGCAAATGAAAGAAGTCCACGGAAAAGGCATATTTTTCAAAATTTATAATTACAGTTTCTCGTAATTATGTATTTCTTAAAATTCTGTTCTCTAGGTCACTGACTTTTTATAAATTTATGAATAAAAAGATTGTTTTCAGATTCATTACTTTAATATAGTAAATAATATTGCATAGGTGTTGATTCAATGATTTTTTTCAATATTTAATATAATATTATTCCATAAACAAAATAACAAATATATAACGTTTAATATTTTTGTTGTCCATACTCAAAACTGAAGAAAATATATAACTTCAATTTCATCATATGTTTAGATCTTATTACAATTTTTATCATCGCTTTTTAAAATAATAAACATTATCGAGGAGCGAAGGTAGTTAAAATAATTGCAATGTCCTGAGAAATGCGAGAAAAGAAACAGCATAAAACTTACAGCTACATCTAGTCAGATTGGTGAGATCTCGACGCCAGTTGAGTACTACGCTTAAATTCAAAAAGTCTAGGAGCCATAACAAAGAGTGAATATATTTATAAAAAAGACACAGAGAGGCAACCTTATGGCGTTGGGAAAGTGACTGAAGCCGAGCCACCAGATAATAAGTAAATATAAAATTTATTCTTGTAGATAAACAATCTAATAAATAAACAGTGTTTAACATCTTTGTTGTCATTTCTCAAGACTAAAGAAAATGTATAAATCCAGTTTCATATGTTTATTTTCATGGTTCTAAAAAAAAAGAGAAATAATAAAATTTTCCGATAACAGCGATGACAAAAGAAAAGGCGTATATTTAACAAACTTATATTTTACATGATTTAATGGTTAGCAAGCTAGTTCAATTACAACTAAGTAATGAGTTAATTCATCAGTGAGTGCCGCAGACCTTCGGCCTTGTGCCATATCTAAGATGCGCTTAGAAAATCATTTGGCAACTTCCAAGTAGTGCAATAGTTAACAAGCTTGTCTCGCGAGATGAATTACGTCTGGATAATGAGTTCGATCCTTATTGGGTGCCCTTAACTTGAGACTTTGTGCCACATCTAAGTTACGCTTAGAAAATCACAATTTGTCACACATTTTTTTTGTGTACACATTTATTAAACTTTGCTGAAAAGAAATTTAACCTGCAAGAATATTTTCGAAAATTCTTATGATGAAAAATGTAACTAAAAAATGTTGCACAACATAAAAAAATGCCGGGAAAATATTAAGTGAATTGGTTAAACCATGGGAGCAACAAAACCTCCCTTTTTAAGTAAACATCACAAAGAGGAAGTTCCTTTTTGCGTCATTGTTTTATTAATTAAGTAGAAATAACTGGCAAGGGGAGATAATGGCTGGTCAATTAACTGCTAATTCCACCGTCATTTTCCTGCAGATATTTTTCATGTGAAAATAAGAGGAATGAATTGCAAAGAAACCTTGACCTGTTTCTTCATCAGCCATAACAGTGATGACACTTTATTAATAATTAACTTAGCGATAATTGTAAATAATTATTATGTAATTTTTAGCAATAAATACGATACTACTAAATACTTTGCAGTGATCGCTGTCAGTAAGCATTTCGGCGTAGTCTTGTTAATGAGGCGAGGATTTATTTCAGGTTTTATGAACAATACACTGATATTATGAGTTTCCAAAAGGAGCTTAGAAGTTGCACGAAGCCGAATCTATGGCGGCACCCAGTGAGAATCAAACTCACCACTCAGTCTTAATCAAGACACGCTCGCTAACCATTACACTATGTCGAGGTGACCAACCATTCAGTATGAATGGAAATAACAACCTTATTTCTTATAGGGAACGTCTGACCTACAATAAAATTATCTGCAAAGCAACACTTGCGACTCTTGACTGTGCACAAAAATTTCCTAAGGGCAGATACTAAAATCTTTATTCTTCTACGTTTTTTTTTACGAGGGATGTGGGTGTTTATAGTAATCTGTTAAATTTAGAATGTTTACGTTTTATTTTTTTTTTTTTTACATTTTCGTTCAATTTATTTTATTTATTTTTTTATAATTTTATCCCAAATATTCTCGTGTTAAGAACTTCGGCTATATATTAAATAACTCTCTGAGGTGTAGTTATTTTATTTGTTTATTGGTTTAATGTTTTTTTTTTTATTTTAGGATTTTTCCTGTTAATTAAATCCAAATATTGTAAAGTTACTTATCGCAAAAATTAATTGATCCCAAGAAATTATAAATTTTAAATCAAAGTTTTTTTTTGTTTTTTTTTTAATGAAATTTATAGCACGAGCACGTCAGGAATTTATTCCAATTTAAAAAAGAAAAAAAAAGAATAATATTCTTCTGCCTTGTTTATCTGGGTGAACGTCGACACCAAACTTACAAATAGTGGATCCAAGTCGCCCACATTTGTAGCGATCGCAAAGGTCAACCCAACCAGTGTGCAATGAAACGGCCTCTCTCTCAGAGAATTTGGTGAGAATTTTAGTAAATAAAAGTTGTTTTTATTTGGTGGCCGAATTAATATTTTCGTGTTAACTAACAGAAAAGATTCCAATTTTGTAACGTCTACGTTATAGTTATTATGCTATCTTTATTTTTTATATAACTTTCTCGCCAAATTTCCTGGGTTAAGATCAGCTTCACCTACATAAATTTTTTTTTCAGCGTAATTATAATTTTTAGGAGGGTGAGAGATATTGTGAGATATTTTAATTTTATATTTCTCACATTTTAATTATTAAGCTTTCTTTTCTTTTTTTTTTATTCAAATTTGTCCTCAAATTTCCTGGATAACAATAGACTTCACCCATAGTAAATGCCTCTTTGTGGCGAACGCCGTTTTCCCTAAGGATGAGCTAAAAGGTGAGAGTCAGCAGACATGGGATGTTACTGAAGGATTCTGAAAATTCCATAGACGGAGTGAGTAAGCAGCAAGGAAGTCCCAAGGAAAATGGCAAGAGAAAGAATATTTATACTCAAAAGGAAAATACTACTGAAATTCCTTGGACTTTTAATGAAGAAGGAGAGCTTGGAAAACTTAACCCTCACAGGGTATACAGAGAGCAAGAGAAATATCGAGCAACCGGGCTTGTGTGAATGGATTTTTTTACAGTGATGATCATCCTGTACAAGTCCCAAGAGCCACTCACGGTAGAGGGTTACAGAATAATAGGCATTGTTTATGTGGATATATGGCGAAGATAACGATTAACCCTAGACTTGATTAGGTAAGATTGTATGTAGTAGCCGGAGAAGCGTAGCCGCAAATAGGTGGATGTGTTAGCAAAGGAAGAAAAATTTCTAAGAGTCACACGAGATAGAAGTTGTGGAGAGCCATGTCCTGAAGGGATGCTTTATATAGAAGAAGAAGAATATCTTTTCACTTCTTTTCTATTTGTATGAATTTATCCCAAATTTATTTTTTGCGTTCCCATGACCTTCAGAAGAATGAAATGCTTTTTTTTAAGGCGTACTTATTTTTTATCAGTTTATTTTGATATTTTTAAATTTAACGATTTTTACGTTTTAATTATCCCATTTTTTAAAAATTTAATTAAATTATTATTTTCATAAGTTTCTTCAACAAAAAATTTTCGATTAATATATATATATCTGTGTGTGTGTGTATATATGTATGTATATATGTATATATATTCATATCTGCTCATGGCGTATCCAAATGTAAACAAATGACGCCACACATTATGAAATGGACAAAGTCCGACAATTATTTTAAGACATTTTTATGTTGATACATTCTTTTTATAAATACAAATATTTAAGAAAATGCTCTGTTTATAAAAAAAAAACAGTATTAAACAACATTTACCGACCTGAATGTCCGAGATAGGATACTGGTTCGATTCCTGTCGGAGGACGAATATTTTCTATTAAAATTTCTCGGACATTCAGGCCGGTAAATGTTGTTTAATACTGTTTATTATAAACAGAGCATTTACTTAAATATTTGTATCTATAAAAAGGATTTATAAATATAAAAATGTCTTAAAATAATTGTCGGACTTTGTCCATTTCATAATATGGGACCTCATTTGTTTACATTTGGATACGCCATGAGCAGATATGAATGTACGTGAGAGAATCATGGAAGATTGTAGTTTCTAAAAATAGTTACAAATTACATTCATGAATTAGAATCAAACTGATACAGATGTTACCTTAACAATCATTTACAATATTAAAAGATTACTATCAGTAAACTGTTATATTTTAAATAAGGTTTTTTAATGTATTTTCTATGGATGTGTTTTTAAATATACTATTTAACTCATATTAAATCCCTACATTATTTGTAAAAGTGTTAAATATTTAAATTGCTAGCAAGCATCAAATTAATTTCTTCGTGGATTTTTTAAACATTTAAATTACTATCAAACATTAAAATCTGTTTTTTTCACATGAATTGCTGAAAATATACCACCCCTCCTCTTCCTTCGTAAAACCTAATTACAGCTTCTTTCTCTTTACTTCCCCCTTCTTTCTTTCTTTCTTTTTTCCTTTTATTTTTTCTCTCTTCTCTCCCTTTCTTTTCAATATATCACTTCCGTTAAGTTAACAGATTAAATAGATCAATGTCTGGTCCCTCCTCCCCTAATACTAAGTATGATAGAAATATTAAAATAAGCCCTCTCTAAACTCGATCACGTCTCTCACACCACTCCTCGCTACCCTCTCTGTTAAATTACATGAACTTAATACTACCCGTCAAATGTATGAATTTTCATTCCAATTTTTCGTTTCACCTTTTGCAAGAGATATCTGATGATCCAGCGTCCTTTAAAAGGGCTATGGTGAAATAAATTGTTACAACGTGCCTTAAAGTGGTCTTTCTTTCTTTAAATTATGTATATATATATATATATATATATATATATATATATATATATATATATATATATATATATATATATATATATAGGGTGTCATTTAAAGATTGAATATTCACCCTTTAATGACAATAAAAGCAGTGCTTATTGACGTGAAAACGTGATTATTATTTAAAATTAGGAAATATTAATATTTACTGACTTACAAAGAAGATTAACGGTTTAAATTAGATATGAAATGAAATTAAATGCATGTTTATAAATATTCAAACTAACGAGGAAATCAAAAATGAGTTCATTTTTGGAGACACCCTACATCTCTCTCTCCCTCTCTCCCTCCATATATATACATATACATACATACATACATATATATATATATATATATATATATATATATATATATATATATATATATATATAGGCATATATATATACATATACATATATATATGTATATATATATATACATATGTATATATATACATAACCATATATATATATATATATATATATATATATATATATATATATATATATATATATATATATATATATATATACACATAGGCAAGTGAATACTGAACAACTCCATCCCAGATATGGCATCAATACTCTGTTTTTAGTATGTACGTGATAATGTTTAATTTAATGCGAGTATGATAAAAAAAAAAAGTAAGATTCCCTCAAAGAAGTATTTAATGAAGCTGAATATTTTAGGACACGCAGTTATGGGAGATAAATATAAAAATAACACCCCTACACACACACGCATATATATATATATATATATATATATATATATATATATATATATATATATATAATATATATATATATATATTATTATTATTATTATTATTATTATTTATATAATTGTCAAAGGTTAATATTAGTATTAAAAAAACAAAAAAAAAACATATATTTTGATTTCGTGTATGTGTCTGTGTGTCTAAGCAGATCCATGTCCTTATATAATCAGATAGCCATACTCAAGGCCAGTGCAAGGATCGCGTTTTCCCCAATCTATGATACGCCCTCTCCAGAATACATGACGCGGGGCCCCCAACTCCACACTATGTTACTTTTCATAAGGTGGTATTCATACGAAATGCAAATATAGTTATGTACAATAGTAGATGATTCTTGGCGAAAAAGTCAACTAGAAAAATTGAAAATAAATACAGTGTATTTATCTATATTTCTGAGATGAAATCTTGTAATTAATTAGATTAATTGTGTTGTTCGAACTGTTGTCCCCATCTGTATTGTCGTGTTCGCCGTTGTACGCTGCGTCCTTCTTCAGCACGTGGCACTAGAACAATCTACCCCGGTGAGCGAAATAAAGGATTCAGTTCGAAATTCCAATCACCTCACTGAGGTTTGCGCTCTACCGCCGGGATTGGAGGTTCGGGAGTTGTACGCACCGGCTCTACCCGTGCTGAATTCTCATCCGAAATACTCAAGTGTGAGGTCGAAAGTGGCCAACACCTATATACCTTCACACCTGAGTTCGTTAAATCACTTTAGGTGATCCTTCGCTATGCTATTTCAAACTGCTTACAAACCACCATATTTCATCGTGCAGGTATAATGTCGCGTTTAGAAAAGGACAAGGGTTTTACTTATTTGTTTTGTTTTCACGTAAGCCCCGACGAACACATCTTTCCCCATCTCAGTGCAAATTCCAGTGCGACAGCCAACAACCGACGACTGTATATTGTGATACCAGACGGTGAGTTGAATATTTTTTTTATGCTAATGTCTGGCAAGTCGGTGTTTCTGACTCGCCAGTCTGGTCTCATAAAAAGGCCATGAATCGTCTGGGTAATGTGTCAAGCCAAGAATAAAACCATAAAATACGGGTAGGTAGGCATAGAAATAAGCCTTTATTTAAGAGGTAAAAATGAATATAAAATATTTAAACATTGGCGTAATTTAATCTCTTGGGCGAACAAACGTCAAGAAGGATTTTGTCAAACTTCTGTGTTGAATTTATTTATTATAATGGACATAGGTTTAGTTATTTTAAAGTAATATCATCTATATTTCTTTATAGATATTCCTTAAACAAAGGTAAAACTTACTTGGGATTGACTGTCTGCAACTTTAGTTATGTATATATACAGGGTGTCCATAAAGTTTGTGTGCACTTAAAAAAAATTAAAACTTTATTTGTATTTGCGATAGAAATAATTTGTAAAAAGGATTAGAAAGAAGTAAATCTATATTCTTTAAGGTTTTATTGAAATTTTATTTAAGTTTCCACATGTCCTCCATCATTAGCAATACAAAAGGTAATACGATTTTGCAGTTCACAGAAAACATTTGCCAACTGATTTACAGTAATGTCTGAAATCACATTAGTTATTTTAGCTATACTTAAAACTAGATATATTAAACTTTATAACATTTTTTTACAGATTATTTCTATCGCAAATACAAATAAAGTTATTAATTTTTTAAAGTGCACACGGACTTTATGGACACCCATATATATATATGTAGAGAGAGATATGGATATAGATATATATATATATAACTAGATAGATAGACAGACAGACAGACAAAGAGAATTTACATTTGGCCAGCAACCTTTCTTTCAAACATCTTTCGTTTAATATGACAGACAACGAAATTTTGATGAATTTCTACTGAGTTTTTCTAGTGTTTGTAAATTCTTTTCAGTTTGGTAGGAGCCAGGGAGTGTAAAATTTGTACTCCATAAATCCTGTAACTGAAAACATCTCGCTGTTGGAGAAGCACTCTATATAAAACATCTGATATTCAGTATTAATCTCACCTTATTTAACAACGTAAATAATGCTGTGTTTTTTTTTAAATAAAAGGGCACCAACTCGAATTGAAGCCACGTTCTTTTCCCGGGACTCGGAATAAATGCCACTACTATAGAAACGTCTCACAACTACATCTTAAAAAAAAAGACAAGCAAGAAAAGAAAATAACGACACGTAAAAAATCCCTTGAAAATTGCTAAAGTTCTGGATGAAATCACTTGGGACAATAGACAATCAATTGCGTGTGAATATTAAAGAAAGATGGCTAACCTTTGTATAGATGAGAAGCAGGACAGCTCCTTCGCTCTGAGGCTTTGTTTTCCCAGGAAGAAAAGGGAATGCTGCAGAAACATCAGAATGTCTTTGAGTTTGTCTTTGAAACGCAAGAGTAGACTTCCAACTGACCTGCTTGTTAAAAGCTGTCCAAAGAGGAGTCGTTTTGGAAGTGTTCTATCGCTCATGCAAGAAAGATACCCTGCCTACCTGAGTTTTATTTTCATGAGGTTGGCTTCGATACCTGTCATTTTGCATTTAGTCACTGTTTCTAATGCGATTACTCAGTTTTCTGTTACAGGTGGTACGTAGGCAACATATGTAGAAGATATCGAGTTGATTGATATGTTGTCGCTAGAGAGTCCAAGATTCTGCAGCAGAGAGTAGGGATGTCAATACTACTGACGTGTACACGTTAGTTTTCACCTTTATCACGAGAATTCCACAGCCTGTGGTAAAGATTACCGAAGAGAGAACTAGCCTTTCAGATCCTGCACTCAATTTCTTTTTTCCATTTTACCATTTTGCGTGTGAATATTAAAGGAAGATGGCAAACATTTGTACAGATGAGAAGCAGGACAGGCGCCCAGTTCCTTCGCTCTGGCGTTTTTTCCCAGGAAGAAAAGGGGATACTACACCACATCAGAATGTCTTTGAGTTTGCCTTTGAAACGCAAGAGTGGACATCCAACTGACCTGCTTGTTAAAAGCTGTCCAAAGAGGAGTTATTTTGGAAGTCTGCTATCGCTCATGCAAAAAAGATATCCTTCCCACCTGAGTTGTATTTTCATGAGGTTGGCTTCAATACCTGTCATGTTGCTTTTAGCCACTGTTTCTAATGCGATTACTCAGTTTTCTGTTACAGATGGTACATAGGCAACGTATGGGGAAGACATCGAGTTGATTGATATTTTGTCGGTACAGAGTCCAAGATTCTGCAACAAAGAGTAGGGATGTCAGTACTACTAACTTGTACACGTCAGTTTTCACCTTTATCACGAGAATTCCAAGGACCTGTGGGAAAGATTACCGAAGGGAGAACTACGCTTTCAGATCCTGCACCCAATTTCTTTCCATTTTAGCACTGCTGGATACAATGGGGCCAAGAGAGACGAAGGCATAAATGGTTTTCAAGACTTTTCACTCAAGATAAACAGTAGGAGCAACAGCTGGAGGATAGTCACAGAGAAGCTGAGGGGTTAAGTCCTCTTTTATGGTGAGCATCAGACAGAAGGATTTTGATGCAAGAGAGTATTTGTTAAAGATAAGTTGCATATCCTCAAGCATGTGGGTTGCAAGCGCGCAATCGTCTGAAGAGATCAGGTGAAGAACAGTTTGTGCAGTCGTCTTAGTTTTTGCTTTGAAGCGTTGTAAGTTGAACAACCAACCACTTTTCCCAAACTCAAATTTCACACCATCTTTAACATTCTCAATGGCAGAAAATACAGAGCAAATAAGAGAGGTGTAAAAACAACATTGTTTAGAGACAATGAATTGGAATGACAACTGTCCACTGGATCTAACTGAGACCATCATCCCCTGATAGAAAGACATTACACAGAGTATCCTTTCAGGAACACCCAGGTTCCTGAGGACGACCCAAAGAGCATCCCTTGATACGGTATCAAGGGCCTTAATAAAATAGTGCTTCTACTAGACCGATAGCTGAATAAGATATAGACAAGACTAAATCAGACAGATAAGAGTTGAGTCTGATCAAGATGATCATGCCAAGAATATTTCCCAGCGACATAGAGAAGGGGGATTCTTCTATGATTGTTAAATTCCATACCTGTGTTCGAGTTATTCTTCATTGGTTCTACCTTGGACCATCACCGTGGTACAAGGAACCTGGGCCATAACAGAGATATCTAATAGAAGAGTTTTTAAACACCCGAGGAACTTATCCTGAATCTCAGGTTAAAGAATAGAAGTCATAAAGTTTATGAAACAGCCGACTGCTGCTATATTTGTATATCTCTGCTTGTACGCCTTCGTTACCAGAGGACTGTTTTAAATATGACAGAAAATACAAAGAAAATAAGAGATATGAAAACACAACATTGTTTAGAGACAATAAATAAGTGTGATATTGTCCATGGATCTAACTGAGGTCATCATCCCTGATAGAACCACATGATGACACTGAGTATCATTTCCGGAACACTCAAGCTTCTACGGACAATCCAAAGAGAATCCCTTGAAACGGTATCAAAGACCGTAAT
Source organism: Acanthosepion esculentum (assembly GCA_964036315.1). Taxonomy (NCBI): domain Eukaryota; kingdom Metazoa; phylum Mollusca; class Cephalopoda; order Sepiida; family Sepiidae; genus Acanthosepion; species Acanthosepion esculentum. Next base: position 24,364,459 of record OZ038488.1, read on the forward strand.
GAGATCAAGGAAAGTAATGAATAAATCCTTGTCATGCTCTTGAGCATTGTTCTGTAGTTGCCTTAAACAAAAATATGTCCACAGTGCTTCTAACAGACCGATAGCTGCACTGAGATAGACAAGACTGAATCGGCCAGAAAAGAGTTGATTCAGAACAGGATAATCATTCCAAGAATATTTCCCTGCGGCACACAGAAGGTGGATCCTTCTATGATTGTCGCATTCGTATCTATTGACTTTGTGCTTGAAAAGATATATAATAGAAGAGTTTTTAAACTCCTTAGGAACTGATGCTGAATCACAAATTAAAGATAAGAGGTCATAAAGTTCATGAACCAGGCGATTGCAGCTACATTTGTATATCTCTGCAGGTATGCCATTATTACGAGAGGACTTCCCATTTGTCGGTTGCTTTATGGCAATTTTCAAAAAAAAATTCTCAGCCATAGATGAAATAGCCAATAGCCGTTCAGGTATATGCAAATGTGGTAAGTTGTTGATAAGATTCTCGTCAGCATTCGAATCTATGTTGTGAACATTTGAGAAATGTTCTGCCCAGCGTTTAGTGATCAATTATTTGTCCAATTAAAAGTTGTCATCGGAAGAAAAGATAGGAGTCACGTCATTTGACACATGTGCATAGACACTATTATTACGATTCTTTCTTCGTTCTGTAGTTAGCACGTAAGTTATGCCCTGCCAATACTTGATAAGTAATGGACTATTTCGTTTTGATCGCGTGGAATAACGGAAAAGACGTTAGAGGCGATGTGTAGTTTCAGTGAGAAAAAAAAAGAGAGAAAAAAAAAAAGAAAATAGTAAAGGTAATAAAGATCTCATGCCTTTAACGTCTCGGCTACGGAGAGCTTCAAAATAAAGCAAAGTTCTATTTTACTTTTTAACACACACTGACTTTTCTCGAAAGGCGAATCTTGCTCAGGTTCATGTTTAACTATTTAGATATCCAACACAATGTTTTATTACTTCGAAAGTTATTTTTAGCAGAGGTAAAAGTACGCTGGATCAAACTGTGGTTTCAACTCCAAAGGAGGACGTAGGTTCGAATCCTACCAGAGAACACATATTTTATGAAGTTTTCCTACCAGAGAACAAATTCTTTATGTAGTTTTCTCGATATATATATATATATATATATATATATGCATGTGTATGTGCGTGCGAGTGCGTGTATATGTGTGTGTGACAGCCATTACTAGATTCTCTGCTTGTGTGGAATGGTGCAGAGTTCTGTAGCTAGACAGAGGGTCATCCAACAGCCACCCTCTTGGCCCAGGGCAGCACTACTTTCTTTAGGCACGATGGAGGTCTCCGTGTTGAGTCTGAGGCCCTCAGCAACAAATTAAGGAGTTCTTATCTCATCAGAACGATCAGAGTGAGTTATCCGAGTTGTCATACCTTCGTAATTAACATTAGACCCATGCAACTCTTTCCGGATCCTCTGCACTGTCCTCACATTGACACCCAATCACTTCGAAATCTTCGTATTAGAGCTTCTGATGCGAATGCCAAACAGTGCAGCATGCCTTTTCGAAATTTCTTGCGGATTGAAACGCGTCACGATGCTCTTTTTCTCACAGACGGTGCCCACCTGAACCTACTATACTATGCAGTCGACAAAATCAAAACCAAACAACGCGCATGCGCGAAATTAAAAAAAAAAATGGCGACAATTTACCCATCACCCTCTCTCTATGTGTGTATCTTTCATCGTATTTTCCAAGATTTATGTGCTTGAATATTAAAAATCTTATATCCTCAAGCAAACTTGAACGATAGTTGGTGCGGACAAACTTGCTAGTCAAGCTGAGAATTGATCAGCACCTGGTCATGTTTATTTCATTGGTAGAATTGAAATACGAATTTATTAAGTTATATTATGTAAATTAAAACATTGCATATTTTATTACCAATATAGCCTATTCAAAATGATAGCATAATTTATTTTCTTTATTCAAAGAAAAATAATTTAAAGGTTTCCATGCCGACATAGACGACGCCAATTTGACCACGCTGAGCAACCCTTCTATTCAGTTACAAATCAACAGGCTGTTTTATTATTTCTTGTTCAAATCAGATCACACGAGACAAGAGATAAAACAAGCTTACTGTTCCTCATACCGAAGGTAGCACGTATTGCTAGTAATAATGTATTACTGCTAATATTTTTTTCTTCAAAATATTGTTAGTAATAAATTTTTACAAAAACATATTGCTAGCATTAAAACCTATTTTTACACGTTTTAACCCCAGTTTGTGAGTTATCTATTTACCCATAGCTGAGAGCCTAACAGGTGCTAAGAACCCGGGTTAGGGTGGACGTGGGAACACCAGCAATTAAGAGGTGGTTCCATGCTTCTCAAAACCTCCTGATCAGAGGCCTTTCTGTTGGACGTAGTTTATCGTCTTATCCAGACGTGGATGTAGTTTATCGTCTTACCCACGACGCAGATGTAGTTTATCATCTTACCCAGGACGCAGATGTAGTTTATCGTCTTACCCAGGACGCAGATGTAGTTTATCGTCTTATCCAGACGAACATGTAGTTTATCGTCTTATCCAGACGCGGATGTAGTTTATCGTCTTACCCAGGACGCAGATGTAGTTTATCGTCTTATCTAGACGAACATGTAGTTTATTGTCTTATCCAGACGCGGATGTAGTTTATCGTCTTACCCAGGACGCAGATGTAGTTTATCGTCTTATCCAGACGCACATGTAGTTTATCGTCTTATCCAGACGTGGATGTAGTTTATCGTCTTACCCAGGACGCAGATGTAGTTTATCGTCTTACTCAGGACACCATATACAGACTTGACACTGCTGGCCGAATGTCAAACAAAGCATAACGCATTAAGGCAGGGGTCGATTTGGTATTGCATTCAAGTTGCAGTTTGACATGGTAAATAATGACGCAAAATACGTTTTTTTTTTCTTCCAAAACGTTACCGTTTTGTGAGAAAACTACTTAAAAGAATAAGTTTAGATTTAAAATTGGAATGTTGGAATTTCATTCTAGTGATCAGTGAAAGCTTTATAGCACAGCCTTATAAAATATATAATTTACTGAAGAGTTATAAATTGTTTATGGACAAGATTCATGGGACACGATTCATGGCACAAGCAATCAGTAATTTTTTATGTCTTCCAGCAATAGCTAAAAATAAAATAAAATATTAATTGTTACCGAACTGAAGGCCCAAGAGCCAAAAGGTTAATCGGTTACTGAATGAGGTTGTAAGTGATGGTTTTATATGGTTTTAGTTTAACGGCATGTCAACTTCGAAGGGTTATTAAATTTTCACGGACATATTTCCTGAAGAGTGATTTTGTCGAGAGACAGATGCATTACTGATAAGTTTCTTCAAAAATGTATTGCTAGAAATATTTTTTTCTTTCAAAAATAGGTTATTACCAAATCATTGTGCCATCAAATAATACCCTCATTTCCTTCAAAGGGAAATTATACTGAAAAATTTAGCTAGATTATGATGTAACTTATTATACAGTGCGGTAGTTTTAGTGTGATTTTCAAAAAAACAATGCAAATTTAAAACATTTTGTTTAATAATTTGTGCCCAGTAGTATTATAATGTTATACACCCTTATCTATTTTCGCTTTTAATTATGACCTAATAAATGGTGTAAGATCTTCTTTATCAGGTAACCATTTTTGTAATCTTTTACAATTTTTACACACTTTTTACTTATCGAATACAGTAAAAAATATTATGCCTGTGGTTATTCAAAATCAGAATCCAGGTTTGGATATATTTTCTATTCAATGTATCTAATAGATCGAGTTATTGTATTGGGTTTGCGCGTTGTGGTGTAATAGATACCGGCTCGGAATGAGAAACCAGAGGACTGAATTCGAATTCTACGCGAGGTCTTTACATTAACTTACGTTCTATATACCGTTAGGAATGGAATGAATCCATCTTTTCTCCCTCTCCTAAGCTATAGGTTGACTATCAGGAGAGACTGGGTTATTTAGCCTTGGCTGGCAACCAGTCAACCGTAGAATGAAATGGTAACCTACTGCGTGAAAAATCTTCTGCCTTGTCCAGTGATTCCCTGACGGCGCAACGCGTCTCATATGTGCTGCGGAAGAGGATAGCAGGTGAGGCAGAATGATTGAAAGGCAATCAAAGATTTAGAAATAGTTTCCAAAAAAATTCATAGGCCAAAAAGAAATCTGTCTCTATTTCTGAGACGAGGTATTATGTATATTATTTACATTATTCGGACTATTGTCCTCATCTTTGTCGCCATATTTATTACAACGTTTCGGCCGTTGTACGCTCCGGCCTTCTTCAGTTGGTTGGAATGTCGAACTGAACCCTTTATTTCGCTCACTGGGGTAGACTGTTCTAGTTCCACGTGCCATGTCTAATAGATGTCACTTATCAGTTATCTCCTGTTAATTCCCGTCTCCAAGTTCTCTACTGCCTTAACCAGGTATTGAACTCACACTCTTTGCGTCTTGTCACTGGATCTAACTAACGCCTTTATCCCCTGTGCCTTGAGGACATCTGAATTTCTGGGACTTATAAACCTAATGTCTTCCGTAACTATTTTTACCAGTGCTCATACTGCTATTTTTGTGTTATCGTTTTATGTTTTTTTACCAGAGCTCATATTTTTGTTGTTATTATTGATTTTGTCTGGTACTCCTTATTACTGATTCCCATATTCTATCCATTTCTATGCATGGTCGGCTCAGGAGATTTTCATGGCCTAGCATATGTGCTAATTCCTTAAGTTTACAAATTTTACAATGATGTTCTTTGTCTAGGATTTCAACTTGATCCCACAGAGGGCGATGATCTTCCTTTTTCTCTCAATATTTGATCAGCCACGCCTGATTTTTCCACTTCCCCTCGTGTTACAGCGTTTTGGTGTTCTTGAAGCCTTACCTTAATGGGAGGCCTGTCTCCCCATTATATTTCTTTCCGCTGCTGCACGGGATAGCGTACACACATTGTTTAGTTATGTTCTCCTCCATGGGAGGGTGGTCGTACTCGGGAGAAGTGTCGTACAGATTTTGAAGGTTGTCCTGATGTTATATGGACCGCAGATCTTTTGTATTTTCTCCGATAATCCCTTCACATAAGGAGGCAGAGTATTTTCTGAGTGTTGCTGTCCGCCTCTTGTACCCGCCTATCCCAGTTTATTGGGGCTGCTGCCATGTACCCAAGGTAGTTGTTACTAATCCCTGTCCTGCCATCCATCTTCACAAGCTGGTTAGTTAGGTTATTCGCTGCTTCTCACTGTCCTTCAATCTGCCCTATGAGTATCAAATTCTCCAAGCCCCCTTTCCTTATTATCTGCCATAGAAATCTCAACTGTTTCTTTCCCATTCTCAATAGAAGCGCCCATTTTGTTTTCATTTCTCTAGAAATCCGCTGTTGATCACATGTTCAGTCCAAGATATTCTTAGCATCCTTCTTTTCCTTGACACCAAACTTTTCTTCATTCGTGATGAGATTGTCCAGCATTCACTGTCATATAGAATGACAGCGACTTGCTGTCAAATCCGTTGTGCACCTGGGGTAAAACTGTTCCCGCCTTTTTAGTACTTATGCGAACTAAAACTTATTTTATCTTCGTTATCATAAATTGGCATAGATCGCTATAGTTACTAAACAAAACAACGTTAATTTTGTCCCTTTTACAATTTTCAATGTCCTTCAAAAGATATTAACAAAAAAAAAAAGATTCGTAAGGGTAAAAAAAAAAACAATATGACAAATATTTTAATGTTCGCGTCCATTATTTTGTTGCTAGGCAACAGCACAGGGAACAATGACGCCATATTAATTTCTCTTAAATGCTGTTTCTTTTGCTTGCTTATTTATTTGCGTTGAGTCAGATAAAATTTGGCTCAATCCATAAAGAAATAAACCCATTCAACTACAATATATACGTGCCTATGATTTTATATGGTGGTTTTCTAAGTGTAATTTAGATGCGTCACGGGGCCGAAAGTATGGGACAACCAGTGCTGATCGAATGGGAGTGTGATTGTATGCCTGTGCATACGTGTGCGTGAGTATGTTCGTAATTGTATATATGATCATACGTGTGCGTAAGCATAAGAGGTATGATCAAAAAGTATCCGGACTGGTTCTTTAAATTGAAGTAATCCCCTTCTGATGCAGCACAGCGCCGTTCCGACTGATGGAAGCATTCCTGGAATTCCTTTTGGGGAGATCTTGAGGATCTGCCTTGTCGTATTCTCTTGACGTCTTCAAATCTTGTTTCTTTCAAGAGAGATTTTGATTTTTGAAGAAAATGTTGTAAACGGCGTATTTCTGAGCAATACGGCGATTGTAAGACCCGAGGAATATTGGGCTTTGCCAATAACTGCTGCACAAGCGACGATCATGATGCCAGCACTGTGGTGTGGGGATACGACCACACCCTACACTTTTTCGTTCCAAGCACTGCTATAAACGACGGAAATGAAATAGAACGTTATAACTTACTGTGTATGCACCACAGGGTTCAAGATCAAACTTTGGCAAGCGGCTTCACTCTACGTACTTTTCCTCTATTACTATAGCAACAGTCACGATACTTTTTTTTATCAGATCTCGTAGCTGCGGGCCATCTACTCGACGAGTTTATGCGAATCGATGGCTGAATGCTTGTAGCGAGACATGGCAAAGGGATAAACGTTTCTAAACTCTGCTTGACACCTGTTTTGGAGAGTCATGATCGCCCACATTTACGAAAAAGTACGAAACAAAGATACAGCGTCTTCCCAAAAGATCAACCGGCTGGAGCTTTTCTTCTAAAATATCGCTGTACACAAGTGGTTTTCAACTTTCTTTTTTTGTTGCTCAATTCCCCCCTTTTTACTATATGTTATTCCCCCGACCTTCCAAGATTGCCCGACTTAAAAGGTGCATTCCAAGTAATACGCATATATTATTGGAAAACTTCATTCTTTTCCATATTGGTACATGTAAATTTATATGGATTATTTTTATAGGGGAGATTTGTTTTGACACTCATGATGGTTTCCAACTTCTGGAAATAGAAAACATTTGTCCTGCCCCTGAGACGCTGAAATTGTCCTCTGAGGTGGATTCGTTCCTTAGTTGAGAACCCCTAAGGTACAATTTTACTGTTGAGACGATTTCAATGAAACGTTCCCTTCCATTTTCACTAAAAACGATGAACTACATCTGTCATCAAGATCATCTGAACGGGAGGTTTTGAGAAGCGTGGAACTACCTCTTAAATTCTATTGGTCTCAGGTCCACCCTGACCCGGGATGATAGCACATTTAGAGCCCCAACTATGAGCAAATGGTTAACCACCAAACTTGGGTCAAACACTATGAAAGTATAAAAGAAAAATTATAGTAAAAATATCAGTAATATATTTTCATAGAAATAAAAATAACCAACAATATATTTCTGTCAGGAAAAAAAGTATGTTACAAGAAATACATTTTTGGAAAAGGAAAATATTACCAGCAATATAATTTTGGGAAAAAAAATTACCAACAATATATTTGTTCTAAAAGAAATTGTTAATATTCTCTAGGAAATTAAATTTCGGCATTAAATGACCCATAAGGAATTGATATGCCGTAAAAAACAACCAAACCAAAACATTTCAATTAAACGTCCTTTATATGTGTCTATATGACCGTTTGTAAGATCTGAGTGAAGATGTCTCAATGTATGTGAGTGCATATCTGTATTTCTGAGCGTATATCTGTATATATCTGTGCGATATATGTCAGTGTCAGTCTTTGTGAATATATATATATAATTCTCGGTAGTGAATGATGATGAGGACGAAACTCCCGTCCAGTGCTTTCTGCATTCTGTTGAAGTTTCTCTCAGACTCACTGAATTACTTAATTATAAATGTCAAATCCTCCTTACAATTTCTATCATATATATATATATATATATATATATATATATATATATATATATATATATATTATGAAATGGACAAAGTCCGACAATTATTTTAAGACATTTTTATGTTTAACATTCTTTTTATAGATACAAATATTTAAGTAAATGCTCTGTGTATAATAAACAGTATTAAACAACATTTACCGGCCTGAATGTCCAAGAAATTTTCATAGAAAATATTCGAACCTGTATCCTATACGTAACCGTCATATAGCCTGTCGTGCCTGTTAACCGATTCGGCCACAGAGGATCGTTTGGTTGGCAAGGTCGAATTTACTGCTTATAAACTTCAATGACGGTTCCGTATAGGATACAGGTTCGAATCCTGTCGGAGGACGAATATTTTCTATGAAATTTCTCGAACATTCAGGCCGGTAAATGTTGTTTAATACTGTTTATTATACACAGAGCATTTACTTAAATATTTGTATCTATAAAAAGAATGTTAAACATAAAAATGTCTTAATATATATATATATATATATATGTATGTGAGAGTATATATGTGTTTATGTACATATATATATGCATATGTGAATGTGTGTATATGTGTCTATATGAAAGTATGTTGTGTTTCTGTCAGTCTATACGAGTGTTTTGGTGTCTATGTGAGTCTACGGGTGTATACGTATATATGTGCATATATATATATATATATACATATATATATATATATATATACGTATGTGTGTGTGTGTGTGTTTATGGGAGGGTATAGATATGTGTTTGTGAATGTACGTAGGTATATGTAGGTATATGTGTCTGTGTGATATATGTAGGCGTATTTCTGTCTCTGTCAGTCATATATATAAGTGTGTGTACATGTATGCATGTATATATGTGTGATATGTTTCAGTGTTTTTGTGTCTATGTTAGTCTATGTGAGTATATATATATATATATATATATATATATATATATATATATATATATATATATATATATATATATATATATATATATATACACGAGACCAGTAGCATCCCGATGGGATGCTATTGGTACCATGTAAGCCACCTGTTGCATGGTCAAGTAATCGGTGACTAAACCGGTTCCTCCACCAGGTCTACCTGGTGAGGAGTTTGGCTAGAAACCCTGCAGGACAAAAAACAAGACCTGTCAGATGGCGGATGAACCTCTTTGATAGTTCAACGGCCATCTATCACTCTCTTTGGGCCCTGACGTTAAAACGCTCTGGTTGGTGTCTGAGGGTGCCGTAAAACCACCGGGAGAGTTGTCCCCCTCAGCCTTCGTCAAGGCAAACTTCTAGGAAAAGGAAAACTCTGACATAACACCTACGTTGTCTATTACCGCCAATGACTTGTTCTTCTTTTTGGGTCAAGGTAATAGTCACTCAGGCAGTGGGAATGGTTTCCTTTCCTCACTTAAAAGAAAACTTCACGCACAAGGTTGAAGACTTCAGGATCTTACTGCGTCTTGACACAGAGGCTGGCCGTAGACAAAAAAAAATGCAAACCCATTCAATAAAGGCTTCTAATGATATTTAGCATCAATGGCAATAAGAGTTTTGGGGATAGCTGTGAAAGTGTCTGGCCCGGCAGGTGTCCCAGGGCGCCGCAGCCTGGTCCCAGTCGTCATCTTGTTACTGCGAAAAAAATTTAAGCTAAGGAACAAGGACTGTTGGGATGTTCGTTCGGACGTTGTAGGACATACAGTCACCTGTGTCAGGTGCTGAGTATAGAAAAGTGTGAATAAGTGCAGCAGTAAATCAAACGACATGTTAAAATACACGGCAACAACGTTGCAGGAACTGTTGCCAGAGATTTTCATGTCTGCTACACCTGTGCCAAATAATGCGTGTCTTTAGCGGGACTAAAATGCTCATCTATGGGCTCCTTTACGGGTATTCTAGCAATGGCAATGTTCGAACACAAGTTTGCAACCATCATACATATATATATTTATTTATGAGGATCTCATCATTCAGAGGATTATCAGTAGTATAATGCTTATAATTATGTCTACTAGCAAAGTGATTTCGCCAATAATCGCATTCATATTGCTGATTGATTCAAGGTATGATTAACTCTTTGTAATATATATATATATATATATATATATATATATATATATATATAAAACAACTGAAAAGATGCAAATTTTTTAAAAAAATTGAATGTTTTTTTAAGTATTTACTTGTAAACAAACTTCTGAAAACAGTCATTTCTGATGAAAGATCGGGGTCGATCTGAAATATCAAAATATATATATATATATATATATATATATATATATATATGTGTGTGTGTGTGTGTATATATATATAAATATAAATAGGTACTTTCACAAAAAAACATTCAATTTTTTTAAATTTGCAACTTTTCAGTTGTTTTTTCTATATTATATACATATTAAGAAAGTATACGTGGCTTCTCATTATGCTATATATATATATATATATATATATATATATATATATATATATATATATATATATATGCATGCTCTTGTTTCCCGACTGAGCACACTAGTGGAAGGGTAATTTTAAAAAAAGAGAAACATCATTTTTTTTTATTTGAAAGTTTTCAGTTGTTTTTCTATATTATATACATATTATAAATTATACGTGGCTTCTCATTATGCTATATATATATATATACATAAATATATATATATATATATACATAAATATATATATATATATATATATATATATACATAAATATATATATATATATATATATATATATATATATATATATATATATATATATATATATATATATATATATATATATACATGCTCTGGTTTCGCGACTGAGCACACTAGTGGAAGGGTAATTTTTAAAAAACAGAGAAACTGGCCCTGCAATTAACATTAACGCATCGCTCTTCAGGTGTGAAATTAGCGCTATTGGCTACTGGCGTTTGTATACATCACGTATATAATTTCCCTTTCGATGTCGTGCGCCGATAGGTTAGAGGTAGAATCTCTGCCAGATCTTTCTAGTTTCGATCCCGACTTGAAGCAGTAGGATGATGTCACACTAATGAACTGGGATACAGCGAAACAGGCTTATATGTTGATGGCTGTATGTAATTCATTTTCTGTTCATTCGTCATTTTTATGGATTTAAATATTAGTCGGATTTAATCCATTTCGTCTAATGCATACATACATATACACACACACACACACACACACACATATATGTATATGTATGTGTCTGTATATATATATATATATATATATATATATGTCTACGTGAATATATGTGTCAGTGTGATATACGTAATTGCTTTTGTGTCTATGTGAGTGTCTATATTAGCCTATATATATATATATATATATATATATATGAAGAAATATAGTCCTAAAGTGTGCTATATTTATGGGATAAAGTGCCCAATATCAGAGATAGAGCGTGTGTAAATATAAAAGTGAACATTGAAGTCAACACTTAGAGGCGACAGTCTGTTTCATGCTAGATGCAATCGTCAGGCCACGAGGCATCTAGCATGAAACAGACTGTCGCCTCTAAGTGTTGACTTCTATGTTCACTTTTATATATATATATATATATATATATATATATATATATATATATGTGTGTGTGTGTGTGTGTGTGTGTGTGTGTGTGTATGGGCGCGCGTGTGCCTCTGTGTGTGTATATTTATATAGTAATTTTTAAATCTTTACGATGCAAATAAGTTTCAATATGTTATTGTTACCTTATAGTATTTGCATTAATGAATAACGAGACATCTGCAAAAACATCATAAACAATGTGTAACTGTATGTAAGTCGAAAAACAGCCATGTTTTAATCACTTGTGACATTTAATGAAGTCTGACACGATGACAATTTAATATATATTCCAAACGCAAGAGAAGACAACAAAGGCTTTAATTTATATTTTACAGTAGAAACAAAGGATTTATTAGTCTCTGAAAAGTAGCTTATTGTCGGTTTTTCCAAACGTAGCATGAGTCATAGCATAACAGAAGACAATATTTCACTTTTATTGGCAAGCGAAACTTTTCAATATAAATCTGAAATTTTAGCGAGTGAAAACTTTATTTCACTTTTATACCTGATCAAGCAAACTTTTCTTCTTCTTTTGTGTGACATTTACTTTTACGATGTTTTCGATAATGTTTCTCCACGATTTCCCCTTTTATTTTGTTAAGTTACTCTTAATGTACGTGAGCGATAATGCTTTTCCACAACTTTCTCTTTAAATTATGTTTTAAGTTTCTCTTTAAAAAACTTGAGTGATAATGATTTCCACAACTTATTTTCACTTTTTTTTTGTATAACTCTCAGAAGACGTTATGGATAATGGTTCTTCACGACTTTTAATTTGTCCTATGTTAATCTTAAAGGACTTAAGCGATAATGCTTTTCCAACACTTAGAGGATATTAACGATAATGGTCCTCCACAACTTCCTCTTTTTGTGCGCCAAATAACTGTGGATATGCATGTAGTGTAGCAGTTAACGACTCGGAAAAAAATAAGCAAGCTGAGTTTAAATTTCGGATGGCGTCATTAGGTTCTGTTTCGCGGAAATACCTCTGGGAAATGTATGAATCCATCTCTTATTTCCCCAAGTATGGGTTAAATAACACTGCTAAATTAAGTCTCTCGTCTTGAGGCAGCAAAAAGGCTAGGTGAAAGAAAAGCAGGAATTCAAAACCAGTCTAAAGAGAGATAGACTCCGTCAGTATATCTTGCCTTAGACATACCACTGCTGTCATGGATGCAGTACATGCTGTTAATTTTGTTCATTCCCTTTGAACTTTATTGCCCATTCATTTAATCAGACTGACAAGTTACTGCTTTTCCTGTCTTCAGAATATTCTTTGAGTGTCAAATTTTCCATATATTCTTTACTTATTAAGAGTTCCGTTAATTTTGCTGCTTGTGATGTTGATAAAACACTTGTTGCTATTGTTAACACAACATTTCGGCCTTTGGTCCCTCCGTCCTTCACCAGGTGCTTGCCAATCTGGTTAAATTTCAGGGGATTTCGAACTGAACCCTTTCTTTAAACTACGGGGCTATGTTTTTCTCGGCCCGCTGACCATATCTAGGCATATCTCTTCTAGTTCTTATTTAGCACCGCTTTTTTATTGATCACCCCGTTTCCACTAAGTTTAAGTAAACATTACCAGGGTTTGAAATCACGAAATTCCAAGAATTCACGAGCCAACACTTTAATGCATCAGGCTATTGTCTCGTGAGACAATCCGAAGTGTAGAATTTGGAGTTATAAACCTAATATGTCTGCTGCTAAAACTGCGGTGACTGCTTGTCACGTCTAACGTTTCTTCTCTTTTCTACAGCAGGTAAATCCTTGCTGTAATTTCATTTTCTCTATTATTCATTACTTAACGGCTCCTATATCGTATTTGTTTCTTTTCTAGGCCTACTCATGAGGTCCTCATAATTTAGCATATGCATTGTTTATTGCATACATCAGAGTATCTGATAGCCTTGTCTAGTATTTTAGCTTCATTTCTCCCCAAGCAGAGGCAATAAAGCTACAAAGACGCAAGGGATGACTAAAAAATATGAGAAAAAAACTAATAATGATAGATAACTGAAGAAGGACAAATATTAAGACGACCCCTACACGCAATCCACCAATCTGCCACTGAGTGACATGCCACTACGTTTACAGCTGGTGGACCGCCGGCGTCTTCATCTCGGCATTGTGACTACTGGCGAACCGCTAGACGCCCACCGGTGGCCTGCCAGTGGCTGATACCAGGGGTCCACTGGCGTTGCCATCGGCGGTTTGCCATCGGGTTATTAGCGGTTGACTGAATATAACGATTGACATTGCATTTAAATTTTTGATGACCAAACTTGAGTGAAGAGCAATAAGCCAGAAGAGAGTTCCACAAGCCATAAGTACGAGAGAAGAAACTGTTAGCATAGAACTTACGGTTACATCTAGCCAGTTCAACTGTGAATTGATGAAACCTTACCGCTAATTTCGTACTGAGTTACTGGTTACAATATAGCAATGCAATCGTTTTTACAGTTTCAAGATTTTATGAAAGAAATGAATACGATATCTATAAGCATCTAAAACCTCAAATATTTGATTTAAAGATAGAGTCCTCTTGCCAGATTTAAGGGCTTCCAGCAGCCACTCTCTTGGTCACAAGCAGCACTACCTTCTCAAGTCATCCGTGTTGAGTCTGAGGACCTGTGGGAGGATACAATGGAGGCATAACGACGCCATCACTGGTGATCATTCTAAACACATTCGCAATCAACATTAGACTCGTCCAACTCTTTTTGAATACTGTGCAATGTCCTCAAATTGACACCCAAACACTCTGGAATATTCGTATTGGAACTTCTGGAACCAATACCAAGCAGTACAACATGCCGTTTCTAAATTTCATGCGGAGTGAATTGAGTCATGGTGCTCTTTTTCTCACAGACAGTGCCCAACTGACCCTACTATACTGGGTAGTTGAGAAAATTAAAAACAAGCAACTGGCATGCGCGAAATGAAAAATATAAAATGGCGACTATTTACACATCACACCCTCTCTCTCTCTCTCTCTCTCTCTATATATATATATATATATATATATATATATATATATATATACCCAAGTATAGGATTGCTGTATAGAAATAAATTATAGTATATTATGTATGGGATTGGTGTATACGGAATAAATTCTAAGAATGAAGAAATACTATTCTTAAAAAACTGCTCAATACAGAGTAGAGCAAATATAATTTATTCGAAAATTACAACATAAATATGTTATAAAATAACGTTTCAACACCATCACTTGATAAGACACCAGAAGTGTTGAAACAAAATGGCGATTTTGTAGTGATCTTATAACATATTTATGTTATAATTTTCGAATAAATTATATATATATATATATATATATATATATATATATATATTTACTCTTCGGTAAAGCGAATTGAGTCCTGTCGGTCACTGTGTGTTTGTCTAAATACGCTAAAATTCACCTTCACCGACGGCTTCGTGGTAGAATTTCGGACTGACCCCACTTTAGTGTGGTTTCGATCCTAGCTAAATGCAACCGGACGTCTAGCCACATTAAACAGCTGTGACACAGCGAAACAGTCTGTCTGTGGATGACAATAATATATATATATATATATATATATATATATATATATATATATATATATTTAAATAAATTGTGGGAGGTACAGAACCGAAAAATAGCCGGGAAAACAAAGAATTTGTTCCTAATAGGCATTATGTGAAATGAAAAAATAAAAAATAAGAGATGAAACACTAACAAGACAGACCAACCGGTTTCGTTCCCTAGATTATCAAGGTCAACGGGGAACATAATAATTTATTTTATAATAAATAGCTTTTACTCTCACATACAATCTTCATACAATTAAAACATTAAAAGAGGAAATGAATAATTTGTATAAAAAAAAAAATATTTAACCCAATATCGCAATTTCCCGCAAAAAAAAAATATATATATATAGCAGGAAAATAGGGATGGAAGAAGTGGGGGAATAGATTAACGAACACTAGAGCGTAATAACATGAAGACTAAGGAGACAGTCTCTTTGCTTACAAAGAGGCGGTCCCCTTGATCGTATATACAGAGACTCAAGTGCTCGTAAGTGAAAAAGGGAGTGCGAACTGGCCAGTACAGTGAACAAGTTCGAACTAAAATTAATAGCACAAGCCCTGCTATTTATCAGATGTTCCGTAATAGCTGAACCGGAAGTATTCACCAGTTGGCTCTTACGGGCTTCCGGATGCAGAACTCCTAATTGGACATGCTGCCTAATCCTACAATCCAATCGCTGGGTCGTTCTTGCTATGTAGTTGTTACTACAACTACAATTGAATGTGTAGAGTAGTTCATATATATATATATATATATATATATATATATATATATATGAACAATTTACACTTTATTGTCAAGAACTACTTAACTACTCATCAGCCACGCCCACTGAACTGTGAGATGACATAATTTCATGATCATCAATTTCTGACGCTCAAATTACTATGGCTGCTCCCTTGATCATAATCAGCCAATCATATTAAAGTTTAAACAGGTAGCAATATGAGCCTTTTTTTTCATAAAACGGAAATAATTCTCCAACTCCAATTAGATGCGAGACTTATAATGGTCGGTAGCAGTTACATGTGTTTGCTCGTCGCCTAACTGAATGGAAGAAATTCGTTCGTAGGCTTATATTCGTCGTCTATATATATGCAGGGGATAACCGAAAATTATGTAATTTCCATCAGCTTTATTTAGCCCCTATGTGTCAACTAAATAAAAAACAACATAAGCATATAGAAGATATATCTTAACGTTCACTTAGCATTTTGCAGCCAATCTTTGTCTAATTTTTCTGTGTTTCCTTGTAAAGGCTGCCAACTCCGTATCCACCGTGCCTTCATCGGTGAAATTCCTGGATCGATCATTTCTCGCTAGACAGTAACTTTGACACTCAATCTGATGCTTTACCTTGATTCCGAATTATTTTTAATAAAAGTTCACCAAAGTCAAGGCATGAGAGTAACTCAAGATAGATCGTTACTGTTAAAATGTCTATCATGTACAAACCGTGTGAGAATGTAAAGAAAGTGGCAAGGAGTGAGTATTATGAGGATAAGGATGCTAAATAACGATTGATCCTTGACATGAAGACGGTAAGATTGTAGTTACCAAGGAAGCACCCACGTGGGAGTCTGTTCCAAAGTTCTTGGAATTAAAAATTGTCTAAGTGAAACTTTCTTCTTACATTTGGAATACAGAAGATATGACTGATTCAACTGTGGGTGTGGCAAGGTGTGTGCTAGCTGTAAAAGTATGAACTGGTTGCACTAAATAATTGTGCTAATCAGAACATTTTCTCCGAATATAACGATAGAGAAGCAATAGGCCTGCACGGGCAAAAATGGCTGCAGTGAATAAGTCTTCAGCAAAATGCCGTTTTTTTTTTTGTTTTTTTTTTAAAGGAACTCCTCAGGAACGTTTTGAAAATAAAATAAAACGTATGTAAAACAAAAAAGGGGTAGATTTCACGTGTGAGATGAGACTTAATTTTAAACTGTAAAATGTAAAATAAAATGACAAATTACATACCCGTGTGAAAACCGGAACTCCTACTTAGCGCATGCGCTTTTAGCGAACTATCATGAATGTTCGCCTTTCAATATGGCCGGTAATAGTTGGATATAGAATGTGTTTGATAGTCGCCGAAGTGAATGAAAGAAATTCCTTCATACGCTTATATTCGGCATTTCAATGACATTTGGTTCAACATATACAAAAGTAAAAAAAATAAAAACAAGTGTCGACATTTAGCGCTCGTTTTTCATCGGGTCGGATAGCCTCTTCTTTGTAATGAGCGTCCATTTCTGAGCGAGTAAATGAAAAATAAAGTTTGTAACGCGTGCGTTTGTATGTGGGTGTGTGAAGATGCAAGCTTAAAGGAGAAAAATATTCATCTTTGCCCCTGACGAAATTCCAGCTGGGTCATCAAATCGTGTGATTGTTGTCCTTTAGTTGACTTCTTTTACATCGTAGGTTCAGCATTCGCCCGCATTTACAGATCCATGGACATTATAATCTTAGTTTCATGAACTGATAGAAAATATCGTTCGTCTTCCTTAAAAGCTTACGTATTCTCGTCAGCTCGAGACTTTCGTATGGAAACCATACATGGCGCTAAACTCGTTCAGAAATAGCTTTCAAAGATAAATGGTTAAGAATGGCTTTGAGCAAGAGAAGATTACACTTTTTCAAACTTTGTTGGCTGGCGCTACAGAATCAGAAAAAAACTGTACCAAATAACAGAAATCATATTACTTGAGGATTTTCAGCATCAGCCATAACTCAAATGGCCATCACATGTAACTTAAAATCGGTCCAAGTAATCAAAATGTTGACATTCCACACTTCAAATAAAAGGTTAGGAAAAAACCCACCATCAATACTGGAAAAAGGGATAACAGCTATTGTATTTGAGATACCTATTTTCCTAAAAAAATGTTTTAATAGAAAACCTTTTATAAATTTTAGCCGACAGTAGTAGTGACTGCTCGCTAAATGAATGCCCAATGTTTCTTTATAAGGAAACAGTTAATATTACTATTATCATTATCAATATTCACTAATGAAAGTCTTAACACAAGAAATTAATGAATCCATTTCATTCAATTCTATGTGCCGTGTCTCTTCAGAACATGGGTGATCAGGGCTCTCCGCAACTTCCTCTCCCTTGTGGCTTTTAACAATTTCTCTCCCTTTGATAAGGGTCCCATCCCCGTTCCGCTACGCTTCCCCGATCACTACTCTCTTAACCTGTTCAAGTCTAGGCTTAATCGTTATCTCGCCCACATATCCGTATAAACTATGCCTCTTATTCTGTAACCCTCTACTTTGAGTGGCTCTTAGCCTTGTTCAGAATGAACATCATTTAAAAAAAAAAAACACTCACATAAGCTCCGTCAATGAATGCCGAATGTTTGCAAGTAGTTAATAAAGGTGTTTCATTAAGACGAATTATATATAAAGGGTGTTTCATTAAAACGGATTAAAGTCAGCAGTAAATAAATCAGTGTTATTGGTGAAAATTTATTTATTTCTCTATAGGATCATGTTATTTAAGTCATGGCAATTATGGGTGAAAAATGATATCGACCAAATGTCTGTCAAATCTGAAAGAAAAAGAAAAAAATCAGACGCTTAAACTTAATTCACATTGAAAATCGGTCCAAGTTATTGGAACACCCTTTATTAACTATATTGACTGATTAAATGTTTAAAATAAGAAATTAATGAATTCAATTCATGCAGTTCTATGCGCCGTGTCTCTTCAGGACATGGGAGATCGGGCTCTCCACACTTTCCTATCCCTTTTGCCCGTTAGCAATGTTTGCCTTTGCCCCAGTTTCGCAATCTATTCACATAAGCTCATTATGTTAGTGGCTCGCTGCCTTGCCCTATTTCTCTTGTCCCAAATATGCCCAGTGAGGGTTAAGTTTTCCAAGCCTTCTTTTAACATTATGTGTCCAAGGAATTTTAGCTGTCTTGTCCAAATTCTAAGTATTCGTTTTTCTGCCATTTACCTTTAAGACATCCTCGTTACTTGCTCAATCCGTCTACGGAATTTTCAGTATCCTTCTGTAGAACCACTTATTTGTTGTCTCCAGTTTTCTCCTCATTCGCGCGCGCGTGTGTGTGTGGGGGGGGGGAATTGTCCAGTCTTCACTTTCATATGAGGATCTAAAATATCCCAAATGAAAAGACTACTATCATTCTCTGATTGGCTGGCAAATTGTAAACCTTTAATGCGCCATTTGCTTTATGAAATACCCTAACCTCTACCACACGAACACACAGGAAATGTTTGCATCAGGTGCAGAATGGCCTTTAGCATTGGGCAAAATCAAGTCACCTCAAATAGTGTCGTCATTGATCTCTGGACAATCACAATTCTTAATCGAATATCCAGTTTTATTTCTCTTGCTACTGGTGTTTTTTGGAGACGAATTCAAGTGCACCAATTATCAACTTTGGTTCTCGTAAGGGATTCCTGTATTTTGGTGGGGCGAGGGGAAAATCAGATGCTGTAAGCTGCGGGTGGTGTAATGGATAACTGCTTGAAATTGTTAATCAGACGCCCGAGTTCCAATTCCTACTGGGTTCGTTATATTCATTAAGTGCAAATACCATGGTGAAAGGTATGAATCCCCCCTTCTCCCACTAGATATGAGTAAATAGATCAACCTAAATATGACACAGTGTTTTTATTTCCTTCATAAGTAAATTGTACTTTAAGAAAATGAAATTCGTAATTGCCATTTTGCCATTTTATTCGAATTATTCCAACTTCAGACTGACCATAAATTTCCAACTTTTCGAAATCCCACTAACGTCGCAGTTCTGGAGTACGAGGCATTGTGAAGGAATTATATAATCACTTCTGTTGCATTTCTTTTCCAACGGTAAATTAAACAAATATCGATGAATATTTCTCATTAAAAGTGTTATCTAAGAAAAAAATTGTCATTTACTTAT
>OZ038488.1:24386972-24456972 GCA_964036315.1 Acanthosepion esculentum
GACTCATAATTGAGTGTTTCCAAGGATACAGAGAAATCCACTCATCTAGACAAGGGGTGGTAGCGTGTTCAATTTCAATTTTCGATGTCTCAGTTAATAGTTACATTCGAAAGCGGGGTTATGTTTAGGGATGGGTAGGGATGTATTTTTCAACAAATTGAGCACTATTGTTTAAAAATATAAATAATACCACCGGATTATATATGTTACTGTTCTTGCTTTTTACTTATATATATATATATATATATGTTCTTGCTTTTTACTTTTTTATATATATATATATATATATATATATATACATATATATATATATATATACATATATATATATATATATATACATATATATATATATACATATATATATATATATATATATATATATATATATATATATATATATATATATATATATATATATATATATATATATATATATATATATATATAAGTAAAAAGCAAGAACAGTAACATATATATATATATATATAAGCTGAAGTTAACATCATTCAGTTAAGTGACAAATGGATAGCGGCTCGGATTGATGAGTTGGAGAGCCGAGTTCGAATTCCAGTTGGACCATTTACATTCACTTATATGCTAATGTGTATGTTTACATTGATACGGCGATAAATGTGAACAATTTCCTTAAAATTGTTCTTGAGATATACAAAATTATAACTCGTTTCCTCCTATATATTTTTTCTTTTAGAGACTCCTACGAATTTACTGTTACAGGCAGACTTCGGCTTAAGAAGGAGTTTACCTGGAGTAAAAAAAAAAGGTGCAGTTTCGATTCGTTTCGGAAGCTAAATTTTCCTTTCATAGGACATCTCAGTTGAGGTCCGTTTTTATTAATTTCACAGTTTAATAAATTCATTGTTGTTTAGTGTTGGGTACGAAAATGAAGCTAGCAGGTATTCATTCGTAGAAGTCTCAACCACAAAAACAGGTTGATTCACACACACACACACACACACACACACACACACCTATATATATATATATATAAATATATGTATATAAAATAAATATAGTCTAAAGACTATATTTATGGGATAAAGTGATCAATATCAGAGATAGAGCGTGTGCAAATATAAAAGTGAACATAGAAGTCAACACTTAGAGGCGACATTTATATGTATATATATATATATATATATATATATATATATATATATGCATATATGTGTATATATATATGTGTGTGTGTGTGTATGTGTGTGTGTGTGTGCGTGTATGTGTGCAAATATATAGAAAAATAAGAAAGAACCATTAGTTTAATAATTTGATGTTCTTTAATATTTTGGTTTTATTTTTAAAAAAACAGTGCTCAATACACAAGTAGAGCCTATATTATAATTATTTTTTTTAACAATATGATTCCATCGCTGCATAAAAGTTCTCATATTTCAAAAACAGAAGTTTAAAAACTTCAATTTAATTACAGAAATTAAATTAAAGTACCTAGTTCGGTTTCCTCTTCAAGCTAATTTGGGAATAACAGATTTTGAAATTTATGGAGTTTTATGAGAATATACATTCGTAATTAAGAGAAATTAATACTACGAATGCATATGCTTATGAAGCTCCATAAATTTTAAAATTTGTTATTCCAAAATTCGCTTGAGGGTGAAACAGAACTAGGTACTTTAATTTCATTTCATTTCTATAATTAAATTGAAGTTTTTTTAGCTTCTGTTTTTGAAATATGAGAATTATTTAGCGATGGAATCATATTTTAAAAAAAAAATTATACACACACACACACACACACACATATATATATATATATATATATATATATATATATATATATATATATATATATATATATATATGCATGTGTGTGTGTTACCGTTGCAAGGGGGAATGTGTATTTGTTCGGGTGTAAATGTGTGGAATACCGGTCAGAAACTGAACCCAGTGAAAAGAATCACTTCCTTATTTTCCATTAACAACAACAACAACAACAACAACAACAACAAAAATCTTCTTCTTCTTATCTTCCTTTTCTCCCAAACATAACCTATCAAGTTTTCACATTCTACCTGGTTTAACGTCTTGATATATGGGCACGAAAAATTGTGAAGGGCTGCACGGATTCAATGCTTCGCCTTTCTTAACACTTAAGCGGGACCCCTACTCACATTGTTGGCACTTATATCTGACAGGAATTACAATTGATGGCCCTTGTTTGCGCCTGCTACCTGCTGGGTTTTTTGGCGTAAAAGAAGGAAATCATATTCACTGAGGAGAGTCGAACAGAGGGATTACTACCCGACATCCTTATGCTGAGAGAGGAATGTATACAAAAATGTTCAGGATGGGGAATCAAAAACAAAAAAAAATAAAAATAACGAAGATAAAGTGAAAACTAGAAACTTTTGTAAGATATTATTTCTATCTACTGTATTACAAGCCTGTTGAGCTATCTATTTCAGGGTTTGTTGCGATTTGGGCAAAACTAATGAGAAAAGATTGTTTGGAGAAATTGACACCCAGAGGAAATATTGACGACAAACAGAAAAGAAAGAAACAGCGAGTCACCTGCTTACGAAGCTTGTAGTTCTACATAAGGATACTGAGAATATCGTGGACAGAACATATGAGAAATGTTGACGTTTTAATGAATTTATGTTTTGAATGAGAAAGGCACAGTTAAAAATCTAGGACACCTTTATGACGAAAGAGGCTTGGAGAATTTGACACTCACAGGATATATTCATGGTAAGAGGCGCAGATGAAAATAGCAAGTAGCCTTCCTGATGATCTTGTATAAATTGGTGTCACAACAGTGCGTGGGAGAGATAGTAAAAAAAATTGCTCATAGCTATAAATGATTAGCCCATATCCAGAAGGGACTCAGCAAGTAAAAAAGACTCATTCATCATTGCTAGATTAGTTAGGTCAAGTCATATTACTCTAATCTAAACATGTACCATTATTTTTATGTCAGACGGCATTTAATTCTGCATTTGAAGAAGCAGATAAAAAGGTGGTATATGGCCGATAGTACGGAGCACCCTTTGAGGATTGAACTTATTAGTCAGTTGTAATTGATCTAGCGAGCTAATCTTTCAAGCCGCTAGAACACGACGAAATAACCTGGTCGAAGTATAGCTCTCAACATCTTAGACTTTTAGAGTTTAGTTAATGTCCAGGCGGTGGCACCATACATTAACACCACCTCTATAGTAGCTCGAAAGAATCTCCGCTTGAGTTTGTCTATTAGGACAAGTTCCAGATTACTTTCATTTTATTCAGGGCGGCTCAGACTTTAGCTACACGAATTTTCACATCTTTTTCAGTAGAATCTATTTCACTTCCTAAGATTCGACAGATTTTATTGATTCACCTGAGAAATGTGTACTGGTAATTGCTAACGGATATCTCATCTGATAATGCGTTGGCAGAAAATAAAAATTGCAACAACCTGAAAGACGTTGACGATTTTCACTTGGAGACGTCCAAAAAAAGCAGGTTCAAAATTTCAACTGATTAATGCAGTGATTTATAGACTCCGAGAGACTAGGTCAGGTATTGGCAAGCTTTTTTGTTGGAGGACCAGACGATTTGTTGGCTCTGAGCAAAAGACGATGGAAAATATGACAAAGAGATCCGAAGACGCTTACGAATAGAGAAAGATGCTTTCCAGAAACTAAACAAAGTATTAAGAGAAAGTATCATTAGAAACAAAAAAGAATGTATTGAAGTGATATTAATCTAACCACTGTCAATGTCTTTAAAGATGAAGAGGAGAATTCAGGTGTGGTTCTACTGACAGATGACGAAAATTCCATGGACAGAAAATATGAATAACGATGACATTTTAAAGAGAATTAATGCTAATACATATATATATATATATATATATATATATATATATATATATATATATATATATATATGTATAATTATTTTTTAAAAATATGATTCTATCGCGACACACAAATTACTGTTTCGTAACTGGCAATCCGTATTCAAGTTTAATTTCAATATTAAACCTTAGCTGTTAACTATTCCAAACATCGCTTGAGGATGAAACATTCATCCAACAGCTAAGCTTTAATATTGAAATTAAACTTGAATACGGATGACCAGTTACGAAACATAGTAATTTGTGTGTCGCAATGGGGTCATATTTTTTAAAAATAATTAAAATTTTGGCTCTACTTCTGTATCGAGCACTGATTTTTAAAAATAAAAACTAAAATACGAAAGAACTTAGAATCATCAATCTAACAGTTTTTCCCTATTATATCAACACACACACACACACACACACACACACACACACACACACACACATACATACATACATACATATATGCAATTGGATCAAATATTTATTAGTATGCCACAGAATTATGGGATTTCGCTTTCCCACAGAGGATTCCTCCTCCATCTACAGTCAACCTGGCTATATATATACTCACATATATGTGTATATTTCATTGAATGCTATGGACAAAGAAAACATTTTTTTAAAACTGTTTTATCTCGTGTCCTTCCATTCTTTTATTAGGGGAAAAGAGTCTTTATAAAGAAATGGTTAACATTACCATTACCCCTGCCACTACCGTTATTCACGATCGAACCGTGCGTTTCCGGTCATGTTTATCCATTTTTAAATGTTTCGGTGTTAGCATAATTTTGTACTTTTATTTTATGCTGTGTTTTAATGTGGATACACGTATTTAAATGGACATTGCAGTTTTTTTAACGGTGTAAATTTAAGTCTACCGGCCTGTGCATTTGGGAAACATAATAAAGAAATGTCTCCCATAGGGTACATTTTCTGCACGCACACGCACACACAAACATACACACGCGCACGCGCGTATATACAAACATACATATTTACATATATATATATATATATGTATGTATTAATTAGTACACACACACATATATATATATATATATAATAATATTATAAATTAACTGATTTAAAATATTTTTTTCACTACACAGTAATAACCATGTTTCAAAAATGGAAGCTAAAAACTTCAAATTTAATTTTGTAATTAAATTAAAAATATTAGTTCCATTTCATCTTCAAGCGAATATTGGAGTAACTTATTTTTTAAATTTACTGAGTTTTAAACGTACACAAAATTCATAATTCCCTGTTTCCAAGGATACAGAGAAATCCAGTCATTCAGGCAAGGGGTGGTAGCGTGTTCATTTTTATTAACTTTTGAAAGAATCACATAGACATTTATTAAAAAAAACAAATGCATATTAATTACAAACAAGACGTATCTTCACTAAGACATATTATAAAGAAATACACTACCCCAATTGACGCGAATAAAAAAATCAAATTAATTACCTATTATAAAAAATTTAAGACAGCTAATCTTATCCTCAAAAATAACAACACACCAGCTAAATCAAAATTACAAAGAACGAACATTATCTATGAGTTCAAATGCCCTTTAAGGAACTGTGTGCCTGATCAAACCGAACTCATAAAAAATTACATCGGTTACACAACTGCATGCTTATCCAGACGTCTTACGTTACACCTATCTGATCACAGCTCCATTAGAACGCATTTAAACACGCACACAAATTTACCGGACTCCATTAGAAACATACTAGTAGAAAACACAAATATATTAACTGCACCCACCTGCAAAAAAAGATTACATATAATGGAGGCTTTAATAATAAAAAGAAAAGGCCAACTCTTAACAATATTAACTACGAACAAGGCCACAATGTGCTAACCATATTCGGAAATTAAAAACATCCCCACCACACACTAAGACATACACATAATGCACACACTCAATTAAGCTGAAAAATCGAATCATCCTTGATAATGGCTAAATGTATAGCCGAAAGCGCTCGGAAATATAAAACATTTGGAGAGTTCTTACACACCCTTTGTCTAGAAAAGAAAGCTCTTGTTCGAACACAAGAAAAATTAAATAAAAAGCTTAAATGTAGCACCTTGTCTGTCGTTTTTAATGAAACATGCATAAACGAAGGATTGCTGCCTAAATATACAACTATATATATATGTGTGTGGATAGACGTCCGGTTGCTTCTAGCTAGGATCGAAACATGACTGAATTGGCGTCAGTCGGAAATTCTACTACTAAGCCGTCGGCGCACGGCAGGGGTTAAGGTGAATTTTAGCGTATTCATTTTTAGATTTAGATAAACACACAGTGACTGACAGTGACTCAATTCTGCCGAAGAGTCTTGCTATATTAGCTTTAATTGTCACTGTTTACAAACTCACGCTCCATTCCGACAGAGCTCAACCGAAATTAATTTTTCAGGAGCCAATATATATATATATATATAGCGCACAGTGAGTACTGATATCAATAAAACAGTACTTGACTTAAAATAACAGTACTAAATCTTAAATATTTTGCCTCCTCCCTCACTCGCCAAAGTTAAATGTCGAGCAGACTATGACCACTATCTTAAGTAGGTTAACTGCTCCAGTCGAAGTATAACTCTAAATTCGAAACCGTATCAACGGCAGCGAAAAACTGTTCTATTTTTCTTAAGATGTTTAGAGTCAGGATCACCTACATTAGAAATGGGCCTGACTTAAAAATAATAAAAAATCGAAATTGACACAGATTTATTTAATTGATGCTGTCAAGACTAGTCTCATATCTCGAAGACTGATCACCAAATCGGCGTCTCGTTAATGTGTAAGTGTTGGTGGTATAATAGATGGTGGCACGGAATGAGAAATTGGAGAGCCGAGTTCGAATTCCAGTCGATTACGTTGCATTCACTTACGCACAGATACCCTTGGAAAAGATGTGAATGCATAAATCCCCCAGGTATAGATTAAATAGTAAAACTTGCATATGGAAAATCATTTTTACCTTTCCAAAAAATTGTTAATGCAAAATTCATGCGCTAAAAAATTATTATTCTTAGAATCCTAAAAATATTTTTTGGCTTTAATAAACCCACACAGCTTTGATAAGTCGTAAAAAACCCTTCGAAGATTACGTAACACCAGTTTTCCATTTAATCTTCCCCAAAACCATTCGTATGGAGCACTCTAATTACCTTTATTCCAAATCGTCTACGAGGCGCGCCTACATCAACTAGCATTTATGAGTGGTTTAAAAGCCTCTACATGTCTCTGTTTATAATGTGTTGACATTCTTGTCCGTATTCGACTCGTTCCATGGCGACAGTATCCAAGTTGTCGATCCTCCTACATATGTTTTCAATACCGATTTTAAAAAGACCTGTTTACATTTTAGCGAGGAAAAAAAAAACCATAATGTACACCATCTGGCCAAAGACTAGGGAAAAAGCACAGTTAGCCAAATTATGTTATCTTTTTTGTTGCCTTCTTCCGTGTCCGTCTGAGAATGAAAGGCACAGTGGATATTTTATCTTGCCCAGAAAAGACAACAAACACCTTCTCCAAGAAAAACTTTAGATATTGTTTGGCTACTTGAAAGCAAGCGCAGATTTAAATTGTTTTCGGCTGACGATAATTGCTTTGTTACAGTTTCGCATTTCTGTTCTCCCGCCGCCATTTTTTTGTTGTCCATAAATCGTCATATCTATCTCCCCAGTCATACCATATACATTCATGTTTTAGCCATCTGTCTTCTCTTTAATGTCCTCAGTACTCTATCGTACACCTGCTTTCGCTTTTGCTATCAATTATTCCAACCGAAATTCTGCCCATCCGTAAGCATTTTCCTTCGTTTTTTTTCTCTTTCCATCTCTTTTTTTTCTCTTTCCAGCTCTCTTTTCCTTTTTAATCAATTTACGTTTTCCAAACAAGGTTTCTTTCCATTAAAATAATAAACATTATTTCTTTTCATAGCCCGCCTTTTCTTTGTCTGTCGTTTTTCCGTCCACCGGCTTGTGCGTTTGGGAAAGTTAATAAAGCAACTCTATGCCGTCTTGGATTAGACATCCCAGTTTAAGCTAAAGTGGATATCCTGGTGTAAATTTACGTCTAAAGACCTGTGCATTCGGGAGAGTTAATAAAGCAACTGTATGCCGTCTTTGATTAGACATCCCAGCTTAAGCTTAAGTTTAAGTGGATATCCTGGTGTAAATCTACGTCTAAAGACCTCTACATTTGGGAGAGTTAATAAAGCAACTGTATGCCGTCTTTGATGAGACATCCCAGTTTAAGCTTAAGTTTAAGTGGATATCCTAGTACAATTTACGTCTAATGAACTGTGCATTTGGAAGACTTAGTAAAGCAAATTTCTCCTGGAAGGGAAATTTTTACACACACACACACACACACACACACACACACACACACACACACACACATATATATACATATATATATATATATATATATATATATATATATAATAGAGTAGATAGGTTGGTCAATAAAACAAAGTCAAACGAAAGGGTGCCGATGAAATCAGTACGAAAAAACATTTATTAATATTAACCAGGTGACAAAAATGAAGCACGGAGATTGAGTTTCCAAGTTCGGAATTTTCGAACCCGCCTGTGTCCTTCATCAGCGGATGCAAGAAATAAACAGAGAGACGATGGAAACTATCCAACATTAGTTTTTTGAGGTGGGCAGAATCCGCTTGGAGGTGGAATTATTAGAAAAAATTCCTTCCCTGTTTGATTTCTCGTGTGCGAAACTTAATGTGAAAATAACCTCAGAGTTAAAAATTTGATTGATGACGGGTGGTAGGGGAGTGAGACGTTGAACATAGAGGGAAAAAATGTGGTAGGATCAGGGGTGGGGACGGTATTAGTGTTGAAAGATTTTAATTTTTGTGAGTAAGGACCTGTGAGTAAGGAGCATAGCTAAATAGTCACTAAAAGTAAAATGAAAGAGAAGAAAAAAAGACAGAGACAGAAATGAAATAGCACGAAAAAGGAGCAAAGAATTATTTTAGGAAAATCATTGTTAGACAATTCTAATTATGATTTTCTAATTATATATATATATATATATATATATATATATATATTCGAAAGAAAACAACCGAAATCTGTTTTTATTCCGTCTCCTGCACTTGTTATAATGAATAAAAATGATAGATCCTCCGCACTCTAAAAGTGATCGTAGAGTAATATCGGCAGGCATTTTTTCAGAGAGCGACATTGAAATCAGGCATGAATGATCATATATGAAAAGAAAAGGATGGTCGTCAGACGATTTGTAAAAATATTAAAGACCGACACCAACAATCTCCCAGTATTAATTAATTTGTTTTTTTTTATCAACACTTTGTAGATTATTTAAAGCCGAACGATATTTTCACTTGTACGAATATTTTTTGCGGGTGTATATTGTATTAACTTTTTCCTTTTTGCAATGATCTTTTCACATACAAATATTACTATTTAATCCATAACTGGGTGAGGGAATGAATTCATACCTTCCATACCTTTCCCAGCGGTATTTCCGGGTAAGTAAATATAACGAACCAGACTAGTATATGTAACTCGACTCTCCGATTCCTCAGTCCGACCTATTGTATATTACACTACTGGCATATCCCCAGCCCTCAGTAGTCATAGCATGAATATAAATACCATCTGGTTTAAAGAAGAAAGAATGGGGACTCAAGAAGAATTCTACCACTTGCGTCAAGATACTGATATAATCCTACTACATGATCACAAAGATAATGCGAAAGTGGGCAAGGACTCAAAAAAAAGTGGGTAATGACTCAACAACAGTGGGCAATGACTCAAAAAAATTGGGCAATGACTCAAAAAAAGTGTGCAATGTCTCGAAAAATAGGGCAATGACACAAAATAGTGTGCAATAACTCAGAAAAGTGAGCAATGACTCAAAAAAGTGTGCAATGTCTCAAAATAGAGGGCAATGACTAAAAAAATTGGATAAAAACTCAAAAAAGTGGACAATGACTCAAAAAAAGTGGGCAATGACTAACAAAAGAGGACACTGACTCAAAAAAGTGGGCACTGACTGAAAAAAAGTGTGAAATGTCACAAAAAAGTGTGCAATGACTAAAAAAAAGTAAGCAATGACTCAAAAAAATTGGGCAATGACACAAAAAAGAGGACAATGGCTAAAAAAGTGGGCACTGACATAAAAGTGTGTGCAATGACTAAAAAAATTGGGCAATGACTAAAAAAACTGGAAAATGACTCAAAAAATGGGCAATGACTAAAAAGAATTGGGCAATGACTCAAAAAACTGGGCAATGACTAAAACAAGTGGGCAATGACTCAAAAGATTTGGCAATGACTCAAAAAAGTGGACAATGACTCACAAAAAGTGGGCAATGACCCAGAAAAACTTGAGAATGTACAAGGATTGGATTAATGCGGAACTCAAGTTCCATTAATGCTTAATTCAATCAATTAATGGCGAATGTTTCCTTATACAGAAACAGCTAATATTAACATTAGAGAAAGAAAAGGGTAACTTACTGTGTTTAGTCTGTCATTAATCGAAAGAGACATGATCGCTCAAAAAAGTGTATCGGGTATGACACTTTATTTACTGACAGACCTAAAGAATTCCGACAAAATCCCTGACTTGTCTGGCTGTGTGTTTTGCATCGTTATCATGCTCAAAATCCCACAAGTAGCCTGTATGAATTTGGATGTACTGTAACATAAGAACATTTCTAGATAAGACTTACTATCTATAATTCTCTTAATACGATACAACGGACTGACACAATTTCCAGATATATAACCTCAAATCATGGCACTTCTTGTTTCGTCTTTAAGGCTTGTTTTAATGTAATGCGGGTGGTCAACTTCTATCTTCGAAGAGGATAACGAAAAGTCAATTCATCATTTCCTATCGCTTCTAAGCTGCTCTAAAATGGATGCATTTTGGCGAATGGAATTTACCCTATGGATACTAAAAAGAACGATAACAGTGGACTTTCCTGCTCAAGAAATAGATCTTGTAAATTTAAATCGACAATAACGGTTGTTCGGTCAGTAGATGCCTAATGTTTAATGCAAGGAGATGGTTGATCTCAATATTATCAAATCTTTCAACAAACATTTCTCCACTTTCTTTATGCTATTCGGCGTAATTTTATCGTGGCCATATATGTTCTAATACATAAGTTGTTGCTTTTTTTGTTTCATCAAAAGTCGGTAGACTTATCTAGCACATTATCAGTGTATATGACGCACTTTTTAACTTTAAAATTTAATGGCAAAATCTGCTAGTGTCCTATTCATATATATATATATATGTATATATATATATATATATATATATATATATATGTGTGTGTGTTTGTGTGTGTGTGTGTGTGTGTGTGTGTGTGTGTGTGTGTGTGTGTGTGTGTGTGTTGGGTACCCCGAGGCGGTGTAATGGTTAGCAAGCTGGTCTCGCTAGAAAAATTACGACTGAGTAGTGAATTCGATGCCCGCTGGGTGCCCCTACTTTTGGCCTTGTGCCACATCTAAGCTACGCTTGGAAAATCCCTCTCTCTATATATACGTGTGTGTGTGTGTGTGTGCGTGTGCGTGTGTGTGTGTGCTTGTTTATGTATCAGTCTTCTATTCATACCTTGATATATTATTTAGAGTCAAAAAGTGTGCCATATATATATATATATATATATATATATATATATATATATATATATATACATATATATATGAAGAAATATACATCTAAGTTTAAGTTTCATGCTAGACGTAATCGTCAGGCCTGACAATTGCGTCTACCAAGAAACAGCTTGTCGCCCCTAAGTGTTGACTTCAATATATATATATATATATATATATATATATATATATATATACACATATACATAATGATTATATATATATATATATATATATATATATATATATATATATATATATATAATGATTAAAAAACTAATGATTAAAAAACAATATACTGGGTCTCATGAGAGGAACGCTAAATTACACGCAGGAACTCAACTCAAATTTAAAATAAATCAAATATAAATTGGTGTGTAAATACAGAAAATAGGGTGTAGGCAGGGAGTCAATATATACCCTAAAATATGGGATATCTGAGCGAAAATTGCATTATATATTTATCTAGAATTATAATGTTTTAAGAGAAACTTTTCGTATATCTACAACCAAGCATGAATTCGTTTCGTTTGTAATTACATATATTTACACCCCAATAGTGGATTCCGGCAACATTCACATACTCACTACAGAGCACAAAAAAGCCAACAGGAAGAGATAACCACCGTACAGCAAAAACGTAAAAACAAAAATACTTTCCAGAATCAAGCACTCTTCACAAAATATTCAACAAAAACAAAGTAAAAATCAGCTACAGTTGCACCGAGTATATGGCACAAATAATAAAAAAAGCACAACAGGAAAATTATCAACAAACCACCCGAACAAATTAAACCTACATGCAACCACAGAATAAAGAATGAATGTCCCTTAATTCGTAATTGCTTACAAAACAACTTAATATACCCAGCCACGGTAAAATCACAAGATAATGAAGAAAAAATATACATAGGAGTAACTGAAGGACTCTGCAAACAAAGAAACTGTGCACACAAAACATCTTTCACAAATAGTAAACACCCGAACAGTACAATGCTTTCTAAGTTTATCTGGGACATTAAAAACAAAACGCAAATCACACCAAAAGAATATCATGGAAAATAAATAAAAGAACATCAGCCTACAACAATCAATCCCAAAATTGCAAACTTTGCTTGGAGGAAAAAATAGCTATTATTACCTTCCCAGACCAAAACAAACTACTAAGTAAACGATCAGAACTCATCTCAAAATACAGACATGAAAACAATTTTTTACTACGTTACTTAAAAACCGAAAACTGATAAGAATAAATAAATAAAAATAAATAAATAAATAAAATAAAAACCAGTAAAATAAACTAATCCAAGCAAACAATAAACAACTCCCGCCATAACAAACGTTAGAATAGACTGAAAAGAATAAATAAAATAAAAATAAATGAAAACAAATAAAAATAATCAATTCAAATAAATAAATAAGTTAAGTAAATAATAAACAAAGTAACAAACCACTCCCGGCAAAATAACCATTAGAATATACTACAACAAGCAATCGCAAAAATTGAACGAAAAATAGATATAATTACCTTCTCAGACCATAACAATTTGCTATATAAACGATCAAAACTCATCTCAAATGATTTTTACTACGTTACTTAAAAATTGAAAACCGAAAAGAATAAATAAATATACATAAAATAAAAATAAATAAGAAAAACAAAATAAATTAATCCAAATAAATAAATAAACAATAAACAAATTGGCAAAGACCTCCCGTCAAAATAACCGTTAGAATAGACTGAAAAGATTAAATAAAAATAAAATAAATAAGCAAAAACAAGTAAATATGATCAATCCAAATAAATGAATAAAGTAAATAATAAACAAATTATCAAACCACTCCCGCTAAAATAACCGTTAGAATAGACTACAACTATCAATCCAAAAAATTGAACGAAAAAATAGCTTTAATTAATTTCACAGACCAAAACAAACTACAAACGTTTAGAATTCATATTTTTTTTACTACGTTACTAATACCGAAAAGAATAAATAAAAATATATAAATAAAAATAAATAAAAAAAGAAGTAAGATAAAGTAATCCAAATAAATAAATAAACCACTCCCGCCAAAATAACCGTTAGAATGAACTAGCCACAATAGAACACTGACCCGTATTTATAAATAGTCGAGAAAAACCCAACAATTGTGGCCTGATGATTGCCTCTGGCATGAAATAATCTATCGCCTTTGAGTGTTGACTTCAATGTTCACTTTTATATTTACATACGCTCTATCTTTGATATTGAGCACTTTATCCCATAAATATAGCACATCTTAAAACTATATTTCTTCACATATATATATATATATTTTTAAGTAAGTTCCTTTCGTATTGTCTGATAGCCTTAATCACATTATCGTTGAAAGACGAGAGGAAAACACTATATTGACACATGTTTGAATCCAATCTAAGCTTTCGGCTTACACAAGCCTTTATCAAAGATGACAATTTTAATAAATCAAACAACACATATACGAAACCACAATAATGGCCCGCCGTTGCTGTTTGAATAAGCTCAATCGAAAAGCTCTTATTTACGAGCCAAGGAAGCGAAAAACGCGTCGTAGCTCGTGACGTCGCACATGACCACGCGATAATGTGATTAAGCTTATCAGACCATACGAAAGGGACTTACTTAAAATAAATAGACAAAACAAGTCTATATTATTTAATGAAACATGCATTAATGAAAAATTGCTGCCGAACTATAAACAATATATATATATATATATATATATATATATATATATATATATATATATATATAGCCAGAAGCTACCTATGTTAATGGTCCTCATCTGGCATCTCACCTTCAGTTACTTTCCCACTTCTTATATTGTAAATGTACTGATGAATTTTCCTCTACGGTACCTAGACTTTATGAATTTAAGCACAGTACTATTACATCATTTTAGAGTTTTAATCACGTGACCTAATCGTAGGTTCTATGCTACAAGTTTCTTCGTTCGCACTAGTTGCCTTTGGAACTCCCTTGCTTTTTCTAGCTTCCCACTTGACATTGATCTTCAGAAATCTAAATGCAATGTCAATCGTTATCTTCTGTCTTCTTAATTATTGTTCTTTTAGTATTCTCTTTCCTTAATAGTATTTTTCTGATGCTCTCTAACACTCTTGCTTCTTAGTGGCTTTATTGCCTTGCTTGGGGGGAAATTATTAAACAACAAAAAAAAAACTTTAATTCATATAAATTATTCATATTGATTATGGTAAACCAGACTAGCTAACCATTACGCAACGCTGTTTGTCGGTTGGAAGATTTTACCACATCTCAACACTTGCGTTATTTTAGGTAAACTTTTTGTACGTCACATCTAGTGAGGATCGATTACTACTCTAATCTATATTATAGAACACTAACTTATATACATCTTACACACGCTATCTACACGCATGCAATGCATATACTTTTGTCTGCATTGTGCTTGAATAACTTATATGTACGCTTTCTTTTTAATGTGCACACAAGCACACACACAGGTAGATATTATTTGGTGGCGGGGAGTTTAGAACGGACGCGTCATCTCTTCGTGACTTCAGAACGCTATAACATATACTAACGCTGCTTAACAAGTCAGATGCATGTGAAGCCCACTTAATCAATGGAAACCAAACTCACAAAATTAAAAACACCAGAATTGTCCTTCTTTCGCTATATTTTATACCCTGGTGAAAATTTAATAAAACTCAAACGTGCTAGATTTATAAACGTTTCCTATTTGTTCTTTATCCTATCGCACATATTTAGACACGATTTGACTGGGTTTGAAAGAAGACATTGGAAGAATCTGTCACTCTTCTAGTGTCTGGACAATCTCTACCCTGGTCTGAGAAATAATATCATAAAGTTGGAAACAAAAAGTTAAATTACTCTTAACCTAAAATATTGGATAATTATTTAATATTATTTAAGATTCCATTGGATTTTTTTTTAATTATTCGGTAACAGACAATTATTCTTTTTAAATAGGAATAAAGATATTTTTTAATCACTCATAGAATTCAAATATATCTGCGCGCACTAAAACGTACATACGGACACAATTTGAATGAAATCGAAACTGACATCAGACTCTTGAGCAACAATTTCCGTTTTAATCTGGCAACAACCCTCGATTAATAGGAAAAAAATCTGCCCTTTGAAAGAATTGTTTTGAATCCTTCTGTATTTAAACTGAATCTATTTTCTAATAAATGTATTTTAATGCAATTTAGATTAGAAATTTTATCATTTTGCCGTCAGTGAAACGATAGGTAGCGAATTAGTGATCAATAAAAGTAGCCCCAATAACCCTTACCTCGGGATGAGGGTAATTTCATAATAAAACATATTATCAATTAATATATACTGATAAAATAATATTCGAAGTATTTGGGGGAAAAAAATGATTCTCAGCGAATACCGAGTCGTATTTCCTCCTTGTTAGATTTCGTTCTGTTTCGGTGTTTGCTCTTAGAGAAGAAACGGGTGTTCGTAATTATTGTACTTTATTTCGGAGAAATCAGAACTAATGCGTAAGTTACAGCTTAAGAAAACATTTGCACATCTGACGGTAGGCGGTACAAACAAACACGTCTTCTACTGGCGAGCATAAGGCTACACTTAACGAAGATTATGAACCTAAAATATGATTTAGATAAGACAAATGACGAACAAAAACATACAAGGAACATATATTCTTTTTTTTCCGCTGAGACAAAAAAGAAAGTTAATATTGGTAGGAAAATAAAAACGTTGAAACTTAAATTAAGTAGTAACGGCTTTGATCATTTTTCCTGTAGGTCCGAGACCATTTAATTTATGTTTCATTAATTAACTTGGCTTAAAAGGATTATTTTAATAACAAAAAAAAAAAGAATAATTTTTTACTGTACAAGTTAAAAACCGTTGACTTGTTTAATGTTTCCTTTAATTTTTTTATTTTCTTGCTTGCCATGTAGATTATCCTCATGAAAATTCACTGTCAGCGTTTTAAATTTGTTTGATACAAGCAAGAGCAACAACGACAATAATAATAAGGGTGTGGACAAGCAGATGAGTCAGTTAAAAGCATAAACAGTGAATTTTCCAAGTCGGCACTGAAAACGTTTAAGCGACGACAGTATTTACTGTCCGCCCCACGAGGGATAGATGTGGCACAAGGCCGGGTTTAAAATGGGGTATTCCCGAGCCCGTAGGCTCGGCAAAAAAATGCCCGTAGATCCCGTATAAACGGGATCGGGTTGGTCAACCTCTCCGAACGAGCCTCTGCCCTTCGACGGAGCATCGTCCGGGTTCCTCTCTGCTCAGAGGCAGAGAGTTCGACCGACCAGAACTTAAGCGACGTATGGGAATTCATTTTGAGACACTTAACTTCATACTCAATGACTGTCCCAAGGTGTCGATAAAAACATTTAAGTGACAACATGTTATAAGAATTCATTTGAACTGTTAACCGCATACACCTTGAATGTCCCAAGTTGGCATTGAAAAAGTTTAAGTGACGACATGGTATGAGAATTCATTCGAACTGTTAACCGCATACAACTTGAATGTCCCAAGTTGGCATTGAAAAAGTTTAAGTGACGACATGGTATGAGAATTCATTCGAACTGTTAACCGCATACACCTTGAATGTCCCAAGTTGGCATTGAAAAGGTTTAAGTGACGACATGGTATGAGAATTCATTTGAACTGTTAACCGCATACACCTTGAATGTCCCAAGTTGGCATTGAAAAAAGTTTAAGTGACGACATGGTATGAGAATTCATTCAAACTGTTAACCGCATACACCTTGAATGTCCCAAGTTGACATTGAAAAAGTTTAAGTGACGACATGGTATGAGAATTCATTCGAACTGTTAACCGCATACACCTTGAATGTCCCAAGTTGACATTGAAAAATTTAAGTGACGACATGGTATGAGAATTCATTTGAACTGTTAACCGCATACACCTTGAATGTCCCAAGTTGGCATTGAAAAAGTTTAAGTGACGACATGGTATGAGAATTCATTTGAACTGTTAACCGCATACACCTTGAATGTCCCAAGTTGGCATTGAAAAAAGTTTATGTGACGACATGGTATGAGAATTCATTCGAACTGTTAACCGCATACACCTTGAATGTACCAAGTTGGCATTGAAAAATTTAAGTGACGACATGGTATGAGAATTCATTTGAACTGTTAACCGCATACACCTTGAATGTCCCAAGTTGGCATTGAAAAAGTTTAAGTGACGACATGGTATGAGAATTCATTCGAACTGTTAACCGCATACACCTTGAATGTCCCAAGTTGGCATTGAAAAAGTTTAAGTGACGACATGGTATTGAGAAAATATTCGAGCTGTTAACCGCATACACCTTGAATGTCCCAAGTTGGCATTGAAAAAAGTTTAAGTGACGACATGGTATGTGAATTCATTCGAACTGTTAACCGCATACACCTTGAATGTCCCAAGTTGGCATTGAAAAAGTTTAAGTGACGACATGGTATGAGAATTCATTCGAACTGTTAACCGCATACACATTGAATGTCCTAAGTTGGCATTGAAAAATTTAAGTGACGACATGGTATGAGAATTCATTCGAACTGTTAACCGCATACACCTTGAATGTCCCAAGTTGGCATTGAAAAAGTTTAAGTGACGACATGGTATGAGAATTCATTTGAACTGTTAACCGCATACACCTTGAATGTCCCAAGTTGGCATTGAAAAATGTTTAAGTGACGACATGGTATGAGAATTCATTCAAACTGTTAACCGCATACACCTTGAATGTCCCAATTTGACATTGAAAAAGTTTAAGTGACGACATGGTATGAGAATTCATTCGAACTGTTAACCGCATACACCTTGAATGTCCCAAGTTGGCATTGAAAAAGTTTAAGTGACGACATGGTATGAGAATTCATTCGAACTGTTAACCGCATACACCTTGAATGTCCCAAGTTGGCATTGAAAAAGTTTAAGTGACGACATGGTATGAGAATTCATTCGAACTGTTAACCGCATACACCTTGAATGTCCCAAGTTGGCATTGAAAAAGTTTAAGTGACGACATGGTATGAGAATTCATTCGAACTGTTAACCGCATACACCTTGAATGTCCCAAGTTGGCATTGAAAAAGTTTAAGTGACGACATGGTATGAGAATTCATTTGAACTGTTAACCGCATACACCTTGAATGTCCCAAGTTGGCATTGAAAAAAGTTTAAGTGACGACATGGTATGAGAATTCATTCAAACTGTTAACCGCATACACCTTGAATGTCCCAAGTTGACATTGAAAAAGTTTAAGTGACGACATGGTATGAGAATTCATTCGAACTGTTAACCGCATACACCTTGAATGTCCCAAGTTGGCATTGAAAAATTTAAGTGACGACACGGTATGAGAATTCATTTGAACTGTTAACCGCATACACCTTGAATGTCCCAAGTTGGCATTGAAAAAGTTTAAGTGACGACATGGTATGAGAATTCATTCGAACTGTTAACCGCATACACCTTGAATGTCCCAAGTTGGCATTGAAAAAGTTTAAGTAACGACATGGTATGAAAATTCATTTGAACTGTTAACCGCATACACCTTGAATGTCCCAAGTTGGCATTGAAAAAAGTTTAAGTGACGACATGGTATGAGAATTCATTCGAACTGTTAACCGCATACACCTTGAATGTCCCAAGTTGGCATTGAAAAATTTAAGTGACGACATGGTATGAGAATTCATTTGAACTGTTAACCGCATACACCTTGAATGTCCCAAGTTGGCATTGAAAAATTTTAAGTGACGAAATGGAATGAGAATTCATTCAAACTTTTAACCGCATACACCTCGAATGTCCCAAGTTGGCATTGAAAAAGTTTAAGTGACGACATGGTATGAGAATTCATTCGAACTGTTAACCGCATACACCTTGAATGTCCCAAGTTGGCATTGAAAAAGTTTAAGTGACGACATGGTATTGAGAATTTATTCGAACTGTTAACCGCATACACCTTGAATGTCCCAAGTTGGCATTGAAAAAAGTTTAAATGACGACATGGTATGTGAATTCATTCGAACTGTTAACCGCATACACCTTGAATGTCCCAAGTTGGCATTGAAAAAGTTTAAGTGACGACATGGTATGAGAATTCATTCGAACTGTTAACCGCATACACCTTGAATGTCCCAAGTTGGCATTGAAAAAGTTTAAGTGACGACATGGTATGAGAATTCATTTGAACTGTTAACCGCATACACTTTGAATGTCCAAAGTTGGCATTGAAAAAGTTTAAGTGACGACATGGTATGAGAATTCATTCGAACTGTTAACCGCATACACCTTGAATGTCCCAAGTTGGCATTGAAAAAAGTTTAAGTGACGACATGGTATGAGAATTCATTCGAACTGTTAACCGCATACACCTTGAATGTACCAAGTTGGCATTGAAAAATTTAAGTGACGACATGGTATGAGAATTCATTTGAACTGTTAACCGCATACACCTTGAATGTCCCAAGTTGGCATTGAAAAAGTTTAAGTGACGACATGGTATGAGAATTCATTCGAACTGTTAACCGCATACACCTTGAATGTCCCAAGTTGGCATTGAAAAAGTTTAAGTGACGACATGGTATGAGAATTCATTCGAACTGTTAACCGCATACACCTTGAATGTCCCAAGTTGGCATTGAAAAAGTTTAAGTGACGACATGGTATGAGAATTCATTCGAACTGTTAACCGCATACACCTTGAATGTCCCAAGTTGGCATTGAAAAAAGTTTAAGTGACGACATGGTATGAGAATTCATTCGAACTGTTAACCGCATACACCTTGAATGTCCCAAGTTGGCATGGAAAAAGTTTAAGTGACGACATGGTATTGAGAATTTATTCGACCTGTTAACCGCATACACCTTGAATGTCCCAAGTTGGCATTGAAAAAAGTTTAAGTGACGACATGGTATGTGAATTCATTCGAACTGTTAACCGCATACACCTTGAATGTCCCAAGTTGGCATTGAAAAAGTTTAAGTGACGACATGGTATGAGAATTCATTCGAACTGTTAACCGCATACACATTGAATGTCCCAAGTTGGCATTGAAAAATTTAAGTGACGACATGGTATGAGAATTCATTCGAACTGTTAACCGCATACACCTTGAATGTCCCAAGTTGGCATTGAAAAAGTTTAAGTGACGACATGGTATGAGAATTCATTTGAACTGTTAACCGCATACACCTTGAATGTCCCAAGTTGGCATTGAAAAATGTTTAAGTGACGACATGGTATGAGAATTCATTCAAACTGTTAACCGCATACACCTTGAATGTCCCAATTTGACATTGAAAAAGTTTAAGTGACGACATGGTATGAGAATTCATTCGAACTGTTAACCGCATACACCTTGAATGTCCCAAGTTGGCATTGAAAAAGTTTAAGTGACGACATGGTATGAGAATTCATTCGAACTGTTAACCGCATACACCTTGAATGTCCCAAGTTGGCATTGAAAAAGTTTAAGTGACGACATGGTATGAGAATTCATTCGAACTGTTAACCGCATACACCTTGAATGTCCC
Organism: Acanthosepion esculentum; assembly: GCA_964036315.1. Taxonomy (NCBI): domain Eukaryota; kingdom Metazoa; phylum Mollusca; class Cephalopoda; order Sepiida; family Sepiidae; genus Acanthosepion; species Acanthosepion esculentum. The sequence goes on from OZ038488.1 coordinate 24,408,115, forward strand.
AAGTTGGCATTGAAAAAGTTTAAGTGACGACATGGTATGAGAATTCATTCGAACTGTTAACCGCATACACCTTGTATGTCCCAAGTTGGCATTGAAAAATTTAAGTGACGACACGGTATGAGAATTCATTTGAACTGTTAACCGCATACACCTTGAATGTCCCAAGTTGGCATTGAAAAAGTTTAAGTGACGACATGGTATGAGAATTCATTCGAACTGTTAACCGCATACACCTTGAATGTCCCAAGTTGGCATTGAAAAAGTTTAAGTAACGACATGGTATGAAAATTCATTTGAACTGTTAACCGCATACACCTTGAATGTCCCAAGTTGGCATTGAAAAAAGTTTAAGTGACGACATGGTATGAGAATTCATTCGAACTGTTAACCGCATACACCTTGAATGTCCCAAGTTGGCATTGAAAAATTTAAGTGACGACATGGTATGAGAATTCATTCGAACTGTTAACCGCATACACCTTGAATGTCCCAAGTTGGCATTGAAAAAAGTTTAAGTGACGACATGGTATGAGAATTCATTCAAACTGTTAACCGCATACACCTTGAATGTCCCAAGTTGACATTGAAAAAGTTTAAGTGACGACATGGTATGAGAATTCATTCGAACTGTTAACCGCATACACCTTGAATGTCCCAAGTTGGCATTGAAAAATTTAAGTGACGACACGGTATGAGAATTCATTTGAACTGTTAACCGCATACACCTTGAATGTCCCAAGTTGGCATTGAAAAAGTTTAAGTGACGACATGGTATGAGAATTCATTCGAACTGTTAACCGCATACACCTTGAATGTCCCAAGTTGGCATTGAAAAAGTTTAAGTGACGACATGGTATGAGAATTCATTTGAACTGTTAACCGCATACACCTTGAATGTCCCAAGTTGGCATTGAAAAAAGTTTAAGTGACGACATGGTATGAGAATTCATTCAAACTGTTAACCGCATACACCTTGAATGTCCCAAGTTGACATTGAAAAAGTTTAAGTGACGACATGGTATGAGAATTCATTCGAACTGTTAACCGCATACACCTTGAATGTCCCAAGTTGGCATTGAAAAATTTAAGTGACGACACGGTATGAGAATTCATTTGAACTGTTAACCGCATACACCTTGAATGTCCCAAGTTGGCATTGAAAAAGTTTAAGTGACGACATGGTATGAGAATTCATTCGAACTGTTAACCGCATACACCTTGAATGTCCCAAGTTGGCATTGAAAAAGTTTAAGTAACGACATGGTATGAAAATTCATTTGAACTGTTAACCGCATACACCTTGAATGTCCCAAGTTGGCATTGAAAAAAGTTTAAGTGACGACATGGTATGAGAATTCATTCGAACTGTTAACCGCATACACCTTGAATGTCCCAAGTTGGCATTGAAAAATTTAAGTGACGACATGGTATGAGAATTCATTTGAACTGTTAACCGCATACACCTTGAATGTCCCAAGTTGGCATTGAAAAATTTTAAGTGACGAAATGGAATGAGAATTCATTCAAACTTTTAACCGCATACACCTCGAATGTCCCAAGTTGGCATTGAAAAAGTTTAAGTGACGACATGGTATGAGAATTCATTCGAACTGTTAACCGCATACACCTTGAATGTCCCAAGTTGGCATTGAAAAAGTTTAAGTGACGACATGGTATTGAGAATTTATTCGAACTGTTAACCGCATACACCTTGAATGTCCCAAGTTGGCATTGAAAAAAGTTTAAGTGACGACATGGTATGTGAATTCATTCGAACTGTTAACCGCATACACCTTGAATGTCCCAAGTTGGCATTGAAAAAGTTTAAGTGACGACATGGTATGAGAATTCATTCGAACTGTTAACCGCATACACCTTGAATGTCCCAAGTTGGCATTGAAAAAGTTTAAGTGACGACATGGTATGAGAATTCATTTGAACTGTTAACCGCATACACTTTGAATGTCCAAAGTTGGCATTGAAAAAGTTTAAGTGACGACATGGTATGAGAATTCATTCGAACTGTTAACCGCATACACCTTGAATGTCCCAAGTTGGCATTGAAAAAAGTTTAAGTGACGACATGGTATGAGAATTCATTCGAACTGTTAACCGCATACACCTTGAATGTACCAAGTTGGCATTGAAAAATTTAAGTGACGACATGGTATGAGAATTCATTTGAACTGTTAACCGCATACACCTTGAATGTCCCAAGTTGGCATTGAAAAAGTTTAAGTGACGACATGGTATGAGAATTCATTCGAACTGTTAACCGCATACACCTTGAATGTCCCAAGTTGGCATTGAAAAAGTTTAAGTGACGACATGGTATGAGAATTCATTCGAACTGTTAACCGCATACACCTTGAATGTCCCAAGTTGGCATTGAAAAAGTTTAAGTGACGACATGGTATGAGAATTCATTCGAACTGTTAACCGCATACACCTTGAATGTCCCAAGTTGGCATTGAAAAAAGTTTAAGTGACGACATGGTATGAGAATTCATTCGAACTGTTAACCGCATACACCTTGAATGTCCCAAGTTGGCATTGAAAAAGTTTAAGTGACGACATGGTATGAGAATTCATTCGAACTGTTAACCGCATACACCTTGAATGTCCCAAGTTGGCATTGAAAAAGTTTAAGTGACGACATGGTATGAGAATTCATTTGAACTGTTAACCGCATACACCTTGAATGTCCCAAGTTGGCATTGAAAAAAGTTTAAGTGACGACATGGTATGAGAATTCATTCAAACTGTTAACCGCATACACCTTGAATGTCCCAAGTTGACATTGAAAAAGTTTAAGTGACGACATGGTATGAGAATTCATTCGAACTGTTAACCGCATACACCTTGAATGTCCCAAGTTGGCATTGAAAAATTTAAGTGACGACACGGTATGAGAATTCATTTGAACTGTTAACCGCATACACCTTGAATGTCCCAAGTTGGCATTGAAAAAGTTTAAGTGACGACATGGTATGAGAATTCATTCGAACTGTTAACCGCATACACCTTGAATGTCCCAAGTTGGCATTGAAAAAGTTTAAGTAACGACATGGTATGAAAATTCATTTGAACTGTTAACCGCATACACCTTGAATGTCCCAAGTTGGCATTGAAAAAAGTTTAAGTGACGACATGGTATGAGAATTCATTCGAACTGTTAACCGCATACACCTTGAATGTCCCAAGTTGGCATTGAAAAATTTAAGTGACGACATGGTATGAGAATTCATTTGAACTGTTAACCGCATACACCTTGAATGTCCCAAGTTGGCATTGAAAAATTTTAAGTGACGAAATGGAATGAGAATTCATTCAAACTTTTAACCGCATACACCTCGAATGTCCCAAGTTGGCATTGAAAAAGTTTAAGTGACGACATGGTATGAGAATTCATTCGAACTGTTAACCGCATACACCTTGAATGTCCCAAGTTGGCATTGAAAAAGTTTAAGTGACGACATGGTATTGAGAATTTATTCGAACTGTTAACCGCATACACCTTGAATGTCCCAAGTTGGCATTGAAAAAAGTTTAAGTGACGACATGGTATGTGAATTCATTCGAACTGTTAACCGCATACACCTTGAATGTCCCAAGTTGGCATTGAAAAAGTTTAAGTGACGACATGGTATGAGAATTCATTCGAACTGTTAACCGCATACACCTTGAATGTCCCAAGTTGGCATTGAAAAAGTTTAAGTGACGACATGGTATGAGAATTCATTTGAACTGTTAACCGCATACACTTTGAATGTCCAAAGTTGGCATTGAAAAAGTTTAAGTGACGACATGGTATGAGAATTCATTCAAACTGTTAACCGCATACACCTTGAATGTCCCAATTTGACATTGAAAAAGTTTAAGTGACGACATGGTATGAGAATTCATTCGAACTGTTAACCGCATACACCTTGAATGTCCCAAGTTGGCATTGAAAAATTTAAGTGACGACATGGTATGAGAATTCATTCGAACTGTTAACCGCATACACCTTGAATGTCCCAAGTTGGCATTGAAAAAGTTGAAGTGACGACATGGTATGAGAATTCATTCGAACTGTTAACCGCATACACCTTGAATATCCCAAGTTGGCATTGAAAAAGTTGAAGTGACGACATGGTATTGAGAATTTATTCGAACTGTTAACCGCATACACCTTGAATGTCCCAAGTTGGAATTGAAAAAAGTTTAAGTGACGACATGGTATGTGAATTCATTCGAACTGTTAACCGCATACACCTTGAATGTCCCAAGTTGGCATTGAAAAAGTTTAAGTGACGACATGGTATGAGAATTCATTCGAACTGTTAACCGCATACACCTTGAATGTCCCAAGTTGGCATTGAAAAATTTAAGTGACGACATGGTATGAGAATTCATTTGAACTGTTAACCGCATACACCTTGAATGTCCCAAGTTGGCATTGAAAAAGTTTAAGTGATGACATGGTATGAGAATTCATTCGAACTGTTAACCGCATACACCTTGAATGTCCCAAGTTGGCATTGAAAAAGTTGAAGTGACGACATGGTATGAGAATTCATTCGAACTGTTAACCGCATACACCTTGAATGTCCCAAGTTGGAATTGAAAAAAGTTTAAGTGACGACATGGTATGTGAATTCATTCGAACTGTTAACCGCATACACCTTGAATGTCCCAAGTTGGCATTGAAAAATTTAAGTGACGACATGGTATGAGAATTCATTTGAACTGTTAACCGCATACACCTTGAATGTCCCAAGTTGGCATTGAAAAAGTTTAAGTGACGACATGGTATGAGAATTCATTTGAACTGTTAACCGCATACACCTTGAATGTCCAAAGTTGGCATTGAAAAAAGTTTAAGTGACGACACGGTATGAGAATTCATTCAAACTGTTAACCGCATACACCTTGAATGTCCCAATTTGACATTGAAAAAGTTTAAGTGACGACATGGTATGAGAATTCATTCGAACTGTTAACCGCATACACCTTGAATGTCCCAAGTTGGCATTGAAAAAAGTTTAAATGACGACATGGTATGAGAATTCATTCGAACTGTTAACCGCATACACCTTGAATGTCCCAAGTTGGCATTGAAAAAGTTTAAGTGACGACATGGTATGAGAATTCATTCGAACTGTTAACCGCATACACCTTGAATGTCCCAAGTTGGCATTGAAAAAGTTTAAGTGACGACATGGTATGAGAATTCATTCGAACTGTTAACCGCATACACCTTGAATGTCCCAAGTTGGCATTGAAAAAGTTTAAGTGACGACATGCTATGAGAATTCATTTGAGACTGTTAACCGAATATTCAGTGAATGTCCCAAATAGTCATGAATGGAATGTAATCTGGAAGATAGATAGATAGATGGAAGACATTTTTTTTTGTGTAAATAGGACCATTTGGATTTGTTTTCTGCTAAAGTTTAGTGTCTTTTAGGTTTTTTTTGTTTTGTTTTGTTTGTTTTTGTGTTTTTTGGGGTTTTTTAATCTATCGAGAGTCTGGCATGCGGGCGGAAACAGATTTGTCGAAATAAGTTTATCTCTTCTTTAAATGTTGTATAAATCTGAACTTAATATCACTGTGGTAAAATCGGTTTTGGTTTAATAATTGGATTAATAATTATCGTGGATCACCTGTTGCTGGGTGAAAGCTGAGCATCGACAGGGAATTCTGGGCCTCCAATTTGATGGGTGTTTATAGGGTGTAGTGAGAGTGTAATCATGTTAGCCTGTATAATCGCCACGATGTGAGTTTTGTTTCTGAGACACAAGAAAGAAAATGGTAGTAAACGCCTACCAGGAGATCCGTCCAGGGGGACGTGAAGATGTTGGTTTTGATTGATGTGAAAAATTGGTGATAGCGAATTGCTGGGAGTTCCAGGTAGTACTGACTTGTAGTGTCTCACGTGAAAAGAATTGGTAATTAAGGAAGATTACGGGGAAAATATGCAAGTTTTACGGGATAAAAACTGTAAGAAACTGGTATGAACATCACCCAGACACCATTATGGTGATAGGACCTGTAATCATTTTTTGGGACTTTGCAATACACACCGAGAGAACAATTGAAGATAATCGCCCAGACATCGTGATCAAAGACGACAAAAGCAGAATATACTTTTTTTTTATTGACTTGACAGTCCCTCGGATTGAAATATGTCATTAAAGATCTTCAAAAATTATCAAAATACAAAGATCTTGAAATCTCACAAAAGTGGATTATGAGGATATCAGAAATTCCAGTTATAGTTGAAGCTCATGGATTGGTTAGAAATACATTGAAGGGATTCCTGGTAGCCATATATACCTTAAAGACATACAAAAAAATGAGACACAAGTGCAGTTCATGCATTACGAAGAACTTCATCTACGGGAAATGTATGTGAAATAGTAGTAGTAGTAGTAGTAGTAGTAGTAGTAGTAATAATAATAATAATAATAATAACAATAATAATGATAATAATAATAATAACAATAATAATAGTAATAATAACAACAACAATAATAATAATAATAACAATAATAATAATAATAATAATAATAATAATAATAATAATAATAATAATAATAATAATGGAAAACTATCAAAATACAAGTATAATTATTTACATTACTTTCATCGTTCGGGCTGTTGTTCTAATCTTTATTTCCATATTCGCGACTTTTCAGCCGTTGTACGCTCTCGCCTTCTTCGGGAGATATACGTTGGAATTTCGAAACGTAGCCTTTACTTAGTCTAAATTCGCTGTGCAGTAAGAATAAAAAATTCGGTTTCAGCTTTTAACCCTGCATTACGTAACCATTGAACGGTACAGTGTTTGTCTACATTAGCTTGTTTGGTACGAGCAGAATATTGACTATGAAGAAACTTATCTTGCCATCGTTTCCGCATTTGGTACATAACCATTTGCTTATGCTTTTTTTTTAGTTCTTTTGCTGTTGCAGTAGCTGCATTATGGTATATATGCACATCTTCACCTACTTGAAATTTCTTTTTGGATTTGTTTTTCTTCCTTTATTAGTGAACAAAGTTTCGTATTTCTTGCATGTTTTTTGACACACATCATCATCAAATCTTCTGTAGTTTCCAGGTATCTGGTTGTTGTGGTTTTGTAAGACAGTTGTACTTGAACTAATCTTCGGGTACTTTCTGATCTGGACACATACCCACGATCAAGATGAGCTTTTTCCTGATGCATGCGGTGGCAAGTGAGAAGCTTTCTCGTTTAGACAATTTGCTTAATATCAACTACGGTCCAATTAAGGACGTTGAAACTGTATTGCACCACAGGGACAGCCAAAGTATTAATGATTACAAAATATCTGATAAAACTTTTCCCGAAAAGAAAGTCACTCTTGCCCGAAGTTAGCTAGTAAATTAGTTTAAAAAAAGGCGCGTCTGTTTCAGTTTTTAGGCGAATCCTCGAAATTCAGAAGGCGGCTTTAAACTTTTTGGCCTATAGTTTATATTCCAGAATTTGTTTGTTTTTGATGTCTTCGTTTTGTAGCTTGACTCTCATGCTGTCCATCTTAATAGCAGTAACCATATCTCAACGATTCAGCTAACGAGTTGCCCCTCTTGCCACGTATACTTGATCTCCAACAAAAGAGGTATCAACACCAACGTTTGCAGTAATGTTTACCTCCACTTAACCGAGAAGAATACCAGCCGAGATAATAAAAAAATGGAACACTTCAAGAAAACAAGCCATGTTTGTTTGGGACAACAGAAAAATAAGAAATCAATGGAAAAAAGGGGAGGAGGTTTAGCTGAACGGGACGTGCGGGTATTAAAGTAAAAGAAATACTGCTAATCGACAAAGTGTCTTGTGTTTATTCAGCATATTATTTTTCATTGTTTACTTTTTTAAGAGGGGAAGTTTTATAGCTCCTAATTGTACCAACCATTTTAAAAAATAAAGTCATTTCATCGGCACCGCCATCTTGTCTTTGATTCTTCTTCTTTTCGTCTTAATTTTTTTCTTCTTTCTTATGTCGTCTATTCAGATAATGTTTCTTTTATCTTTCAACTTTCTCTTTGAAATTCGTCTCAAATTTCACATATCCCAAATTTATTTGTTTTGTAAATATCCCCACCTTTTCTCTCTTTTATGATTTAAAAAGGGAGAGACATTTTTTATTTCTTTTAAATATTTTCGCATAATTAATTATTTTTCTTTTGTTCTCTTCTGTTATCCATTTTTTCCCAAAAGACTATTGTCTTCTTTTTCTTTAATTATTTTTAGGCTCATTATATATTTTTTATCCTGTGATCCGTAGGGGGACCATGTGTGAATCCCGCGCCAATCAGGGTCGTAGGCGCACCATGTGTACTGCAGTCGCATTAGAAGTGGTGTTTCTTGGGCAAGATAACCTGATGGAGCCCAACCCTCTCCAGGCCGCTTTTGAATTCAGACTGGTTTCACTTAAGGCTATAGAACCCAGTCAGGGTTGGAGGGAAAAAGACATTCCTACCTTTTCCAAGGGTATTAGCAAATAAGGGAACATAATGGATCCGACTGGAATTCGAACTCGGCTCTCCGATTCCACAATCCGAATCGCTATTCATTACTCAACCGTATGTATATATGCTGGGGGGCATGTCTTATTGAATAATTTAAATAACTTTTGTCTACTTAATTTCAGTTAGATCCTTTCATATTCACGGACAAGATTTTTAGTGTCATTATTGAAGGAAGAGAGAAAATATATATGTATATATATGTATGCATGTGTGTGTGTGTGTGTGCGCGTGCATGCGGGCGTGCGTGCGTGTGTGTGTGTGCGCGTGCATGCGGGCGCGCGCGCGTGTGTGTGTGTGTGTGTGTAAAATTTGCAGATACAGTATATCTGGAAAAAAAAGCGAAAAGAAAACTTATCTTAGCCAACGCGTTTTCTCCTCTGAGGCACTGAGTCATGTAGCCACACCCCATTTGCTTTTAAGGATGCTGCTACCAAGACTGAAATCAGTTTGCAGACGCGCAGACAGACTGTCACTGTCACCACCAGTGATGTTGGTCAACTGACCCAACACAAACATCAACTACCAATTTTTTTTCCATCCTCCAGGTTGCTTCCCTCACCCATAAAGAGACAGTCCACATTGATCCTTTATTTTGGCAATACAAAAAATTTTATCTTAACAATTCTTTTCTTTCAACCTCACCAGTGGTAATGTTACGGAGGTTGAAATGAGTAACCTGGAAGACAGAATTGTTGTTGTTGTTGTTACTGTTGTGGAGGTTAATCCCTTCTCTGCCTAAGCAAACTTAAATACAAGCATCAAACAAAAGAGGACATTAAGTAGGCTAAATAAATGTATAATATATATATATATATATATATATATATATATATATATATATATATATATATATATATATGAAGAAATATAGTCTTAAAGTGTGCTATATTTATGGGATAAAGTGCTCAATATCAGAGATAGAGCGTGTGTAAATATAAAAGTGGACATGGAAGTCAGCACTTATTGCACTAACATGAAACAGACTGTCGCCTGTAAGTGCTGACTTCCATGTCCACTTTTATATATATATATATATATATATATATATATATATATATATATATATATATATATATACACACTGGTAACTTTTACCTGTTGTTAAGGCAACGGGTAGAGGGATAAAGTCCCTCAGAGAATGAAACGCGTTGGTTAAGATTTAAGTTTTTCTTTTCACTTTTTTCTTTTAAGCGTCGCTTTGTTGTGGCACAAGACCGAAAGTATGGGGCACCGAGTGAGCAATGAACTCGCTACTCAGTTGTAATCGTGAGACAAGCTTGCAAAACATTACACAACGCCGCATTCTGTTGAGGTTTGTACTAGACTCGATGAATTACTTAATTATAATTCTCTCCAATCCTTATAATTTCTATCTCTTGTGTATCCTTGCTTGAAGCGGTTTCTAACGATCTGGCCTGAGCGGCTTGGGGATAGTAGTCGTGGCTCGTGGGGGCACAGTCCTATGGGTAAAAAAGAAACTCGGATGAGTTCCACCACGGATTATGTGATCGAGCGGCGCTATATAGAGTCTGATTCGCCTCCTGTACGTCGGTATAAAATTTGCCTGATAACGTAACTGTCCGGGTTTCAATTCTCGATTATTGTGATACGCACTGCTGATGAGTCGCAAATATAGGACGAGACGGCCGTCCAGTACATTCTGCTGAGGTTTTTTCTAGACCTGATTAGTTACTTAATTATATATATATATATATATATATATATATATATATATATATATATATATAGAGAGAGAGAGAGAGAGAGAGAGAGAGAGAGGAAATGGGTTAATTTTTTTTTTGCTTAAACGTTATTTTTTTTGTTGGATAATTGATTAGAAAATCTGTTTCTTAATTAAACAGTATTTTTTATCCAACTATACCTGCCGGCCTGAATAGGTACTATTTGGGCTTCGTTTGAATGGAAGTCTTATTTGGCTGAGCGGTCAAGCACGTCAGATTCAATGGCGGTTACGCGTTGGAGTTACATGTTCGAAGGGTGCATATATTTTCTGTCAAGATTTCTCGAATATTCTGGCCAGTAGATGTAGTTAGATAAAAAAAAATACTGTTTAATTAAAAAACAGGACTTCTACTAGAATATGAGTATCCATCAAAACAAATATAACGTTTAAGCAAAATAAATTGACATACATAATAGTTTCCCTTTTGTTTTATTCATTAACACGCACACGCACACACGCACACGCACACTCACACACACACGTACATACATACATACATATATATATATATATATATATATATATATATATATATATATATATATATATATATATATATATATATGTATGTATGTATGTATATATATATAGGCTCCTGAAAAATTAATTTCGTTTGAGCTCTCTGGAGAAGGAAGTGGGTTTGTAAACAGTGACTATTAAGGCTGATATAGCAAGACTCTTCGGTAAAGCGAATTGAGTCCTGTCGGTCACTGTGTGTTTATCTAAAAATAAATAAACACGCTAAAATTCACCTGCATCCCTGCCGTCCACTGACGGCTTAGTGGCAGAATTTCCGACTGACGCCAATTCAATCGGGTTTCGATTCTAGCTGGAGTGCAACCGGACGTCTACCCACAATGAAGAGCTGTGATACAGCGAAACAGTCTACCTGTGGATGACAATTATATATATATATATATATATATTCTTTCTCGTTGTTTTGACATACTTTCTTATTCCCAGTTCCATCTTTACCTTTATGGGAGGTTATTTCCTTCAAGCTTTGTTATTTGTCCGTTTCTAGATGTCCCCTTTTTCTCTCGGTTGCATATTAGCCCCCCCCCTCCAAATCTCCTAATTTATTACTTATGATGTTCGTTTTCTTCTTAATATTAAGATGTTCTAGCAAACAATGTGCAAACTTATTTAATTCTTTTTCATGCCGACTGGGGTTTTTTTTTGACTCGTATGCAAACTCGACCTCTGACTATATTTATTGTTCTAATAGAAAACCGGACTCGTTTCGTTTATTAAAACGACAGAATTCGGCCTTAAATACTCTAGCAAACGATTATATACCTACAAACAAGCCAAACTAAGCTGAAATGCAGTAAGGCTTACGGCCATATCACAGTGAGACACCAGTTCTTGTTCGATCACCAAAGTTAAGCAACCTGATCAGTACATCGATGGGTGACCGCTTGCAAATACCAGTTACTGTATGCTTGGTTGTGTGGGTGGAGTAATGGATAACGGCTCGGCAATGGCAAATCGGAGAGCCGTGTTCGATCTCCAGTCGGCATCGTTGCATTTTAAATACTCTTGGGAAAGGTTCAGATCCTCCTCCTCTTCTCCTCACCATTGTGGGTTAAATATGACTTGTATCTGAAAATCATTATTATCGTCGAAAATGCCAATACTATATTTACACGCAAAAAAAATAATTATTCTTACAATCAAAAAATATATCCCAGCTTTAATTAAATGCAAAAGGGTGATAAGCCATAAAAAACATATTAGGCACTGAGTGATAGCAGTGCTTCCCGGCATTTTTGTCTAGTGCACCCTTTTCACCATAGAGATTTTCTAACCCCGGCTTAGATGTGGCACAAGGCCGAAAGTATGGTGCACCCAGTGAGGATCGAACTCACTACTCAGTCGTAATTGATCTAGCAAGACAAGCTTTCTAACCATTACACCACGTCGAGGTGTCTAACCCTTTTCACCATATATCACAATTTCATCCCCGCTTTCCAATATTGTCCGACTCAAAAAGCACATTGCAAATAATATGCTTATATTAGTGAAAATCTTTATTTTCCATATTAGTTCATATACATGGATTATCTTTATAGAGGATTTTTTTTGTACATTTATAGAAATTCTGTAAATAAAAAAACAGGAAAGATTCCCCCACCACTGAAAACTTGAAATTCCCCCATGATTGTGCCCCCACCGGTTGAGTAGCGCTGATCTTTGGTCGAGGCGAACGTTCTCTTTCAATTTCGTCATCACTGTCCTCCATGTGGCTTTAGGCCTGCGTCTCTTTCTTGTCGCAGTTGGAATTCATCTCAAGGCAATATTTGGATATTCTTTCATTGGACAGAATCTGTTTTAGAATCGAAGAAATAGGGGTAACGGGCGTCAATTTTTTTAAGATCTAAGGCAGGTGTGCTGTTAAGCTGTATTAATGGAGAGGCCTGTGTACTGCAAGAACCTTGTAAACTTTACTCAGCGTGTTCTTAAATCGAAAAAATTGCATCGAAAATATCGTAGTCCTAGCGATAAACGTCTGGAGGGGTGAAACTTTAGTAGAGCTATCTGAACATTTACCATGAAAACAGTGACAGAATAGTGGGGTGCTCGCGACTTTGCGTCCGTGAGGAAAGATTCTGTAGTGGGAAAAATAAGTTATCCTCGTCAGAGCGAAGTCAATAATGTTTAAAGACATGGTGCGGTAGAAATAACTCCGACACATACCTTCTAGAAATACCTTCAACAAAATGGCGAGGCATTATTGGCAATGGTGTCTTCATAGATCCAATGTCTTACCGGGAATATTGGACGTTCGTGCCTGAAAAAAAAAAATGGACTCTCAAAAGAACTTTTCCCTTGACACCGCTATTATTTTAACTACCTCCTCTCCTACTTTATTGTTTTAAAAAGCAATGATTAGAATTGTAATAAAAGCTAAACATACGATGAAAGTGAATTTATATATTTTGTGATAACGTTGCTGTCACATAGGAAGAAAATATGTAACTACCGACACCGAGGTTCGAGCGTGACACTCTGGACTTATGAAATATATTTTCCGCCAGGTGTATAAATAGCGGTGTCAGGCTACTGACTGCGGTGATTATTGAGTGACTATTGAGTGGAACTATCCAGTCGAATTAGTATGAATTATTGTGCGTCGATGATTTGGGTATTGATTTAGGATTTACCGGACGTTAAGCCGAGCCGCGCTACTAACAAGGTATTCACTGAAATGGTTAATTATCTTTGGTTGACTTTTACTTCTTTGTTCTTTATAAGTATTTATTTGCGATTGTAATTAAATATTGTTTTATCTTAACATTGAAGACTTGAGTTATATTTAGTTATTAACGGCCACCGTACGTCAAAAAAGTCATCCATTCATTCAAAATCATTAGGTAGTTTAATCGCTTTTTGTCTGTGCTTCTCTTGTGTCCAGTACGCCCTGTGAGTGTTAATGTCGCCAGACCCACTTCCTGCATTATATGTTCCAGACATTTTTTTAAAAATCGAGTTCACCCCTAGCAAGGCAGTAAATCGACCAAGAAAAAAATGGGTTATTGGGTTTGGAAGAAATAGAAAACAGAAACATTTCTCAGAAGCGAGAACAAACGGAAAAGTAATCAGGCTAAGACCTGTATGCCAAAACTTGTCAAAAGCTTTCGAGATGTCCTAAGCTACAGCCAAAGTCTCTTTCTGATAGTATCAGTCTCCTTGCAGTTATATCCTTGGCGGTATATTATCTAAAACGTTACGCTACTTTGTAGAAATTCAAACATAATCTTTTGTTTTTGTTCTTGAGAATTTACAACAAATATATTAAATATTATGTATTAGATTGTTTATATATAATTACCTGTAATTATATATTTACAACTTTCTTATAACTAATACAACTAAAGCTAATGCTATATTTAAACAATTTTTTTATTCATAAATCTATAAACATTAACTCAATTATTAAAATATATGAACCAACTATAAGGAAATCTTTACCGTTTACCATTTTATAAAGTTCGGATGGATCAGTGATGAGCCTATGTTTTGTCACCATTCCAACAGTAGTGTAAATAAACAGTCTAGTAAATAAATAGTGTTTATTATTTTGTTGTCAGTTCTCAGGAACAAAGAAAATATATAAATTCACTTCCATATTTTTAGTTTTTATTACAATTCCAAGAATCTATTTTTAAAACAATAAACATTGCCAAGGAGTGAAGGTAGTTAAAATAGTAGCGGTGTCAAGGAAAAAAAACTTTCCTTTGACACTCTTTTAGGGTACGAAGTTCCAAGTTTGATGTAAACACAAATGTCTTACCATTATGTGGGAGGCATTTCTGTCGCGCCCTGTATAGCATGTTGAAAACTGAAGATTGGGCAGCTCCAGCCCAAATGTCTCAGTAATACTCTATTTATATATGTCTCATCTGACTCTTGTAAAGATTAAGCGTGATAAAAGCAGGTAGGCACTTGCAGCAGTGACAGAATGAGCTGGCTTACAAGGGACACTGATCTCAAATGGTAGAGAAAATAGGACACGTTGTTGAAACTCGTGATAAAATTGGAGATAAATTTGAATTTGGTCGAGGAAACAATAATCAAGAAAGTTCTGTTCTGTCTGGTAGCTTATTCTTCTTCTTCTTCTTCTTCTTCTTCTTCTTCTTCTTCTTCTTCTTTGTTCCGTGTCCCTTCAGTACGTAAGCGATCAAGGTTCTCCATAACTTCCTATACTTTACAACTCTTAGTAAAACTTGTCTTTATGCTAACACTTCCAACTCCAATTCTACCATCCATTTACACGCGCTTGTTATGTAGGTTACTCGCTGCTTTCTTATGTCCCTGTTGCCTTCAATATATCAAATTCTTCAACCCCTCGTTCGTTAAAATGCGTCGGAGAAATTTCAACTGACTACTTCTGATGAGTGTTGTTTTCGTTTAAGTACCTTAAAACTTCCTTATCACTCCCATTATCAGCCCATAGTCTTCCGTGAGTTATTTGAGATAGTTAGCATTTATTAACTCTACATCCTGAATTCATATGACGAATACAAGATATGGGCTACCATTGCTTTCACTTCCAGTCACAGATCATAGTTTCTGTTATGTGAAGGTTATTTTTGTTATTACTATAATCATTACCAAGCCTTCTGAGAATAAGTTGAGTCTGATTCCACGTACGAATTTATTTGATTTCTTGATGATTTTTATCACACAAGTAATTTGAATTTTAGATAAAGTGTATATGATAAAAAGTTGCGTTTCATTTTATTTTTAATTATATTCCAGCCCTCACTCAGTCATTTATGTACCATGCGCGATACGCGATCATGTATCTTTCGACGAAGCAGATTTTTTTCCCGTAGTATTTGCCATTTCTTTCTGCGGTAGACCAGTTGCCATCGAAGGTTGTCCTGCTACTTACCCAGAGCTGGGGGTGACAGGAAGAAGGTTCTTAGCTTTCCCAAGGATGTAAGTGAATGTAATGAATTCGACTGGAATTAGAACTCGGCTCTGATTCCTCAATCCGAGCCGCTATCCATTACTCCACCGTACCCTACACAAATTAAAAAACTATAAAGGGCCACATTGATCATCGAAAATAAACCACAGACAACAAATTTAAATTACTGATTGATTCGTTTCTACGGTGACAGGTGTGAATCCTCTTCTTCTCCCACCAGCTATGGGTAAATAGCAGGACAGGCCGGGTTCTGTATCCTTGGATGGCAACTGGTCTAACGCAGAAAGAAATGGCAACCTACTGCCGGAAAAAATCTGCCTCGTCAATTATGTATCAAAAGATACATGATCGCCTAAGCGTGTATCTAGTATGGGACATAACTGACTGACTGAAGAATTATTGGTGGCTGGGGCAGGTGAGATAATAATGATTTATTTAGACAAGTCTTACTAATTAACTCATAGGTGCGGAAAGAAGAGTTGGTTTCATACCTTTACCAAGGGTATTTGCGCGTAAGTGAATATAAAGAACCCAAATGGATTTAGAACTCGGTTCTCCGATTAACAATTCCATGTAATTAACCATTACACCACCCACACACCAAAGCTTACAGTTACCTGTTATTCCTAAGAGGTCATCACCCATCTATATACTGACCAGGCTCAACGTTGCTTAACTTCGGTGCTTCAACGTGACGTGGCCGTAACCCAGAATATATATATATATATATATATATATATATATATATATATATATATATATATATATATATATATATATATATATATATATATATATATATATATATATATATATATATATATATATATATATATATATATATATATATATATATATATATATATATATACCAGCCGCACCCTGAATATATATATATATATATATATATATATATATATATATATATATATATATATTCAGGGTGCGGCTGGTATTTGAGGACATACAGATTTAAGATTAATACTGTTACCCAGTAACTTCTAATGCTTTTATTTTTCAGAAATAAACAATGGCAAACTCTATGATAACAGATGAAATGAAAAAGCATGCTGTGATTGTGGCATTAAAGGCTGATCATAGCAATTTGGATATTGCACGTTTTCTCAGAGTTGCAAGAATGGATGGCTGACCATTTGTACGACCACATCACACCCAACATTTGGCCTCCTATCTCTCCAGATATCAGCCCATTAGACCATTATGTGTGGGGCGTTGATGAGAAGGAGGTTAATAAACAGCCTCATAACACCAAAGACTCTCTTAAAGCTGCAATATTTCGAGTAATGTATGACATAAATAAGGACCAATTAATCAGAACTTGCAGCCGATTTCGACCTCGTGTAGAGGCAGTTATTGATGCTAGTAGTGGTTTCATTGAATAAAATTAAATAATAGTTAGCTAAATTTCATGTTTACTTGTTTGTAATCAAATATAATTATATTCATTTGTTCAGCAAGTTTTTTACTAATCCATAAAATCTGTCCTCAAATACCAGCAGCACCCTGTATATATATATATATATATATATATATATATATATATATATGTGTGTGTGTGTGTGTGTGTGTGTGTGTATGTATAAAGAGAGAGAGAGAGAGAGAGAGAGAGAGAGAAATAAAGATGGATAAAATATATTTTTTCATTTTTTCAGGGAAGGTTAAAAGGATTAATTGCAAAAAAAACTTGGGAAACATTGGTCGAATAATGCCATGCTTTAACAAAACTAAATTTTTCCAACGTAAGTAGTTTGCCGAATTTTTTTTCAGATGAACACCAAAAGTTTTACTATTTTTAAAATCCCTCTGAGTAGTCTCGGGGTCCACATGCAACCCGTCGGCTGCATTTTGTGCAGGCCTGTTATATAGCTTTTTCCCACTCTTCTTCACAAATTCCACCAATCAATACCTTCAGCTTCAACTATCGCCGAAGATCACCATCACCATTGTGACAAGCATTCGCCCCCTGCTGCCATACGCACGTCAACGACATCTGCACCGCTGGTCAACTCAAAATATTATTTCCAACATTTAGAGGATGGAAAATGCGTCACCGAAATGCGAAAACGCTTTGGGATGTTGACAGGTACCTTCCAAAAGTTAAGCAAAGTTTTAAGAAACAGAAAGATTTCATCGGAAACAAAGTAAAGAGTACTGATACTATTTAATACTACAGAAGGATGCTGAGAATAAAATAAGCTCAACACAATAAGCAATAAGACGTTTTTAGAGAAAATCCAAACTCAAAGGATATAGCATCAGCAATTTCTAGGATGCATAATGAGTAAAGATGACTTGGAATTTTGACATGGTACATACTGAAGGCAAGAGGGACTGAGGGAAGAAACTTGTGTAAATGGTTGACAGATTAGGGATTAGGATATCAGAAAAATATTTACCAATGGCTACAAAGGACAGGAAGTTGTGGAGAACCACGTTCGCCCAAGTTCTGAAGCCACACAGCCCTTAGAAGAATTATATCACCACACCATTCATCGCAAACAATCTGTGCCGGGAACACAAGTCGGCTACTGGCCAAACTTTTCTCCACTAGCAGCTCTACCCTTGCCACACTAGGACAATCGTCTTCCGGTTTCCGGAATTTTATTCTCTCGTTAATTCCATCTCTCTTAACAAGAATAAATGTAGCTATCAATTCCCATTCAAAGCGCTATTAAAACTCTGGAGGCAATAGTCTCGTTGCTTTTCCTCTCCACCTTCGCCACAACCATCGCTTTCATACCTTTTAGCTAAACCGACATCAACTCGCCAACCGATAAAATTGCTTACTCCAATACAGAACGTTCTTCTCCGCCTCTCTCGATTATACCTTAGGCTCCACCTTTGCACTTGTCCATTAAAGTCCGCTCGAACTAATCTGACCTCCCATTGTTTGACTAACATCATCCTATCAAAATGTCTCGACCTGACACAGTTATTAACAAGTTTCGAAAATTAAACCAACCAATGCTATGATTATCGCGATGATGTCTTAGGAAAAGCCAAGAATCCATCTTGCCTTTCACCTTGCCTTGTACATCTCCATGGCAGTACTTTCACTAATCCGATGAAATCATAAATTTGAACATATTACAGAAGTCGATTCAGATTTAATAATAATCAGGAGTCATTCCATGTTCAAATTTAAATTTAATTTAAATCAAAGGGGATAAAAATTAGTGGGTGATCAAATGAAATATACTTATCCAAGTACCCTAGGAGTTATTGCCTTGCTCAAATTTAAATTTAATTTAAATCAAATAATATAAGTTGTGTTTCAATACCCGAAATAAGGATTTACCTTACTCTTAGAAAACACGGACTACTGACATTTCACTACTGATATTACCACGGTTTCATTACAATTATAACAATCACTTGGTGGTTTTTATTTCATCATCTTAACCATCATGTAAAAAATTTTAAGTTAAATTTTACCTTCATTAATTTGTTCCTGAAGAAGTCCAAAGAATAATACCGCCGAAACATTATAGTGATAGATTGATTTTTTTCATTTTCTATGGCTTTCTAACCCTTTGCAGGTTATTTAAAGTGAGCGCATGGAAATACCAGGTGCCGTAATCTTGGATGTGTGAGTGGTGTAATGATTAACGACTCGAAATTGTTAATATGAGAGCCGAGTTCCAATTCGTTAGGTTCATTATATAATTTATATATAATATATAATATTATAATTTAACGTAAATAAGAAACGAAATCGTCAGAAAAAATGTATGCATGACAAAGTTGAATTTGAGTCAATAAAACCCCTTGCTCCTAAATGAACCACGCGCCTGAGGTGAGGCTACTATATGGGTTAAACAAGACATTGCAACATAAAGCGCGAACGTCGCTGCTATTTTTACAGAGAACAACATAAATTTTGATCTTTTCCTAAATTCTTTAAAGGCCGCAATATTTGATTATCCTGTTCCTATTCTTACTTTTAATTTTGAATAAATTAACATATGGATTAATTATTGTTTGACCGATTTCATTGGATCAAGAAGGCATGAACTGGTATAGTCGTTAATAAGTTTCAAAAATAAAACCAACCCATTCTATCATTGTGGTAATCATGTCTAAAGAAAAGAGAAGACTCCATCCCACCTTTCTGCTGGCGCTATACATCTTCACGGCAGCAGTTTTTGTTAATTCGATACAACTATAGATTTGGACAAATTAGGGAAATCGATGAAAATTTAATTAATAATTAATTATTATCTATGCATCAATCTGCGAAATGAGGAGAGACTTTGCTCTCAGAAGTACAGACTACCGATATTTTATTAGCAATATTACAATGATTTCATTACGACATTGTAGTTTTTATTCCGCCATCATGACCTCAGACATCAAGATACGTTTTGATTTCATTAAATTGTTCGTGGGGAAGTTGGTCGAAACATTATGCTAACGACGAATGTAAAGATATAAATTTGGAAAACACATGGAATAATGCAACTTCAGTCACTGTCGATTTAGTCTGATTGGATACATTGCTCATATTTTAGCCTCGTTACGGGAATAAACTGTAATGTATGCAAATACACACTACGATGTATTACAGTATGCAACAATGGAGGATTTGTGGAGAACATCAAATACATTAATTTCCTTCAGAATTTATATTGTATTACACAGAATTTGTTCAAAATGATAATTAATTATGCAACTTCCTAAGGCCTTGTTTCTCTTAAAAGGTTTAAAAGACACCTTTTAAATTCAATTCTAACAGCTTATCATAATACATTAGCCGTCCTGGGTATGACGATAAACTACATCCGCGTCGTGGGTAAGACGATAAACTACGTCCAACAGCAAGGCCTCTGATCAGGAGGTTTTGAAGAGCTTGGAACCACCTCTTAATTGCTGGCGTTCCCAGGTCCACCCCGACACAGGGTGGTAGCCCCTGTTAGGGTCCCAGCTATGGGCAAATAGTTGACACCCAAACTTGTGCGAAAATAGGCTTTAATACCAGAAATACTTTGTAATAAAAAAAATTACCAGCAATAATTTTTGAAGGAAAAATTATTGTGAGCAATAGTCTAAAATAAAGTACTAGCAATACAAACAGCTATACATTCTTTAAAATAAAATATTACCAGCTATAGATTTCTTCAAGGAAAAATATTCCCAGAAATAGATCTTTGAAGAAAAACATATTACCAACAATAAAAATTTTGTCGGCATTAAATAACCAATTGAGGTTGATATGCCGTAAAACAAACCAAACCAAATATATTAGACGCGAACTTCGGTCTCTGGAAAATGCTTGCAATTCATACCAGCAATCTATTACGAATCATATCAAGTGAACTAATTCATACACTGTACCTAGAATTATTGCAGACGTATACACCAGTGTATTCTTACACACACACACATATATATAAAAGTGGACATTGAAGTCAAAACTCATAGGTGATAGTCTGTATCATGCTAGAATGAAACAGACTGTCGCCTCTAGGTGTTGACTTCAATGTCCACCTCTATATTTACATATACTCTATCCCTGATATTGTCCACTTTAACCATAAATATAGCATACCTTAAAACTATATTTTATCATTTTATCGTTTGTTTGGTCCTTGGAGGTCCTACGTGGCTGAGGGGTCAAGTTATGTCAGATCTAATGATGGTTTTCCCTAGGGGACGCAGATTTGGATCCTACCGAAGGACGCATATTTTTCTAAAATGATTTCTCGAATATTCAGGCTGGTAGATGGAAATAAATAAATATACTGTTTGATGAATAAAAAAGAAAAAGTGTATCTGCTCAAATATTAGCATCCGCGTGTGTTTGGCTAAAACTAAAAAACTATAATAATTTACGACAAAATATATATATATATATATATATATATATATATATATATATATATATATATATATATATATATATATGAGTCGGTATCACCCAACCAACTATTTTGAAAAAAAATCATCATCGTATGATTTGTATTTGCGAAGATATTTTAAAATTAAAAATACGTCATAATTGCATTAGAATGCATGTTCTGCCATGAAAGCATTTCGAAATTCTCAGAATTAAAAAGTAAAAAACGAACGGAATAAGAATTCTTAATTCTTATTCCGTTCGTTTTTACTTTTTAATTCTGCTGATAATTTCGAAACGCTGTATGTATTTTTAACATTCTTATCCTCTTGAATTTATTTCCATATCTATAGTAAATAAAAGCGTAACAAAAAATGATGAATATTAAAACAACAAAGTAAATATGAGAGAAGAATATTAAATAAAATTATTCGAAAAAAAGCTTAATATTTATTTATGCAAATATTCGAAACAAAAAACTGTAAAAACACAACAGAATAAATTCCCATAGATATTGGGGAGGGGGAATATTCAATAGTTTTAAATCAGTTATTCCACGAAGTCATCTTTTTCGATATTTTTAAGCGGGGAATTTTTAATTGCTTATTTTTAATAACAGGTTTAATTTAAAAACACGCATCTTGGATTTATGTTTATGTTCTTGGAAGAAGAAGAACCACCGCCACCATAATAGTAAAAATAAATAAAAATAAAATAATAATGATAAAGAAAATAATAATAAATAAAAATTGAAAAAAACAATAACATTTAACCTTTGTTTAAAATAAATTAAATAAAAAAATAAAAACAATAAAATTACTTTCAGCATAAAACAAAAATACGGAAATACGGACATCCCGCAAAAGACGTTAGATTCAAACTTCGCCAAGGACACTCGGGACTGGTGTGTAACTGCTCCTAGTGATATGGATTGTAATACTACAGGGGAAATTTCTGTAACGTAAAAAATAAAGTAGAATGTCTATCCTATAATTATGTTATGTTGTAAAAAATAGATTTGTACATAATTCCCTCAAACCATCTGGCATGGCATTAAACAATCTCATTCGGAAAAAGGGAGACCTACAGTTATATCATTGAGAAATCTATAACATTTCAAGTTCAATTTGGAACTAATCAAAGTTATTTTGGGACTAAGCATGTCCAGAATGGAATAGCCAAGTTCAGAATGGGACGTAGCAAATTCAAAATGAAGTAAGCAAGTTTGAATTGGGACTAATCAGATTCATTATGGAAAAATGTTTCGAACTTATCTTCGCTTTTCAATAAACAAATATCATGGATTTAAAAAAATCAAGTGGGCGGTAAATCAGATAATTAAAAATCGGAGCGCACTGTTGCGTAGATTTTACAACCAATTCCTTACAAGAGGCTATTCTTGAAGGGATAATTTTGTGTCAAATTTAGAGTTTCTGGCACTTTCATTGGTAAGACAATCAAGGAGAAGAGAAAAAAGAAAGAGATTGATAGACTGTATATAGTGTTAAAAAAGAGAGAGTTATTCAAAATGAAATGATTCGGGGGACAACATGGCAAATCCCAAAAGTCATTAGAAAAAACAGCTAGGAAATACTGAATGCATATATCAAGACAGAGTTTGAAAATAAAGATAGTTATAGTGAGAGATTTTAAGCGCTGAAAGTTGCATCCAAAAAACATACACCTTTCGTGAATTTTCTTGATTTATTGATTCATCCTAGAAGATAAAGCATTTCAATAGTAACGTTTAGTTGAACATTACTATTTTATCATGAAAATATTTAATTTTAAAGTCTTTTTTAGCAAAATAATTGCTCAGTCCCAAATTGAATTTACCTAATCCATTTTGAATTTGCTAACTCCCAAATCAAATTTGCTTATTCCATTTTGAATTTGCTATGTCCCATTTTAAATTTGACTTTTCCATTTTGAATTTGCTATGTCCTAATTTAAATTTGACCATTCCATTTTGAATTTGGTATGTCCCAATTTAAATTTGAGTATTCCATTTTGAATCTGCTACATCTAATTTTGAATTTGACTATCCCATTTCGAATTTGCTATGTCCCATTTTGACTTTGACTATTCCATTTTGAACTTGGCTATTTCGTTTTGAATTTGCTACGTCCCATTTTGCACTTGGCTATTTCATTATGAACTTGCTTAGTCCCAAAATGATTTTGATTAGTCCCAAATTGAACTTGAAATGGTATAGATCTGAATTTTTGCAATGGCATCAGATTGATTATCAAGACAACGAATCATCATTTTATTGAATTTCTACATAGTAATAAAGCCTAAAATTAAGTTATTTCTTCCGAGCAATGACGGGTATCACGGCAAGTATATATATATATATATATATATATATATATATATATATTTCAAAAGTTTGAAGGGACCCCTAGTAATTTTTAAATTGACTAAAAGAGTAGTTGTTTTATATTTTAAATAAGACAAAATTATTATACATGGTTATGAAATAAGTGTGAGATGAATGTTTTTATTAGAAATGTTATGACAAAAGAAAAATGCATTTTATGATTAAATTTTACTCTCGTTAAAATATCCTCCTTCAGCTTTGATTACTGCAAACACAGATTTGTTGCATTCGTTGTAAATGTTTCTTAAAGTATAAATTTGATAATTGATTTCATTCTTCTTTCAATGAATCTAAGAACTCTTTTTGTTTTGTTTTTCCCACTCTTCTGTCAAATTCATTCCATGCTAATTCTTGGGGTTGATTCAAAGTTTTGAAGTGTAGTGTATATATATATATATATATATATACATATATACACTAAGGAATCTCTGCATATATATATATATATATATATATATATATATATATATATATATACACTAAGGAATCTCTGCATATATATATATATATATATATATATATATATATATATATATATATACATATATACACTAAGGAATCTCTGCATATATATATATATATATATATATATATATATATATACATATATACACTAAGGAATCTCTGCATATATATATATATATATATATATATATATATATATATATATATATATATATACATATATACACTAAGGAATCTCTGCATATATATATATATATATATATATATATATATATATATATACACTAACGAATCTCTGCATATATATATATATATATATATATATATATATATATATATATACACTACACTAACGAATCTCTGCATATATATATATACACTACACTAACGAATCTCTGCACATATATATATATATATATACACTACACTAACGAATCTCTGCATATATATATATATATATATATATATATATATATACATGCAGAGATTCGTTAATGTAAACTTGAAGGAATTATTACGAATTTAAAATTCCAACTTCTGATTCAAAGAAAAATCGGAGGACTGCGTCAGGGCTAAGGAAAACAACTTTGCAATTCGCTGCAAATGTCTTCTTTTTTGTTTGCTTAAAAAGCTATATCGCTGTCTATGTTGGGTTATCTTCGCTTTTTTTTCACTTTGCCTCCTTCAGCAAAATATTCGTGCAGCCACTCCGCAGCATCACCCACTTCCGTTCTTTTGCCTTAGAAAAAAATCCAAGTCCTTCCAACGATCGTATCCGCTTTTTCTATTCTTTTTCGTTGCCTTCCGCACAGATACCATCGTCTACAATTCCTCTCTTCCGATACGCGCGATTATGTCTGCCGCTAACAACTGGTAGCAATCCGATGCATTGAAAAGTCAATAAAACCTAACGCCGAAGCTCGCTTAAGCGGGAAACAAAATGCCAATTCTAGTTCCTAAAAAACATTCCTGCCGTTTACTATTTCACATTTAATAGTTGTCCGTTGTTATTTTCAAATGCCAACGACACTCTTTCTGAGATATATCAAAGATTAGTTATTGGAAGAGGCAACTTAGCGACTACAAGTAGACTTAAATAACAATTGGAGTGCAACTAACTGAAACCCCGGAAGAATATGACAAAAGATGTTCCCACTTATACATCATGACGATCCACTTATATATATATATATATATATATATATATATATATATACATATATATATATATATATGTATGTATGGTAATCGAAATTACACAAAGCAAGGCAGTAAAGCCACTATGATACAAGGTTTAGAAAATAGCAACATTACTCTGGAGTGGAAACAAAAGAAGAATAAGGACATTAGATAGACATTTTGGAAAATCAAAGTTAACTGGAAAGCATGGAGCCGGAAGAAAGTTCCACAGCGAGAAGTACGACAAAATAATCTATTAGCATAGAACTTACGTTTACATTTAGCCAATTCAAATGTGAATTGATGAGATGACATTGAAAATCTACAGTGTGGTCCGAAAGTATTGTCACCCCTACAGTATATAATTTTCTATTTCAGATAACTGACACGAGCTCCGACAGTTTGGAAAAGAGGCTGCTTGTAAGTGTATGGACAAGAGCATGGAGGATGTGCAAGCATAACTGCACTGCAATTTCGGCAAACCATCTCCTCTGAAGAGGACGATGCTGGTACGGGGTGAAAATACTTTCGCACCACCCTGTAGTACTTTGCTTAAATTCAAAAAGTTGAGGTACCATAACAAAGATCTCATCCGAACATTTGCCATGAAATTACATATATATATATATATATATATATATATATATATATATATATATATATATATATAAACTCAAAGCTCTTCGGTAACATGAGTACGAGCACACTGGCTGACTGGCGTTTGTTTACATTCGTAAAACAATACGCTAGAATTAGTAGCTTCTCTCTGCCGAGTGCTGGTGGCTTAGGTGTAGAAACTCTGACTGACACCAAATCGGTCGGGTTTTAGGCTTTCGAACGTCTAGTCGAACTGAAGAGCTGTGATACAGCGAAACAGTACTGTCTGCGAATGATATATATATATATATATATATATATATATATATATATATATATATATATATATATGGAATAGTGTATATATATATGGAATAGTGTATAGCGAATGATATATATATATATATATATATATATATATTGAATAGTGTATATATATATGGAATAGTGTATAGCGAATGATATATATATATATATATATATATATATATGGAATAGTGTATAGCGGCTCGGATTGAGGAATCGGTGAGCCCAGTTCGAATTCCAGTCGAATCAATTACATTCACTTACGTGCTAATACCCTTGGGAAAGGTATTAATCCTCTTCTTCTCCCTCCTGCTATGGGAAAATAGCAGGAGACACTGGGTCCTATAGCTTTGTATCGCAATTGGTCTAGGAGAAAGACATGTCTGAATTCAAAACCTGCGGAGGGTCGTTTGGGGACCCAGTGCAGCAGGCCTCTGTAGTTGGTTCTGCACAAAGACTTCACCACTATAATCAAAACATATGTGCTGGTGTCTGACTGTCGGTTCCTAGGAACTGAACTGCTTGACCTTTATACGTTGAATACGGTGGGAGAGTCAAAATTAAAAAAAAGTTATTTGTGACGATTTAGAACTTGATCGGACTGAGTTTATTGACCCAGTCCGATGAAACGCCTCACAAATAAACTTTTTTCCATTTTGTCTTACAATTACCTCAATATATCAAAATATATATCATTATCTCATATACACATATATATATATATATTATGTTCCAACTCGTTATACGCATATAATCATCGCTGAGAAGTCTCTCCGTTTAATCTGGTTTGGGATTTGTGAGTTTTCATTCTCTGAGATCAACAAAGAACTCAGTATCGCCTACTATTTAAACTATAGCTAGGATGATAACCCTAGCTATGTATTAAATAGTAGGCGTGTTAGATGCATACAATCCTGGGGTATTGCACAAATGTGAATGTAATGAACTCGAACTCAGTATCTCAATTTCTCGTATTACACCAAACAAACATTCATTCACAATACATATTAAGATGTCAGCAATGCCCGTGCTACGATTATATTTGTGTACGACTTGCACAATATCACGACTCAGAACGCTAAGAATCCCAGAGACACGCAGATACGTGATATATTAGCACTGATGTGGGTGTTACATCCGGTTCCTGAGACGGAAAATTTATCAAAGGCTTGGGGTATTATTTTAAAGACGTTTTTATGATTATACATTCTTTTTTATAGATACAAATATTTAAGTAAATGCTCTGTTTATAATAAACAGTATTAATAACATTTACCGGCCTGAATGTCCGAGAACGATCCTCTGTGACTCAATCGGTTAAGGCACGTTAGGCTATATGACGGTTCCGTATAGGACACAGGTTCGGTTTCTGTCGGAGGACGAATATTTTCTGTGAAGATTTCTTGGACATCCAGGCCGGTAAATGTTATTAATACTGTTTATTATAAACAGAACATATACTTAAATATTTGTATCTACAAAAAGGAGGTATAAACATAAAAATGTCTTTAAAATAATTGTCGGACTTTGTGCATTTCCTAATGTATGTATATATATATATATATATATATATATATATATATATATATATATATATATATATATATATATTAGTAGTAGTTGTAATCTTATAAGTATAAGAAATTATACTCGTTCGGAAAACCTTCGGTGTCTTGATTTGCAAATAATCAAACCAATACCAAAGGGAAATAAAAGGTATGAAAAGAGAAATAACCAAGAACATGTACGTTAGCCAAAAATAATCGTCTAGCATGCAAGTCCAAAGCCCAAAGAAAAAAAAACCCCGGTACGCAAAATAACTAAATAAAGTGCTCAATACAGTAAGTAGAGCAGACCTAGTTAAACCTAGAGAGCCAGACAAACCTAACAAGGATTCACCTAAGCGGATTGTCAGGGAAAGCTGGCCAGCTTTCCCTGACGATCCGCTTAGCTGAAACCTTGGTAGGTTTGTCTGGCTCTCTAGGTTTAACTATATATATATATATATATATATATATATATATATATATATATATGTTTACATCTTAATTCTTAGTTCTTATATAATAGGCTTAGTTTAGTTTCGGCATAACACCACAAGTATGAAGATACAACTCACAACTAATTACTTATGGCCAAGCAGATTAGCGGGCAAATCAGTACCTGACGTCACTGTTATTCTTTAAGCTAATCTCTATTTTGGTCCAAATCCACAAGTATTGACCACTCTGTGGAGTTAGAACTCACTACTCATTACTTATGACCAATCAGATTAGTTAGTTAATCAGTACCCACCACGTCACTGTTGTTTTGTAGGCTAAGCGCAGTATTGGCCCTAATCTACAAGTATGGGCTACCCAGTGAGGATAGAACTCAGTGCTCAGGGGTAATGGTAAAACAGATATGCTGGCTAACCGTTAACCCTCACTGAAAAAAATTTTTTTTATCTATCTCAGTTCCTTCTTGTCACTTGATATATGTTCGTCTATGTCTATAGTGTTTTCATCATCATTTATATTCGGACTAATATCCTATAGTGACATAAGTTTCAGCCGTTGTGTCCCTCCACCCAATTTTTGGTGCCTATCAATCTGGTTGACGTCCTCGGGGGATTTCTAACTGAACCATTTATTTAATCTACGGTGTTAGATTGTTCTGGTTCCGCTGTTTATGTCTAGACATATCTCGCTTTCCTCTTTTTAGTCATGCTGGTTTCTTACACTTCCTCTTTCCGCTGAATCTGAGTCTGTATTTCCTTGTCAACTCACAATTGCCATGCTACTAATTTCACGAATTAGCGTTTTAATCCACTAGGCTACGGTCTTTTGGGACAATCGGAAGTCTAGAACTTTGAGCCATGTGTATAATGTTCTTTCCTGCTGGATGCTGCCACTTGTGTTATTTATTTTTTATGATAGGCCAACTAAAGAATTCCTCATAGCCTAGCATATGTGCTAATTCCTTCCTGATTCTCCAGTGCTCACCTCCGGCTAGCATTTTTACTGCATCCCACAGTCGTTTCCCTCCATACATGATCAGCCATTCTTAATGTCAGTGTCTCGCACTAAATTGCGATATTCTTCCAGACTTACTTTCAGATATAGGCTACTTCAATTTTTGTATTCTTTGACATGAGTTCTTTAATTTTGGCTTCCAGAAGGAAGGTACATCTGGAAGGAACACTCCACACAGAAGAAGAAAAAGATGTGTACAAGTTGGTCACGTGTAGCTTCCGAAAACTAAAAGTAAAGAAAAATAGTTTTGTAACCAATAAAACGTTCTCCCACCTAAAGCAATCTGCTTTTCTTGAGTTTAACAAGCAGAAATATTGGCGAAGATGATAATGGAATTGATTAATTTTTGTACGAATTTCTGGTATGAGGATTTATCATTATTTACACTATTCATATTCGGTCAGTTGTACTCGTCTTTGTTGGTTTTATCACAACATTTCGGCTGTTTTTCGTTAGGTAACATACAGAGAATTCAGAATTGAACCATTTATTTAATCTACGGGAGTATACTGTTCTCATTCCATTACTCATGTCTAGGAGTATCGCGTCTAGTTCCTACGTTCTTTATTACTGATTAGTTATTGCTGGCCCGTTTCCACTTAATACACACACAGCCCGACCTAGGGTTTGAACTCACAACCACTATGTCACAAAATTCCCAAACCAACGCTGTTACCCACTAGTCCCAAAAAGGGGGACAACAGCCCGAATGTAAGTAGTCGAAATAAGACAGACAAAGACGACTACCTCAATATTCGTCTATATTTCTGAGATGAGGTATCATGATTCCTTGCATTTCTTTACATTATTCGGACTGTTATGTTCATCTTCATTGCCATATTCACAACGTTTCGGCGGTTGTACACTCCGGCCTTCTTCAGGTGATTGGGATTTCGAACCGGACCCTTTATTTCGTCCACCGGGGTAGATTGCTTTAGTTCCACGTGCCATGCCTCTTCCGGATGTCTGACTTATTTCCATTTAACTCAACTCTCCAAGATTGGTTCACCACTGCTGTGGTCTGGCATTGAACTCACAACACTTTGGGTCTATTCATTGGATCTAAACAAAGTCTTTAGCCACTGGGCGATGTGTCCTCGAGGATACATGCTCCGCTGGTTCGAACTTCCAATTAACAATTCCAATGGAACAGGTGCTGAAAAAAAGTAAAATACACGTATTGGCATGAATGAAAAACGTAATCTGATAATTTTTTTCTATGAAAAATTAGTTGTTTTTCAGTGGCATTAATGTTCACTATCTATGAAATGTTGAAGGGGTGAGGACGTTCAATATATTTGTTCAAAGAATATGACTGTAAAGACAGAAGAAATTAATTAGTCGGATGTAGGGCCTTGGCTTGTTATAGTTAAGGGAAATTTTACAAATTATATATGCCAACTTGTTAAAGGCCTAGTAAAATGCAAATTTCGAACACTTTTATGCACTAAGACAATATTCCCAAACAGAACTATTTTTCATATGAAAACCAAAACAATGAAAGAACAGTAATGAAAGACAGTTAATTAATGAAATATACTTTTTTATCAAAATCAGTATGCAAATTAATTAAATCTGAAAAGTGATACTGCCAAGAAGTCGATAATATAATACAGATATTTAGCCATTAACGTGTAGATCCCTCTTTGAGGGATTTCGCATTATTTATCATCTCTCAGTTGCATCTCTGTCCTGGACAGAGTGCGCTCAGGGGCTTCTCTGTCAAAGGACAGAGGGGCAACTGAGAAAATAATACTGAGAGGTACCCAGCCCTGGGGAACAGCCGCCCGAGGCCGCGCTCTTCCATTGCACAAGAGGGAGGGATCGGTGCTCGCACCGAGGTCAGCGCAACCGACGGTTGCGGGGGCTGTGGGAAATTTTTGTCCTCGCCCGGGTGCACACGCTCGGGTCTCCACTTTAAAAAGACATTGTATCACATCTCATTCTCGTGGAGGAATGAGTAAACACCGGGTGTAAATTCCTCCTTCGTGGGGTGTATGCATTCAGATACTTATCGTTCACAGGGCTCTGTCCCTGTGCTGGTGGTATCACAGTTATGACTAGGTTGGACCCGCACTAACCAGCTTGAAAAGCTATGACATGCCAAGCCCAGCTATGACGAGTTCTGACCAGCTTGGAAAAGCTAAGATCAGCTTAGACCAGTGGCCCGAGTGAAAACACTCGGGTCCCCGCGTTAAAAACTGACCTTGTGTAGCAACCTGACTCAGTGGGGGGGGGGGTCAAGCAAATACCGTGTAAATTCCTCCTTGAAGGGATTTCTAACGCATTACTTATCATCTCTCAGTTGCGTTTCTGTCCTTGGACACATTGCGCTCAGGGGTTTCTCTGTCAAAGAACAGAGGGGCAACTGAGAAAATTATACTGAGAGGTGCCCAGCCCTGGGGAACAGCTGCCCGATGCCGCGACTTCCCATTGTATAAGAGGCTGCTTGCACCAAGGCCAGTGCAACCGACAGTTTCGGGGGCTGTGGGCAATTTTGTCCCCGTCCGAGTGCACGCGCTCGGGGCCCCACTTTACAAAGACCTTGTGTCACATCTCATTCTCGTGGGGGAATGCATAAACACCGTGTAAATTCCTTCTTAGCGTATAAATTACTATAATGGAATTTATACGTTATTATCATCTCTCAGTTGCGTCTCTGTCCTTGGACAGTGTGCGCTCAGGGGCTTCTCTATCAAAGGACAGGGGGGAACTGAGAAAATTATACTGAAAGGTGCCCAGCCTTGGGAACAGCTGCTCGAGGCCGCGCCCTTCCATTGTACCAGAGGTAGGGATCGGTGCTTGCACCGAGGCCAGCGCAACCGACGGTTGCGGGGGCTGTGGGCAATTTTTGTACCCGCCTGGGTGCACGCGCTCGGGTCTCCACGATAAAAAGTCTTTGTGTCACGTCTCATTCTCGTGGTGCAATGAGTAAACACCGTGTAAATTCCTCCCACTGAATCTCGTCCAAGTAGTGGGGAAGGAGTTATTACCGTGTTAATTCCTTCTTGGGGGAGTTTCTAATGCATTACTTATCATCTCTCAGTTGCGATTCTCTCTTTGGGCAGATTGCGCTCAGGGGCGGTTACGTCAAGGGACAGAGAGACAAATGAGAAAATTGTGATGAGAGGTGTCGGCCCTGGGAAACAGCTGCCCGAAGCCGCGCGCTCTCATTGGACCGGGACTTGGGATCGGTGCACGCACCGTGGCCAACGCAACAGACGGTTGCGGGGGCTGAGGGCAATTTTTGTTCATGTCCTGGGTGTACGCACTCGGGTTCCACCTAAAAAAGACCTTGTGTCACATCTCGTCCAAGTTGGGGGAAGGAGTTATTACCGTGTAAATTCCTTCTTGGAGGAGTTTCTAATGCATTACTTATCATCTCTCAGTTGCGTCTCTGTCTTTGGACAGAGTGCGCTCAGGGGCGGCTCCGTCAAGGGACAGAGGGGCAAATGAGAAAATTATACTAAGAGGTGCCGGCCCTGGGGAACAGCTGCCCGATGCCGTGCCCTCTCATTGCATCAGAGAGAGGGATCGTTGCTCGCACCGGGGCCAGCGCAACCCACAGTTGCGGGGGCGGAGTGCAATTTTTTCATTTCCCTGGGTTTACACGCTCGGGTACCTACTTTAAAAAAAGACCTTATGTCACATCTCGTCCTAGTGGTGGGAACGAGTAAATACCGCATGTAAATTCCTCCTTGGAGGGATTTGTAACGCATGGCTTATCATCTCTCAGTTGCGGCTTTGTCTTTGGGCAGAGTGCGCTCAGGGGCTACTCTGTCAATGGACAGAGGGGCAACTGAGGAAAATTATACTGAGAGGTGCCTAGCTCTGGGAAACATCAGCCCGAGGCCACGCCCTCTCATGGCACCTCAGAGAGGGATCGGTGCTCGCACCGATGCCAGCGCAACCGATGGCTGTGGGCAATTTTTGTTCCTTGCCCAGGTGTTCGCCCTCGGGTCTCCACCTTAAAAAAGACCTTGTGTCACCTCTCATCTCAGTGGGGAGACAGGGTATATACTGCGTGTAAATTCCTCTCTCTCTCTCTCTAGTGGTATACACATTCTGATACTTGCCGGCGACAGGGATCCGTCCCTGCGCTGATATTATCACAGCTCTGACCAGCTTGGACAAACTATGACCAGCTAAGACCAGCGGCCTGAGTGGAGACACTCGGGTCTCCACGTTAAAAACACAACCAAGCTGGGGGTCAAGTAAACCTCTAGACATACTGATACTTACCGGTGACAGGGATCCGTTCCTGCGCTTATGGTATCACTGCTATGACTAGCTTGGACTGGCTCCGACCAACTGGACCAGCCACGACTAGCTTATATGAGCTTGGACAAGCTATTACCAGCTAGGATCAGTGAAAACACTCGGGTCCCCACGTTAAAAACCAACCTTGTGTGACAACCTGACTCAGTGGCGTGTCAAGTGAATAGAAATTAATCTCTCTCTCACTCTCTTTCTCTCTCTCTCCATCTCTCTCTCACTCTCTCTCTCCATCTCTCTCTCACTCTCTCTCTCTCACTATCTTTCTCTCTCTCTCTCTTTCTCTCTCTCTCTTTCTCTCTCTCTTTCTCTCTCTCTCTCACTCTCTCTCCATCTCTCTCTCTCTCTCTCTCTCTCTCTCTCGTAGTTAGTAACACTTCGTCAAAGGACACAGTCGCAACTGAGGAAAATTATACTGAGAGGTGCCGGCCCTGGGAAACAACTGTCCGAAGCCGCCAGCTCTCATTGCACCGGAACGTGGGATCGGTGCACGCACCGAGGCCAACGCAATCGACGGTTGCGGGGGCAGCGGGCAATTTTTGTTCCTACTCCGGGTGCACGTGCCTGGTCTCCCCACATTAAACCGACCTTGTGTCACAACCTGACCTCGTGGAGGGTGAGTAAATACAAATTACTCTCTCTCTCTCTCGTGTGGTTTGTAACACATTACTTATCGTCTCTCAGTTGCGTCTCTGTCTTAGTAGAATTGGGGCCCATTTAACCCCAGAATTCCGTGGTAGAACTGAGCTCCAGTTTCGCATTTATCCTTTATAGAATTGATCCTTTATTCTACATAATTAAATGAATACTACATCATAGAAATTGAGATATAGTAAAGTGGGGGTCCCTTATCATAAATTGTGTGGTGGTCTATCATAGATTCGTGGGGAGAACGAGACACTCGCACTAGCACTGTTTTACGCGACAGTATTATTTTCCATAGAAGGACCTATAGATGATTGTTTCAGTCAATTTAGGCCTTTTCAAGATCAAAGGTTAGTCGTCGTCACAGAAGGGTTGTTCTCATTACAGTTACGGGGAAAGCCAGATGTTTCATATCGGGCTGCTGCTGATGTCAGAATTTTGATAAAGGCGAGATAGATTCACGTGACGTTACAATATTTTGTTTTTGAACTATGACAAGATTTACTCTTGTTTATAAAACCTTTTCAATTAAACATTTAAAACAATCTTATTTAGTTTACATTTAAGGATAGACAGAAAACATTTCTGAAACATTTTAAAGTTCAAGTGTTAAGATATTTTGTCATAAAAAGTTCACTTAAAAAGCGACTAAAGATAAGTGCTATTAATTATACAAGTTAACGTTATAGCAAAGTGGGTGGAAAAGTACCCCGCATGATTTCACAACGAGTGTTGAATTTCGAGTAGAAATCTGACATGACTTGTGTGGCGGTACAGTCAGTTAAAGATCTCTGGACGAGACGACATTTTTTCTGCTTGCCAAACTCTAGAAAAGCAAATTGCTTTAGGCGGGAGAATATTTTATTGGTTAAAAATAGGTACCTCCGTTTTCAATAAAATCAATAAAATATTAAATAATTGCGGGAAATATGTTCATTTGTAAAAAATTACTAAATATTTATAAATATGCGTTCACTTAGAATTTTGACAATAGGGTCATCCATAGTAGCTGTCATCGCCTCGTCTATCAGCAATCCATCAAACGTTGGATCAGATGAACAGGTCGAATCGTTAATAATTGGCTGTATATTTTTTTGTTACAAGTAAGTAATATTTATTTCAAATCAGATTAAATTAACTTAAATTTTCTAATTTTACTAAAATAACGTGTCAGAAATATATATTTATTTTTTGAATTAATTTTAAAATAGAAAAACTTGTTTTGTTTACAAGTTTCTTAAAATTAATAAAATGGCCGCTTCTAAGAAAATTTTCAGAAATCAAAATTAAATTTGACATTCCACTCTATATAATTTCTATCTGAAATACACCAGAATATTTTACTTAATGGAAATAATAAATTTAATTATTAAACTTTCAATTAAAGCTAAAATGAAATATTCAAGAAAGATTTTTCATTTTTAAAATTTAATTTTAAACTTTGGTATCGAAAATTTGTGCCAAAAAAGTGGAGGCCCCTAGTTAAAAAAGCATTTCATTTTAGTTTTCAGTCGGAAGCTACGCGTGACCCACTTGTACACTTGTTTTCTTCTTCCGTTTGACGTGTTCCATTCGGATGTGGGCGATCATGGCTCTCCACAATTTCTCATCCTTTGTATCTCTTAGTAAATTTTCTCTATTTCCTGTATCATCTAAATCCTGTTGTCTTAACCGTTTGCACAAGCTCGTTCTACTTCTGCTTCCGCTAGGTGTCTTGTTCATTCAGTGCGTCTGCGATCATGGCTCTCCACATTTTCTCGTCCTTTGTAACTCTTAGTAAATTTCCTCTTTTTGCTATTTCTCCTAAACCCTGTTCTGTGAAGCTCGATATGCGTTATTTCCCTATATCCCATTTGCCTTCAATATGTCCTGTGTGTTTAAAATTTTCTAAGCCTTCCTTCTTCATTATGTGTTCCAGAAATTTCTACTGTCTCTTTCTGATGTTATGTATAAGTTTCCTTTTTGTTTCCTTTTTCTCTAAAACCTCGCCATTGCTCACATGTTCAGTTCCTAGTATTCTCAGCATCCGGAGATAATTTCTGTTGTTTCAAGTCTCTTCTTCATTTGTGAGGAGTTTTCTTTTTGTTTATTTTACATATTTATGTTTTAGCTACAAAAGCGTCTGTTTTCGCGTCCATTTTACTACAAATCTTATTCCTTAAAGAATTCTGTCCATCATAAATGCCCAAAGAGAAACAAGAAAATACTAATTTCTGTCTGAATTTTTAGGAGAATAAATTATTTTTATATACATTATTTACAGTCGAAGATTAATAAATAATATTATAACAAATACTATTCTACTAATGCCGTCAAAATTGACAGCAAGAAAGAATGTATTATAAGTAATATGCATTATATTGTACGTAATTTTCGTTTAATCCCGGTACAATTTTGTAATTTAAAATAGATCGTTGTTAACGTTGATAATTGAACAGTGTAAAATTATTAAACACATAAGGAAAGATATCCGTAGATTATCCTTATAAATGTTACATATTTACAACCAACGTTATGTTTACTGCAAAAGTTCCCAAAGCACAATATTTTTATGTAAACTTTTGTAAGGTCTGAGTTATCCTTGACAATATGTAGATTCAATCTAGAATTTCAGAGTTTGCTTATTTGTCCTCCTACTAAGAGCAACATATCGTCATAATTTTTTTCTCAAGCTAATTCCATAAGACATGCTCTGAATCATAACATAAAAACTGCATTAAAACAATCTAATTATGTAACTGTATAAGGTTTTAATTGCTATCATGAATTTCTAAGAATGAAGAAAGCACTCTTGTCGATATACGTAGCGTATTAAACTGCATTAAATCAATCTAATTATGTAACTGTATAAGGTTTTAATTGCTATCATGAATTTCTAAGAATGAAGAAAGCACTCTTGACGATATACGTAGCGTATTAAACTGCATTAAAACAATCTAATTATGTAACTATATAAGGTTTTAATTGCTATCATGAATTTCTAAGAATGAAGAAAGCACTCTTGACGATATACGTAGCGTATTAAACTGCATTAAAACAATCTAATTAGGTAACTGTATAAGGTTTTAATTGCTATCATGAATTTCTAAGAATGAAGAAAGCACTCTTGACGATATACGTAGCGTATTAAACTGCATTAAAACAATCTAATTATGTAACTGTATAAGGTTTTAATTGCTATCATGAATTTCTAATAATGAAGAAAGCACTCTTGACGATATACGTAGCGTATTAAACTGCATTAAAACAATCTAATTATGTAACTGTATAAGGTTTTAATTGCTATCATGAATAATATAAAAGAATGATGTAGTGAGAATTAAAAAAATTCGATGACTAATGAATTATTACAAGAAGCGAAAAAGAAACTATGACAAGGAACTGATAGATGAAAAATAAATGAACAGAATGAACGAAAGAAAGAAAGAATGAATGAATGAATGAATGAATGAATGAAAGATAAGGTCAATAAGGAACGAAGTGATGAAAGAGAATTTGGGAAAAGAAAGAAAAAAAGCAAAAATGAGATTATATTCGCTATTTATTACGGACGAATTACTATGTCTGAAGAAAAGTTTAATTTTATTTTTTGAAATTAACGGTTTCCCTGTACAAGGTCCGGGCGCCACTCTAGATAGAGGGGTAGTTTATACGGATAGGAAGGTAAGATAACGGTAAACTCTAGACTTACTAAATTGTAGTAATTCTGGAAATATCATCTTGGGAGTCTTTCCGCCGAGAAGTGGTTCACGGGAAGAAGCTGTTCGAGTGGAACTTACTTTTCATCGATGGAATTCGGAATGAATATGAGTGGTTCGCTACAATGTACGTAGCATGGTGGGTCCTAGCCGTGAAGGATAGATCTGACGGAACTAAGAAAATGTTTTTCGTCCGAGCACTTTAGTGATACAGCAATGAAAAGCTCGCCACATCCCGCCTGTGAGAAAGAGGTTGGAAGGTGGAAAATCCTCACTCAGAAGGACTCGAAGACGTTTTTAAAAATCTATCAAGACTGGAAAATGAGGACTGGGTAGCTCCCGCCCAAATACGACACAGTAGTCCATTTTGAAATCTTTAAGAAATGCAGACTTCAAAGAATGCTTTTAGCTTGGTCCTCATCTTTCGGTGAAGTTTTGTGTGAATAATTAGGGAACGTTTCTAAAAGTGTTCTCAGACAGAGATCTGATTACTGTTTGAAAAGAAGGCCACGGCGGTTAGACGCACGCCAAACCGAGTTCCTTGCTGTGTAAGCTCTGACCCTTCCCCTGTTTCTTGTTTTGCTTGCCTTGTTAGATGTCTTTGCCATGTTTCCCGAGTCGCTTCTTAGCTATTATCAACAGACACGTGTCACTTGGTACTCGCTATAAATCTTCCTTTCCTTCCAATTCTAGGTTGATTTGTCCTTTTCTTTCTTTTTTTCTCTTTTCTTTCTTTCTTTCTTTCTTTTCGTCTATCAGTTCCTTGTTATAATCCCTTTTTCACTTATTTAATTCTTTTTCCAATTTTTTCATCCCTTCGTGTCTTCTTGTACTCATATTTCTTTCTTTCTTTCTTTTATTTATTTATTTCATTCGTTCATTCTTTCTTTCTCTTTATTTTATTATCTATCAGTTCCTTGTTACTATCTCTTTCTCACTTCATTCTTTTTTCGAATTCTCTTTCATCCCTTCGTTCCTTGTACTCATTTTCTTGCTTTCTTTCATTCGTTCATACTTTCTTTCTTATTTCAGGTCGTTTTTTTTCATCTACCATTTCATTGTTATTATCTCATTTTTTCTTTTTTTTCTTTCTTTTCCTAAATTCTCTTTCATCATTTCGTTCCTTATTGCACTTATCTTTCATTCATTCATTCATTCATTCTTTCTTTCTGTTCATTTTTTTCATCTATCAGTTCTTTGTTATAGTTTTTTCGCTTCTTTCTTTTTCCAAATTCTCTTTCATATCTTCCTTCCTTATTGTACTCATTTTTCTTTTCTTTCTTTCTTTCTTTCATTCATTCTTTCTTTCTTACCTCATGTTCATTTTTTTCATCTGTCAGTTCCTTGTAATAATTTCTTTTTCGCTTTTTTTCTTTCTTTTTCCAAATTCTTTCATCCATTCATTCTTTATTGTACTAATCATTCTTTCTTTCTTTTCATCTGTCAGTTCCTTTTTGTAGTCAGTTGTCTTTCTCTTTTTTCCTTTATTTCTATCCTTTCTTCATTTCTTATTGTACAGATGTACCATTCCAATCTATCTCGTTCTCTTTCTCTCTTTATCTCTTTCTATATATATATA
This sequence comes from Acanthosepion esculentum, assembly GCA_964036315.1. NCBI lineage: Eukaryota > Metazoa > Mollusca > Cephalopoda > Sepiida > Sepiidae > Acanthosepion > Acanthosepion esculentum. The sequence goes on from OZ038488.1 coordinate 24,447,836, forward strand.
TATAATTATATATAATTATATATGTGTATGTATTGTGTATATATATATATATATATATATATATATATATATATATATATATATATATATATAGGCATATTTTCATTTAAATATGCTTTATTTCTAAAATCTCTATAAGAGACCGCGTTTACGCTTGTTTAGAAATCACTATGCCAACGGAACATAGATTTTATGCCAGTTATTATAGCATTATAGTAATTTAACCCTGAAGATGATCTTAGAAAAGGTCGAAAGTACTTGGGCTAAAAAAAAACACCGCTTTTCTTGAACGTCAAGAAACTGACTTGGTAACTTGAAAAGATCAATATAAAAATAAGTAGACACAATACGTATATATTAGTCAACAAACACACAAACACACACACACACACACACACACACGCACACAAACACACATACACACACATATAGTGTATTGGGGCAGCAGTTCATTATTCAAACATATATTGTTAAATATAACAGACAACGAATGTCTATTATGTTTGATCATGAGCCGTTCTAAACTTTGTATAGTGGCTTCAGTTTCGGGAGAAAATAAAGACAAAAACTGTCCAATATTTGGATGTTTTTTATTATGCTGTTCCTCGATTTTGGCTCACATGAGCCATCATCAGAATGGTTATATGGACATTACAACAGAGATGTTCACCATCAAAGATGACATCCTGTTATGTTTACATAGAAATTTGCTATACGACAATAACACTGTCTCACGCGGTCATTTATGACGTCATAGAGCTGCATCATGAATTTACGAACTGCGTCTACTATTCCGCGACCGTTATCGTCGCATAGCAATCTTCTATGTAAACATAACAGGATGTCATTTTTTATGGCAAACAATATATATTGACAACACCAATATACTACAATATACCAATATAATACACAAAGATAATAATAAACAAAAAACTTTAAATTCTCGAGGCCCTCTATATAAAAATCAACCAACCAACACCCAACAAAAATTATTGCGAATATAGCAACAACATATTAAAGTGAATATAATATTTAATGCCGTCTAAAATTTCTACCAATTTCTGGTCAGCTCCATTATATTGAAACGCTTGTTTTGTGAAAATTTCCATAACTACAACGGATTAATTAAAAAAAATTTAATAACTATCGGAGTTTTATATTCATTAAGTCCAGAAAAGAAGACACTTGTATGAAGAAAACGTAATAAAAAGACGAAACCAGTGTACCTTGTCAGTTTTTGTTCAACCAAATGTGTTTTTTACCCAAATACACATCTCTTGTGAAAATTTCATATCAAAATTCAGGTCAGTTAGGCTACGGACTTATTGACCCCTTATCGGAAGTGGAAAAAAAGTATTATCGGTCATTACCTATAACTACAGAATGAACTCTTCCTAACACTATGTATACTACGTCTCTCAAGAGAGAGAGAGAGAGAGAGAGAGAGAGAGAGAGAGAAATCGAGTCGAGCCGATAGTAGTTCACTCCAAACCAGACTGACAGTCATACTAACACATTCCACATCTTTTAATATTATTCCGTGTAATATATCTTCGTTATTTCTACTCTTGTGTCCGTGTTGTTCTTCCTTGGTCCTAACCTGGACCATAACAGAAAGAAACGAGGAGGCACAGTGTCTTGAGAGAATATCGGGCCTCAAACTCACACCTGACCTTAAGTGAAACTCGTGCATACGATCCATTGTTAAAGATGCAGGTAAAAGTGCTCGTATCCCTGTAACGCTGCAGTAAGGACCTGACTTCTCATGCTATCTTCTACATTTATAAGATCCAAATCAGACCGAAAACGGAGTACTGCAGCCATATTTGGGCGGGAGCTACCCAGTCCTCACTTGCCAGTTCTGACAGAGTTCAAAAGCGTCTACGAGTCCTTCACAGATAGGACCCTCTTTGCTACTTACATATTAGCTACCCCCCCCTACATTCCCTCCGTATTCCATCGGTGAAAAGTAAGTCCCACTTGAACAGCTACTTCCAACTGCTGCTCTGTAGAACAGAGTCCCAAGAGGATGTTTCCTGAATCCCTACATTCTTAACCTGTTCAATCTAGAGTTAACCGTTATATTTCGTTTATATCCGTATACACCTTAACGTAACCCTCTACCTCGAGTGGCCTCTGGGCCTTGTACAGGGTGAACATTACTGTTAAAGAAATAAAGAGGGATTTCTAGAGATCGCTTTCTATCTCCCACGTACGGCCTTATGAAAAGAATTTGGTGATCCTTAGCGAAATCAAAATAACGTATTGTTGTTAAAAGCAGTTAATAGGGTTAGTATTATTATGTCACGAGAGGGCCTGGCGCTAACAACAATAGCAAAGATAAAAGCAGCCGCAGTTCTGTATTTTAAAGTCCATAAGGGCGGAGGTTGAGCGGAGTGAATGATTAGCCACAGGAAGTTGATAAATAGGTCGGATGCCTAGACGACGCCTTGTTGATGAAGCCATATAGTAACAACCTGAAGGGAGTGGTAGTGGGTTGAAATGTTTTAAGCACGAAAGAGAATCGTATTTAAATAGAACAAATAAAGTTGACAGAGTGCGACATTTGGCTCTGAATAAACACAACTGTGAAACAGTGTAGGAAATAAAAGCAGAAATTGTTAAAGCCGGGTTTCTATACCCGATTTAAAAACAAGATATATATATATATATATATATATATATATATATATATATATATATATATATATATATATATATATATATCAATTTTTACAAAACTTGAGTGAAAATCAAAAATCGGCGACTTCATAATACCTATTTAGAGTTTATAAATATATAGATTTTAAGTCGTTGTGATTTCGCTAGTAGATTCTACTAAAAAGAAAAAGACGATACATCTCCACATTTTTTTAAAAAATAATTAGTATTTTGCTCTCGTTATCAGCTCTTCTCAGACAATGATTATCGTAGTATTATGGCGGATACTACTCCAAAGATAGCTTAGCTCTTCTCCAAATTATATTTTCTGTACTCTTGCGTACTCTAATACTTTTCCCTACTTTTGTGTGCCCTTCATTTTTCTGTACTTTTGTGTATTCTCATAGTTTCCGTACTCTTGCGTATACTTATAATTTCGTTACAATTGTGTACTCTTATAGTTTCTGTATTCAGGTGTACGCTTATAGTTCCCTTAATCTAGTGTACACTTATGGTTTCCGTACACTTATGTACTATTATAGTTTCCCTATTCTATTGTACTCTTATAGTTTGACTTTAGTGAAAAACGAACTTATATCTAACTTTCATACACATAAGTAAACAGGATGTATGTCTACTTGGTTAAAATTTTGTGTAAATCTGATTTAACTACCTTTTGCCTTTTGTATACACCGAACTTACGTCTATTTCTTTTACCTTAGTGAAAACCGACCCGAAATCTACGTTCTTGAAAATAGTGCAAACTAATCCTATATCTACATTTTCTTTTACTCTAGAGTACACCGAATATATTATTACCTGTCTGTGTCTCACTCAAGCTGGGATGGTATTTACCTTTTTGACTCTCGTGTAATTCGGACATATATCTTTGTGACTCTAATGTAAAGCAAGGATATGTCTAACGTTTTGACTGAAGTGTAAATGGGACTTCTGTCTTCCTATCCATTGGTTGTTATTTTTTTTTCTGTTTTTTTTTTTTTTACTTATATTCAGCATTAAATAACCCAACAATGTTTGATATAGCGTTACATTAAGCAAGCTAAATTAACTAATCTTCAAGCAAACGCATAGTATAGAACCCAGTGAGGTCTGAAAGCATTTCTCTTTATATACGAAACGTCAATGTCGTAAATTTCTCTATGACTGTCGTCTAAAAAATACGTGTACGAAACATTATTTTATGATGAGGTTTCCCTCAATTCTCAGACGATAATTTAATTACGCTTCAGTTATAGAAAATGCTAGTGTATATGCGATATTTATGAATTCAGTTTTAGGGGAATTAATATAGAGTGCGACATCGTTGACGGCATTTATTAAATGATGTAGGTGAATTTTGGCATTGGTAATGGTGTCTGCAGTGATAGCTAAGACATCTGCATACTCAATATTGGTCAAGTTTTTTGCAGGATATCTACTTGACAGTCTTGGTGATAAAGCAAAACCTAGATGATGATGTTTGTTGAGGGAAGTTCTCAGTTCATAGTTAAGGGTGATAACAAAGAGAAATGGTGCAACGATGTCACCCTGAAGGACCCCTACATTTATGTCGAGGAAACTAGTGTCTTCGTTTCGGGATCTAACTAAGTATTTGGTATTTCTGTATAGCATCATTATGACAGTTACTATCAAGGCTCAATACAAACTTCGTCCTGGGTATGACGATAAACTACATCCGTGTCCTGGGTAAGACGATAAACTACATCCAACAGCCAGACCTCTGATCAGGAGGTTTTGAGGAGCGTGGAACCACCCCTTAATTGCTGATGTTTCCAGGTCCACCCTGACCCAGGGTGGTAGCCCCTGTTAGGGTCCCAGCTATGGGCATATAGTTAACACCCAAACTTGTGTAAAAATAGGTTTTAATACCAGAAATATTTTGTTATAAAAAAATTATTACCAGCAATAATTTTTGAAGGAAGATTTACTAAAAGAAATACTTAAAAACAAAAAAATACCAGTAATACAAACAGCTATACATTCTTTGAAAAAAATATGGAGAAAGAAACTCAGAATACAAAATAGTGCTAGCAAAATATTACCAAGTGAGTAATATAAAAAAAAAACTTTATGAAAATAAAACCATCCAAGATTGTAAATTTCCTGAAAGAAGTTGATTTGTACTCAGAAATGTGAGTAATTGAAAAATGGTTCAAATATATATGTATACATAAACACCGTTTTTTACCAAACTATCGCTATGAATCTATTTTGTTGGCATTAAATGAACCACTGGGGTTGATATGCAATATGACATACCAACCAACCAATCAATACAAACTGTAACAGGGGAATCAATAAAATCTGTCGATTATCTTACATACATATGAAGCGAAATAAATTCTAATGAAAAGGATGTGAAAATCCGCATGACTAAGGCGTCTACCGCCTTGAAAAAAAATGAATGTCGTCTAGAAATCTGATCTACCAGACAATATCAAATGGAGATTCTTTCGCGCCACTGGAAAGTCTGTTTCAATGTATGATGCCACTGATTGGACATTAACTAAAATCCTTGAGTCTAAGCTTGGAACCTGCACTCGTATCGCTGAGAGCTATACTTAATATCTCTTGGAGACATTATTTAAATCACACATTTATGGCCCAATCCCTGATATTTTTACAATCTCTCATGAACGCAGAACGCGCTTTGTAGGACATTGCAGGTGAACTTGTGAGTGATCTACTGCTCAGGATACCTAGTCAAGGCAGGTTGGTCGCCCGGCAACCGCCTACCTTGACCAACTATGTAGGGACACAGAATTCCACCCTAATGAACTTCCGACCTTGATGCAGGACCGTGTTGGTTGCCGTTATAAATTCATGAATGTCCGAGCTAGCGGACATAGGATACTTATATGTCACTGTTCTTCTCGTATCCGAATTTGGCTCTCGAATGTAGTCTTCGATTCCTGCAAGGGAATAGTGTTGTTCATGATGACGGTATCTTTGAGTATAGAATCCAGAGGTTGGCAGTGAATATTTCGAAGATAGTAGGGAAGCGTAGTTCAGGTTAGCAGTGGATATCCCGATAAAGTAGCAGAGCGTAGTTCAGTAGTTTTTCCTTCTGTTCATTCGCTTGACAGGTTGGCATTGGACATTCGGGAAGAGTAAACAAAATGGCCGCCTTTATACACGACGGATTGAATATTTCACGTCTCCTCACTGGTTAACCTTCTATTGGGGAACTATAAAGTGAGTCAAGTCATTTTGGTTTGCTCACTCGTACAAAAGGGAACACAAAATAATCTAACAAATAGAGTCCGCGAACGGGTTATTGCCGAGGTCAATAGGATTAACCCGCCGAGTTTAAATTCGTATCAAGAAAGATTTGTTCACTTCCCCAAAGATATACTTGGGAATATATAAATCCACCTATTTCCCCTTCTCCCAGCTAGCGCTTACTATCAGGGCAGACATATCAATCTAGCCTTGATTGGCAACCACACTAAGAAAAGGGTAAATCTAAATTCAAAAGCAATGTCTGCAGTGTTGAGACTGTAATCCTATATGCATTAGAAGAATTTACAGGACATACATACATATACACATACAGATATATTTTATACCCTCGGCCAAATCACGACTTTCATATAGACGTGATGCTTGCCGCTAAACACGTTCAGGAATGTCTCTAAAACATCAGCTGTATACAACTGCTTAGTCAGATCGAAGATTAAAGGTAGCTTCAAGCCGGTAGATCTTAGCTAGGTCCATCATTCTTGGAAGGTCGTGGACTGGCGATACAGCATCACAAAAAATAACTGTACCCAATAATAGAAACCATATTATTTTAAAACTTTCAGTAACAATAAAACGTATTTTACATATAACTCGAATAGAAAATAATGATATAATCGGCTATTCCACACTGCTTCAACCAAAAGGTTAAACCTTAATTAGTATTGAAACAAGCGATAACAGTAACTGAACTTAAGAAACCTATATTCCTGAAAAATAGTTTCATTAGAAAGATTTCATAATTTTTTTACCGATAGTAACACTGTCTGCACGGTCAAGGATTGTCGAATGTTTCCTTATAAGGAAACGGCTAAATACCATTATTATATACAGGGTGATTGAAAAGTAACTCCCTATTTTATGCATAAGTAGCCAGCCAGGAATCCTGACTTAAAAACCTGTGACTATTTTCTTTGGGGTTGGTTAAAGGAAGCAATTCTACCATACCAAACCAAGATTTTCTAAGAACTTGAAGGGCGAATATAAGAAGTTATGTTTTTCTATACCACAAAAAATCCTGGTAAAATCAGTTGACACGGTTCCTGAGCGGCTCGAGAAGCTGGTCGCTAAATCTGGTGCCAATATTGAATTTTAAATAAAACCTTTCCTCTCATATCAATTTATTGTAAAAAGTATGGTTAATAAATAAATTATAAGTATTTTAAAGTGGGGAGTTACTTTTCAATCACTGTATATTTACAGTTTAATATTTCATTATATATTAAAGAGATTTGAAAAGATTATAAAGTAATAACTAAAAAATAAACAAACATTGTACACCCTTGGGCAACTTAATTGAAACAATCGCTTTAGTTCCCTTTCTTTCACCCTACGGTCAGTTTTAGAGCCACTGGAGTGACAAGTTGTAATCGAATTCTATTTTTCTTCGGATTAGGCCATTTGCAGTTGTGTGAAATAATATGAATCTGTTTTCGGGGTGTGTGATGAAATTTTTTTGGCCTTGAAAAATATTGCGTCATCCATAAATGCGTCAGATTTTCATCACGCCCAGACACTATTGTCTCGACTGTTGATTATTTGTCCTACGGCCATTGTCTGCAAAGGACGTTACACCAAGGAAGCGGACGAAAATTATAACGCTGCACGAACGCACTGGCAAACCTTACCAATGAGCAAATCAAAGTACTATAGACTAGCGCGGCAACTCTCCCAATTTAAATCCAATCGGGAATCTGTGGTCAATCTGCGATGAACGACTTCGTGGAATGGACATACGAAGTACTAACATTTGCACTGAGTCATGTTTCATTGGAAAACTACGAAAAAAAAACACCAAATAATAACGGAATTATTCGTTTTGTTTCAATTAATTTGCACAAAGGTATACACTATTTTTGGCAAATGTCAGATGGTGTGACTGACTTGTTACATTGTTTTCAAGAACTTTGTAAAAATATCTCGAGACTAAAATTTTCGGATAAAAATATTCAAAAATCGACGATGCGTTAAACTATTCATTTGGACACAAACGACGCAATTTTGATTGAGTGAGACAAAAAATATATGACCTCTTGCATGTAGAAAATAAGACCTCTGCCAAATAAACAGGTCATTCAGGTTGTTTTCAGTGCCTGGGAATGAGTCCTACGAAGTTCACACGAGAGGCGAGGTATTGTATGACCCGATTGTCATGGTTTTCTTTTAACCCTTAGGTTAAACAAACCATAACACATCGCTTTTTTTACTAAACTTCCACATGATTTAAATCATGTAAATGTCTGAAAAGAAAGACTGGTTTGTAAATATTATCAAGTTAGATAAAAACTATAGCGTTCTGATTTACATATTCGTAAAACAATAACGCACCCTAATAATGTAATGGGCATGTTAGTAGACAGCTGTTTGCTAAAACAGACAGTCAGGCGCATGGGACTCCCAGGTTTGGCGAAATGTCAAGGAGAAAGCAAGTAAAGAGGAAAACAGGACATTTTGACAAGAGGTGGCGGGAAGAACAGGTGTAATTTGAAGAGTAGGTAAATGGCGTCAGAGAGACGCAAGCAGGTATGGAAAATATAGCTAAAGAAATTTTTTTAAGCATTTCGCCCCAAGCAACGTGATAATGCCACTAGGACGTAAGTGGTTACAGAAAACGAAGGAGAATAAGAAGACATTTGTGAAGAGAAGTGAGGATAAAGAAAATAAAAGAACGGATTTCAAGAAAACAGAAGATGGCGATTAGCGTTCCTTTTTTTGCGGGAGGGGATCGTATGTGGCAGGGAAGCAGTAAATAGAAAGAAGGTTCCACGGGCTAGAATTGCGAGAAATTAAACTAGTAGAATCGAATATAGGTTTACATTCTATCTAGTTCAACAGCAAAACAGTGAGACTTAGTTGCCAGTCTAGTAGCACGACTGCATCCATGCAGTCGAAATACCAGAGAGGACGCTTCATCAGAACAATGAAAATATTTGGAGAAAAGACATAGTAAGCTAAGTTACAGTGGGGATAAATTGCCTGAAGTCGAGGTGCCAGGTCAGGATCGATTACATCACAGACCTTTCTTTGAATTTTGTCAACAATATCGAAATATATAACTTGTAATAAATGTGGAAGATGCGTTCTGACGAGAAAATTGGATTGCCGACGAAAAAAAAAAAAAAAAAAACAGAAAGGAAAATAAAGAATTAATTGTTTGACAACAGACTAGATTAATGCAGCACTCAGACGAATCGATAATTAATTATCAAAGACTT
>OZ038488.1:24461972-24574472 GCA_964036315.1 Acanthosepion esculentum
CTGCAGGTTGAGATACGTTGAGTCAGGGTGATAGATACGGAGACAGTACACAGGGTGTTCACAGAGAGTTATACGAGAGTCCAGCGAGAGAGATAATTACGGTTTCACTTACAGAGACTTGTACTAATACTTTCTACTAACCCGCATTCCTGGACTACTAATCTTGACTTCAAGTCTGTATTCTTACGTTTAATACACTTATTTTTCTATCTCAATTACTGGCGTTTTTTATTTATTGGTGCAGTATTCCATTCCCGGAATCCACAACAGATAGATAGATAGATAGATAGATAGATATTTGAGTGCCAATATGAAACCATGAGATGAAGAATCGATGTCTTACATGATGCTATATGCATAAACTGCAAAACACTTATTTATTGAAATGTAACAAAATATAAAAAACACAGTCATCCATTATTGGCGCGTGTTTCAATTAATTAGAATATATATATACACATATATATATATATATATATATATATGTGTGTGTGTGTGTGTGTGTGTGTGTGTGTGTGTGTGTGTATAAAGACACATAGTTTTAAGGTGTGCTATAATTATGGGATAATGTGGTCAATATCAGAGATAGAGCGTATGTAAATATAAAAGCGAACTTTGAAGTCAATACTCAGAGGTGACATGCTGTTTCATACTAGACGCAATCGTCAGGCCGCCTGAGGATTGCGTCTAGCATGAAACAGCCTGTCGCTTCTGAGTGTTGACTTCAATGTTCACTTATATATATATATATATATATATATATATATATATATATATATATATATATATATATATATATATAACCGTGAATGTGTGTGTCAGTGTGTGCGTGCGCGAGCCCGCGCGCATATATGTGTAAGCAACTACGTCTATTTCATTTTAACCTTATTAGGTTAAATAAAATTCTTCAAATACTTTTTGACAAAATCTGTTTATCGCTGTCTGGGTTTTGTCCCAGGTAATAACATTTAGACCTGTTGACGCCAACCGACACATAAACCAGGGATAAACGAACCGGTATATAATGGCGCCGGCACTCCTTGTCAGAAGCAAATAAGAAAGACACTTGATGAGATTTTAACTGATATGCTGAAATTGTAAGCAATATTAAACGTTGAAATAAAGGCTCTAAATCTGCGGTGACATAACGGGAATGATGCACCTCGGGTATGAGGACATTGGTCAGAGATCAGGGCGGCTAGAAGGTGATGAGTGCTTTCAATTACAGTGATTGGCAACAAAAATAAAGGAAAATAAGTTACTTTTCTGTCCCTTACATTTTTATAACCAAGGTCGTATATTTTGTACTCTAAGTATTTATTATATACAGGGGTTGGACAAAATAATTGGAACAGGTGCAAATTCCACTCCTATATTTCAAAGACCTATTATATTAAGAACTTTAACTAAAACTTCGTAATTGCAGGTTATATCTATTGTAAATACCTTTATTTATCTAATTTACTGTCTTTGTTTTATTTATTTTTAGAATTTAGTAAAGTTTAATCTAAATGCGTGACCTCTCCGAGTTCGAAAATGGGCAAATTGTTGGAGCTCGTATGGCAGGAGCCTCGATCACTAAGGTTGCTGAACTGTTGGGTTTTTCAAGAGCTACCATATCAAGAACTATGACGAAATTCAAGAAACAGAGTAAAAACATTAACAAGCATAGCAATTCGGGCCGGACTTGCAAACTTACTGAGAAGAACCGACGTGCATTGAAACGCAATACGGCGAAAAATCATCGGACTACTGAGGCCAAAGTGACTGCTGAGTTGAATAATCATCTGAATACTAAAACTGTTCGTCGTGAGCTCCATAAGGCTGGATATCATGGAAGAGCTGCCGTGAGGAAACCTCTTCTCTCCACTCGCAACATTCAGAAGTGGTTGAAGTGGTGCAGAGATCACAATGCCTGGTCTGCAGACCAATGGAAGCAAGTCGTATTCTCAGACGCGTCCAGTTTTTCTCTTTTCCCAACTTCAGGGCAAGTTTGTGTGTGGAGGCAGCCCAAAGAAGCTTACAACCCTGACTGCCTTCTTCCAACATTGAAGCATGGTGGTGGATCAGTGATAGTTTGGGCCGCTATATGATGGAAATATCTCGGTTCAATAGTTGCCCTGCGTGGTAGAATCAACAGCAAAGATTACCTGAACATTTTGGGTGATCATGTTCATCCAATGGCCAAGACTTTATCTCCTGATGGTGACTGCATCTTCCAAGAAGATAATGCTCCAATACATACCGCTTGAGTGGTTAAGAATTGGTATGAAGAGCATTAAAGTGAGCTAGAACATATGGAGTGGCCTCCCCAATCTCCAGATATCAATATTATTAAAAATTTATGGTGCATTTTGGAGCGACAAGTTAGGAGCCGCTATTGCCCACCGCCGTGTCTTAAAGAGCTAGAGCAGGTGTTAATGGAAGAATGGCTGAAAATTCCTCTGGATGATGCCAGGAAGATGTATAATTGTCTTACAGCAAAAATCCTATAGGGCGAAGTTTTTACGGCGAAAATTCTGACACAACTGACACAACACCCACCGTTGTATGAAGGCTGGACACTTGAAAAAGGCCAAAGACACAGATTATATTTATATATATTTATTATATTTGTATATTTAGGCAGAAATCCTTCGTTTATGCATGTTTCATTAAAAACGACAGACAAGGTACTACGGTTAACCTTTTTATTTAATTTTTCTTGCGTTCGAACAAGAGATTTCTTTTCTGGACAAAGAACTGTCCAAATGTTTTATATTTCCTAGCGTTAATATTATATTTCCGTAGTTAATATTGTTAAGAGTTGGCTTTTTCTTTTTTATTGTTAAAGCTTCCGTTATTTTTAATCTTTTTTTACAGGTGGATACAGTTACAACAGTATTAACTACAAACAAAGCCACAATGTGCTCACCGTATTCGGAAATTAAAAACATCCCTACCACACACTAAGATATACACATACCGCACACACTCAATTAAGCTGAAAAATCGAATCATCCTTGATAATGGCTAAAGGTATAGCCGAAAGCGGTCGGAAATGTAAAACATTTGGACAGTTCTTACACACTCTGTGTCCAGAAAAGAAAGCTCTTGTTCGAACACAAGAAAAATTAAATAAAAAGCTTAGATAGATAGATAGATAGATAGATAGATAGATAGATAGATTTGAACAGACCGAAATAGATAGATAGATAGATAGATAGATAGATAGATAGATAGATAGATAGATAGATAGATAGATAGATAGATAGATTTGAACAGACCGAAATAGATAGATAGATAGATAGATAGATAGATAGATAGATAGATAGATAGATTTGAACGGACCGAGATAGATAGATAGATAGATAGATAGATAGATAGATAGATAGATAGATAGATAGATAGATTTGAACGGACCGAGATAGATAGATAGATAGATAGATAGATAGATAGATAGATAGATAGATAGATAGATAGATTTGAACGGACCAAGATAGATAGATAGATAGATAGATAGATAGATAGATAGATAGATAGATAGATAGATAGATAGATTTGAACAGACTGAAATAGATAGATAGATAGATAGATAGATAGATAGATAGATAGATAGATAGATAGATAGATTTGAACATACTGAAATAGATAGATAGATAGATTTGAACAGACTGAAATAGATAGATAGATAGATAGATAGATTTGAACAGACTGAAATAGATAGATAGATAGATAGATAGATAGATATATTTGAACAGACTGAAATAGATAGATAGATAGATAGATAGATTTGAACAGACTGAAATAGATAGATAGATAGATAGATAGATAGATAGATAGATAGATAGATAGATAGATAGATAGATTTGAACAGACTGAAATAGATAGATAGGACACACAATGCATATGTATGGACTCAACCCTCACAAAATAAAAACTTTTACATCTTGGCTACCAATTTTAGATCGTTGTTGTCAAATATTTTTTCAGAGACAGTTTTCCGAATGAACTCTAGTTATTTACTTTTAAACGCGTCATAGAGAAATGCATGAAAGTTGCCATGTTCCCTTTCCACATCGATCATGAGGCTCGCTGAGATTTATTGCTCTGATCGTATTGTACACTGCTCACATAAAATATCTTGATCTGTAATCGTCTTTGTCCTTTCAAATGGCGCCAATATGTCTGCTGACTTGTCATCTGAACATTTCTGTCCGCGGGCCGCTTTCCTCTGCCTCCAGTGTATGTTTTGAGGCAATCTATCGGTAGATGCCTGCCATCATGCGCATCTCATCTCAGAACTTCACAGAAGTAATAATATACATTGCAGTTATTTCTGCTAAGCGCTTTTGCCTTTCATAATATACAGTGCTGTTCGATAAAAGTGACTCACCTTATCCTTTGAATTTAGCTCAACGTTCGTTTCATCGGAGAAGAGAACATTCTTCCAGTCTTCTACGGTGAAATTTTTGTAATTTTTTTTTTTTTTTTTTTTTTTAAGCGTATCACCCCAAGCAAGGCTGGAGGCCACTATCACGCATGGGGTGACAGAAGAGTTGGAGGAAGAGCAGATAGGAGTGGTAAAGGAGAGGATGTGGAGAAAGAGAAAGATAGTGGGTCGATCAAGGCAAGGGGGTTACAGAAGATTTGGAGCGAGAGCAAATAGGAATGAAAGATGAAAGGATGTGGAGAAGGGAAGTGGATAGATCAAGGCAACTGGAGATGTCGATTGACGCTACACTTAAACCGTTGGAGATTGTATTTGTCAGGGAAACAGTAATAGGGAAGGGAGTTCCATAGGCGAGATGTGCGAGACATGAAGCTATTGGAGTAGAAGAGACGTCTACATCTAACAGTTTCAACGGTGAAGGGGTGGGAATGGGATGCCAGCCTCGTAGGAAGTTTAAATTCACGAGGCCCAGGGACAAGCAAAAGCAACTCCTCGAAGCAATTACCGTGAAAGTACTTGTAAAAAAGGCAGAGCGATGCAACATCGCGTCTGTGAGAGAGCGACTGCAGACGAGATGACAGATCAGGGCCAATCACATTGCATATCCGACTCTGGATCTTATCAAGAACCCTGAGGCAAACAGCAGGGGCCCCAGACCATATATGGCAGCAATACTCCATGCAAGGGCGAATGGTCGATTTATAGACTTGGAGGATCGATTCCGGGGAGAAAAATTTCCTGGCTCGGTACAGGGAACCAACTTTTCTTGCGGTGGATGATGCAACTGACTCGATGTATTTGTTCCATCTCAGATCAGCGGACAGCGTGAGACCGAGCAGCCGCAGAGAGGAGCTCTCGAGAAGTTGGTCTTCAGACATTCTAATGAGAAAATAGTGAGTTCATTCAAGTCTCTTGGCTTTGTTAGCTTTGCTTATTAGCGGCTTAAACCTTCGTGTACAAGATTTTTAGTCTTGTTCTAACAGCCACCGTCGGACTGTTGAAGAGGCAAGACTAACACCTTGCTCTTCGCTTAGACTGGCTGCAATTTCTTGGCTAGTTATAGTCCTATTCTTCGCAACTTCTCTCTTGATTACCCTGTCAGTTCTATCATCAATCTTTTTCTTTCGTCCTCTTGTTTCCTTCCTTGGAGCAGGAGTGGCATCATTATGTGCCCTATGCGAGGTTATAATAATTTCTGCAATTTCTCTCGTCGACTTGCCTGATTTTGAGAGGGCAATAATAGATGCCTTAAGTGGTTCTGATGCGTGTTTGTACCCTTTCATCTGTTTAGTGACTTGAGTGGCTAGTTCAAGCTGTTTTATACTGTATGAGGCTTTCTGGAATATTCTGGAATACTCTAGATTTAATTTAAGCTGTTCTAGAAACCTCTAGAATATTGTTATGAGTGTATTGTAAAATAGTTTTCAATGATTTGTCAAAATCTCTTTAAATTTACCAGTTTAATCATCAGAATGCTATATTTGAGTCACTTTTTTTCGCACAGAGTTTTTTTTCTGAAATCTCATTTATATCCAAATTTATAATTATCAATAGAATACCTTAGGGCGAATAAAAAGTTTTTTACTAGGTGGTCGGGAAGGGGTCTTTATGTTAGTAACATTAAAAATTATTTTAACCCCCAAAACAATCGACAAAAAATATTTTTAGTAAAAAAAAAAAAATCAGGTGAGTCACTTTTATCGAACAGCACTGTAGATATATGTGTACCAATTCAGATAGAGTATATCTGTGAAAAGAGCACTACGAATAAAAACGAAAGGAAAACTTAACCGACACGTTTCGTTCTCTGAGGGACTTTATCAAGGCAAATGCAGGGATGTTATTTTGGATAAATACTTGTTACAATGGCTCACCACAATTTCCTCTCCTTTCTAGATTTTGTCTTTTTGCTGTTTCCCCCTTAATCTTGTTTCGCCATTCATTTACTCAGCCTTCCTATGTAGGTTATGCGCTGTTTCCCTCTGTTAGTCTCGCCTTTAAACTATCCTGTGAGTATCAGATTTCCCAAGCCTTCTTCTTTCATTAAGTTCCGTAGAAATTTCTTCCTGATGTTAAATATAAGTTACATTTTTTTTTCTAATTTTCTCTAAAACGTCGTTGCTCACGAGGTCCAGCACACACTGCCATACAGGAGAACAGATATCA
Source organism: Acanthosepion esculentum (assembly GCA_964036315.1). Taxonomy (NCBI): domain Eukaryota; kingdom Metazoa; phylum Mollusca; class Cephalopoda; order Sepiida; family Sepiidae; genus Acanthosepion; species Acanthosepion esculentum. Next base: position 24,468,571 of record OZ038488.1, read on the forward strand.
CGTAAATGTTTAGTACCCGTTTCTTTCTTTGTAGCGAAGTTTTTTCTATTTCATAATACTCTTAGCTTTTGGAAGACCTCTTTGGATATCCCAGTGCGCCTTCGGGTTTCAATGTCGCACTTTCCTTCCTCTGATAAAACAGTTGCCAGATATCTAAATTTTTGTACTTGTTTGACTTGTATCCCCAATTTGCCATTCGCTTTTTGGTCTCATCCTCACAACCATGCATTCTGTCTTCCTGCAGATAATGTTTAGTCCTTTCTTCTAGCGTCTCTTTACTACCCGCTGTAGGACATTGACTTTAGAGTTCACGACATCTATCAGAGAGATGAGATTTAAATTTGTATTATTACTCATTATTCCAGATATTTAAATTTTGGTATTTGTTTCATTTTGACATCTCCGATTTGTAATTTTCATTTTGGGCTCCCCACTTTGCTAACAACCATGCATTCTGTCTTCTTACAGCTGATGCTTAATTTTTCTTCTCAATGTCCTTCACTACCTTGTGGAGTTTAAAGCGAGTTTATAGCTCTCGATTACGGTCGATCAGATAGTAGTTAGACCGGTATCAAGATACATAGCCTTGGCGACGTCATTCCTTTTTGTGTCCTTTTTGGTTTTATTGACATTTTTAACGTGGTTATGACCCAGCAACATTAGTTCGACGCGGCCATAGATCTGTAATAAGATGGAATGGCTGCTGGAACTTAAAGAATCGGAATATGATTTTATTTTATTTTTCTATCCTCTGCTGATTTCTTGGCAGTTGTTACTGCATTTATTTTTGAGACGTGATGCAGACAATTATACGTTTGTCCGCAACTCTGTTCAAAGAGCGAGAATAGAAAACCGGTTAACCACTTTTTTATTATTTGCTTGCTGCTTTTGTTGTTGTTTTATTTTGATTTTTGTTTTTGTTTTTTTTGTCTTTACGGTGATTTATTTTATTATGCTTACTTTACTGTCCTCTGTTGTGTTTTTTCCTTATATACAATATTAATATGTCAGCTTTCATAGCTTACTTAAATTTATATATAATAGCCTCCACACACACATACACACACACACACACACACATATATATATATATTAATGTATATTTGGTCAACAACCTTTTGTTCAAACATCTTTCATCAAATAAGACAAGGTAGATTTAAATAATTTTAACACACACACACACACAGATATATATATATATACATATATATATATTAGGTTGGTGCAAAAATAATGTCGTTTTCTCACATGAATTTGAACGTCAAAAAACGACATTATTTTGCACCAACCTAATACATATATATATAAAAGATTAATGGTCATAGTTATTAGTATATTTTGGGAGGTTTATACGTTATTTTAATAAATTCAATTATTTAAGTACATACTCTGTTTGTAATAAACAGTATTAATTACATTTACCGGCCTGAATGTCCGAGCAATTTCGTATAAATTATGTGTCTTCCGTTACATATATATATATATATATATATATATATATATATATATATATATATATATATATATATATATATATATATATATATATATATATATTAAGACATTTTTATGTTTATACATTCTTTTTATAGATACAAATATTTAAGTATAAAAAAGAATGTATAAACATCAAAATGTCTTAAAATAATTGTCGGACTTTGTCCATTTTATAATGTGCGACGTCATATATATATATATATATATATATATATATATATATATATATATATATATATATATATATATATATATATAAAGAAGAGGGGTATTTTGTTAGAGAACAAAACGCATCGGCTAAATAAAAGTTTTTCCTCTTGTCTCTTTTTTTATTCATTTTTTCTCTTCTACATATGCAGTCCATCTGAAAATATTTGCATATATATATATATATATATATATATATATATATATATATATATATATATATATATATATATATATATATATATATATATATAATATGTTATCCCAACTCATTTACTAATATATATTATTTTTTATTTAATCAAATATAATTATTTTTAAATTATTTATCAGGATTATTTTAGAGAACAGCGTCGGATTTCATATAGCTTAGGGCCTCGCCAGGTAACAGTCTAACCAGCTTAAATATATCTAATGCAGTCAAATTATTTATGTATAAAATTAGATTTCTGTGGTAAGGGTGTAGATTTATTGCAATCAGAGAATAGGTCTGATAAATGTCTTGCTCATGTTTTTAATACAAGCCGAATGCAATCCCATTTCAATATTCTATCTGTCGCGAGAGCTACGTATTTTTCCTTTATAAATACATACCGAAAGCTAAGATTCAGTTTCAGATATATAGCTGAAGGCAAGCCTAAAAATTGTTTAACTGAACTTCAGTCAAATGACGGCGTCAGCATAACAAATAATTTTTTTATCAATAAATAAAAGAATATGTACGTAAAACTGAGAGCGACATCTTGTGAATATTTCAGATACAATCATCGCAGCATTTTACGGCTTTCTTATTTCAGTTTTGTATCTTTATTTATTTCGTTGTTTCTCTCACTGAATTCAAACAGCCTCGCTGATATGTCTCTTCCGTATTTCCAAGGAATCAAAACGGAATAGTCCACTATTTGTGCGGTATTGGCGGAGTGTTTCTTTCTTTCATTTTTTAACCGAAACTAAGTAGCGTCTCTGATATGTCTTTCCCCTCTTTGCACGGGATCAAAACGGAATAGTCCATTATTTATGAAGTATTGACAGGAGATGTTAACGCGTTTTTCTTTCTTTATTTCTTTCTATCTTTCTTTCTTTCTTTCTTTCTTTCACTGAAACCACGTAGCGTCTTTGACAGGAGATGTTAACGCGTTTTTCTTTCTTTCTTTCTTTCTTTCTTTCTTTCTTTCTTTATTTCACTGAAGCCACGTAGCGTCTTTGATATGTCTTTCCCCTCTTTCCACGCGATCAAAACGGAATAGTCCATTATTTATGAAGTATTGACAGGAGATGTTAACGCGTTTTTCTTTCTTTCTTTCATTCTTTCTTTCTTTCTTTCTTTCTTCCACTGAAGCCACGTAGCATCTTTGATATGTCTTTCCCCTCTTTCCACGCGATCAAAACGGAATAGTCCATTATTTATGAAGTATTGACAGGAGATGTTAACGCGTTTTTCTTTCTTTCTTTCATTCTTTCTTTCTTTCTTTCTTTCTTTCTTTCTTCCACTGAAGCCACGTAGCATCTTTGATATGTCTTTCCCCTCTTTCCACGCGATCAAAACGGAATAGTCCATTATTTATGAAGTATTGACAGGAGATGTTAACGCGTTTTTCTTTCTTTCTTTCATTCTTTCTTTCTTTCTTTCTTTCTTTCTTTCTTTCTTCCACTGAAGCCACGTAGCATCTTTGATATGTCTTTCCCCTCTTTCCACGCGATCCAAACGTAATAGTCCATTATTTATGATGTATTGACAGGAGATGTTAACGCGTTTTTCTTTCTTTATTTCTTTCTATCTATCTATCTATCTTTCTTTCTTTCTTTCTTTCACTGGAACCACGTAGCGTCTTTGATATGTCTTTCCCCTTTCTCTACGCGATCAAAACGGAATAGTTCCTTATTTACGCGCTTTTGGCAAGGCGTTTACTTTTTTCTTCTTTTCTCCACCGAAGCCAGGTAGCGTCTCTGGTATATTCTTTTTTTTCTCCCAAGCGTTCTAAACATATCTTCACCACATTGTGAATATTGCTCCTAGTTTAGTCGTGGTGAATATTTGTTTTATTACCAGGATCGAACTCCGAAGAGAGAAGAACGAAAACCGGTCAGCAGTTGTTTTTCTTTCTTTTTTTCTTTTTTTCGAATTGACGTACACAGTAATTATACTTTTTCATCTCTTTTTTTTCCTTCTTAACTACATGAAATGTTTCTTTTAATGACAATAATAACCTTTTGTGCCACAAGGAAAACTTTTCTGACTTTGTAATTCAAAAATACGCTCTTAAGTAGGCGCCCGAGGGGGTCGTCAGTGATGTCATTTGATTTGGTTCATCAGGGAGTTTCGGGTCTTTCAACATCATGCTCCGCATCACCAAATCAAACATAATCAGCGGAGATAAATCCCGTATCCCCCCTCTCAATCAAACGCTAACAGCTACTCTGGCTTTTTAATGAATTAGACGAAGAAAGACCACGTTTTCCGCACACCCGATTGGATGTTTGTAACAACCAATCAGCTGCGTGAACTATCTTTTAAATGGTCCACGGTGGGGTCTGGCTTCTTTTCTTTTTTATCCGGTGGATAGCAGTTTCAATGGATAACCAAGGAGGTAATCTTAATGTTTCTAAATTGTAACCCTTTCCTCTAAGTATTGTATAGTGTCTTACTCTAAATATTTGCCTTTTTTAATTTATTTGTGTTTCTTTCTTTTAGAGGAGTGAGGTTAAACTCAACCCTACTATCACATTTTTTTATCGTTTAGCCTGATTCTTAACATTATTACAGGTCAGTTAACTTTAAATGGATGTATTCGCAAAATGAAAATAATTGTCCATCAACATGCCGTATATTTTTCTGTGCACACAAAAATAAGTAAAATAAAATAAAAATAATAGAAAAAATGCATAAAGAATCATAATATTCCTTAACATTGATTTAACACTAATTACAGATTTGAAGTCATTTACATACAATAAACTACGAAATACTCTTGAAATTATATTAAACTACGAAAGAACTGCATATGTGGTCTTGTATTAAATTCATCACAATCATACTTATCACCCAGTGAGGTATGGTCTTAGTAGCAATGACTTGACTACATTTGATACATGCAGAATAGCAGTATATTCAAAACTGGATGTAAAAGAAATGCTCCTCCCTTAGCATGCTAGTACGCAGTTGCAATGAAATGTTCCTCTCTTAGTATGCCAGTGCGCAGTTGCATTGAAACTTGAATTTGATTTCGACTGAGGTGGTGGACACCAAAAAGAGATTCCATTACAAGAAAAAAACATTTACTATATACAATAGTAAACAAATTGTTCCGCTGATGAAATTAGACATTTGCACCAAAGAATATATTTGAAATAAATAGATAGATAGATAGATAGATAGATAGATAGATAGATAGATAGATAGATAGATAGATATGGATATGAAAAGAGATAGATAGATAGAAAGATAGATATGGATATGAAAAGAGATAGATAGATAGATAGATAGATAGATAGATAGATAGATAGATAGATAGATATGGATACGAAAAGAGATAGATAGATAGATACAGCGATAGATAGATATGGATACGAAAAGAGATAAATAGATAGATAGATAGATAGATAGATAGATATGGATATGAAAAGAGATAGATAGATAGATAGATAGATAGATATGGATATGAAAAGAGATAGATAGATAGATAGATAGATAGATAGATAGATAGATATGGATACGAAAAGAGATAGATAGATAGATACATAGATAGATAGATAGATAGATATGTATATAAAAAGAGATAGATAGATAGATAGATAGATAGATAGAGAGATAGATAGATAGATAGATAGATAGATAGATATGGATATGAAAAGAGATAGATAGATAGATAGATAGATAGATAGATAGATAGATAGATATGGATATGAAAATAGATAGATAGATAGATATGAAAAGAGATAGATAGATAGATAGATAGATAGATATGAAAAGAGATAGATAGATAGATAGATAGATAGATAGATAGATAGATAGATAGATAGATAGATGGAATGAACAGACTAAAATAGATAAACATTAGCAGACTTTAATCGATAAATTGAAAGAAAGAAAGAATGAATGAAAGATAGAAAGAAAGAAAGAAAGAAAGAAAGAACAGACGCAGAAAGATAAATATGAACAAACTAAAATAGATAGATAGACATACAGACAGATATGCAATTGAAACATTCACGGCCCAAACAAGAAAAATGTTCTACAGCCAATAGACATGTATGTTACTTCATGCTTTTATTTCCTAAGTTTCTTTAAACCTCCAAAATATAAATTCTGAACTTTTCTTATTCAAATCTTGATTGATCGTTATCTATCCTCCAGGCCCTCATAATTTTAACTTCCTACTTTCTCCTCCAACATTCATATATTTTTCAAAAAATTCACCACAAGCAAGGCGATAATGCCACTAAGACGTAATGAGTTACTGGGAGTGAGAGAGAATAAGAAGACCTTTGAAGGAACCGGAAACCCAATCCTAAACAGGAAACGAGGACTAAAACTCTACTCCTGTTCAAAAGACTCAAGAGGCGTGAGGACCGGACGTTAGGCGAATCTCCTTCAGCAACTTTCTAATTTGAGTGATTCTTGACTCCTGACTTCTTTTAGTATTAGCAAAACAAATAAAATATTAAAAAAAAACAGTAACTTCGTTGTACCAGGAATTATATATATATATATATATATATATATATATATATATATATATATATATATATATATATATATATATATATATATATAAAAAAAAATAAAAAAAAGACATTTTTATGTTTATACATACAAAATATTTAAGTAAATGCCCTGTTTATAATAAACAACACTTACCGGCCTGAATGTCCGAGAAATTGTCATAGAAAATATTCATCCTCCGACAGGATTCGAACCTGTATCCTATACGGAACCGTCATATAGCCTGACGTGCCTTTAACCGATTCGGCAACAGAGAAGCGTTCGGTTAGCAAAGTCGATTTTGCTGTCTTTGAACTATAATCTTCCATGATTCTCTCACGTACATTCATATCTGCTCATGGCGTATCCAAATGTAAACATATGATGTCACACGTTATGGAGGACGAATATTTTCTATGAAAATTTCTCGGACATTCAAGCCGGTAAATGTTATTTAATACTGTTTATTATAAACAGACCATTTGCTTAAATACTTGTATCTATAAAAAGAATGTTAAAAATAAAAATGTCTTAAAAATAATTGTCGGACTTTTCATAATATATATATATATATACATATATGACGCATTTTTCCATTTTACATAGTGCTCGCTCGGTTCACCATATTCGAGTTCTTGAGGCTATTTATGTTAAGTTCCATCAGCCGATCCTATGTAAACAAAAGGAACACTTTAAAACTTACGTTTAATCGAGAGATTATGAGTAACATTTTCCATTTTATACTCTTTTTGGAACTTCGTATTTTGGTTTTAGTCGTTGATTTATTTATAATTAAAGTCTATTTTAATCGTGTTTCAATTTTACATCCTCATTCGCTATTTACTAATGTGTCTTTGATTATTTCCTGCTGTTCGCCAATTTTCAACCCTTTTAGAAAGTGTTGGGCCGAGAGGGTCACCCTGAAGATAAAATAATGGCACCCATTCTATTTAAGTCTATTTTCTTCTTTCGCTGGTAGAAGTCTTTGTTTGTATGCATTTTGTAAACAGTGACTATTACTGCTAATAATGCAAGACTCTTTGGTAAATCGATTCGAGATCTCTCAGTTACTGTGTGTTTATATAAAAATAAATATGCTTAAATTCAACTTCATCCTAGCGGTTTAGTGGTAGAATCCCCGACTGATGCCAATTCAGTCGGGTTTCGATCCTAGCTTGATGCAACCGGACGTCTAGCCACGCTGATGAGTTGTGATACAGCGAAACAGTCTGTCTGTGGATGACAATATATATTTCAGTTGAGCTCTCTGAGGAGGAAGTGTGGGTTTCTAAAAAGTGACTATTACGGCTAATAATGCAAGACTCTTCGGTAAATCGAATCGAGTTCTTCCATTCACTATGTGTTTATCTAAAAATAAATACGCTTAAATTCACCTTCATCCCTGCCATGTGCCATATATATGTGTGTGTGTGTGTGTGTGATAAAATATAGTTTTGATGTATGTTATGAGTTAAATTGGTCAATATCCGGGATAGACCGTATGTAGGTATAAAATATAAAAGTAGACATTGATGTTTCCTGCTTAAAAGCAATCTTCAGGCTTGTTTGTTTCGGGCGTAAAACACAATCTTCGTTTAAGCATGAGACAGACTGTCGCCGACATGTGTTGAACCCAATGTCTACTTATATAGTCACCTCAAAATTTTACGGCTTTTCTGTTTTAATTTGTTCTTTCTTTATTTTGCTCTTTCCTTTCTCCATGAATATATATATATATATATATATATATATATATATATATATATATATATATATATATATATATATATATATATAGTATTTAGGCAGCAATCCTTCATTTATGCATGTTTCATTAAAAACAACAGACAAGGTACTACGGTTAAGTTTTTTATTTAATTTTTCTTGTGTTCGCACAAGAGCTTTCTTTTTTGGACACAGAGTGTGTAGAAACTGTCGAAATGTTCTGTAGTTCCGAGTGCTTTCGGCTATACTTTTAGCCATTATCAAGGATGGTTTTATTTTTCAGATTAAAGGAGTGTGTGTGTTATGTCTATGCTTTTAGTGTGTTGTAGAGGTGTTTTATTTTCCGCACACGGTTAGCATATTGTGGCCTAGTTTGTAGTTAATATTGTTAAGAGTTGCCTTTTTCTTTTTTATTATTAGGGCTTCCATTGTTTTTAACCTTTTTTACAAGTGGATGCAGTTAATATATCTGTGCTTTCTACTAGTATGTTTCTAATGGAGTCCGGTAAGTTTGTCGTGTGTTTAAATGGGTTCTGATGGAGCTGTGATCAGATAGTTGTAACGTAAGACGTCTGGATATGCTTGTAGTTGTGTAACCGATGTAATTATTCATGAGTCCGATTTGATCAGGAACACTGTTCCTTAAGGGGCATTGCAGATCATAGATAATGTTCGTTCGTCGTAATTTTGACTTAGCTGGTGTGTTGTTGTTTTTAGGGATAAGGTTAGCGGTATTAAATTTTTTATAGTAGATAATTTGATTTTTTTTTTATTCGGATCGATTGGGGTAGTGTATGTGTTTATAATATTTCTAAGTGATATATTTTATTATATATTCACTTTTATTTTCTTATCCCCTTGTGTGTGATGAGTGGGCTGGGGTAGAAGATGGAGTGACGTCGACAAATGTAAATTTATAACAAAGCAGCACGATACCAAGTCACTTCCAAAGAATTTACTCTTCCTAATGAGCTATGCCTATTTTCAATTAATTAACTATGAGTAATTAATTAATTAACATTTTGTAATTCACTGTATTCATTCATATGATTTAAAGTTTCTTGATGGGCCGCCTATCATATTTTATTAATAATATTCACATATATAGGACGCAGTTTGTAGATATGTCTATAGCTGCTTATAATTTTCTTAGCTTGTACAGATAGTAGGCATTAATCCTCTACTTCACACAAACTAAAAGTTGAAGGTGGTGACAAATGGACAGTTTTCTATGGTGAACACTTTTGCCCAGTCTTGGCAACCACGGTTACGCATTGTGTCAAAGTACTCTGAACCTACCCGAGTCTGGAACAATTGAGAGAAGTACTATCGCAGTGTTGGAATCACCAGGAGTAAGAGTTCCTGTTTTCCAAGCATTAAGCAACTCAAAGAAGATATAGGGCAAAGGAGAAATCAGTAACAAACGATATTCTTATTATCAACAGAGTGAACAGATACATTACTCTGATCCTAGTTTGATTGATTTGTTTATTTAAGGGCATATCAGCTTCTTTATTGGTCGTTTAAGGCCGACATGGAATTTTCTTGGAAGCTTTGAAGTAATAAAAAGTATGATATATGTTATTCTGCTTTCACAATTGAATACATGGTAGATGATACTCAGCTTTTGTGCATGTTTGTGCGGACATGACTACAAGAGGCGATGATGTATGCGTTTTATGTTGTATTTTTGTGGAAGTTATATTTTGGAATGGAGTTAGATTTTGAAATTGTATTAAATTATATAGATTAACGTAATGAAAGAGTTCTTTCATGTTGCTTCTTTGGTTGGTCCATTTTGTTTAACGGCATATCACCATTCTATGGGTTATTTAATGTCGAAATTTAAGTATTTTGAACAAAAGTTTATGGTTTCAAGTACAGATAAATTGTATTGTGATCATTTTTCTATAAAATGCATTGTTGGTAATTTTATTATCAATAAGTGTTCTTGGTATTTTTACCATTAATAACTGATGTTGGTAATTTTATTATCGATAAACTTCCATTGGGCATCTCAAGGTGGTGTAATGGTTAGCAAACTTGTCTCGCAAGAGTTCGATCATCACTGGGTGCCACTTACTTTCGGCTTTGTGCCACATCCAAGCTACGCTTGGAAAATCACTATAACAATGATTTTCCAAGACGCAAGACTTACTATTGAAGAAGAGAAGGATTCCTGCATTTCCCAAAGGTATTTTCGAATAAGTGAATAACGTAATCGATTGGAATTCGAACTCGTCTCTCCGATTTCTTATGCCGAGCCACTATCCATTACATCACCTACACACATCACAGTTGTAAGGAATCAGTTATATAGACGAATGCGTGGTCCTAATAAACTAATTATAAGTGGTAAGTAATCCTAAGCGATCTGAAATTGGAATTAAATTTAAGATGAGGAATTCGTATTTCTTTGTTTGTTTAGCAGCATATCGTCTTATGGGTAAGTTAATGCCGAAATTTAATTTTTTTGGAGGCAATTTATTTCCCAAAAATGTATTTTTTACTATGAAAATGTATTGCTGGTATTTTTACTATAAAGATGTATGTTGATACTTTTATAGTGTTTTGACCGCAGCTTGTGATTTAACTATTTACCTGTAGCTGGGGATCTAACAGGTGCTACCACCCCAAGTAAGGGTGGACTTCTCAACAGCAAAAAATAAGAGGTGGTTCCACGAGAAACTGAAACGAAAGCAGTGATGGAACTTACCCTGAATCAATCACAAGAGTTCACGATGCTGCACTGGAGAAATCTATTTTCCTGAAAAATAGTTTTAAGAGAAAGATTTTATAAATTTCAACCGAGAGTAGTTCTGGCTGTTCGGTCAATGAACGACGAATGTTTCCTTATAAGGAAATATTACTATTACCCTTTCCACAGAAACTATGTGATTGGATGGTAGGTTCTCTGAGTTTATTAAATAAATCAAATTTATTTAGAAACCGTTTTAGTTTTTCTTCCGAACAGATACAACAGATACAGGGAGCAAATTACACTTTTGGACAGAGCAAGTTTTCGCATACAAAATCATTATTTTTCCACATCGACACCATAATTAGCAATTCAGATACTCACCATTTCTTGTGTTGATAGTGCCACTAGTTTTGTCATTCCTTCTTGGTCAAGCCGAGAATTTTTCATTACTTCCTTGTCCATGAAACAGCTTGAAAACGGAAATTACAAAAATATAACTTCCGGAAAAAATAAAGTAAGCTCTTAGAAATGATGATATCAGTGAAGATAGAAGAGACATTTATGTTACTGTTAGTGAGCATGCGCAATAAATTTCTCATTTATTTCCGGGTAGCTTACGTTTAATTGGTTTATATTATTTTTTTTCTTCTTTTACCCCATTCCGAAAGATACCCCTCAATGTTGCCATTGATGTAGTAGCAATCTTATTAAAAAAATGAAAATAAAACGTCTTTCAAAGAGAGTAAAAAACGGCTGGTCTGTTTAAAGACGTATTGTATTTCACATTATCCTTAAATATATTTTTCGCTGTTTCAGTTTTCCGTGACCAAAAGAGAAATAAAATAAATGACATAATATTGTTGATACTGGCAATTCCGAGATGTAACCATTTCTGAAACATTTTCTTTCTTTGGCAATATTTTTGTACAATTCAGTCCTCCTATATGGTAGTCGAATGCTCGACAATCTCCTCACAGATGAAAAAGACACTAGAAGCAACAGAAAAGTTGCTCTACAGAAGGCTACTGAGAATAGATTTCTACATTGATTTTTTTCCTCTTCTACTGTAGTTGTCAACAAAAAGGAAGAGCGCAGTAAGCACGTTACAAATTAGAGATACCAAAATCAAACAAGTACAACAATTTAAATAACTGGGAAGTGATTTAACAGAAGACGGAAAGTTTGACTCCAAAATCCAAATATAAATGAAAGTTGCCTTCCAAAAGCTAAGCAAAGTATTAAGAAAGAGGAAAGTGTCGTTAGAAACAAAGAAAAGAGTACTGAACTGTTACGTAATATCAGTCCTCCTATATGGCCGTGAATGCTGAACAATCTCCTCACAGATGAAGAAGAGACCAGCAGACACCCAAAATTAAACTACAGAATGTAATGAAGGAAAGCGAGAAGAAATGACAAAACATCAATTACACTATTGTCTTCATCTTTGTCGCCATGTTTATCACAACGTTTCGGCCGTTGTACGCTCCGGCATTCTTCAGGTGGTTGGAATGTCGAACTGAACCCTTTATTTCGCTCACTGGCGTAGACTGTTCTAGTTCCACGTGCCATGTCTAATGGATGTCAGTTCTCTCCTGTTAATTCCCCTCTCAAAGTTTTCCACCGCCTTAACCAGGTATTGAACTCACACCCTTTGGGTCCTGTCACTGGATCTAACAAACGCCTGTATCCACTGTGCCATATACTAAACATCAATTGTTAGAAAAGAGAGTGCATGGGTGTTAAAAAAAAAGGGGACATCTCAACATTCAATTTATATATTGGAGATACTAGAATTAAGCAAATACGACAGTTTAAATATATGGAAAATGTTTTAACAGATAACGGGGAGTGCGACACTGAAATCCGAAGGCCTTTTGGAATAGCGAAAGTTGCCTTCCAAAAACTAAGCAAAGTATTAAGAAAGTATTAAAAAATCGTTAGCAAGAAAGAAAAGAGTAGTGAACTGTCATGTAATACCAGTTCTCCTATAAGGCAGTGAATGGTCGGCAGTCGTCTCGCAGATGAAGAAGAGACTTGAAACAACTGAAATGCGGTTCGTCAGAAGGATGCTGAGAATAGCATCGACCGAACATGCGAGCAACGATGAATTTTAAGGGAAATTGGGAACAAAAACGCCATATTTAAAATCAGAAAGAGAAAATTGGACGTTCTAGAGATCGTAATGACAAAAGAGGGGTTGGAAAATTTGATTGAATGCAAGTGGAATAGATGAAAACAATGTATAGCCTACCTAGCGAGCATGAGTAAATGGATGGCAGAACAAGTTTTAGGAGAGATAACAAGAAGACAGAAAGTATTAAGAGCTATGAAGGACAGCTTTTGCTTCCCAGGGTTTCACTTACCCGCTGTCATCCCCAGATAAGCTTTTCATTAATTCAACTTAAAATGGTACCAATGATTTTAGGGTAGCGTTTAAGCTGTCAACGCGGAAAGTGGAATGAACGAGCCAGGTTTAAATATCGGGCAAGTCAGTGGATCTTGAGAAAGCCATGACTATCTCTTCTCCACACAAGCTGTGGAATCAAAAGCAGGGAAAACTGGGGTCTAGATTTGAGCTATAGTTTGCAAGGGAAAAATTCCACGGGTTAGCATTTCGCTTAACTTTCCCAAGAAGGTTGGGCAATTAAAAGATAATAAAAAAAAGGATGCTGTAGGGAGGCCTGTTCGTGTGCATCCTAACCAGACATTAAGAAATGCTCTCAAAGCGCAAGAATATTAATGTTTTCGGCAAATCGGATCTACCAAGGTAAAGCAAGGAAGCGAGAATTATCTTCACTAAGAACGAATTTTCTATACACTAATTTGGTTTGGTTGTTTTTGTTAAGCTGCACATCAACAACTATATGGGTTATTTAATGCCGAAATCTATATATGAAAATTCAAACTTTATAATTAATTTAAGAGAATGACATTATTTCAGGATTAAATTATAATTACTTAGCTGCAATTTTTTACCAAATTTCCCAAATAGGTATTTATGACACATCCATTTGTTCCTGTCTCTGTAGCAAATATACAGATCTGATAAAGTATACGTGGCAGCTGCTCTTGAAAAGGACCTCCAATCGGTGGTTAGCTGGATCAAGATATGGCTTGTAAATTTTAACGGCCTCGAAACAAAACTGTTTTCATTTAATTACCACAGAAAACCTTTTCTGCCTGTCTGATGCTAAACTCCAGGAGAGATACACTCTACGCCTACTCGGCCTCACATTTTCCGCTAGCATGAAGTGGATCGACTATATCGAATCAATTGCTACATTTACTGCAAGGTTCATTGTGTCGTGCTAGAAAAATTTTCTCATCAGATTCCATCTTGCACATTTATAAATCTACCATTCGTCCGTGCATTGAATACTTTTGCTATATCTGGTCTGGTGCTCCTGCTGTACATATCGAGATTCTTGACAAAATCAAAAAAAATAATAAAGGATCTGTAATGTAATCGATCCTGACCAGACATCTCCACCTCAGTCACTTCCTCGCCGACATGACACGGCAGAAAAGGCACTAAACGAAACTAGCACAACGGGTTTGAATTCAGGCAGTAGCTGTTTAGGCACACATTGTACTGCATAATATATTTCTTTCTTTCCTTCTTTGAATAACTTTTCCTTCTTTACTTCCTTCATTGAATTTCTTTGTCTTTCTTTCTTCCTTTCTTTTAATTTCTTATATCCTTCTTTTTTTCTCACTAAAATCCATGTCGCACATTTATAAATCAACCATTTATCCATGCATTGAATACTGCTGCCATATCTGGTCTGATGCTCCTGCTGTGCATCTCGAGATTCTTGACAAAATCCCAAAAAAGGAGCTGTAATGTATTTGATCCTCACCAGATTTCAATCACTTTCTTATAGGCGTGATCTGGCTTCCCTCTGTCTTTTCTACAAATATTTTCACGGCAACTGTTCTTGTTCCTCGAATACAAAAATTTAAGCGTGCTACTAGATTGGCAATTATGTCTCACCGTTTTACTGTTGAACTAGCAAGATACAACCGTCATTTTTACTCTAGAGAGAGATAGATAGATAGATAGATAGATAGATAGATAGATAGATAGATAGATAGATAGATAGATAGAGGGAGAGAGTGAGAGAGAGAGAGAGAGAAAGGGGTAAATTTTAACGCCTTCAAAACAAAAAAACTGCTTTCATCTAATAATCACAGACAACCATTTCCATCTGTCATCAGTATGGCTAAACCCCTGGGGGTCAACACACTACGCCTTCTTGGGCTCACGTTTTCCACTGAAATGAAGTGGGGCAACTATATCGAATCAACTGCTACGTCTACTGCAAGGTAAGATGGGTCACTGCAGTACCAGAAAGATTTTCTCGTCAGAATCCATCTTACACATTTATAAATCTACCAGTCGTCCGTGCATTGAATATTGTTGCCATATTATGTCTGACCCCCCTGCTGTATATATCGAGATTCTTCACAAAATCCAAAGAAGGGTCCGTAATGTAATCGATCCTGAACAGGCATCTCGGCTTCACTCACTTTCTCACCAACGTGACCTGACTTCCTTTTGTCTTTTCTACAAATGATGACAATTTTTCTGATGAGTTTTTTTTCCTGATGCCGCTTACTACATGAATTTAAGCGTGCTTCTAGACTGGCAACAAGGTCTCACCGTTTTACTTTTGAATAAGCTAGATGACACCACCACTTCTACTCTAAGAGTCCCTTCTATGGAACTCCCTTCCGATATCTTTCTTCCCTGATAAATACAATCTTTAAAAAATTAAATGCAACATCAATCGTCATTTCCTGTCTTCTTGAACCCTGTTCCTTCTTTTGTCCTTTCTTCAATCCTCCCCATTATCTTTCACTTCCACGTATTGTTACCCTCATGCGTCTTAGTGGCATTATCGCCTTGCTTAGGGTGAAACCATTAAAATAATCAAACGAGGAGTGAAAGTTTGTATCTCCTTACAAGAAATGAAACTAAACATAGCAAAATTGTTTTCCTTTTTAATTAAAAAAATATTTTGATAATGTATGTCATATCTTCAGTTTTACTATCAAATGTATTGATTGTCATTTTACTAACAAATCTATTGTTGGTCATTTTGCTATAAAATGCATTGTGAGGTTAGTTTGCCTTAAAAAAACTATTACTCATCGTTTTGCTATAACAGGCATTGTTGATAAGTTTAATATAAAATGTATTGTTGGTAATTTAAGATAAAAATATAGTGTTGGTAATTTTGTTTTTTTATAAAGATGTATTGCTAGCAACGTATTGTTGGTATCTTTCTATAAATGTTTGACTGGTATTTCTACTATAAAAATATATTTTTATATTTTCTTAGTGATTTGATTTTTGTTCGGGGGTTTACTATTTGCGCATAGCTGGGGTCCTAACAGATAGCCCTAGGAACAACAGCAATTAAGAAGCGGTTCCACATTCCTTACAGCCTCCGATCTCCCGATCAGAAGCTTTATACCGGATGTAGTTTATTGTAATACCCAAGAGTAAGCTTCTATAATCTATATAATTTTTATTTATATAAATAATGATATATAGTATATTTTATGTGTTTGTTCTTATTAGTTATTTCTTAACCTCATATGGTGCCTAATTCAGTAAATTAAACCTTAATAATGGTATGTGTATAAACAAAGCTACAAAGGATAGGAAGCTGTGGAGAGCCATGACAACAGGTTGAGAGGAAACACACATTAAAAAGAAAGAAGTACATGGAGAGAAAACATTACATGTAGGTTTCATTATTAAAAATGGTCTGAAGCTTCTATGAGGTGGTTTTAGAATATACTCCTCTTTAATGTGGCGTACCCCTTCAGGATGTAGACAATCACGGCTCTCCACAACATTTTATCATTTGTAGTTCATGCAATTGTTGTCTTTTTTACTATAACTCCCCGTACCTGTTCTGTCATCTATTTACACAACATCGTTGGAGTAGGTTACATGCAGTTTCACTTTAACCTTCAATATATCGTGTGAGTGTTAAATTCTCTAAGACCTCTTTCCTTATTACGTGTCACAGAAATGTCAAATGTCTCTTTCTGATTCTAAGTACAAGTATCCATATATTCTGTCTTCTTCCAACCGACCGTTAATCCTTTTTTCTCGTTTTCCAGTTTTCATTCTGTGTCTGTTATCAACACGGTGTGGGCTGCGTATCTTACGGTGTCAAGATTGTGTCCACCGGTAATAAACGCCTTGGGTATAACGATAAACTATATCTAGCAGCAAAATCGATAATTTTTGAAGAGCGTGAAAACAGTCTCTTAGTTTCTGCTGATTCCGGGTCCACCCTAAACCAGTGTGGTAGAACCAGCTATGGGCAAATAGTTAAACCCCAAACTGGAGTCAAAAGGTCATGAAAGTATAAAATACATTTTTATAGTAAAAATACCAGCAATAAATTTTCATAGTAAAAAAAAATTACCAGCAATACGTTTTTGTAAAATAAATTGCTAATGTTTCCAAGAAAATTAAATTTCGGCATTAAATGACCCATGAGAAGTTGATATGTCGTTAAACACATACTAATTCGGCATACGTTTTATCACTGATTCAGGGTACATGCCATCACTGTATTCATCCCAATTCTAGATGATGTAGCATTAGTGACCCCTTAGGACGACACATTCGTCATTATAACTGATTCTCTAAATCTGTGATATTTGTAGGTGGTGTAATTGATAGCGGTTCGGAATATGACTAATCGGAGAGCAGATTTCGAATTCCAATCGAGTACGTTATTCACTTACTCGCAAATGTCTTTGGCAAATGTAGGAATCTATCTCTTCTTTAATAGCTAGAATTGTGCCTTGGAAAATCATTGTCATATATAAGAAAAATATTTACTCCCATATTCGCATGCAAAAAAAAGGTTTATTTCTAAAATCCAAAATACAGGGTGTCCATAAAGTTCGTGTGCACTTTAAAAAATTTATAACTATTTGTATTTGCGATAGAAATAATCTGTAAAAAATGTTATAAAGTTTAATGTACCTAGTTTTAAGTATAGTTAAAATAACTAATGTGATTTCAGGCATTACTGTAAATCAGTTGGCAAATGTTTTCCGTGAACTGCAAAATCGTATTACCCTTTGTATTGCTAATGATGGAGGACATGTGGAAACTTAAATAAAATTTCAATAAAACCTTTAAAAATATAGATTTACTTCTTTCTAATCCTTTTTACAAATTATTTCTATCGCAAATACAAATAAAGTTATGTTTTTTAAAGTGAATACGAACTTTATGGACACCCTGTATTTAAATAAAAAAAAATCCCTAAAACAGAAATTTCTTATGGATCAACGTAACAGATTGGTTGTCTTACTTTTTTTTTACTTTTTTTTTTTGAGGGGGGATCAGCGCTTCTCTCACAAGCTACGTGTTAAATAGTAAGACTTAGTATAGTAAAATTTTAGCAGCGTTACAGTTTTGTAATAAAAAAGAAAAAAAATACCAGCGTTACATTTTTTTGTAAAATAAATTAATAATGCTACCAAAAAAAGCATACTTCAGCATTAAATGACCTATAAAGAGTTGATATGCCGCTAAAAAAAAAACGAACAAAATCAATAATAAATCTTACTCGGATTTTCTAGTTTTTTCTAGGATCGGCTCACCGTACAGGTTAGCCAAATCCGGCGAGAAGACATTCACACCGATTAATGCATTTCTTTTCTTTCTGTTTCATATTTGACAGGTTATCTTCTTATCTAATTCAGACTGACTTTTTTTTTTGCCTATCTTGATTTTTTATTTTTCTGTCTCCAGATTTTCATGTCTTCTTTTCCTTTATTATTGAAGTTTTTTTTTTCTGTAAACCATAGCCTTGGGCGCCCATCTTCCATCTCTTACTTTTCACATGTTGCTATCTTAATCGGAATCAACCTTGTTGCATACATTTCTATTTATTTGTTTATTCTTTCGGCTTTGCCTCCAACCCAAACCAGACCAGCGCCGAGCATTATCTCACGTCTTCAAATCTCGGTTGAACACAATATTCTGTTTCTCCACCTTCGCCTCGTTTATCTTTGTTTACCATCACAAACCTTCCTTGTCTTATTTTAACAGTCTTTTCCGGAAAACTAATAACTTTTTTGTCCAACAGTTAACCACGAAGACAAGATCAACCCAAAACAATACCAACATCGTTAGAAACGGCATTCTCTAGCTAGACTCATGGCCCATTGTTTATTGTTAATTTTAAAAGATGTTCTTTTTTTTTTTAATCGGTTTAATTATTATCCCATTTCCTTCAGTGGTTATCTTTTACCTCATTGTCTGACACGTGTTATTTTACGTCTGCAGGTTAATTGCTCTTACTTTCCAGATATCTTTCTTAGACGCTCTTTCGGTGCCAACTTTCCTGGCAATAAGATTCTCAGGCTCTGGCTTGGAAAGTGGTTGCTGGTCAAGATAGTTATATCCAATTTGGTCTCTGTTAAAGGTTTTGTCAAGAGCACTTGGATGACAATTAATTCCAATAGATTTAACTCCCTTGTTGTACCATCAAAGGACGTACGTCATATACATACATATATATATATATATATATATATATATATATATATATATATATATATATATGTATATTTAGTTTACGAAAAAACTAGGTAATTCGTATGGGTAGACCCAAGGAGGATAAAATCCAGAGAGCTCAATGTAAATCAGAGCTAATAATTTAAATAAAAACAGACCACTTTAAGGTTCCATATAATAAATTATTTCACCACAGCCCTTTTAAAGGACAGCGGATCATCAGATTTTATTTCCAAAGGTTTGGAAATAAAATCTGATGATTCGCTGTTCTTTAAAAGGGCTGTGGTGAAATAATTTATTATATGGAACCTTAAAGTGGTCTGTTTTTATTTAATATATATATATATATATATATATATATATATATATATATATATATATATATATATATATATATATATATATATACACACATATATATATATGTATGTATATATATATATATTAATGTATATTTGGTCAACAACCGTTCCTTCAAACATCTTTTATTAAATAAGACAAGGTAGATTTAATTCATTTTTTAAGTTTTTCAGTCAGCCTTACGTTTTTTCGTTTTGTAGGAGTAATGGAATACAAAAAATTAACATATTTTTTTATATTCCCAAGCGCTTTTGGCCACTCCTATAGCCATTTTCAAGGGTGTTTTGTCTCTGATATTCTTATTGTTCCGTCATGTTTTGACAATGTTGTAATATATATATATATATATATATATATATATATATATATATATATATATATAATGTAATGCTGATTATAAAATATTGTTTTATGGTATTATATATTTATGCGATAAAGTACTCTATATAAGGGATAGAGCGTATGTAAATATAAAAGTGGACGTTGAAGTCGACACCCAGAGACGACAGTCAGTTTCATGCCAGACGCAAACGTCAAGCTATGTGACCTAACGTTTGCGTTTAGCATGAAACAGACTGTCGCCTCTTGATGCTGAATTCAGTAAACACTTTTATATATATATTTATTTATAATTTTTTTCCTGTTAACTTATAAGTTTTCCCTATCTCTCACTTTCAATGAAACACACATAAAAAGGTTGTTTTTTTATATATATATATATATAGGAAAGAACATGTTGGGTAAATAATCCGAAGTTCTTTAGTATTTTTGTTTTTATTTAAAAAAAAAAACAGTGTTCAGTTAGAACTCTTATGCAGCGAAGGACTCATATTTTTTTAAAAATAATTATATATATATATATGTGTGTGTGTATGTATTTAGGCAGCAATCCTTATTTCATGCACATTTCATTAAAAACGACTGAAAAGCTGCTTTAATTTAGTTTTTTTATACAATCTCTCATGCGATCTAATAATGTTATTCTTTTCGGATGATAAATTATATAAAAACTGTCCGAATGTTCTTTTTATCCGAAATATCTTGACCGTGTTTTGAAACAAAAAAATGAATCACTTTATAAACATACATATAACAAACTATTTCTAATTCTAACAGTTGAAATATAATCCTTGAAAATGGCTAAATGTATAGCCGAAAGCGCTCGGACAAAAAGAACCTTCGGACAGTTTTTATATAATTTATCATCCGAAAAGAAAAACATTATTAGATCGCATGAGAAATTATATAAAAAAATAAATAAAAGCACCTTGTCAGTCGTTATTAAGGAAATGTGCATATATATATATATATATATATATATATATATATATATATATATAGGGAGTATAAGATTTTATCGCCTATGGGGTGTGTGTGTCGCCAAGAAATGTACACTCTTCCGGTATATCTTCGGACGTTTGAAAATACGCACCCTTTTCTCACTGAAATCCCTCTTTAAATCTCCCCTCTGTTAGATTTTAATGTCCTCTCCACCTTTGGATCTCCCTGTCTCTCTCGTCTGTTACCCCTCTATATAGATCATAGGTCCCCCCCACACTCTCACACATACTCTTTCCCGCAGTTGTTGTTCTGTTTTCTTTTTGAATCTGTAGGTCTGATGAATTGGATCGTTCTTACGATTCCAATGGAATAAATTATGACTATGGAATATTAGTGTTTAAGTATTTTTATTATATCCTTACTCTGTCTTGGACATCGAGTTCTACCTGGATCATATCATCTTGGAATTATTTTTATACATATATGTATGTGTATATATAATTGCATATGTCTGTGTATATTCACCACTAATATTGTCTATATATATATATATATATATATATATATATCATTGTTGGTAGCCTGATACAGAGTTAAAATGTTGAGTTGAAATATTTTCCTAATTTTAATTCTAAACACCATATCTCTTCAAGATTTTAGTGATCATAGACCTTCACAGCTTCCTTTTCGTTTTAATATCCCTGAACGTTTTAATTTATTTCTAATTGAATGGGTTACCGTTGCATTCTCCACAGTCTTAAATTCTTAAGAGACAGATTCTTGCCTTCAAAGTTCATTCGTAGGAAATTGAACGCATCAAACTGGGAAAGAATTTAATCGCGGCTCAACGATTCCATTTCCAGCACCGTTGATCTTTACGCTATTCAAACTTTCAAAATGAAGTAGATTATGTTGAGTAATTACTATATAAAAGTGGACACAGCGTTCAACACTAAGTGGCGACAGTCTGTTTCGGATTTGAATGCAACGATCAGGCACGAAGATTATGTACAGTCATGAAGCAGACTGTCGCTAATCAGTGTTGACCACAGTGTCCACATTTTATATTTACCAGTCGGTACACATGAGAATACCCTCTGGAAGAATTAGAACTTTCGACCCTGAAATAAACACCGTTTCAAAAATAATGTTTGAAATAATAAAAAAAGAATTCTGATTATATAAAATTAAAATCCATATATACCGGGTGTAACAGCAAAATTGTCCAATTGTTAGATTAAGTTTTGAAACGCTTTATCTTAGAAATGATTAAAGATATCTTACTGGAATTATCCGAGGTTCTTATAACACAATTAAATTCTACTTTGAGCAATAAGAATGTATAATTACTCTCCAAGCTTAACAGAAGAATCGTAAACCGAAAATAACAGGTTCGTCATTAATGTTGTAATAATTATTACATTTTATATATAATTATTCTTGATTCATTTTCCAACTTATTCAAGATGATCTTCACCCTTTTCTACCCTTCGAAATTTCCGTCCTGGAGTAACAAGGTGCCTCACACGTTTCACGAACGATTTCATTTTCTTTTTTCACTGCTCTTTAGACCGTCAAAGCTGAAACACCTCTCTTTACGTGTCTTATGGATTGAGTTGGATCTTTTCTAATTGGTCTCTTTAATTCTAATTTGAAATGATGATCCCTCTTGCTGTTGTGATCTCCATATCCAGTTTTTCTCGCTACTGTTCCCTCTTATTTAAACTTATTCACCGTTCATTTGATGTTTTTTGAATGGACTTTGAAGATGGAAGCCAGTGTATGAATGTTGGTACCGTTTACTGAAGGCGTGAATGATCTTTTTCCTCTTACTATTGTTTATTTGTGAAGACAGTGGGTATGACACAAAACAATTTTAACCTGTTTTCTTTCTAGCTGTATAACTCAAAGTGTTTTTCAGTGAATCTTCTGCCAAACGGTGTCACGATGGCTAAACGTTTTATCTGAAAACATGGAAAAAAGAAACCCAGTTAGTTTAGTAGTTTCTTATATATTAAACATTTTACTTAAACATTTTATTTTATTTATGCTGTTACACGATTTGAACAATTTTGCTGTTGCACCCATTATACATATATATATATATATATATATATATATATATATATATATATATATATATATATAATAAATTAACTGATTTAAAAAAATATGTTTACATCGCTACACAAGAATTACCATGTTTCAAAAAACTTTTTTGAAACATGGTAATTCCTCTATAACGATGGAACTATATTTTTAAATCAGTTAATTTATTATATATATATATATATATATATATATATATATATATATATATATATATATATTAGTTAATTTTTATTTATTTATGCTCTGTAAATTCGCGTTGAGCACTGTTTTGTAAAAATAAAATTATTAATAAGAACACCGGATTATATATCTTACTGTTTTTTCTTTTCTTATAATATATATATATATATATATATATATATATAGAGAGAGAGAGAGAGAGAGAGAGAGAGAGAGAGAGAGAGAGTGAGAGAGAGAAAGAAAGAAAGAAAGAAAGAAAGACAAATAATGTCGTGAATAAGGTCCACTCAATAAAAAAAAATCACTTCTGTGCTGATCACTCTGTGAAAATCCCTTTGTTGAACAACTCACCGTTGGGTGTTTGTTTTGTGCTCAAAACGAAAACAATCTCCAAATGTTTATGCAACAGGTGAAAGTACTAGTTTAGCCAGTGCCAATAGAAACAAAGTTGCTCTACAAACGTGTATTGCAAGGCTATTTATACACTTAAGTATGTATAGATATGTTCGTATGTATAGACATGCCGTATGCACTGACACATATTCACAGTAAAATGTGTGTGTGTGTGTGCGTGTTTGTAAAAAGCAGGCTTACTCTGATACAACAGCAAGTAATTGAGAATAGATTATAATACAAAGAAAACAAACGTTCAATAGAGAAAAAAAAACTGTATACCTTCAAAAGAAATTGTACACGTGTTCAGTTTGGGATGTCGAAATCAAATAAGTACAGCCGTTTTAATATCTTGGAAGTGTTTTAACAGAGGGTGGAAAATATGACAGCGAAATCCGAACACGCATTGGAACAGAGAAAGACGCCTTACAAAATCTAAGTAAAGTATTAAGAAAGCGGAAGGTTTCGTTAGAAACAAAGAAAAGAGCAGCAAAATATATAATAATGATAATTTCTCATCTCGAAAATCCAGAAAAATTCATTAGACACCTGAAGAAGGCCGGTAAGTACAACAGCCGAAACATCTTGAGTGTAACAACCGAGATTAGTATTCTGGTCTGAATAGCAAAACATATAATAATGATAAATTACCATCTCCAAAATCCTGAAAAATTCATTAGACACCTAAAGAAGGCCGGTCGGTACAACAGCCGAAACATCTTGAGTTTGACAACCGGGATTAATTTCTTGGCCCGAATAACAAAACATCATGTTGAAGATACTGTCGGAAAGTGGTTTTGCATTTAAAAATTTCGAGAGTACAATATTGGTGATGTATATTATTGGTGACGCATAAGGTGACAGAATGTTGGGTTCTTCGAAACACAATGTTGAGCTATCAGCAAGAGGAACATTCTAAGATGCGAACTACGAATTTGTCAAAATCAAACAAGTACGAGCATTTAAATATATGGGAAGTTTTGTTGTTAATAGAGAACCGAACTGTGACACTGAATTCCGCTGTCACATTGGAATACCGAATGATGCCTTTCTAAAGCTAAGCAAAGTATTAAGAAACCGGAAAATTTCGTAAAGTTTACAAGTTGTTTTGTAATAGCTGTCCTCGTATGTGGCAGTGAGTACTGGGCAATGTCCTCACAGACGAAGAGAAGACTGCAGGTAACAGAAACACTGAGAATATTATGGAAGGAGCCTATAAGCAACGAGGAATTCTTAAGGAAAATGGAAACAAAACGGACACTTATACTTAGAATCAAAAAGAGACTTGAAATTTATGCTGCATATAACGAAGAAGGAGGGTTTGGAAAATCTGCCACTCTCAGGATATATTGAAAGGAAAAGGAACACGGGTATGCAGCGGACCACCTAACCGTCCAATGAATGGATAGTGGAACGCGGGTGGGAAGATGGTAAAAAGGCAAACTTTACTGATAACTACTTTAACGAGCCCTTGGTATTGGTCTCCTCTTCGACAACGCCCTACAAAATACAAAAAATTACCAACAATACCTATTTATTGTAAAATAACAAACAATATATATTTTAAAGCAACATGCATTTTATCTGTATGACAGCATAAAATTGCACTCAAAATATATTTAGTAGAAGGCATTGTGTTTAAAATATTTAGATTTCGACATTAAATAATCCATAGAGGATGATATGCCGTCAAACAAAATTAACCAAACAACCAACCAACATGAAAGAATTCTTGACATTAGTAATATAATGACATTAATCCATGTAATATGCTAAAATTTCTTAAAGAAATTTAACCGTATTCCAAAACATAATGTAACTACAACATAAAATATACATATCACCGCCGCTAGTAATTATGTCCACACACACACACACACACACACACACACACACACACATATATATATATATATATATATATATATATATATATATATATATATATATGAGGGTCATTCAATAAATAAGGTGAACTTTTCGGTATAAGGACTTCTAATACAGATAGAAGCTTACTTTTTTTTTCAACGTAGTCTCCCAGCACTGTCACACACTTTTCCCATCTGTGCACAAGCTTCCGTATTCCCTCAGCGTAAAAATCTTAGGACTGATGTCTCAGCCAGTCGCTCACAACACTTTTGACTTCATCGTCACTTTTAAACTTCGTGCCTCTCGTGAACGCTTTCAAGGGACCAAACAGGTGAAAGTCTGAAGGGGCAAGGTCTGGGCTGTAAGGAGGATGAGGGAGCAGTTCCCAGCCCAGCTCGTTGAGGGTCTGCACCGTTTGGGCTGCTGTGTGAGGCCTTGCGTTTGCAAGATGACTCCTTCTGACTGATGACCCCTGCGTTTGTCCCAACAGATAAGCTCAAAGTCCTTGCAATGTCATCCACTGTCACCCTTCTGTCAGACTGAATGAGGTCATTGACTGATTCGATCACCTCAGGAGACCTCACTTCTGTAGGCCTCCCAGGCCTGTCTTCACCTCAACACTGCTCCGTCCTTCTTTAAACAATTTAGCCCACTTGTAGGCATTTTTTTAGCTGAAACATGTGGCAGCATACACAGTTGACATTCTGCTATGAATTTCAACTGGTTTTGCACCCTTCAGCAGCCAAAAACTTGATAACTGACCGCTGTTCAATCCTGGAGCATGCTTCTTGGTCGGCCATCTTTGTTAACCGCCAAAACTCTCAAATTTTTTTAATCTGCAAAAGAAATTAAATCCGTGTGAAACAGAAGTAGAACAAATAGAAAATAAAAAAAGAGTAAGCTTCTATCTGTATTAGAAGTCCTTATACCGAAAAATTCACCTTATTTATTGAATGACCCACGTATATATATATATATATATATATATATATATATATATATATATATATATATGCACAAAAGCTAAGTATATTCTGCCATGTATATATTTTTGATAGCAGAATAACTTATAGCATATTTTTATTACTAGGTCTCCGATGTAAATTAAATGTTGGCATTAAATGACACATAATGATTTGATATGCCGTTAAACAAACAAATAAATCAAATCATTTTCTGGAGATATTTTAGTGTCTGTGTGGTATGATAAATTCCTTTGTCGTGTTATTTTTTGGGGAAAAGTGAAAGTTTGAAAGTATCGTCATGCATAACGAGGCCACACCAAAAGAAAGCGATGTATGCGTACATATATATCGCTTTCTTTGGTGTGCCTCCCCCTCTCTTTCTCTCTCTCTCTCTCTTTCTCTCTCTCTTTCTCTCTCTACACACACAAACACACACACATATATATATATATATATATATATATATATATATAATTATTTAAAAAAAAATGATTCTATCGCTACACAGGAATTACCATATTTAAAAAACAGAATTTCTAATATTTCTAATATTATTGAAGGAGCTTTTGTGTTGTCTCCACCTTATTTTAAACTCATTCTTCGTGGATCCTATGATGAATAAGGTTTAGCTTCTGTTTTTAAAACATGGTAATTCCTGTGTAGCGATGGAATCATATTTTTTTAAAATAATTATTGTCTAGGCTCTACTTGTGTATCGAGCACTGTTTTATAAATGAAAACAAAAATACTAAAGAACTTCAGATCATCAATCTAACGGTTCTTCCCTATCAATATATTTTCACACACACACACAAACACACACACACACACACATATATATATATATATACATATATATATATATATATATATATATATATATATATATATATGCACAAACACATAGAAACAGGGGCACATTAAATGCTACACAGTTCTTGGTGCTTTAAAATGAATGACACGATCGAAATGACACATATATATGTATATATGGTTTCAATATTATATATATATATATATATATATATATATATATATATATATATATATATATATATATATCCGTGTATATGGATATATATGATTTTATATATTGCATATATGTAATATATATATATTATATATATATTGTTTATGCATTATATATATCTTATAAACTTGAACATATATATGTACATACATATATATATATGTATATAGTTTTATATATACTTATATATATAACATATATTAATATATTTTCCTGATAGTACGGGTTGCATTGGGATGCCTGGCTTGTTTGCTTACATATACATATACATACATACATACATATATATATATATATATATATATATATATATATATATATATATATATATGTATGTATGTATGTATATATATATATATATATATGTATGTATGTATACACACACAAATACATACACATATATATATATATATACATGCGTGTGTGTGTACATATACACATGTGTGTCAGTGTAAGTATACTTTTATATTTGTGTGTGCATGCAAACACGTACTTCGACGCATATATTGTCTCATTTCTTGATACATGTGCGTGCACACGCGCTTGTATGTAAATCTTCGGTGAAATACACGCTATAAGTTGTTCTGTTGCCTGGATTTCCGATCAGCAAGTCAAAGAGGGAAAAAACCGGAAATACAGACGTTTTCCCGCCCATTGCTTCTCTCCTCCCTTGAAGAACATCAAAGAATTGTTTCTTATTTTTGGTACGATGCGAAGAACTGAAGAGGAATAGACAAGAAACGCGATAGATCTCAGATCAACAGAGCTACGTGGCTAGATTACATACTAGCAGACACACATCTGCACACAAACACAAACACACATACATACATAAACACACACAAATACTTAGACACACACGCATGCGCACATGTATAGTTATCTGTCTGAGGTAGACTGAACGAACAAAATAGATAGATAGATAGATAGATAGATAGATAGATAGATAGATAGATAAATCTACCATTTTCTGTGTGGATAAATATATTGATATTTGCATATCTGATGAAGGATTTGTTGGAAGCAAGACTGCGGTGAAAAGAGCGATCATTGTATATATATATATATATATATATATATATATATATATATATATATATATATATATATATATATATATATATATATATATATATATGTAGTGGGGCCCAAAAGTAGGTTTACATTGTATAGGTTTTTTTTTTTTACATTTTATTACAATTAAAATTGTTTAACAATGTTTAATCTCGTAAGTCCTCCTTGAACCTTGCAACATTTCTCGACCCTCTCCAAAACACGGTGTCACGCAGTACGACACAGATCTTTTGCATAAGCCTTACTCGTGATTACGCCCCCACAGCCAAGAAAAAAGTCCATTGGTGTTACGTCGTTTGAACGTAGTGGCCATTAAATGCTGCTGAGTCTTCCGATCCAACATCCTGGGAAGGTTTGGTCAAAATAGTCCCTTACTGCCAAAGCGAAGTCTGTTTCTGAATTGTTGCACTACCACATCGAAAACATGTTAACTAACTGCTCCAGTAAAAAGTCACGTCAGTATATAAATTATTAAGAAAATGTATACCTACTTTTGAGCCACTCTCGATATGAGGTGGGTGGGTGACTAAAAGTGAAACATACACATTTGTGAATATATATATATATATATATATATATATATATATATATATATATAATAAATTAACTGATTTAAAATATGTTTTTTCGCTACACAGTAATAACCATGTTTCAAAAATGTAAGCTAAA
Organism: Acanthosepion esculentum; assembly: GCA_964036315.1. Classification (NCBI taxonomy): domain Eukaryota; kingdom Metazoa; phylum Mollusca; class Cephalopoda; order Sepiida; family Sepiidae; genus Acanthosepion; species Acanthosepion esculentum. Next base: position 24,497,899 of record OZ038488.1, read on the forward strand.
AGCTTCGAATTTAATTTTGTTATTAAATTAAAGACATTAGTTCCATTTCCTCGTCAAGCGAAAATTCGAAGCTTTTAGCTTCCATTTTTTGAAACATGGTTATTACTGTGTAGCGAAAAAAAACATATTTTAAATCAGTTAATTTATAATATTAATGCTCCGTAAATTTACATTGAGCACTATTGTGTAAAAATAAAAATATCTATAAGAACACCGGATTATATATCTTACTGTTCTTTCTTTTATATATATATATATATATATATATATATATATATATATATATATATATATTGTCATCCACCGACAGACTGTTTCGCTGTATCACAATTCTTCAGTGTTCCTAGAGAGAGAGACAAGTGCTAAAGAAATTACATACACAAACGCACACTCACACACATATAATAACAATAATTTATATATATATATATATATATATATATATATATATATATATATATATATATATATATATATATATATATATATATTCAAGTATGTTTGGTTAAATAATTTAGATGTATTATTCTGTTTATTTTTTTACGATTTTGACGCAGAAAACCTCTATAGATATGCAACCACTGAAGATGGTCTCAGATGAGATTGAAAGTACTTGGGAAAATAAAAATTATTTGAAAGAAAATTTTGGAATTTTTTTTTAGCCACAAAGAAATAAATTCGCGTGCTTGAAAGGCTTACAACTTAAATAAATAGACATTATACGTCTAAATTATTTAACCGAACATGTTTGCATGAACATATGCTTCCTATACACACACACACACACACATATATATATATATATATATATATATATATATATATATATATATATATATATATATATAATTAGACATCTACAATGATCTGCTTGTATAGATAGATAGATAGATAGATAGATAGATAGATAGATAGATAGATAGATAGATAGATAGATAGATACTTAGTTAATTTCTTTCTTACTTTCGCCTCCATACATAAATATATTGTAGGCGGTAAGTCAAAATATTTTCTTAGTTTTCTGTAGAGATTTTCATGAGAGCCCAATTACTACAGAAGAAAGAATTACATCAAATCTTAGCTTTAAACCACTTCGACGTCTGGTGGAGTTTGTAAAAACGTGCTTTCTCTAAGAAAGACATTTTTTCCCTGTAGAATAAGTATTATACTGAATCCCTAAATGCAAACGTCTTCGCATATTTTTAAAAGATCTTTGAGCTGTGAATCTCTCTGTGGCCGATCGATTTAAAGTACGCCTGGTCAAATGGTTGTTTCTCGAGTATATCGGCTGAAAGTCATAATGCACACGGGATGATTACTTCAAACACGGGGTTCCACTAAGAATATCGTTTGGAGTAATTACTCCGGTCTTTGTATAATCTGCAGGGAATTTTGAACTGGACCCGTTATTTAATCTCCCGGGGTTAGACCGTGTTGCGATTCCACTGCTCATGTCTATGGATATATCGACTTGTTCTTATTTTTATTTAGTATTGTTCAATTATTGCACGCCCATTTTGACTTAAAGCAAATACAAACTGGGATTAAACTCACAATCACTGTGTCATCAACAAAATCACAAACCAACGCTTTAGCCCATTCTCTCGTATATAAACTAGAAAATGGCCGGAAGGCACAAAGCCCGAAAAGTTATGATAACAACAAAGATGAGGGCAATCTTCTTCACACACACACACACACACACACACGAGTCGAAAAAATCATTATTATATAAATTATAATTTATATCATTAACTTTACTAATTTACATTTTGTATGAATGATTCACTGTATATATATATATATATATATATATGTGTGTGTGTGTGTGTGTGTGTGTGTATGTGTGTGTGTATTCATTCGCCTACGAAAATGTAACCATAAAGGAAACTGCGTTGCGACCACATTGAAAACATATTCACCTATGCACGTACGTACGAAATTATCCAAACTACATTACAAACATACGAAACATTTCCAGACCAGCAACAAGATATTTCCTCTTTAAAATACTCTGATCAATCTTTCGCACAAATCATTACAAAACAAAATGGTAATATTGTGCATATAACAAATTTATTTTTTGTTCCAAACCCCTCCGACCCTTCTAATTACCGTCCTATCAGTCTCCTACCCCTCTTCGGTAAAGTCTTCGAAGCCCTTATGAACACCGAAGTGGTTAATCACCTTACATCCCATGATTTGCCCGATCTACAGCTGATGTGCTTACGGCCATCACTGAATTTCTCTACGAAGCTCTTCATAATAACGGCGAAGCTCGTGCCGTGGCCCTAGACATCTCCAAAGCGTTTGATAGGGTTTGGCATGCCGGCCTTCTTCGCAAGCTTCAGGATTATGGTATTACAGGTCGATTGTTTGACCTAATACGATCATTCCTGTCAAACCGTGTATTGAAGGTTGTTCTCCTCCAGCTCCTATCCCACGAACGCAGGTGTTCCTCAATGCTCCATCCTAGGCCCTACTCTGTTCCTTATAATCATAAACGATATCCCTGACGCCACAGATTCCCAAGTTGGCATCTACGCGGATGACACCACAATTTACTCCTGCCTCAAAAACAAATCTAGTGTCTCTGACAAATTTAAACTGGCAGTTCGTCTCGAAAAGGACCTCCAATCGGTTGTGAACTGGGGCAGGAATCGGCTGGTTAACTTTAACACCTCAAAAACAAAACTGCTCTCTATTAATCAGCACAGGGATCCTTCCCTGCTTCCCATTAGAATGCCTGAAGCCGAACTACTCGAGAGCTCCTCTCTGCGGCTGCTCGGTCTCACGCTGTCCGCTGACCTGAGATGGAGCAAATACATTGAGTCAATTGCTTCATCCACCGCAAGGAAAGTTGGCTCCCTCTGCCGGGCTAGGAAATTTTTCTTCCCGGAATCGATCCTTCAAATCTAAAAATCAACCATTCGCCCTTGCATGGAGTATTGCTGACATATATGGTCTGGAGCCCCTTCTGTTTGCCTCGGGGTTCTTGATAAGACCCAGAAACGGGTATACAACGTAATTAGCCCTGATCTGTCATCTCGTCTGCAGTCGCTCTCTCACAGATGCACCGTCGCCTCGCTCTATCTTTTTTACAAATACATTCACGGTAATTGCCCCGATGAGCTGCTTTCGCTGGTTCCCAGGCTTCATGAATTCAAGAATACCACGAGGATGGCATCCCGATCCCACCCTTTCACTGTTGAAACTGTTAAATGTAGACGTCTCTTCTACTCCAATAGCTTCATATCTCGCACCTCTCGCCTGTGGAACTCTCTTCCTTATTCCTGTTTTCCTGACAACTATAATCTCCAACTATTCAAATGTAACGTCAATCGACATCTCCAGTTGCCTTGATCTATCCACTATCCTTCTCTTCATCCTTTCCTTTATCACTCCTATCTGCTCTCGCTCCAAATCTTCTGTAACCCCTTGCCTTGATCTATCCACTATCCTTCTCCACATCCTTTCCTCTAACACTCCTATCTGCTCTCGCTCCAAATCTTCTGTAACCCCTTGCCTTGATCTATCCACTATCTTTCTCCACATCATTTCCTTCTAACGCTCCTATCTACTCTCGCTCCAAATGTTCTGTAACCCCTTGCGTGCTAGTGGCTTCCAGCCTTGCTTGGGGCTGGAAAGCTTAAAAAAAACATATCCTTTTTGTCGTAAGTTAATATCGTTAACATTTGATTTTTTATTTAAATTTATGTTTGTGAATGTTGCATGTTTCATTTTTAGCAAAACATTTAAAACAATCACGCAACCTTCTTAGATCCACTACAGAATCATAACTTTTCAATGGGTATTTGTCTGGCCGTGAATGTAAGGAAGTCGATTGGAACGAATGAAAGAATCAAAGAAAAGAAAAAAACGAACAAACGAACAGAAGAGAAGAACGACGAACGAACGAAGAAAACATGGGGGAATAGGAAAAGGAAATAAACAAAGAAATAACGAAGGAAGGAAAAACGAAGGAAGGAACAAACGAAAAGACGACGGAATGAACAGATGATGTTAAGAAAGGAGGGATCAGACGAATAAATGGACGAAGGAACACTCGAACGAACGAAGAATGAGAGGCTGGAACGTACAATCGAATGAATGGAGAAAGGAAGGAACGAAGAGTGAGCTTAGGGAAGAATGAAGAAAGATGGAATGAAGTAATGCGTGAAAAAAACGAAGAAAAGAAAGAAAGAACAAGCGAACGAAGGAAAAACGAATGAAAGAATCAATGAACGAATAAATGAACGAAAGGACTACGGAACGAACAAACGATGATAAGAAGGCAGGTAGGAAAGATCGAACGAAGTAAAGGAAGAATGGAGGAACGAACGAACGAATGAAGAAAAGAAGAAATGAACGAACGAGCGAACGAATGAAAAAATGAAGAAAGAAAGGATGGAAGGAAGCAACGAACAAACGAACGACGAAAGGAAAGAAAAAAGAAAGGAAGAATGGAACGAACGAGTGAAGAAAGGAAAAAAGGAAGGAAGGAAATAACAAACCAACGAACGAAGAATGAAAGGATGGCACGAACCAATGAACCGTCGAACGAAGAAAGAAAGGATGAAACGAAGAAAGAAAAAAAAAACGAACGAACGGATGAACAGACGAAGTAAATGAAAAAACTTGATTGGAAAACAGAAGTAAACCACAAATGAATGAATAAATATGATATCTCCAAATATCTTGGTCATGTATCGTTTATTCTGGTTTTTATGGTGCTACTGAATTCCTTGTCTGTTGACATTTCAAAAAGTCTTTATTCCGGATATGGCAAAAATTTAATGAAACCTTAGCAACGTATCAACAACAGGAACTCGTGGCATTAATCATCCTATCATGTTATGTTCTTGGTAGTGGAAGTTCAACAAATCAGCGTTCTCTTTCTCAAATAGACACAAACGAAATAGACTGGGTGAGCGTGAAGGTAGTGAAGGAAAGCAAAAAGAGAGGATTTAACACCAACTGCACGAAGACAGAACACATTGTCGGCAGCTAAAAAACAAAAACAGTCCAACATGAAAATCACAAATTGGAGATGGCAAAATCAGACGACAATTTAAATATCTGGGAAGTGTTTCAACAGAAGACATTGAAAAACTAGAGGCGCACATTGAAAATGGTGCGACATTGAAAACTAGAGGCGCACTGGGATAGCCAAAGATACCTTCCAAAAGCTAAGCTAAGTATTAAGAAACAGGAAAATTTCGTTAGAAACAAATATAAAGTACTGAACTGTTACGTAATATCAGTCCTCCTATATGGCAACGAATGCTGGACAGTCTCCTCACAGATGAAGAAGAAACTAGAAATAACAGAAATATGGTTCTACAGAAGGATGTTGAGAATACCATGAACTGTGAGTTGTTTAGAGAAAATGGAAACAAAAAGGACACTTATACTTAACATCAGAAAGAGACAGTTGCAATTTCTAGAGCACTTAATGAGGAAAGAGTGCTTGGAAAACATGATACTCTCAGGACTGATTAAAGGCAAGAGGGACCGAGGAAAACAACGCATAACCTACCTGGCGAGCTTGAATAAATGGATGCAGAACGGGGTTTAGAAGTGATAACAAAAAAGCCAAAAATTATTAAACGCTACAAAGAACAGGAAATTGTGGAGGGCCATGGTCGCACACGTCCTGAAGTGACAAAACCCATAGAAGAAGACCGCTTCTGCTGTTTTTATTGCTTGTCGTATTTTACTGCTCTTTTTGCGATGTATTTCAAAAGCCCTGTACTAACTCGGATAATGATTCTTGGGTCAGCAGTAATAAACGCCATAGATTGCATCCTGGGAAAAAATGAAGAAAGCATCCGAATGAGTTAAAAGAACGACAAAAAACAAGAATAGAAGAATGAAAATATGGAGAAAGAAAGAAATTAGTTTGGATGGAAATGGTAGCAAGTAAACGGTTGAAAGAGAAGATTGATTGATTTGTTTTTTACGGCTTATATCAACCTTTTCAAGTTATTTAAAGTCAGAAAATATTTTGGCATTGTAAGAGTTTTATTGGGGATAACAATGATTTACTGGTAGATGTCATATTATTTAACCCATAACTGGGGGAACAGAGATGGATTCATACATTTCTCAAGGGTATTTGTACGTAAGTGCATATAACGAACGACATTGGATTTGAAACTTGGTTCATCGAATTCTAGTCCGAGCCACTATCTATTACATCATCCGGACATCCAAGCGCACAACACTTAATATTCCCAAGCGGTCACCCATCTAAGTTCTAACAAGGCTTCACATTGCTTAACTTCGGTGGTATTACGAGGTCATACGTGATATGACCGGAAGCCGAAAATATGGAGAAAAATGGTAAGTAGGTAAGATGGAATTGATTCCAAGAGAACTGTTGGAGAAGAAGAAAGAAACTGTCGAAGATAGGGGGTAAGTAGAAAGAAAAACGATAAAGGTAGAGAGTAAAAGAAAAACAAGATGACAGTCGGAATGAAAAAGGCAGACAAAGAGGAAGTAGAAAAGAAATAAATAATAGAAGCAGTAGATTATAAATTGCGAAAGGATTGGGGCTGGTGCTGCACAATCTTACCTTGCACAATCTTAACTGTTCCGGCTCGACAAAGTTCAAAAACGCTGACGCAGATGAATTATTCTGCATCAGCAAACCCATATCTCAGAGACGGCAAGTTGCTTCCCTCTCACTGCTCTATCGCTATTGCTATGACATATTCGGACGAGTTACATTCCTCAGCGCCACCAGATCGAACCTTCACAGCCAGGATCTCCCACCATGCCGTATTCACGGTGGCAAATCATCCCCATTTGATTCGTGTCCCTTTAATATAAAAAAAATACGTTCTGGTCAGAGAGATTCCCCCTCCCCACAGAATTCTTACTTTGTGGAAGTACCGTGAGGTTGCTTCCCTGAAAACGATAATCACTGGTTTTCCTTTTGTTTAGGGTCAACCGATATTCTACACGTCTTTCTCTTTCCCTTAGTAAACTTGGTAACACTCTACTTTGACTGGCCATAGGTTGAAGAAACGGTAAAAAAGGGACAATGGCAGAACGAAAAGAGAGAAGAAGAAGAAGAAGAAGAAGAAGAAGAAGAAGAAGAAGAAGAAGAAGAAGGGGTAGAGAGGAAAGAGAAGCATAGAATAAATGAGAGGCAAACTAAGAAGAACAGAATTCCATGAGAAACGAAAAACAGGCGGATAAAAAAATAAGAGGGGGTAGAAGAAACAGAACATGGAACTGTAGAAGAGAAAAAAGGAAGAGGGGGAAAAGGAAGAGGGGAAAGAAAGAAATGGGAAAAAGAAAGGGAGAAGAGAAAGAAAGGAAGAGGAAAAAGAAAGGAAGAAGAGAAAGAAATGAATAGGAGAAAAAGGAAGAGGCGAAAAAAGGAAGAGGGAAAGAAAGGAAGAGGAGAAAAGAAGGAAGGAAGGAAGGAAGGAAGGAAGGAAGGAAGGAAGGAAGGAAGGAAGGAAGAGGAAAAAGAAAGAAAGAAAGGAACAGGAGAAAAAAGGAACAGGGAAAGAAAGAAAGAAAGAAAGAAAGAAAGAAAGAAAGAAAAATAGAAAGAAAGAAAGAAAGAAAGAGGAAAAAGAAAGGAAGAGGAGAAAAAAGAAGAGGGGGAAAAGGAAGAGGAGAAACAAAGGGAGAGGAGAAACAAAGGAGGAGGAGAAAGAAGGCAAGAGGAGAAAGATAGAAGAGGAGGAAAAAGGGAGGTGAGAAATAAAGGGAGAGGAGAAAAAGGAAAAAGGGAAAGAAAGGTAGAGGTAAAAGAAAAACGAAAAGTAAAAGCATAGAAGAGGAGGAAATTTGGTACATTTCAAGAAGTTGGTAATGAATAAACCGAGATGAAAAATATGGGGGTGTATTAATAAGTCATTCTAGTGCGGGAACTCGTTCATGGGGAAGATAACAAGATGTCTGAACATATATTCGATCATAAAGTTCTTTTCAAAGCAGTTTGCGCCCGTCAATCATATGTACAATATCGACGTTACGTAGAAAACAGCAGTCACTGAAAGAGTTTTTAATATTTTATGAGGTCATGGGATATATCTGGGATTCACCATGATGACATTGGAAACAAAATTAATTCATCGAATATCGTTCTCCTGAAGCAAGGAAATTGATTTTGTCGTCTTTGTTGTTGTTTTCTACATAAACTTTCAAAGGGATTGTCAGTTAATTCGGTAAGGTATTTTGAATTCTCTCAAATGACATATCCTCAGAATAAGGACTGAAAAGAAATTTATAGCGCAGAATGTCATCATTACAGTCAAGGCTGCAAGAGATGAGAAGTTTCAAATTCACAGACGGTGTATATACAGTGTAGAACTCAGATCTGTCTATATTTCTGAGATGAGGTATTATGTACACTATTTACATTATTCGGACTATTGTCCTCATCTTTTTCGCCATATTTATTACAACGTTTCGTCTGCTGTACGCTTCAGGTGGTTGGAATGTCGAACTGAACCCTTTATTTCGCTCACTAGGGTAGACTGTTGTACCATGATTAATGGATGTCAGTTATCAGTTATCTTCTGTTAATTCCCCTCTCCATTGCCTTAACCGGGTATTGTGTATTGAACTCACACTCTTTTTGGGTCCTGTCACTGGATCTAACTAACGCCTTTATCCACTGCGCCATGTGTCCTTGAGGACATCTGTGTATGAAATTCTGGGTATTTTTTTTTACCACTGCTCATATTGCAATTTTTTGGCTTTTATCATTGCATGTTTTCACTCGGATATATGCGCTGTATTTTAGTGCAAGGAATATCCAGCTATCCTTAAAAATTTATGCAAAATTCGAATCTTACTGGCGGACCCACATATATTAGCAAATACTAATACTGGTAGTGATGACCAAAAGTGATGATGATGATGATGATGATGATGATGATGATGATGATGATGATGATGATGATGATGATGATGATGATGATGATGATTGCAAAAGCAAGGCGGGCATTATCTAAAATTATGGTGATGACGAAAACCAAGAAAGAGAAAGAAAATGGAACTAGAAGGAGAGGAGGAGGAGAGGAGAAGACGGAAGAGAAGAAAAGACAAAACCGAAATGGGAGAAATGGTAAAAGAGAAAGAAAAGTGTGAAAAAGAAAGGAAAAACGGATGCAAAGAGAAAGAAAAGAAAAAGAAAATAAATTTTAGAAGATAAAAAAGGAAAAAGAGAAGGACGAAAGAAAATGATAAAAAAGAAGAAGAAAATAGAAGTATAGGAGTAGAGGAAAAGGAAAAAAAGAAACTGTAGAAGAAGAAGAAGAAGAAGAAGAAGAAGAAGAAGAAGAAGAAGAAGAAGAAGAAGAAGAAGAAGAAGAAGAAGAAGAAGATGTAAATGGAGGGAAGAAAGAGAATGATAGCAGACGCCGTAGAAGAGAGAAAGAGCGAAAAACTGAGCAAGACGGAGTTACGAAGGTCGAAAATAGAAATAAAGCTAACACGAAAGAAAGAAAGAAAGAAACGAAGAAAATGAAGAATACATAACTTATTACAAGAAAGGAAATAAAAAAAGGAAAGACAGAAAAGTGGTAGACGGAATATGGAAGGAAAAGAAAATGAAAAATGCATAGATCAGAAAAATCATGACACTGAATGCTTCTTAACATTTCCACCATTTTCTCCCCCAGGGAAAATAACCAGGCAAAAAGAAAAACAAAACTCATTTGTTTTTTAGCCTGTGAATAAAAATGATGAAGTCGGCTTTTGACCATGTTCCTGCGAAGAGATTAGTAACATCGAAATGGCCAGACATTAAAAGATGTCCTCGTGTGGTTAAGTAATCTGAAGAAAGGTGGACGAGGTCTGCAGGAAAAACAATTATAACGGTTTGGGAGGGTGAAAATATCAGGTCTGACACCAATTATTTGTTCACCTTGCTAAAGTCAGCAACGTAAATCCTTGGGCAAACAAGTGTGCGCGAGAGAGCTGAGCAGCTTGGGTATATCGACAGGATAACCGTTTAGGGTACCAGTGGGTTTGGATCAGTGATAAGAGTACCAATCTATCTGGAAAAATTCCCATAGTTTCTTTAATACTTGTAATTTAAAGGAAACGCTTTATATATATATATATATATATATATATATATATATATATATATATATATATATATATATATATATATATATATATATATATATATATGAGGAAGAGGTTATAGTAGTTCCAACGAGAGAAAATTGTGTATATTAAAAAGAAGAGAGAAACCGCAAACGTTTTTGGTTGTAATGTGAATTAAAAAAAAACATATTATGCTTTATTTCCCATAATTTTAACAGACATTCTCTTTTTTCTGTGTTAGTGACCCAAATGTCTTTTTCGGTCACTAACACACAAAAAAGAGAATGTTTCATATCGAGAATATGTAACATGGAAAAACATAAGAAAAAAATTAATTACTTTTAATAATGTGGAAAATCTCCACCCTTTGCCTGATGACAGTCGTAAGACCAGAAACACGTAGCAAAATTATGGAAAATAAAGCATAATATTGACGTAATTTTCAGTTAACAGTATGAAAATAGCATTCTTTAAATTCTTCCAGTTGCTAAGGACATTTTGTTTTGTTATTATTAATTACTTTGTTTAATAAATTCATTTCGTTTTTGCCCTGAAAATGTCCACATTGGACGAAACGCGTTGGCAACTATTACAGTTTTCCTTTTGTCTTTTACATTTATAAATATTGTCTTTTTCTACAGGTTAACTCGTAGAAATTCTTCATATATATGAGAATTTTTTCACACACACACACACACACACACACACACACACACACACACACACACACATCTTACTAATTCCATTACTGTAAAATTCTTTTGGCTTTGATTCGAAGAACTCACAAATGTCAGTTTTAACACTTTCCTGTGTTAAAAAAGCTGTTTCTTCCAAATGATTCTGTAAGCTACGAAACAAATGGTAGTCTGAAGGAGCAAGGTCGAGAGAATAAGGTGGATGAGGAATTTTCTCCCAACCAAGTTCTTCGATCTTTTGGGACGTGTTTCTTGCTGTGTATGGTCGCGCATTGTCCTGATGAAACATCACTTGTTTTCGATTCACTAGAGCAGGTCTTTTTTTCCTCAAAGCTTGGTTCAAACGCTCTAATTGCTGACAGTATATTTGAGCATTAATTGTTGCATTCGGTGGTAAGAATTCAAAGTGGATTATTCCTTGGCAATCCCACCAGATTGAAAGAAGATCCTTTTGCCCATGAAGTTCCCTTCTCGGCTGTGGCTGGGGTCCTTCCCCTTTAGCAAGCCACTGTCTACGACGCTTAACATTTCGATAAAAGATCCATTTTTCGTCGCCAGTCACAAGTCTATCCAAAAAAGGTGAAACAAGTTGGTGAGAATGGAGAAAAGAGCAGATGTCAACTCGGGATTTGAGGTTGTTTTTAGACTATTCATGAAGTACCCATTTTCCAAGTTTAGTAACTTTTCCAAGTTGTTGAAGATGACGATGAACAGTTGTATGGTTTGAACTGAGAACCACTGCCAATTCCTCAACTGATAAAGCAGGATGTTCTTCAAGGGCTGCTTCGAGAAGCTTTTCATCAAACTCAACTGGACGTCCGGTTCGATCTTAATCTTCAAGGGTGAAATCTCCACCTCTGAATTTTGCAAACCATCTTCTGCAAGTTCTTTCATTCACACATTCCTCTCCATAAACTGAGTGAATGTTTCTAGCCACTTCGGCTAGTCAGTTTCCTTTCTTGAACTCATAAAGCATTATGTGCCTCAAATGATTCTTCGGTACTTCCATGTTAGCAGGGTTTTAATGAAACAAAATTTGATTTTATTGTTCTCTGAAATAAAATTTGATCAGTTTAAATGTATCTAAACATAAAAATAATGTTCAGCTCCATTGGACATTATAAAATACTCTTTATATTTAATTCATTTTAACAAAAATTTAAAATTCGGACAGAACTTATGGGATGACCTAATATATATATTTCTTTGAATACGACAAACAAGGTGCTTTTATTTAGTTTTTTATACAATTTCTCATGCGATCTAATAATTTTTTTTCTTTTCGGATGAAAAAAAAAATAAGATCGCATGAGACATTGTATAAAAAAACTAAATAAAAGCACCTTGTCTGTCGTTTTTAATGAAATGTGCATGAAAGGATTGCTGCCTAAATACACACACACACATACACACACACACACATACACACACACACACACACACACACACATATATATATATATATATATATATATATATATATATATATAGTGTAAATATCAAGTTTTTCTGGATTTTATTTAAAACGTACCAAGGACGCGTGTTATTTAAATGTTTGCCAGTAATAAACCGATCGTCCGACGCTCAGAATAGGCAAGCTGATCAGCCTATTACCGGTAAACGACAGCGTGCTAGGTACATCTTAATATGACCCAGAAAGACGTGCTTTTACTTTGTAAGTAGCTCTAAATGATATAGGGCACTGTATTAAAAAATCAACGACAGCCACGTTTCTCAGAATTATATCTGTTGAATGTTTAACTTTTTTATATTATCAGTTTACCTTGAAGATCCGTTTAGGTGAAACCTAGGTTGGCTGTTCCTGGCTATTTAGGATTTATTTGATTTATCCATGCGCTACTTAGTGTATTGGGCACTCTACGTTTTAGCTTTATTACTCGATCGGGTTTTTTCTTTGGACTGAAAACTTAAATCACTGGACGATTTATTTCGCCCTATTTAGATGCTTCTAGTTCTTTCTTTCAATTTCCAATTTGTTTTGATAGACTTACAAGTTGTGCTATCCGAGGTTTTTTCCAACCGAGCATTACTAGTAATAATAATTATATATATATATATATATATATATATATATATATATATATATATATATATATATATATATATACTGGACGTATGAGAGTCAAGCAGATCAGTTCCTAGGAAACTGACAGCCCGACACCAGCACATGAGATTTGATTATAGTGGTGAAGGTTTTCTGCAGAACTATCCACACTTTTTGAAGGGACGAATACAGCGACCTGGTGCAATACGTGCCACAGGGTCCCCAAACGACCCTCCGCTGGTTTTGAATTCAGAGTTTTCCTTCTACTAGACTAGTTGCCATCGAAGGCTATAGAACCCAGTCTGTCCTGCTATTTACACATAGCTGGAGGGAGAAGAGGAGGATTCACACCTTTCCCAAGGGTATTAGCACGTAAGTGAATGTAATGGATTCGACTAGAATTCGAACTCGGCTCTCCGATTCCTCAATCGAAGCCGCTATCCATTACTTATTATTTTTAGTGGATACCCATATTTGAAATAAACGCCCCATTTTAATTTTAAACGGTATGTACCTCTATCGGCCTGCGAACCCGAGAAATCTTAAAGAAAATGTGCACTCTGTCAAGGTTTGAACCTGCGTTATGCTTTGTAGGTGAAACTACCGTTAGATCTTACGTGCCTTAGACCGCCCGGACACAGAGCAAACAGACCAGAAAGTTCTCAGCCAGGTCAAATAGTGGTTTCCTCTATAAAATGGGACGCAAGTTTCATCTAAAATTTTGGAATAATCTACGGGGAAATCATGTGGAACGGTTATTGTGAACGAGGCCGTACCATAAACTTTCAGCTTTTCAGAGAATACAAGAATGTAGACAAAGTCTGTGTAGACACCACAGTGACGCTCAATTTCTCGACAGTTCCTCTTTGCGACTATTCGGTCTCACACTGACTGCTGACCTGCGATGGAACAAATACATTGAGTCAATAGCTTCATTCACCGCAAGGAAAGTTGGCTCCCTGTGCCGCGCCAGGAAATTTTTTCTCGGCGGAGTCGATCCTTCAACTCTACAAATCAACCCTTCGCCCTTGCATGGAGTATTGCTGCCATATATGGTCCGGTGCCCCTTCTGTTTGTCTCAAGATTCTTGATAAGATCCAGGGACGGATATGTAATGTAATTGGTCCTGATCTGGCATCTCGTCTGCAGTCGTTCTCTCACAGACGTGTCGTCGCCCCACTCTGCCTTTTTTATAAATATTTTCATGGTAACTGCTCCGATGAGCTGCTTTCGCTGGTTCCCAGACTTTATAAATTTAAGCGTTCAACTAGGCTGGCATCTCGCTCACACGCTTTCACTGTCGAAACTGTTAAATGTAGCCGTCTCTTCTACTCCAATAGTGTCTCGCACTTCATGTCTCGCACTTCATGTCTCGCACTTCATGTCTCGCACTTCATGTCTCGCACTTCTCGCCTGTGGAACTCCTTCCACTTTTCCTGTTTCCCTGATAGCTATAATCTCCAACTATTCAAATTTAATGTCAAAGGACGTCTCCAGATGCCTTGATCTATCCCCTATCATCTTCATCCTTTCCTCTATCACTCCTATTTTGACTCAATCCAATTCTCTGTAACCCCTTGCGTGCTAGTGACTTCCCGCCTTGCTTGGGGTGAAATAAAAAAGCAAACAAAAACATTGGTTCTTGAAAATGACTGAGACGGTTGGAAAAAGAAGACAAGGATACATAAACTTTGTAAATTTTATCTATCATTCTGATCCCAATACGCTATACCCTATTAAAAAATTTGGAAAAATACAATACAGTATCCTAATTTTAAGACATTTTTTATGTTTATACGTTCTTTTTATATAGACAAATATTAACGACATTTTCCGGTTTGAATGTCCGAGAAATTTTCATAGGCCGGTAAATGTCGTTAATACTTTTTATTATAAGCAGAGCGTATTAACATAAAAATGTCTTAAAATAATTGTCGGACTTTGTCCATTTCATAATATATGGTGACATTTGTTTACATTTGGATAAGCATCGAGCATATAGGAATGTACGAGAGAAAACCATGGAGAATTGTAGTTTAAAAACAGTAAAATCGACCTTGCTAACCGAAACGCTCCTCTGTAGCTAAATCGGTAAAGCACGTCAGGCTATATGCCGGTTCCATATAGTATACAGGTTAGATTCCTGTCGGAGGACGCCTATTTTCTATGAAAATTTCTCGGACATTCAGGCCAGTAAATACTGTTTATTATAAACAGAGCATGTACTTAAATATTTGTCTCTATAAAAAGAATGTATAAACATAAAAAATATCTTAAAATTAGGATATTTTATTTTTCCAAATTTTTGACTCGACTGGAATTCGAACTCGGCACTATCCATTACTCCACCATACCGCCACGTCTCTTTTATTAATTAAATGTTATTTTTAGTGGATTTATCTTATAAAAGTATAGCCGTTTGATAAGTAAAAAATCCATTAGTTCTTTAGATATCTATTTCTTGCATTTCGTTCCCACGCGTGCAAAACCGGGTGTAGTTGTGAGGTTACGTGATTCTGCATTCGGAGGCCAGTAGTTCAATTCAGGTCACCCTTGCAACTAGTTTTTGAGGGCTTCGTTTGAAATTGAGCGCAGATTTTTATTCTATTACTTTCTTATAAGAAAACGCATGCTTCAGACCTCGGCCATGTGTTATGGTTGACGAGTCATTCGAGCAGCTTATTACTATTATGTAGTAAATTCGATCATCACTAAATCCCACACATATAATATCAAAATCAAAGAAATTGGAAACCGTAAAAAGTACACTCACTTCCGGATTGAAATGTGGGACGTTCAGGATATGATGGTCCTAGTTACCACTGGGGCCTTAGAATCTATACCATCGACACCGAAGGCCTACATTTTTTTAAAAATCTAAATAAAGCCTCGTATCCCATCGCTTCAGAATACAACATTGCTTGACCCTTGAATAGTCTGCCAAATGTGCTATCTGTTTGAGGGCGTATGACTTGATGGAGAGCACCCATAAGGCAAAGATCACCGTTTGAAAAAGACCAGCAGAATGATAATAATAATAATAATAATAATAATAATAATAATAATAATAATAATAATAATAATAAATACGAGAAATATCCAGAAAAAATGACCATCTTGTATCAAGTTGCACAGTATTAATACCTACTGAATGTGAAACTCGGCATAACAGAGAGGGCCAATATCTGAACTGGAAAATCTGTAACTTTTACGGAATAGAAACTGCAAGGAACTGATATGAACATCACCCAGACCTGGTTACAGACATAGGAACTGTAACAATTTCATGGCACTTTACGATACACACACACACAGAGAGAGAGAGAGAGAGAGAGAGAGAGAGAGAGAGAGAGCAATCAAAGCTAATCGCTCAGACATCGTGAACAAAGATCACAAAAAGAGAACATGCTTTCTTATTGACAGGGCATTTCCTGCAGACTGTAATGTATGTATGAAGATCTTCAAAAATCTATCAGAATACAAGGATTTTAAAGTGTAAATCTCAAAAATATGGCACATGAGGACATCAGTAATTACAGTTGTAGTTGAAGACCACGGATATACACATTGAAGGGATTCCTGGTAGCCGATGCCTTAAAGAATTACAAAAAAAAAAGGATTCACAAGTACAGCACCCACATTACAAAGAGCTTTATCTATGTAAATTAGGCTTGATCTTAGTTTTTTTTTTTTTTTACAAAAATGATGAGTGGAAGTAACAAAAATATGCCAACTTAAAACTCTGATTATCCCTGCTGTAATAGTGGTATCGGGTATTGTAAAGAAGGGTGCTAAAAACCATGTGGGTAAAATTCTTGAGCACATCAGTTCTCAAAGCTGCAAAAGATTACTTTTTGCGGAAATGGACATATCACCCGCAAAACTCTTTCCATCTCCCTGTCGTAATAGTGAGTCTGATCGGGTGGATAATGTCAAATCGGTAGTTAACCTCGAAAGTGTCATGAAATCTGTTGTTTACTGGGACAAGGCATGGCTTGTTAATTTTTACTCCTGCCAAACAAAACTGCTTTCTATCAATAATCTGAGAGACCACTTTCTACCTTCCATCAACATGGCTGATGCTAACCTCCAGGAGTGTAACGTCCTCTGCTGACATGAATTGGAAAGATTATATTTAATCAATTGCTAGGTCTGCTGCTAGGAAAGTTGGTTCACTGTGTCGTGCGGGACATTTTTCTCTCTCCAGAATCTGTTTTACATATTTATAAATCTACCATTCGTCCATGTTTTGAACATTGCTATCACATATGATCTTGTGCTCCTGCTATATATTTAGAATCCTTTGATAGAATCCGGAGAAGAATCTACAATGTTGTTGTTTCTGAACTAGCATCCCGGCTTCAGTCACTTTCCTGCCGCTGTAATGTAACTTCCCTGTGCCTTTTCTATAAATACTTTCATGGTAATTGTTCCGATGAAGTCTATGGTACCTAAACTTTATGAATTTACGCGTAGTATTTGATTGGCAACAAGGTCTCATCATTGTACTGTTGAAATGGCTAAATGTAACCGCAAGTTCTTCGGTAACAATTTCTTTTCTCGCGCATCTAGCCTTTGAAAGTCTCGTCCGACTTCTTAATTTCCAGCCAACTTTGATCTTCAAAATTTTAAATGCAATGCCAATCGTTATCCACTGTCGTCTTGATTCCTTGTATTGTTCTCGCTTCTTAATAATGTTGTTCTTTCACACCCCGAAACACCTTATATATTAGTGGCTGTATTGTCTTGCTTGGATGAAATGATGACAAACAAAAAAAGAAAATGGAAACGTCCCAAATGTGCATGGATAACTCTTGTACACTACCCTTTTTATTCATAGCATCCGAAGGGCACTTAAAATTATTCTCTGTCAAGATGATACCACACACACAATAATAATAACAATAATAATAATAATAAACCTAACCTGGCACATAGCTGACGTAACAGTTTTGGTGGACTACGGCGTGAACCTGAAGAGATTAAGAAATGGGAGAAATACGAAGACCTTGCCCTAGAGCTTAGAAAGATATGGAATACTGAAGATTTGAATCATTCCCATAATACTAGATGCATTAAAATTGTAATAGAAATCGTTATTGGACGAGTTGGAAAACTGGGGAGTGGTCGATAATGTACAGACGTTGAGAATGCGTGGCGTTACTGGGGTCTATGTCAATACAGAGAAAATTGGTGGATATTTGGCGAGATTTGACGCCATTCACTCCTCAGCGATCACCCGGAGACTATCTGGTGTGAACATGCAAATAAAATATAACTCGTAATGTCAGATTTTCCCCCCTGTACACATTAATCTATTAGATTAATAATTTCTTTAAATTACATGCCCCTTTATGTGTTGACGGTCATGACTCTCCACTGTTTCTATATTTTTTTATTATTTGTAAATTGCTATGATTCACAGAGAAAGATATTTCCTGTTGCCTTCTCGACTGTTTTGAATTCAGAGTTAGTCTCCTCCCAGAATGGGAACATGCGCCTTGGTGTAATGGAGAGTGGCTCCAAATGGGAAATCGGAGAGCCGAGTTCGAATACCAGTCGGGTTTGCGACATTCACTTACGTGCAAATACCCTTAGAAAAGGCATGGATCTATCTCCTTCTCGCGGCTATGGTTTAAATACTAGTACTTCTATCTGGGAAAATCATTGCTATTCTCAGAAAGTGTTAATGCAATATACACTCGCAAAAAAATGAAGAATTATTCTTACAGTCCAAAATATGTTTCTGCTTTAAATTACCCACAAAGAGTTGATAAACCGTAAAAATCAAATCAATTAATCAACTCCCAGAGGGGCTGACACCTAAAACTAAAAACTCGAGTCAATGTTACTATTTAACCCATAGGAAGAGAGAAGAGATCGATGCATTTCTTGATGGCATTCGGGCTAAAGTGAACATAACACGTGGAAATACCGGTTCGTATACGAACACGAAAATTAAGCAACGTCGAGCCTAGATAAGTGACCGCTTGGAAATGCCAGATGCTGTAAGCTTGGATGGGCGGGTGGTGTAATGAGTAACGGCCCAGAATTGGAGATTGGAGAAACGAGTTCAAATTCCAGTCAGGGTCGTTATATTCACTTACGGGCTATACCCTCGGGAATGGTAAGGATCCACCTCTTCTCTCTCCAGCTATAGGTTAATAAGTAGGACCTGTATCAGTAAATCATTATCTCCAAAGAATTCTTAAAATCAAAAAATATTTCCTGGCTTTAAATAACCTGAAAAGGGTTGATAGGCCGTAAAAATACAAATCCATAATCATTTATTAATAAATGATTTTTTTTAATCATTGCAGTCTAAGCAAGGCGGAAATGCCATTATTAAGCAGGGAATGAAAGTGAAAGAGGAGGCTGAGTAAAGGGGGGATTGAGGAAAGGATAAAATATAGATAGAATTCGAGAAGACGGAATATGGCGATTGACGTTGCTTAAATGTTTGAAGATTTTGAAGAAGTTATCAGGGAAGCAAATAAGCGGAAGGGAGGTCCATAAACGGGAAATGTGAGAAAAGAAACTGTTGGACTAGAAGTGGTGGTTGCATTTAACGATTTCAACAGTAAAAGTGGGGGACCTAGATGCCCATCTCGTAGCAAGCTTAAATTCATATAGTCGGGTGACAAGGAAAAAAAAAGCTCACCCGTTCAGTTGTCATGAAAATATTTCTAGAAAAGACAGAGGGAAACCACATCATATTGGTAAAAAAAATGTTTGAAGTCGTCATGCTAGGTCAGGATCGACTGCATTACAGATGCTTCTTTGTATTTTTCAAGAACCTCGAGATCACTGGCAGGAGCACCGGAACAGATTTTTGCCAGCATTTAGTCCAATGGATTAAAAAATTCTGAAAATGAATTATTGCTATTATTACTATCATTATTCAGAACATTGAATTTTGCTTTTATCGAAGAAGGTCGAAGGTAATATTAAGGTCAAGCCGAAGCAGGGGTTTGGTTGGGTGGGGGTGGGGGATCCTCCCAAGCAGTACATCTCTGTTAGAAGGAGGCTGGTGGTCATTAAACTGCGCCTGGGGCGTTTCCAATTGCGGAAATGCCGAGGTAGGATTAAGCAATTATTCTACGGTATTACTGTTAACACTCACTTTAAACTTGTGTCACTTTCGGTACCGACTTGGGCGCCCTGAAAAATCCACTTTTGTTATTCAAAAACGTATCTTCTATCGCTACCTCCATGGAATGTCCTCGGACGAACTACAGTCTTTGGTTACGTCAGTTCTAAGCTTCAGAGCTAGGACACGCCGTGTCACTTACATTATAGGAAACCGCCGACATTCCCTCCTTATTCTATCGGTCAGATGTAAGTTCCACTCGAACAGCTTCTTCCCGCGAGGATGTTTCCCCGATCACTAAAATCGTAACCTGTTCAAGTCTAGAGTTAACAGTTATCTTTCCTTCCTATCCATATAACTACACCCTAACGTAACTTTCTACCCCGAATGGCCCCGGGGCCTTGTACAAGGTGAAGCTTACGGTAAAAAAAAAAAAAAATTCGAAAAATTAAAATTATTAAAAAAGACGTTATTAATTGAATAATTCATTAAAAAAAATGAAAGATTAAAATTTGTCTTTTTTTCTCCTACAAATTAGATGCATAAATGCACTTTAAAATAAATTTTATTTGACAAAATGTCTTCAGTTTAAGGGCCTGTTCCATCTCCTTACTATATAGCCGAAAGGTTAACCAGAACAGATTATAGCGTAACACATGGCGCCATCTGGTGACAGAAAGAAAATCGGAAGCAGTCAAACTCAAGTGACATCACAGAGTTGTCTGTATCTGTTTAGCTCATTTGACGGCACTAAAGGAATGCCAATCCTGTCCCGGCCACACCTCCACGCTCCACCCTGAATCACTAAGCATTTCTTTATTTTTTATCTATCGGCACATTCGTCGAGTTAGCGAGCTATTTGACGTGCAGTCCCTTATTACCGCCACCACCACTATCACCATTTCCCCACGAGGACAGATTTATCTCCCTCGGGTATGGCTGAAAGACCCTCCTCGGCCATGTTCGTTACTTCCTTCAAACATTTCTTGCGGGTAATCTATGGAGAGAATTAAGTCGGAATTAGGAGTGGCGACCTTTGTATAATGCGAATGACAGAACACACACAGAGCAAATAGATGTGGATGCTTAAGCATAATCTATTTATCTCTGTCCCCCCCCCTTACCCCCCTCTTCCGTTCTGTTTCTGTCTAACACACACACACACGCACACAAACACATACATTGTTTGTATGCATTCGTATGTATATTATATTTTGTATTAGCCGAAGCATAAATATAACTGTGTTGAAGTGCATTTATGTGCAGCATGTGCAGGTCTCGCAAGTCTATGACTGTAAATGATGAACTTGATCGTCACTGAGTGCCCCATACTTACAGCAAATTCCGTGCAAAACAAAATTAAGTATAGACATTAAAATGAAATATATTGAGAAAACATTCGAACTTCTTCACTACCCATATATACATACATATATATATATATATATATATATATATATATATATATATATATATATATATATAAAAGTGAACATTGAAGTCAGTACTCAGAGGTGGCAGGCTGTTTCATGCTAGATGCAATCGTCAGGCCGCCTGAAGATTGCGTAGAGCATAAAACAGCCTGTCGCCTCTGAGCTTTGACTTCAATGTTCACTTTTATATTTATATTGACATGCGCTTTATTTCTGATATTGAGCACTTTATCCCATAAATATAGCGCACCTTAAAACTATATTTCTTCATATATATATATATATATATATATATATATATATATATATATATATATATATGAAGAAATATAGTTTTAAGGTGCGCTATATTTATATATATATATATATATATATATATATATATATATATATATATATATGTATATATATATAAAGATATTTTTGAAGGTACAAAATTTTATCATAGCAATAAAAGTATGAAGCTTGATATTACTAGACATATTAAAAACGGGCGAAGCAACCGGTTTCGCTCCCGCTGTTCAGACTTCCAACGGGAGATTTAATTTAAATTAAAAAACACAGAAAATGTACAATGAAAAGGAAATGTGGAGGAGGAAAATATATATATATATATATATATGAACAAAAGGAGCTAGAGGCAAATGACAGCGAGCCCCAACAAACACTCACGTTGTTTGCATATATATATATATATATATATATATATATATATATATATTAAAAAGAAGAGAGAAACCGCACATTTTTTGGGTTGTAATGTGGATTTTAAAAAAATATATATTAAGCTTTATTTTTCATAATTTTGCTACGCACACACACACACACAAACACACAAACACGCGCGTGTCTGTATCACATAGAATAAAAATCCAAAGTTACCTCATTCGAATAGCTATTTCGACCCACAAGACTTATTTGTCGGCCTTGTCAACTCAATATATGATCTTTTGGTTCAGATTAGATTTTATGACATCAGTATTTCTTGAATTATTTCCTATCAAGATCTTTTTTTTCTCGTTATAATTTCGGTGTTGTAAGCTTTTTTTTTCTATGCGCCGTGGCCGTTCACGGCTCTCCACAACTTCTATCCATTTTAAAACCTACTGTTCCGCCATCCATTTACACAAGCTTGTTAGATAGATTCCTCGCTATTTCTCGCATGCCTTCAGCATACCTAGTAAGTGTTGTGTTTTCCAAGCCCTCTTTTCTCATCATGTGTCCAGGACATTTCAACTTCCTTATTCTAAATATAAGGGACTGTTTTATTTCCATTTTCCTGATAACTTCCCCGTTGCTTACACTCTCCGTTCCTGGTATTCTCAGCATCCTTTTGTAGAACCACATCTCTGTTGCCTCAAGTCTCCTCTTCACCTGTAAAGAAATTGTCTTCGATTCATTGCCATATAGGATGATTGATATTACATGGCAGTTCAGCACTATTTGTTTATAACGAAGTTTTACAGTTTCTCAATACTTACGTTAGGTTTTGGAAACCATCTTTTGGTATTAGAGGTCGGATAACCCTATTATGCAACTATATTTTTTGGCGATAAAAAGAAAAGTACGGTTACTAAAGCGCTATAAGTCATGCAACAAATACTATGTGAGGATATACACCCTTGTGCAAATTAATTGAAACAACCACTTTAGTTTCCTTTCTTTCACCAGTTTTAGACCCACTGGAGTGGCAGGGGGTGTAATTGATTTCTATTTTTTTTCTCAGATTAGATCATTTGCAGCTGTGTGCATGAATCGATTTTCGGGTTGTATGATGATATTTGTTTGACCTTGAAAAATATTGCGTCATTCGGTATTGCGTCAGCTTTTCATCACGTCCAGACACTATTGCCTCGACTGTCGATTAGTTGTCCTACGCCAATTGTCTGCGATGGACGTTACTCCAAGAAAATTGTAACGCTGCACGAATATACTGGCAAGCCTTACCAGTGAGCAATTCAAAGTACTATAGACTGGCCAGGAAACTCTCCTGATTTAGATCCAATCGAGAATCTGTGGTCAATCTGCAAGGAACGACTTCGTGGAATGGACGTACGAAGTACTAACAGGTGCACTGGGTTATGTTTCATTGGAAAAATACGAAAAAAGTTAAATAATAACGGATTTATTCGTTTTGTTTCAATTAATTTGCACAAAGGTGTAGATATCAGGACCAAGTTTTGAAAAGGTAGGAATTATATTATTGATTTAAACTGAAAAAATTGTAAATTTGCTGGATAACGGTCATTTTGAGCTTAGATATAGTTTATTTTGGTAATTTTGAGCTTAGAAATAGTTTTTAGGTAACAATAATAAGGATAAATAATAAAAGTAACCTCGTTTAGTATTCTTTAATATTACATAAATCTAATCTGTCCAACAATCTTTCTGTTCTCATCCAGATGTGAGCTCCTTTGGTAGTCAATATTTTTATCAATCTTTTGTGCATTGAAGGCGTCAAACTTTGAATTATAGATGGAGTTATGCTAGAGACATATTCATTATTGTTTTAATTCTTCTTTGTTGTTGTATTGCTCTCCTCCTTCGTAGAGATTCTGCTTGACAATTTCCCAAAGGTTCTCAGTGCAGTTGAGGTTTGGAGATTGAGGCGGCCATTCTATAAATCGATTGCTTTTGAATCATTTTCGCTCTAGAAATGCTTTCTTTTTTTAAATTAGCTGCATGCGATGGGGGCATTGTCTTGCATGAAAATCATTATTATTGAAACTTCGTGATGTTTTATTGTACCAGGTTATGAATTCTGAGTTCCAAAATTTGACGTAGTTTTCGCTATTCATTTTCACTCCATCTTCTACGAAGACGGGTCCAACGATGGTATTACCGATTATTACCGCCCAGAACATAACTCCTCCTCCACCTTGCAGACGACTGAAGCGTGTTGGGCGTACACAGTCCTTTGCCAACCTCAGGACAATCGAGAGTAGCTCGACATTCATCTGTGAATAAAACGGACATGAATCGCATTTCATGTAGGCATTTGCCAATGAAATTCTTTTCCTGATGTTAGCTTTTGATAAAGGAGGGCTTGATTGGATATTAAAAACTTTTGCAAAGCTCATTCAAGATATTATTCCTTGTTTCTGTGTTCGTACTAGATACACCAGCTTCTTGAAATATTTTCTTGCTAGATTCGAACGGATTTTTCTTCAAAGCCCGAGTTATCAGATGCTTCTCTCACTTCGCTATCTACCTTTTAGCAGCATCGGATCTTGTTTACCGAGTACAGTTGATTTTAGAAATCGTTTCCTTGATCGTCCGCGCGTTTTTTTTTGTTTTTTTTTTTGTTTTTTTTTTGTTTTGTTTTTTTGCACTATCGCTTGCAGCTTCTGCTAAACTGGCATATTTACAGTTTTCTTCTTTTCTTCTTTACTTAATCCGTCAATATGTCATTCATCAAATGTCAAGTGACGCGAAAGGTTATGACCTGCTTTGATTTATTTTCAAATTACATCTTTCCGGCGCAGAAGCTAAGTCAACCGTGGTTCAAAATATTTTAAATAAACATTATAATTTCTGATTTTTAAAACATAAGTTTTGAAGACGATGATAATTGATGTTTAAAAGAATTTCAAAGTGAGATTTTCATCTTTTTTATAAAATGCAAAAAAGATGGATGCCTTAATCGATTAACTGTCAATTTTACTGACTCAAAAAAAACAAGATTTTTAACGAAAATTTTGGATGTGCTCGGACCCGATTAAAAAATGTAAAAAATACCCCAAAAATACTTTGATCTTTCCTCTTAATAATAACATGAACATTTAGACGATAAAAATTTGTTAAGTGTGGCGTCTTTTTCATCATGCTATGCTCTTTTTTAGGGATCTCATGACGGTACCTATGCTAACATATTTACAGTTTTCTTCTTTTCTTCTTTACTTAAAGCTTTTCATTTTCTCATTCTGATGTTTTCTATCGTTTCAAAAAATACGAAAATCAAAAATACGACGTTCAGAGCAGAAGTAACCTGTCGTTGCGTAATAGCCTTAGCCACTAAATCCTATCTCAAATCGCAATATCAACTATAGCTTCGCTCAGGAACACATTGGGAAAGCCAACTGCCTGTTAGACTATGTACCTACCAATGGTCAAACTGGTAGTTAACCAATTTGCTCTTCAGTGAATACTTCAGATATAATAGACGTTTTAATGATTTGCATAACAGCGTTATCCGAGGTCTATGGGCACATTTGGATTTCGCTGTCACATTTTCCAGACTCCTCTCGGATATCGAATTCGTAGCTTGTGTCTTTTTTCTCTAGCTGACAACCAAATAAAACATTGACAGTCTTTTCCTCTCGCTTTCATTTGCCACCTTCTCTAGTTGACCCTTTCTGTTTCAACTATCAACACAATGTCATATGCTTATCTTATATTGTTAAGATTGTGCCTACCGTTAATAAATCCTCTCGTTGTAGTGGTTGAATAAATTCGGTGTAAAGACGCATTACGTTTTTACCTTATTTTTGTGTACGCTTCTGTCCGTAAATTGTCTATACGGTTACATTGGCTTGAAAGAATACAGAATTGGAATAAGGGGGTGGGGAGTTGATGCCCGATGAAAAAGAGCAAGAATATTTTTATCATTTCACACCGGGCAAGGCTGTAAAGACACTTAGACACAAGGGATTACTGACTGTGGAAGAATATAAAGATAAAAGAAAAAACGTTTGTTAATGAGAAAGATAATTTAAGAGGATAGTAGTTAGTGATTTTTCCAAACGTAGCTTAGATGTGGCGCAAGGCCGAAAGTTGGGGGCACCTAGTGAGGATCGAACTCATTTCTCAATAGTAACTTTTCTAGCTATACAAGCTTGCTAACCATTACACCGCCTCGAGGTGCCCGAGAGGACAGTAGATAACGATTAACATTTCATTTAATTTTTTGAAAATCAAACTTTACTGCAAAGAAAGAAGTCGGAAGAGATTTCCACAAGTAAAAAGAGAGAGAGAGAGAGAGTGAGAGGAAACTCTTTGCATAGAACTTACGGTTACATCTTCAAATAAGGAAAGCTCAGACAAAAAAGAAGAATGCTCGTCAGAACATTTAGCATGAAAATATTTATAGACAAGGCACGGGCAAGCTAAGTTACGGCGGTGAGATCCATGTTACAAATACTCTAAAATCTTCAGTCAGTCCATTTTGCTGTGCTATAGTCACCAATCTCCGCCATCTCACAATTGTTGTTCATGGTGACATTCAAGGCAGAATAGTGCAATGGCTTTCCCGTTCCTTTTGCACCGGGAATACTTCCTCTCAGAAGTTAAACAGACAAGACCTACAAGGTAGTAGGTGGTTTGAATTCATAGTTTTCCCTTTTCTAGACTCGGAATGGGAAATGAAGGTATTGGGCTGTCCAGACTACATGGTCCCATTGTCGACCTTGTCGACAAGAACGAATACAGAGCATTACATTTGGAGATGGCTTGGCTGTCTGATTGTTGGAAAAACCATAAACAAGAAATGCATCAGATAAGTGAGAAGATAGTTATTTTGAAAATATTCATCGATTCAGTATTCGCTACCACTGTGGTCACTACTGCCCTTCATCTCACAATTGGGATTCCACGTGACATTCAAACAAGAACAGATCAATGGCTTGCCGCTTCGTTTTGCACCGGGTATACTTCCTCTCAGAAGTTAAAGAGACAAGACCTACAAGGCAGTAGGTGGTTCAGAGTTTTCCCTTTTCTAGACTGGGAATGGGGAATGAAGGTAGTGGGCTGTCCAGACTACATGGCCACACTGACGACCGTGTCGACAAGAAGGAATACAGGGCGTTACATTTGACGATGGCTTGTCTGCCTGAGTTGTCGGAATGCTGTCGGTGTTGACAGTCAATAACCTTCGGAACTGCACCCCGGGTTTTCTGCCCAGATTTACTTCCATAGCCTTTCTGCGTTTTGGATATGACCACAGGTAAGCGGAGGTTTTAAATCAGGTTAAAAATATCAGGGTTTTCCCCTTCCATTAAATGGACTGCCTACCCGTGATATCGAGCTCCATCTACCGAATATATATATATATGTATGTATGTATGTATGTATGTATGTATACAGGGGTTGGACAAAATAATTGGAACAGTTGTTAAATTCAAAGAAAATTTATTAATATGGAGTTGGTCCTCCTCTAGACTCACAGACAGCTTTAATACGTCTAGGAATGGAATGATACAGCTTCATGACTTCATCTAGAGCTATTTTCAGTCATTCTTCCATTAACACCTTCTCCAGCTCTTTACGACACGACGATGGAGGACAGCGGATCCTAACTTGTTGCTCCAAAATGCACCAAAAATGTTCAATAATATTGATATCTTGAGATTGGGGAGGTGAGTCCATGTGTTCTAGCTCACTTTCATGCTCTTCATACCCCTTCTTAACCACTCGAGCGGTATGTATTGGAGCATTATCGTCTTGGAAGATGCAATCACAATCAGGGAATAAAGACTTGGTCATTGGATGAACATGTTCTCCCAAAATGTTCAGGTAATCTTTGCTGTTGATTCTACCATGATATGGCGGCCTAAACTATCACTGATCCACCTCCATGCTTCACTGTTAGAAAAAGGCAGTCAAGGTTGTAAGCTTCTTTGGGCTGCCTCCATACATAAACTCGCCTTGAAGTTGGGAAAAGAGAAAAACTGGACTTGTCTGAGAATATGACTTGCTTCCATTGGTCTTTAGACCAGGCATTGTGATCTCTGCACTACTTCAACCTCTTTTGAATGTTGCGAGTGGAGAGAAGAGGTTTCCTCACAGCGGCTCTTCCATGATATGAAGCCTTATGGAGCTGACGGTGAACAGTTTTAGTAGAAACTAAACTATTCAGATGATTATTCAACTCAGCAGTCACTTTGTCCACATTTGTCCGATGATTTTTTCCACATTGCGTTTCAATGCACGTTAGTCCCTGTCAGTAAGTTTGCAAGTCCGGCTCGAATGGCTATGGTTGCTAGAGTTCTTGCCCTGTTTCTCGAATTGCATCAGTGTTCTTGATATGGTAGCTCTTGAAAATCCAAGCAGTTCAGAAACCTTAGTGATCGAGGCTCCTGCCATGTGAGCTCCAACAATTTACCCATTTTTGAACTCGGAGATCTCACGCATTTAGCTAAAATTTTACTAAATTCTAAAAATAAATAAGACAAAGACAGTAAATTAGATAAACAAACATATTTACAATAGATATAACCTGCAATTACGAAGATTTAGTTAAAGTTCTTAATATAATAGGTCTTTGAAATATAGGAGTGGGTTTTGCAACTGATTCAATTATTTTGTCCAACCCCTGTATATATACAAGGTAACCAAAAAAGTTCTTTCCGTTTTTTGATTAGTCATTGAATGAAGTTGAAATATATACGAAATGCGTGTAGCAATTGTTTTCAAATTCGGACAGCCGGAAGTAGGAACATCAGACGTTATAAAAAACACGCGCACCGTGCCCGGCCATCAGTTATAAGCCGGACAGCTGTGAGAAGGATGGAAGTGTCTAGAGATCTCGTTCGAGGCTGTTTACTTTACGACTTCAAAGTGGGCTTATCAGCAGCTGCATCAAGTTGCCGCATATGTCAAGCGTTTGGGGATAGTGCTGTGGATGAACGTACTGCAAGGCGTTGCATTCGAAAATTCAAGTCGGGAGATTTGTCTCTCCATGATGAGCCTCGCAGTGGACGACCACAGGTCTTGAATGACGGAGTCCTGAAGGCGGCCATTGAGGAGGACAGTAGTCTAACGTGTGGTGAACTTGCAAGACAGTTCAACGTTTCCGATGAAACAGTTAGACTTCACCTGCACTGCCTTCTTAAGACGTACAATCTGAGCAAGTGGGTTCCGCAAACGCTGTCGGAGGTCCACAAGGGACAACGAGTGGCAGCCTGCGTATCCTTGCCTTCTTGCCACCGTACCGCATCCTTATTCAATCGAGTGCTTACCAGTGATGAAAAGTGGGTTCTGTACAAAACTCCCAAGCGTTCCAGACATTGGTTGTCTCCTCAGGATGCTGTCCCTCACACCGCAAGACCGCCTATGCACCCACGCAAGATTATGCTTTGTGTCTCGTGGACAAGTCGTCAAGTGGTTCATTATGAACTGCTACCAACAGGCCAAACGGTCACTAGAGACCTATACTCGCAGCAATTGAAACGTGTGCAACAGGCATTGCGCCAGAAGGAGCCAGCACTGGTGAATCGCAAAGGTGTGCTTTTACTCCATGACAACGCCAGGCCGCATGTCGCGCGAGTGGTCAGGGATTCCATACAGCAACTTGGGTGGGAGACTTTGTGCCATCCACCTTATTCACCTGATCTTGCGCCATCCGATTACCACCTCTTCCACTCCCTTCATAATCATCTTCGTGGTAAATCCTTCACCAATGAAGCAGACTTTTTTTACACCCACCAAGAAATTAATTCGTGTCCTTGTAAAAAATAAAACTAAAATAAATAAACATAATACATCTAAATTATTTAACATGTTTAAATGAAAATATGCTGCCTAAATATATATATATATATATATGTGCGTGTATGTGTGTGTGTGTAAGTTCTATCAAATTTTTTGTTAATTCTTTTAAATTTCCGAATTAGTTGTTTTATGTTATTTAATATATATATATATATATATATATATATATATATATATATATATATATATATATATATAAAATATATTATAATATATATATATATATATATATATATAATATATATATATATATATATATTTATATATATATATATATATATATATATATAAATATATATATATATGAGAAACATTTTATCAGGACAAAATGTTTCTCAAATTTATATTGCGATAAAGTTGCATTTTTACTTACACTATCTTTGTTGCTTTTATCACAAGGTTTCGGCCGTTGTGCCCTCCAACCTTCTTCAGGTGTATATCGATCTGGGTAAACTACCTTGAATTTCTTATTTAATCTCCGAGTGTAGACTGTTCTCGTTCCACTGCCCACGAATATCGCGTCTAGTTCGTATTTATAGCACTGATCAGTTATTGTTCGATCCAAGGATTAAACTCACGTCTACTCTCTCACCAAATTCATAAACCAACACTTTAATCCACTAGGCCATTGTCCTGCCTATTTTAGCCTCTCTCCATTTGAGTTATTAGTAATGGCGTACTTGTTATCTTTGGCACAATTTAATTTTAAGAAAAATGTGTGAATTTGTAAAATAGGGATTGAAAATCAGAAATAATCCTTTTTCTATTTACATATCACTGTAGATTACTCATCCAGATCATGAATATATTTTGTTTTAATGAAGTTTTATAAAAGTTAAAAGGGTATCTATTTCGCTATGTAAATTAATTGTAAATTGAAATTTATGAAAATTCGGTAGCAGGAGATTCGGTAGGTAAATTTGGTAACTGTGAAATAAAAAGCCGATTGAAATTTGATTTTAGGATCTTTCTGGAGTGGAGATTTGGGGGCTAATCCTTTCTCTCCTATATTTTTAAATAACTGAAAATCGTGGGGTTCAGATAAAACCCCACTACAAAAATACCAGGGCCGTATTTACAGAAGGAGGGCTTAGAGGACTTAGGGGGCTAGATATCCTTCCCCAATATTTTTTAAAAGTATTATTAACAATGGGAGTCTAGATACCCCCCACTACAACAACACTAGGGCCGTACTTTCTGGAGGTGTCTAGCTCCACCCGACCCCAATATTTTTAAATAAGTATTAACTAAAATATCATGGGTTCCAGTCCAAATAACCCCACTCACCAATACCCGTGGCGTACTTTTTGTATGTGTGTGGGCGGGGGGGGGGCTGGTCAAGCCACCCTTCCACCATTTTTAAATACTTAAATAAGTATTTATTTAATTACAATACTCTATTGTTTTCAAGCAAATAAAATAGATTTATCGATAAAGTTAAAATTAAGTTCTTGTATCGTCTTTTCAAATTATTATTTTTATAAATATGCAGTAAATAAGATATTTTAGATATTTATTTCTTTTTTCAATAGACTCATTTCTTTTTTCAAAATGGCCCTAAAATCAGATTTCAATCGACTTTTATTTCATAGCTACCGAATTTTCCTACCTTATCAAAATTACCGAATTTTCTGTAACCGAAACTTCCGTTGCCGAAATTCCCGGGTACCGAATTTTCCTGGTACCGTAAATTGATTCCCCTGAAGCAAGCCTAAACGAAAGATGCTCATATCGCGTGATTCCTCCAGCTGTAAAAAAAAAATAATAATTTGAAATTCATAATCTGAATTGCTTTTTCGTATATTACTATCGATTAATCGCTCCAGATGTACGATATTAATATCTATTAATTAATCCGAATGTAAGATATTACTATCGATTAAGGACTCCAGATGTACGATATTACTATCGATTAAGTACACCAGATGAACAATGTTACTATCGATTAATCACTCTAGATGTACGCTATTGCTATCGATTAATAAATCCAAATGTACAATATTGGTACCTATTAAGCACTCGAAATTACGGTATTTAACATATATATATATATGTATATATATATATGTATATATATATATATATATATATATATATATATATATATATATATATATATATATATATATATATATATATATACGGATCTTCCTTTGTTTATTTTCTTTTTTCTCATTATGGGCGATTTGTTCCATGGGTCTTCTATCGATTTTTTCCCCTGCGGTTTAATTATGTATTTCTAGTAGATTTTGTCTTCATTTCTTCATTGGACCATATGGGGATCGCGTTGCGCGTGAAACTGTTCGTAAAAATCCTGTGTTGACGATCTTGGACTGTGTTCTTCGGCTTTTCTGGAATGGTTTTCTGTTTTGCATTTTCCATTATGAGCACTTTTGTCGCTGAGTTTAAGCAGGGTTTTTTTTTTCTTTTACAGTGGAACCTCGTTTTACGAATTCAATTCGTTTCTCATGGACGTTCGTATCCTGAAATATTCGTAAACTGAAACTATTTTTCCAGTAGGAATCAATGTAGAGAAAAAAGTCGCAGTACAATCAAATTAGAGAAAAAAAAAAGCACAACACAAGACACGAATGTAGACAACACGGAGGTCGACTCGGGTTAACTCGATTCGGCAATGTTGTTTGAGAACCGAATTTTGATCGATAACCGAGGTATTTTCATCTCGAATTTTCTGTTTCGAAACCGATTAGTTTGACATGTCAGACGTTCGAGAACCGAGGTTACATTGTATTGGTTTTTAATTTTTAACTTCTCAGACACTATTTATTTTATTTTACGTAACTATGAAGGCCGAGTGGTCAGACGCTTGCGTTCAGATCATGATACCCGAGTTCGAATCTCAGTGTAGTCGATTTATAAGGGATGTCACGTCTTGATATTATTGGCCCTGGAAGATGTTTCCAGCGTGCGTGCGTGTGGCATCTTTGGAAAGTACAAAAGAAACCTGCTGAGAATAGCCACAAAATTTGTTATTGAAATTGTGTAGATGAAGTTGTTCGGAAGTCAACATTGGTTGCGTTAGTATGAAATCACAAGTCAACGTGACCCAGGCTTTGAGCCTATTGGCTTTTTTAAAAACTGCTGATCGTACTCACTTATAGAGACTGTAACTACGGGCTATTTAGCACAGTTACTACGAGTTGATTCTGTGTGTATTGAAGAAATAGAAATGTACACTATTTACATTATTCGGACTATTGTCCTCATCTTTGTCGCCATATTTATTAGAACGTTTCGGCTGTTGTATGCTCCGGCCTTCTTCATGTGGTTGGAATGGCGAACTGAACCCTTTATTTTGCTCACTGGGGTAGATTGTTCTAGTTCCACGTGCCATGTTTAATGGATGTAAGTTATCAGTTATCTCCTGTTAATTTCCCTCTCCAAGTTCTCCACTGCCTTAACCAGGTATTGACCTCACACTCATTTGTGTATGAATTTCTGGGTATTATAAACCTAATGTTTTCAGCAACAAGTTTTTACCAGTGCTCATATTGCAATTTTTGCTGTTATTATTACATGTTTTTACCAGAGCTCATATTGCAATTTTTGTTTTTATTATTGCTTTTCTCTGGAACTACTTATTACTGCTTCCCATATTGTATTAATTTCTATGTTTGGTCGGCTCAGGAGATTTTTATGGCCTAGCATATGTGCTGATACCAGTGATCAAAATAAAGGGTTCAGCTTGGCCGGCTCAGGATATTTTTGTGGCCTAGCATATGCGTCTGATCTGGCGTCTGCAAGCCACTCTAGCAGACGGGTGTATTAAGAAACGGGCATCCATCTATGTGAATATATTCAAAAGAATAACTGGAAATGCGTGAGCAATCTTTCATGTATAAAATATATGGATGATTTCATTGTCAACAGAACGAAAAAGAATACACACTCATGACCGTAGAAAATATCTCTCTCTTCCTGTCTTTATATATATGTTGGTCTGAGGATTGCACTGAAGCATGAAACTGACAATCGCCATACAGTGTTGATTTTATGTCCATACACTTTCTCTGTGCACACACACACACATATATATATATATATAGATAGATAGATAGATAGATAGATATATAGATGGGTGTGTGTATGTGTGTGTGTCTCTAAAGAATTGATGGATTTATTTTTAAGCTGACATTTTTATAACTTGAAACGTTGTTATAATTCCCCTAAAAAGTCGGATGCAGGTTCGATCACAGCCGAAGGACACATTTTAACAAATTAGATTTCCCAGTTTAATAAATAGCGAAACGTTATTTAACAACAACAAAAAAAGAGTAATCCACTATAATTAGCTTTCAAGTTGTAAAAATATGTATGCATGCATATATAATCACTTTATCTCTCATAAAGAGCCCTTTTCACACATACATATATATATATATATATATATATATATATATATATATATATATATGAAAAAGATTTTTCACTGAACTGGGTTAAGTGAATAATAATTTCCATTTGAATTCTATTAACGTTCTGTCTGTATCTCCGATATTGAGCACTCTACCACAAAGACTGCTTGTCTTAAATGCCTCATTATCATCAAACCATTGAAAATCCAGCGATGTTGGCTTCAAAAACAGTCTCTTAAATTAAAACTATATATATATATATATATATATATATATATATATATATATATATATATATAATCATTTACGTATATATAATCATTTATTCGAAAATTATAACATAAAAATGTTATAAAATCATTACAAAAGTAGCCCTTTTGTTTCCATATTGAATGGCTATTTTTGTAGTTATTTTATAACATTTATGTTGTAATTTTCGAATAAATGATTATATTTGCTCTACTCTGTATTGAGCACTCTTTTAAGAATAGTATTTGTTGGTTATTGGAATTTATTCCGTATACACCAATCCTATGGTGTGTGTATATATATATATATATATATATATATATATATATATATATATATATATATATATATATATATTCGCTTGATGAGGAAATGGAACTAATGTCGTTGGTTTAATAACAAAATTAAATTCAGGGGCTTTAGCTTCCATTTCTGAAACATGGTTATCACTGTGTAGCGGTAAAAGCATATTTTAAATCTATTAATTTATAATATTAATGCTCTGTAAATTTAAATTTACATTGAGCACTATTGTGTAAAAATAAAAATATCTATAAGAACACCGGATTTTATATCTTACTGTTCTTTCCTTTATATATATATATATATATATATATATATATATATATATATATATATATATATATATATATATATATATATATATAATACCAATTTCAGTTTGTCGCTATGTCACACTTTTTAACTTTACTTCCAGAGGCCGGAGCCCAACATATCATAATATTTTGAAATCAAACCGACTGCGTGAGCAAATTAAAAAAAAAATCCGGTCCAGATCAAGACCTGCAATCCTGAAAGTTGGGATTCCCGAAATTTTCATTACCCCCATTGTTCAGGCGATTTTGACCTGATTTTTTGCGACAAATATTTTTGTTCGATAACAATTTTCCTAACTTGGAAATAAATTTGGGAATAATCGAAATTATTTACGAAATCCAGCGAAAGTCACCCATGAATAAAGATAATTGTTTGTACGGAAAGTAAGGACCTATGTACATCAAACTGTCTTTAAATTAAATGACGGCAGAACAATTGTCGTTGAACTTTTAAAAGGTAAGCTTAAATATTAACGCAAGACTTAAATGCAGCAATAAATTTTGTAGTTTATCGTTGACTATCGCATCTATTCCTTCTTACCTATTGTGATGAAGGCCCAATCATGAGCTAGCTTAAATGCTGTCCCAAAGGGCAGCTGTTACTCTAGTATATATATATATATATATATATATATATATATATATATATATATATATATATATATATATATATATATATATATATATATATATATATTACACAATCCCACTTCCCAAAATCTGTATTTTAAAAACTTCCACCACTTATGCGTTGTGGTGTAATGGATATCGTCGTTGAGTTCGAATTCCAGTTGTGTTCGTTAAGTTCGCTGACGCACAAATACCCTTGGGAAAGGCTTGAATCCATCTCTTCTCCCCCCAGCTATAGGTTGAATAGCATGAGAGACCGGGTTCTTTAAATTTGGTTGGCAACCACTCTACCGACAGTCATGTATCGAAAGATACATTATCGCCCAAGCGTGTATCGCGTATGGCACTTAACTGAATGGCCAGTAGACTGAATTTTAGAAGTTTACAGCACCCCCTCGTCTATACCACAGATCACTGAATAGTGATTTACTAAGGATAGCTTAGTTGTGGCACACGATGCAACATTTATCGTGAGAATCATACTCAATACTCAGTCGTAATAAGATCTAGTGAGACAGGCTGGCTAAGCATTATATCACGACAAGGCTCCACTGACCATGGAGTATTACATCAAGCGAGAAAGAAACTCTCTTTTCTACCCGTAGTATAAGTGGCCACCCACAACGATTTCTTTGACAATTATTTGCCTGTTTTCGCTTCGCTAAGCATTTCTGATTTTCTAGTCAAAGAAGAAAATTACTCGGATCCAATAACTTCGCTTTCTTCTCCCTTGACAGACCTTTAATGTCTTTCTCGGAAGATTTTCTTTGGGGTCGCCATTTTGTACAAACTAAATAACAATACACTACAAAAGGAAGTAACCTATTAAAGTAGCGTTATTGTTGTCAACGTTTGATCGCAGTAAGTCAGTTTGAACATCTTAACTTCGACTCTCGCGCGATTGTTCCCAACACGCGAAATAAGCATTATCGATCTCGTTACATCTTGAAAGAAATACTCATTTATTTTAAAGTATTTCATCTTACATCTATGTTTTTTTTTTTAAAGCTTTTCACCCCAAGCAAGGCTGGAAGCCACTAGCACGCAAGGGATTACAGAAGGTTTGGAGGAAGAGCAGATAGGAATGAAAGGGGAAAGTTGTTAACAATGTGTATATATACTCTTACCACTGTGGAGTCGCGGGCTACAGATTCACCATGCTAGTTGTTGCTGTTATAGCTTCTGTAGCAAGACACGGAAAAGAAATAACAAAATCTCCGACAGAAGATAGCGACGGAGAGTGAAAAGAAAGGACTGAGCATAAGCTACAAGACGACAGAATGCATGGTGATCAGTAAGAGGAAGAGTCCGAATTGCGATTTGCAGGTCGGGGACACTAGAATCAAGCAAACGCGGATGTTTAAATATCTGGGAAGCGCCTGGGAAGATGAGCCCGAAATACAATTTTCAGGTCGAAGATACTAAAATCAAGTAGGTGCGGAAGTTTAAATACCTGGAAAGTGTTTTGACAGAGGACTGTAAGTGCGACCCTGAGATCCGTAGACGTATTGGGATGGCCAAGGAGACATTCCAAAAGCTGAGCAGAGTATGGTAACAAAGAAATAAGTACTGAGCTGTTACATGACATATGTCCTTCTTTACGACAGCCAATGTTGGACGATTTCCTCAAAGATGAAGAAGAGACTCGAGACGACGGAATATTATGGACCGAGCGTGTGAGCAACGACGAGGTCTTAGAGAAATTGCAAACGTCAGAAAGAGGCAGCTGAAGTTTCAGGGACACATAATGAGGAAGGAGAGCCTGGAGAATCTGATACTCACGGGTCGAATAGAGGGAAAGAGAGACAAGGGAAAACAGTGCGTGACATACCTGGCGAGCTTGTGGATGACAGAACGTGGTATTGGGGAGGAAACAGAAGGAAGGAACTTGTTGAGAGCTGCAAGGGATAGAGATAGGTGGAGGACCATGATTGCCTACGTCCTTAAAGGACATGGTATATAAAAAGAAAGAAGCAAGATTGGCGTTGCAAGTCCTACGCGCAGCCAGTTTCGGCTTCATATTTCTCTAAACGAATGATTCCCAACGTGGAGAGCATTGCCCCACCGGTGGGGCATGGTAATATTTTGGTCGGGCATATGTTGGATGTGCACCCTTCGGTTTACTATACCAAAAGGGGAAATTCGCGAATGAGTTATTATAGTGAATTGTTTTCAAGTGGAACTGAGTGAGTGTGTTAATGTTAAGTCGTGTTAATACATACGATGAATATACAGTACGTATATATAAAACTATTTTGTGTCTATATACGTGCATGTGCAATTGGCATACATGTAAGAATTGAATATTACATAGGGGGGCACCAGAATTTTAGAAATAGCAAAGTGGGGAATGGCTCAAAATCGGCTGGGAAACACTGTTCTAAACTGATTGCCATCTAAGGCTAGAAAGCTTAGTAGAGCCTGTCACTAACTACCCTATAGCTATATTATAGTATAGATTTCTATATTCATCTTTTTATTTTTTGATATATAAAGATTTCAATAGCCTGTAGGAAGGATATATCTATCTATCTATCTATATATATATATATATATATATATATATATATATATATATATATATATATATATATACACATACACATACACATACACACACAAGGGTCATTCAATAAATAAGGTGAATTTTTCGGTATAAAGACTTCTAATACAGATAGAAAATAACTTGTTAGAATAAATGTTAGAACCGACAACGTCTGTCTGTTTAATACTTCCGGATAAGATGTTGAGCATCGTTATATATTACTATATTGTTTAAAACTAGGTACATTTATTGTTAAAAGTGCTCAATATCAACGATAGTTTATATAGTCATGAATATATATTTTTATTACTTCAAACCTTGTTATAGGGGACTCCTCTTTTTGTGTTTTAAATAGAGACCCCATTTTTAGTTATTTATTAAACCAAGAAATCCAAGTAAATTAAGTGTGTCCTCCGACTGTGATCGAACCTCCGTGCCCCTTTTTTAGAGAACTATAATAACGTTAGAAATTATTAAAATGTTTCGTTAAAAATAAATCCATTAATTCTTTAGAAACTCGCACACATCTACAGTATATATATATATATATATATATATATATATATATATATATATATATATATATATATATATATATATATATATATATATATATATATATATATATATATATACCAGTTTGATTAATTGGAACCGACAATGTCTGTCTGTTTAATACTTCCGGATAAGATGCTGAGTATATTTACCACTTGAACCCGAGCACACCGCCATGTTCCTTACCAGATGGAAACTGTGGTTGTATTTGCTTCCTTTTTTATGGATGAGCGAACATTGTTGGTGAACCGGAAGTTATCCGGACTTGGACCATAAATTACCAAGAGGAGTCGCAGTATGTGGTCGAGACGATGCAAAAAATTGTAGCTAACGGAAGGTGCACAAGTCGATACCCGATCAATATCGGTTGGGTCACCGTTGAGAGGGCGAATGATGTTGAAAGACCCGAAACCACTAATTAACCTCGGCTAGGAACATCACTGATGATGTGTCCCAAAGTATCCAATAGATGTGTAATGGCCGGGTTGTAGATGGACCAATACTATTTATACGGGGGTCATTCAATAAATAAGGTGAATTTTTCGGTATAAGGACTTCTAATACAGATAGAAGCTTACTCTTTTTTCTTTTCTTTTTTTTGTTTTACTTCTTTTTTACATGGAGTTAATTTCTTTTGCAGATTAAAAATTTTTGAGAGTCATGGCGATAAACAAAGGTGGCCGACCAAGAAGCATGCTCCAGGATTGTACAACGGTCAGTTATCAAGTTTTTGGTTGCTGAAGGGTGCAAACCAGTTGAAATTCATAGGAGAATGTCAACTGTGTATGGTGTCACATAAAAAATGTCTACAAATGGGCTAAATTGTTTGAAGAAGGACGGAGTAGTGTTGAGGATGAAGACAGGCCTGGGAGGCCTACAGGGAAAGAAGTTGTTCCCCTTTAACTGTACATTGATTTGTAATTAAATGTTCGAAGAATGTTCCCTTGAGAGAAAAATGTTCAGGAATCAATATTAGAACAAGTCTGCTTGTTAAGTATAGATAACACAAGAATATAATTGATCAAAAATGTGTTGTGTTATAGAATGGTTCGAATCAACAGAGTTCTGGATGATTTAGCTAGTCACAGAAAGAAATGTAAGTTTATATTACGAAATTCTGTGTCTGTGTGTGCGTTTGTAATGTTATGAGCAAGATCGTAGATTTGTGTAGACAGGCGGAATCTTACTGGATATTTACTAACGACTTATGAAAAGGTCGCCCCTTTTAAGAAAAAAGGGTAGGCTCCCACGTAAATGCGGGAAAACTTAATCTTTCATTAAAAATATGTGATTGGTTAAAAATTAACCAATCACTACACTCGTACTAACAGAACAGGCAAGCAAGCTCAAAACCGAAGCATTCAAAGAAACGACTGTGATGGCTAAATTGTCCTATATAAAGGTAGTAGTTATTTATTAGCCAATCGCAGGTGAATAAAATGTGGGCGTGGAAAAACATAGCAACCGCTACAATCCTATTTTACGAAAGAGTATTATGTTCGAAATAGTCGATAAACTGTCTGATTTTTTAAAAAAATTTTCTTCAAGTACTTTCGACTTTCCAGTCATTTTCAAGAACTGATGTGGCGTATTTGTGGCATTTTAAACCTTTTGTCCGTATTAATTTGAAATTGTCTAACATGATATCACGTGTAACCGCTATTGAGAAGAATTTATTATTTATTTTATTAATTTGTTAAGTTTTAATACTAATATAATATCTACTCACATTAAGTATATTATATACTCAAGATACTATCTTTGGTGTATGATATCTTATTTAATGTGGACTGTTTATATATGTTATATATTATTATATGTTTTTACGGGGGTCATTCAATAAATAAAGTGAATTTTTCGGTATATGGACTTTTAATACAGATAGAAGCTTACTTTTTTTTTCAACGGAGTCTCCCAGCACTGTCACACACTTTTCCCATCTGTGCACAAGCTTCCGTATTCCCTCAGCGTAAAAATCTTTGGACTGATGTCTCAGCCAGTCGCACACAACACTTTTGACTTCATCTTCACTTTTAAACTTCGTGCCTCTCGTGAACGCTTTCAAGGGACCAAACAGGTGAAAGTCTGAAGGGGCAAGGTCTGGGCTGTAAGGGGAATGAGGGAGCAGTTTCCAGCCCAGCTCGTTGAGGGTCTGCACGGTTTGGGCTGCTGTGTGAGGCCTTGCGTTGTCATGATGCAAGATGACTCTTTCTGACTGATGACCCCTGCGTTTGTTCCAACAGATAAGCTCAAAGTCCTTGCAATGTCATCCACTGTCACCCTTCTGTCAGACTGAATGAGGTCATTGACTGATTCGATCACCTCAGGAGACCTCACTTCTGTAGGCCTCCCAGGCCTGTCTTCATCCTCAACACTGCTCCGTCCTTCTTTAAACATTTTAGCCCACTTGTAGACATTTCTTTGGCTGAAACATGTGGCACCATACCCAGTTGACATTCTCCTATGAATTTCAACTGGTTTTGCACCCTTCCGCAACCAAAAACTTGATAACTGACCGCTGTTCAATCCTGGAGCATGCTTCTTGGTCGGCCATCTTTGTTAATCGCCAAAACTCTCAAAGTTTTTTTTTTAATCTGCAAAAGAAATTAAATCCATGTGAAAAAGAAGTAAAACAAAAAAAACAGTAAGCTTCTCTTTGTATATGAAGTCCTTATACCGAAAGATTCAACTTATTTATTGAATAACCCATATATATAATAATATAATATATTATATATATATATATATATATATATATATTCATATAATATATTATTATATATATGTTTTATATAATAATATAATATTATATATTTGTTTTTATGTAATAATCGCTTCTAGATTTCCAAGTTTGAACTGGACACGCCAGTTTCAATTTTCGCTCCGATAACAGTTACGCTACGGGCACATCCACCGTTTTTTATTTATTGTCATAAGAAATGATTTTATAAAATTTGGTGGGGGGGGGGGGTTACTTTCTCTTGTTTGGTTTTATTTATCGAACTGAGAAGGGAATGCAAATTCATAACTTAAACTACTTCTACTACTCTTCTTATTCTTGTCCTTCCAATGCTCAAATATGGTGCGAAAATCAATTGCCAGCTGACCAATTCATTTTTCCTTTTCAAACGCTATAGCACAGAAGCATAAGTACAAGTTTAACCAATCCTAATATGTTGCGAAAACGAACTCAGTCATCCGTTGATATCAAAAAAGATATTTTGATGCGATGCCAGTTCCGGGTCGAACACTGATAAGGAGTCGGATAGATTGTTGAGAATGAAACAAAGAAAATTAAAAGATTGAGAAAAAGAGAGATTAAAAAGAGAATGAAAGGATAGGGAGCAAAAATAAAAGAAAAAAAAGAAAGAGAAACAGAAAGAGAAATGAATAAAAAGAGTGGATGTCAACCAAAAAAGAAATAGGGAGTGAAAGAAAGAAAGAAAGAAAGAAAGAAAGAAAGAAAGAAAGAAAGAAAGAAAGAAAGAAAGAAAAGTAAACGAAAATTATATCAAACGAAAAAACAGGAGAAAACGAACGAATAAATGAATGAATGAAAGAAACAAGCAAAGGAAAAAGAGAATGAAAATCAATAAAGAAAGAGTGGACGTCAATCAAAAAAGAAAGCAGGAATGAATGAATGTAAACAGAAACAGAAAGTAAGAAAGGGAAAAGAAGGAAAATTAACGAAAGGAAGGATAATAAACAAAAAAACAGGAGAGAACGAACGAACGAACGAAAGAAAGAAAGAAAGAAAGAAAGAAAGAAAGAAAGAAAGAAAGAAAAAAGAAAGAAAGAAAGAAAGAAAAAAGAAAGAAAGAAAGAAAGAAAGAAAAAAGAAAGAAAGAAAGAAAAAAGAAAGAAAAAAGAAAAAAGAAAGAAAGAAAGAAAAAAGAAAGAAAGAAAGAAAAAAGAAAAAAGAAAGAAAGAAAGAAAAAAGAAAGAAAGAAAGAAAAAAGAAAAAAGAAAGAAAAAAGAAAGAAAGAAAGAAAAAAGAAAGAAAGAAAAAAGAAAGAAAGAAAGGAAGAAAGCCAGAAAGGAAGGAATGAAAAGAAAATGAAAAGAAAGGGATATCAATCGAAAAAGAAAGAAAGAAAGAAAGGGAAGGAAAAGTGAATGCAATGTAGGATATCAATATTAATCGATCCTTTCATTTGTATAATTTTATTAATAACATTAAAAATGTCTCATGTTAAAATGATTTTAATAAAATATGGATGGCATAAGCTAAACAAGGCATCAAGAAACAGGGGAAATTTGGTTAGAAACAAAGGCAACTGAACTGCGATATAATATGAATTCTCCTCTATGGCAGTGAATACTGGACAATTTACCCACAGTTGAAGAGGAGACATATTCTACAAAAGGATGTTGCGAATACGATAGACTGAGCATATGGCCAGCGAGGAAGTTTAAGGGGAACAAAAAGGGAAAAAAAACGACAATGAAGTAATATTAACTATTCAAAGGTCCCACGTAATCAAGTTTTATCAGTGTTAGGCCAGGGTTGATAATTTTCAGGTGATCATTATGGAGCAAAACCTCTGCATGACGTTGGAATATCCTGGACCAATTTTAAGCCAATATACGTAACACCTCGTTTCATTCTTGACATTTCCGCATGTCCATTTAATTTTTTCTTTCTAAAGAAACAGGATCTGTCTACATTTATGAGATGAGGTATTATGTACACTATTTACATTATTGGGACTATTGTCCTCATCTTTGTCGCCATATTTATTACAACGTTTCGGCCGTTGTACGCTCCGGCCATCTTCAGGTGGTTGGAATGTCGAACTAAACCCTTTATTTCGCTCACTGGGGTCGACTTTTCTAGTTCTACGTGCCATGTTTTTAATGGATGTCAATTATCAGTTATCTGTTAATTTCCCTCTCCAAGTTCTCCGCTGCCTTAACACTGTTTGGGTCCTGTCACTGGATCTAACCAACGCCTTTATCCACTGTGTGATGTGTTCTTGAGGACAGCTGTGTATGAATTTCTGGGTTTTATAAACCTAATGTCTTTAACAAGTTTCTACCAGTGCTCATATTGCAATTTTTGCTGTTATCATTTCGAGTTTTTACCAGAGCTCATATTGCAATTTTTGTTGTTATCGCTTTTCTCTGGCTCTTCTCATTACTGGTTCCCATATTGTATTAATTTCTATGCGTGGTCGGCTCAGGAGATTTTTGTGGCCTACCATATGTACTCATTCCAGTGAGCGAAATAAAGGGTTCATCTCGACATTCCAAACACCTGAAGAAGGTCGGAGCGTACAACGTCCGAAATATTTTAATAAATATGGCAACAAAGATGAGGACAATAGTTCGAATAATGTACATAGTGAAAGAAACAGGAATTACTATTCTTTCAGTGTACATAAGTACTTCATCACAGATGGGGAAATAAATATTATTTTCTGTAACACCTATTTTTTCTTTATTCCCATCTCACTTTTACATCATTTTTAAAATGTAGCCATCCTTCTTGGACTGTATTTTAAGTTCGTCCAAAGTCACG
Organism: Acanthosepion esculentum; assembly: GCA_964036315.1. Classification (NCBI taxonomy): domain Eukaryota; kingdom Metazoa; phylum Mollusca; class Cephalopoda; order Sepiida; family Sepiidae; genus Acanthosepion; species Acanthosepion esculentum. The sequence continues at coordinate 24,542,245 of OZ038488.1, forward strand.
GGGAGTTCCCTTATTGTGTTACATAAAACACGTTTATTTCATTTTCAGTAAATAAAGAAGCAATCCCCGCCTCCTCAAAAGGTTCCTTACATTCTGGGATTAATATGGACAAACCATCTGCATGTCCCAATTTCTCTGATGGTAAATATTTTATCTTAAAATCATAGTTTAGTGAAATACTTCCCCAACGTTGAAACCTGGCGGCAGTATGTGTCGGAATATCTTTTTTGATCTAAAATAGTCAAGCATATGTGGTGATCTTTTTGCAGGATAAATTTCCTACCATGTATCATATTGTGAATTTTTTTTTCACCGTAAACATAATAGCGGTTCTTTTTCGATTTTTTTTCAGCGTTCTAAATGCATAGATAACTGCTTTTATTTTACTATCCTTGAATTTATGACAAATACCTACGTATAATAATAATAATCTACTATTATTACTAAATCAGAATTGAAATGTGTTACGGATAATTCACGTATTAACGTGTTCTTTATGTTTATTTTTTGACATTCATCGGATCAATTCCACACCGCACCTTTTACAATAATTCATTTAAAGGCGCTCTTAATTTATGCAGGTTATGCAGATAAAGTTTGTAACAGCTTGCGAGCCCTAGAAATGATTGCAAATTAGCAACGTTTATCGGGCAGGCATATTTTTAATAGAACTCGTCCTTGATGGATCTGGTCTAATATTTGTCCTTATTATTATTGTCCTTATTAATAATTTTATTTTATATTGCTCCTGAAAAATTGGCATTTTCCTCACTGTAATCATTTATTCTCTGGAATACTTGTATGTATTCTGAATGATGCTGTATAGGTTCGCTTTTTTGTGTAAGCCGTTCAAATATGCAACGGCAAAATCTATGCCAGCTAGCATCGTATCTATTATTAATTATAGCTATCACATTGACCCTGAATTATAACCTATTAAAACTGTATAGAATCGTGTGTGTATTAATTGTTGATTTTTTTACATTTTTCATCCACTTCATCTTGCATGTGTCTGAAAAAAATTTGCCATTTAATCTGTTAAAAATTTCTTCGGAGATGGGAAGATATTCATTTTACCATGTAGAAAAATTTCCGGATATACAAATATTTTTTCGCGTACACTGTTGGAGCTGTGGGCGAAATAACTCCTAGTGTTTCTAATCTGTCAAGTTCTTCGTTGATGAGTTCCATAACTGCAAAAACACACTACGTTTAGGTTTAAAAACAGAAAGTACAAGTGAAAAATTGGCTTCGCCTTAGCATATTTTTCAAGACATTTGGAGAGCACTGTAGTAAACTTCCCTTTTTTTAAAACCTTTAAAAAACTTTCAGTCGCCATACTTGTTTTAGAGGAGGAGCAATTCACTTTTTTTTTACTGAATGAATTTATGGGTAGACTACACAAACAGAACAGTTCCTTTCAATCCACGCCCAACGTATTAAGTTTAACGTATTATTTATTTTTATTACGAATATGTTTGCTATTACAGTGTTACTGGCACACAAGACATTGCGTGCAATTTCGCCTCTGTTATTTAGAACTCTGTTTGTGCTTCTGTGGCAAGAGACTACGAAAAAGGACGGTCTCGTCTAAGACCTACAGGGTTAATTCGCTCACTTGAAGACATTTTTAATCAATTATCTGAGAAAGTTGTGGGATAGATTTGACTAGGACCATGGATGACATCCACATGAAATTCTTGATCTGACCAGATTATTTCAAATCATGGCTTAGGTGAATGTCTTTGGCTTTTGGTTTTGTAGCATCTCGCGACGTTGTGGGAAACTACTCCTGACACAGCCTCTCCTATGTTCCATTTCCTTCAGTATCTGTCTGTATTTATGAGATGAGGTATTATGTACACTATTTAGATTGCTCGGACTATCATCCCTATCTTTGTTGCCATATTTATCACAACGTTTCGGCCGTTGTACGATCCGGCCTTCTTCAAGTGGTTGGAATATCGAACTGAACGCTGGGGATAACTGACATCCATTAGACATGACACGTAGAACTAGAACACTCTACCCCAGCGAGTGAAATAAAGGGTTCAATTCGACATTCCAACCACCTGAAGAAGACTGGAGCGTACAACGGCCGAAACGTTGTGATAAATATGGCAACAAAGATGGGGTTGATAGTCCGGGCAATGTAAATAGTGTTCAATTTCCTTATTGAAATTTAGTAGAAGTAATCCATGCAGCGAGATATGTGAAGTGCTTAATAAATATTAGTAATATATAACGAGACTGCTTTGCTGGTCGGCTCAGGAGATTTTTGTGGCCTACCATATGTACTCATTCCAGTGAGCGAAATAAAGGGTTCATCTCGACATTCCAAACACCTGAAGAAGGTCGGAGCGTACAACGTCCGAAATATTTTAATAAATATGGCAACAAAGATGAGGACAATAGTTCGAATAATGTACATAGTGAAAGAAACAGGAATTACTATTCTTTCAGTGTACATAAGTACTTCATCACAGATGGGGAAATAAATATTATTTTCTGTAACACCTATTTTTTCTTTATTCCCATCTCACTTTTACATCATTTTTAAAATGTAGCCATCCTTCTTGGACTGTATTTTAAGTTCGTCCAAAGTCACGGGGAGTTCCCTTATTGTGTTACATAAAACACGTTTATTTCATTTTCAGTAAATAAAGAAGCAATCCCCGCCTCCTCAAAAGGTTCCTTACATTCTGGGATTAATATGGACAAACCATCTGCATGTCCCAATTTCTCTGATGGTAAATATTTTATCTTAAAATCATAGTTTAGTGAAATACTTCCCCAACGTTGAAACCTGGCGGCAGTATGTGTCGGAATATCTTTTTTGATCTAAAATAGTCAAGCATATGTGGTGATCTTTTTGCAGGATAAATTTCCTACCATGTATCATATTGTGAATTTTTTTTTCACCGTAAACATAATAGCGGTTCTTTTTCGATTTTTTTTCAGCGTTCTAAATGCATAGATAACTGCTTTTATTTTACTATCCTTGAATTTATGACAAATACCTACGTATAATAATAATAATCTACTATTATTACTAAATCAGAATTGAAATGTGTTACGGATAATTCACGTATTAACGTGTTCTTTATGTTTAATTTTTGACATTCATCGGATCAATTCCACACCGCACCTTTTACAATAATTCATTTAAAGGCGCTCTTAATTTATGCAGGTTATGCAGATAAAGTTTGTAACAGCTTGCGAGCCCTAGAAATGATTGCAAATTAGCAACGTTTATCGGGCAGGCATATTTTTAATAGAACTCGTCCTTGATGGATCTGGTCTAATATTTGTCCTTATTATTATTGTCCTTATTAATAATTTTATTTTATATTGCTCCTGAAAAATTGGCATTTTCCTCACTGTAATCATTTATTCTCTGGAATACTTGTATGTATTCTGAATGATGCTGTATAGGTTCGCTTTTTTGTGTAAGCCGTTCAAATATGCAACGGCAAAATCTATGCCAGCTAGCATCGTATCTATTATTAATTATAGCTATCACATTGACCCTGAATTATAACCTATTAAAACTGTATAGAATCGTGTGTGTATTAATTGTTGATTTTTTTACATTTTTCATCCACTTCATCTTGCATGTGTCTGAAAAAAATTTGCCATTTAATCTGTTAAAAATTTCTTCGGAGATGGGAAGATATTCATTTTACCATGTAGAAAAATTTCCGGATATACAAATATTTTTTCGCGTACACTGTTGGAGCTGTGGGCGAAATAACTCCTAGTGTTTCTAATCTGTCAAGTTCTTCGTTGATGAGTTCCATAACTGCAAAAACACACTACGTTTAGGTTTAAAAACAGAAAGTACAAGTGAAAAATTGGCTTCGCCTTAGCATATTTTTCAAGACATTTGGAGAGCACTGTAGTAAACTTCCCTTTTTTTAAAACCTTTAAAAAACTTTCAGTCGCCATACTTGTTTTAGAGGAGGAGCAATTCACTTTTTTTTTACTGAATGAATTTATGGGTAGACTACACAAACAGAACAGTTCCTTTCAATCCACGCCCAACGTATTAAGTTTAACGTATTATTTATTTTTATTACGAATATGTTTGCTATTACAGTGTTACTGGCACACAAGACATTGCGTGCAATTTCGCCTCTGTTATTTAGAACTCTGTTTGTGCTTCTGTGGCAAGAGACTACGAAAAAGGACGGTCTCGTCTAAGACCTACAGGGTTAATTCGCTCACTTGAAGACATTTTTAATCAATTATCTGAGAAAGTTGTGGGATAGATTTGACTAGGACCATGGATGACATCCACATGAAAGTCTTGATCTGACCAGATTATTTCAAATCATGGCTTAGGTGAATGTCTTTGGCTTTTGGTTTTGTAGCATCTCGCGACGTTGTGGGAAACTACTCCTGACACAGCCTCTCCTATGTTCCATTTCCTTCAGTATCTGTCTGTATTTATGAGATGAGGTATTATGTACACTATTTAGATTGCTCGGACTATCATCCCTATCTTTGTTGCCATATTTATCACAACGTTTCGGCCGTTGTACGATCCGGCCTTCTTCAAGTGGTTGGAATATCGAACTGAACGCTGGGGATAACTGACATCCATTAGACATGACACGTAGAACTAGAACACTCTACCCCAGCGAGTGAAATAAAGGGTTCAATTCGACATTCCAACCACCTGAAGAAGACTGGAGCGTACAACGGCCGAAACGTTGTGATAAATATGGCAACAAAGATGGGGTTGATAGTCCGGGCAATGTAAATAGTGTTCAATTTCCTTATTGAAATTTAGTAGAAGTAATCCATGCAGCGAGATATGTGAAGTGCTTAATAAATATTAGTAATATATAACGAGACTGCTTTGCTACTATCGACGGCATGGCACCCACTGCTCGTAGTTTATGAGGCTTAGATTACTCTAGCCATTTAAGTGAAACTTGGTAGATGAAATTGTTCATCGATGGTTGTGCGAACACTATGTCACAAGTCAGCGTGACCGAAGGTTTTAGAGTATCAAATTATTTATCAGGCAAGATGATGAGCTAAGAAACTAAGGTCTTCTCAGCTTAGTTGCAATATAAGCCACGTGTGGGCTCTGTGGGTGTCGCACCAAACACAAAATGTGCCTGAGAAGATATCTGCAACAGGGATCGGTTGGTTACCATTGCAAACAGATATACTTGGATAAGATCGGCGATCCATTTACTGATTTCTGTATTACATAAAAATACAGTAATTATTCATATATATTACGCACTTTCACTCTCGAGTTTTAAACCTAATACTTAGCCGTGAGTATTATACACGAGTAATACATTTTTTATTTGACTTATTTGCGGCGGTATGACTGAAAGTAATTTAGACATTTGGTTCGATCTCACTAGCAGCGCAGATCGTAGTATTCTAAAGTTTAATTTATGTACACTTCTAAAGACAATCAATGATTAATTAATATTATTATTACACAATCAGTAGATACTTAATTAATTACACGTAATGAAAGACTGCATTTTGTAATTTTCGAATCAGTAAAATTTCGAGATAGCAGTTTAATGAATATACATGCTAGATATTTTTTTCATCAGAATCTATCTTACATATTTATAAGTCTACCATATGTCGATGCTCTCAATATTATTGCCGCATATGGTCTAGGTGCACCTGATATATATGCAGAAGTTCTTGATAAAATCCAAAGATCAATTTGCATTGACATTGGTCCTGACATGGCACCTCGGCCTCAGTCAATTTTCCACCGCTCTAATGTAGCTTCCATGTACCTTTTCAATAAATACTTTTTTGGGGCACCTCGAGGCGGTGTAATAGTTAGCAAGCTTGTCTCGCTAGAACAATTACAAGTGAGTTCGATCCTCACTGGGTGCCCCATACTTTCGGCCTTGTGCCACATCCGAGCTATACTTGAAAAATCGCTACTATAAACACTTTCAGGGTAATTATTCTGATGAACGTTTATCTATGGTACTTAGACGTTCTGAATTTAAACGCAGTACAACACATTTTATTATCGCTATTTTATCTTTCAGGAATAATTGACCTTGAACAACTTTGAATCTTCATGACCTTGAATAAAGCTACTGCCTCCTCCTGATTACCACGCTTACAACTTTGCGTTGAACATTCAGGCAAACATTTAGAACATCTACGATGATTGTTCAGTTTGTTCATGAATCATAATAGCTAAATAAATTTCTTTCTGAATTTACCGATATTTTTTACTGGGCACTCTGTAGATTGGCGCCAAAGTCTCATCATTTTGCAACTGAAATTGCTATATGTAACCGTATGTTCTATGCCAACAGTTTATTTTCTCTCACTTATCGCTTGTGGAACTCTCTTCCGGCTTTTTGCTCTCCAGTCGACTTTGATCTTCAAACATTATATGTATTGTCAGTCGCTATCTTCTGTCTTCTTAATTTTTGTTCTTTTACTGTTCTTTCCCATTGTCTTGTTGTTCTCATATTCCCCAACTCAGTAACTCCCTCGCGTCTTAATTGTTTTATTGCCTTGCTTCAGGTGAAATGATTAAAAACCGAAATATAAAAGCTAATGGTGAACTGCTGAAATTCGTTTTATACATAACTATGAGAAAGTAAAATAATTTATGTAACTTTGAAAGAGACAAGGTCGTTGGTGATAGACTGGGTATTTAAAAACTGGTGTCCTGTGACGATTTTCACGAACAAATATTTCCAGGGTTTGCAGAGAAAGAAAAAGAATTCTAGTGAGTGGTAATTCTATAAGCGGAAATGTCATGTTCGTGAAAGAGTTCGGAGGAGACTGTCTAGACCGGTTCAAACCAAAAGAAACGAAACAGTAACGTAAATAACCACTATTTCCAACAGAGGAAGGCAGAAAGAAATCCCGAGCATTTCGACGTGGTTTAATGGTTAACAAATTCGATCGGTTACAATTGAGTAGTAAGTTCGATCACCACCGAGTGCTCATTAATCACGTTCTTGTGCCGCGTCTAAGCTGCGTTAAGTAAATTTCATTGGACACTTCAACGTGGTACAATATCAGTACGCGTGTTTTTCTCGATTATTACCCGTGAGTTCTACTTTTAGAAAATCGTTAGAAATACATCTCTGAACGCGCAACACGTCGTACCTTGAAGCAGTTGAGCTACAGCAGCAGTAGATCATAGTCATTGCTACTTTTCACCAATAGGAAGAATCCAAGGCTACAATTTTCTAAGGAGTAGAAACATTGGACAATAGAAGATTGGGAAAAAAAAACTGGGGAATATTTTATTTGCCTGTATTGTAAAACTTGGTAACCATCAAAGACCAACAAAAAGCCAAATAAAGTAAAATCGAACGAACGTATTGTGGATGACCACGTGCCTAGTTTTATGACTGCTGTGTTTTTACCCACAGCCGCCCACTTCCAGCAGGACGACATGTAATATCACAAATCAAAATAATGTAACAAATTGGAATCCGTTTTCTGTGCTAGAGTAACCATGCTGTCACTGGATCTCTATCCTATAGAGCACCTTTGGTAAGTGGTGATAATGGAGATTCGAATCCCGGATGTGTAGCTAATAGGTTCAGAGGAAGTCCAGGATGCCATAAGAGCAGCAAGAAAACTAGATTTCGAAAGAGTATTTCCAGAATATCTTCGAGTCTATTCCAAGAGACGCTCTCAAACAAGAAGCAGCTCCTCTTTATCGTCTCACGTCAAGCATGGCGATAGTACAACTAGGACACAAGGGGTGACTGGTTGTGGAAAAGATTGAGAACACTTTAGTAAGGACAAAGAACCATAAAAGAACAGATTTCATGGTGATAGAAGATGGCGATTTTTGTTGCATTTAAATTTTTTTTTTCAGGAAAATAAATAATTGAAAGGGAGTTCCACGGGTGAGAATTGCGAGAAAATTATTAGAATAGAACATACTAGCTAGATAAGCAGGAAAACGGTGAGACCTTGTTGCCAATATAGTAGCATAATTAATTTCATACAGTCGAAGTACTAAGGAGGAAGTCAGTATTTATTTTGATATAATACAAAAATGTGGCACAAAGCCAAGAGGAGGGGTAGGGGAAGGCTGGTCTTCAATTTGTCTTATCTTAAACTTAGCCACAATTACTACCCCAAACATACCACAGTATTACAGCAAAAACAACATATTTTTACTTACCGTTCTTACTACAGCCACCATAATACCTCTATGTAGTCCTAACTAGTTCCTATATTGTTGTATCGTAAATAAGAAAGGGTGACACACATATATAAAATAAGTAGGTTATTACGGTGAATAATATGGTACATGGTTGAGAACACAGACTAACTTAATAAACAGTTAAATGTTAACTCTTCTCTCTCAGTAAGAAAGAGTGCTGTTTAAATAGTCTTAGACAAGTCCATGTTGTGGGGGTGTTCAGCTACTCCACAACACATATGTACAATTTGTCTGGGGAGAGGGAATAAAAATAACATTTAAAAATAAAACTCCAATAAAAATGTACAATGAATACAATTTATACACAAAAGAAAATAAACAAAAGGAGGAAATCTCATCAGAACGAAAATATGAAAATATTTGTAGAAAAGAGAGAGGGAAGCCACATGACGTCCGAGTGAAAATGATGGAAGTCGAGATGGTCAACAGAGGATCGATTGTCAGTTGGAAAACCGCATATCCACCGTCAAGAAGAGAAACTTGAAACGGTGTGGCCACATCTAAAAGAACCAACAATCTTGCCAGTACCATCCTACAAGGTTCCACCTTAGGCAAAAGAAGAACAGGCAGTCAGATAAAAATAAATGGGCTGACAACGTCAGTGAGTGGACTGGAAGATCATTCACAGAGACTCAGATATTGTCACTCAAACAAGACATATGGAAGGAGCTGGTCTGGAGCTCAGATGCGCAGCGATTCTACGATCACACCCGGCCATTCGACTGATTATGATGATCATCATTATCATCATGATCATAATGATGAAAACCACAGCTAACCTCTTTCTCATAACTATATTAACCGCCCTCGCATTATCTTCCGAGTAAGCTGGTTTCATGTATCATGCACGCAGCCAGAGTCGTGATGACCCAGCATCGCTTTGCTTCTTAGACTGAAGTCGACAGCCTGGGCGGAGACTTTCCCCCTGACGGAATTAAAGGCCACGCATCCGTGCCCAAGGAGGACATCGGCTGTGGTTTGTCTTGGGGAGAGACGGACTCCGCCAGATCTACTTGCCAAAGATAGACAACGGATCAAATGAATACCTCTCCAGCGTTGAAACCAGATATGTGGCGGAAACTGGCCAGACGCTCAGCCACAGAGCCAGCGATACTACGGCCAGACTCGGTCAAGGGACTGATGATGATGATGATGATGATGATGATGATGATGATGATGATGATGATGATGATGATAGAAACTGGGACGAGTGTTGTTCCAGTTTTCAAAGTGGAAAACATAGGCTTACGAGACCGCCTTGAAAATCACCATTCAGAAGAGTTGTTTTGAACGACGAGAACTGCCAATGAAAGAAAATGCGTAACGATCTCAGCCACCAGGTGAGCCACAGCTGTAATTAATTTAATATTCATATTAACAGATAATCCTGCCGTCGGAAATATGAAATTACACAGAGATTCACTTACGATGCTAAATACTTTTACAGAGCCTCAAAAGAACATCTGCATTAATAAAAAAAAAGAAGAGAGAACGTCAATATATATATATATATATATATATATATATATATATATATATATATATATATAAACATATAATATGGGCGTGTGTGTGTGTGTATATATATATATATAAGTATATGTGTATACATATACATGTATGCTTATGCATCTTTATTCATATCTTTAAATATATATATATATATATATATATATATATATATATATAAATAATGCATATTTGGGCAGCATTCCATCTTTTATAGAAGCTTCATTAAACACCTCTGAAAATAAAAGTTATGCCTAACATCGTTTTGCTGTAATACGTAGGAGTTAAATCGTTTGTCGAAACGCAAGTCTCTCTTGTGTTCGTAGATGCGAGCTTTTTGATTTCCTGTCAGGCTTTGTTATATATATATATATATATATATATATATATATATATATATATATATCAGTCATGTGCCATGCGTGATACATGACTAACGAGGCAGATTTTTCCCGCAGTAGGTTGTCATTACTTTATGCCGTAGACCAGTTGACATCCAAGGCTATAGAACATGGTCTGTCCTACTATTTTCCCATAATTTCTTCCCCCAGTTATGAGGGGAGAAGAAGTGGATTCATATCTTTCCCACGCCACGTAAGTGATTGTAATCTATTCGACTGGAATTCGAACTCGGCTATCCGATTCTTCAATCTGACCCGTTATCCATTGCACCACCGTGTGAGTGTGAGTGTGTGTGTGCGTGTTTGTGAGTGTGTGTGTGCGCGCGCACATATATATATATTAGCAGGGATACGCGGCGTAGCTCGGAAGAAATAACTTCATCTTAGTTTTCATTGCTATGTTGAATTTTAAATTTGTTGGCAAATTTTCTGCAAATAATTAATAATTTCAAATCAAATAATTTAATATTCTTCTTCGTTCATTTGTTTTTGCCAGTAATAATAGTAAAGTTTAATAAATTTAATGCAAGTATTTTGTTTTTGTAATATTACTAGTATTCATTTTTATTATTTTAAATGAAATTTTTACAATTTTTGTTTCGACTATTTGAATATATATATATTAACATTTTTTCAAATAATTGTATTTAATTGTATTTAATTGTATTTAATTTGTATTTAATATTCTTCTTTTAAATTTAATTTGTTCTTTTAGTATTCATCTTTTTATAGTTACACTTTTATTTACTATTCCTTTATTTTTTATAAATGTATGGGAAAACCTTAGTTCAGTTCTAGAATAGGGACCGTTGGATCTTCTCGCTCATTGCGCTTGGTATTAGCCCAAATTCAAGTTAGATTTGTATTTGAAAAGAAAAAAAAAACTTTGTTAAATAAAAATTAGGAGAGACAGACATGATTTGCGGGCAACGATAGTCGTGTTGAATATTTGTTTTACGTATTTAACTATATCTTATTTAAATTAATTTTCGAAAAATTAAGTCTCGCTATAGCTTTCGCTTAATAAAACTTAATTTAAAATTATTTTTTATGTTATTAAGAAATAAAAAAAAACAATGGACTTTATTTTTTAAAGACTGAATAAAAATTATTTTCCATGAGATGTCAGAAAAATATCAATAAATTGTTAATAGACTATTATTCAGAGATCCAATTAATGTTCCGTTTTTGCTTTAATAAAACTTAATTTAAAATTATTAAGTTTTTTATGTTAGTTTTCAGACGGACAAATTTTCCTATATTCGTGAAATTGTTGCAAGAATGATACGATTTTTTTTCTAACGGAGATGTATCGGGGAATTAATCGTTATTGAATATAAAGAGATTTTCCAGTAAAATTTGGTCACACAAACCTTTTTTTATATAAGTGTATGGGAGATCATAAAAAGAAAAAATAAATATTGAAATGTCAATTTTTTTCGAGTTTGGGTGGCCCCAAGTTGAGAAATATCTTAAATTAACATGTAGTGGAGATTTCATAGTTTCGGATTGGGATGGCGACTCGTACGCCGGGCCTACCTGGACTTATTCAAGATATTTTGTTTAAAATTTGTTTTTGTAAAGTAAAAAAGAATAGATGTTAAGTTCATCTTTAAAATCTACAATAATGAATGAATAATAAAGTTAAAATAATTACACAAAAATTACGAAAAAAATTCAAGAGAATAGAAAATTTTAAAATACATATAGCATTTCGAAATTAACAGAATGAAAAAAATAAAAAATGAACGGGAATAATAATTATTCCCATTCGTTTTTACTTTTTAATTCTAAGAATTTCTAAACACTAAATATTAAGACATGGCTGAAAATGAATTCTGATACAGTTATTACGTAATTTTAATTTAAAAATATCTTCGTAAATAAAAATCATATTATGATAATCATTTGGGCAAAAACGTGGGTTGGGTGATAACGAATCTGTTTATAATACCCCAAAATTCATACATGGCACAGTGGATAAAGGCGTTAGTTGGATCCAGTGACACGACCCAAAGAGTGCGAGTTCAATACCTGGTTAAGGCGTGGAGAACATTGAGAGTGGAATTAACAGGAAATATCTGATATGCATTAGACGTGGAACTAGAACAGTCTACCTCAGTGAGCGAAATAAAGGGTTCAGTTCGACATTCAAACCACTTGAAGAAGGCCGGAGCGTACAACGACCGAAACTTTGTGATAAGCATAGCGACAAAGATGAAGACAATAGTCCGAATAATGTAAATAGTGAATCTGTATATATATTTATTTTTCGTAATTATTGTAGTTTTTTTTAGTTTTCGCTGGACACACACACATACAACTGCTGTTTATATATATATATATATATATATATATATATATATATATATATATATATATGGTGTCTCAAAGAAGGTATCTACATTTTCACAGGGTATAGCTCAAGTCAATTTGATTTCTTTTCATATTTACACGTTGATGTTATTAATGTCATCCAGACCCCGAGCTTTCAACAAATGAAACGCTATTTGAAGTACGAAAATGTAGCTGAAGTTCAAACGGCCTTATGGAAGAGAGTTTCATTTAGATCCACCCACGCAGCTTACAATCTCACGAAGATATGCTTGAAGCTGAGGGTATTGCACACGGTGTGCATACGAACAGTTCCGGAAGACAGCGGATTTCAACCACGCCCTGTGAAGCAAAAAATATTGATGGCAATTTTTCACAGAAGTCTAAGAAACCTATCGAAATGTTGATCACTACCGTGTTTCGATTGGGTTGCCTTGTTAACAACAATGTCCGATTATAACGGACATCAATTTAAAAATATGCGATGGTAAGATCTTAAGAACATGCATTTATAATAAATACTGGCTTCATAGGCATTATTTGAATTAGATATAGTTGGTCCTAGTGGCTTGAATTATTTCATGAGAAGGCTTCAAAATGTGTATACATTTTTGAGGCACTATATATATATATATATATATATATATATATATATATATATATATATATATATATATATATATATGTATGTATGTATGTATATTAGTGTATTTAGGCAGCAATTCCTGTGCCTAGCCAGGAAATTTTTCTCCCCGGAATCAATCCTCCAAATCTATAAATCAACCATTCGCCCTTGCATGGAGTATTGCTGACATATATGGTCTGGAGCCCCTGCTGTTTACCTCAGGGTTCTTGATAAGATCCAGAGACGGATATGCAATGTAATTGGCCCTGATCTGTCATCTCGTCTGCAGTCGCTCTCTCACAGACGCGCCGTTGCCTCGCTCTGTCTTTTTTACAAATACGTTCACGTAATTGCTCCGATGAGCTGCTTTCGCTGGTCCCCAGGCCTCATGAATTTAAGCGTCCTACGAGGCTGGCATCCCGTTCCCACCCCTTCACCATTGAAACTGTTAGATGTAGACGCCTCTTCTACTCCAATAGCTTCATGTCTCGCACATCTCGCCTGTGGAACTCCCTTCCTTATTCCTGTTTCCCTGACAAATATAATCTCCAACTATTTAAGTGTAACGTCAATCGACATCTCCAGTTGCCTTGATATATCCACTTCCCTTCTCCACATCCTTTCCCCTTTCATTCCTATCTTCTCTCGCTCCAAATCTTCTGTAACCCCCTTGCCTTGATCGATCCACTATCTTTCTCCACATCCTCTCCTTTACCACTCCTATCTGCTCTTCCTCCAAACCTTCTGTAACCCCTTGCGTGCTAGTGGCTTCCAGCCTTGCTTGGGGTGAAAAGCTTAAAAAAAAAAAACTTTAAACATTCACCAACACTAAAAACGATTTTTATTAAAAATAATGTTAAGATCAACTATAACTGCGTTAATAACTTATACAGATACATCTGACATCATAATAACATTATATTAAATATATTTCCAACAATGACACGTAAATATTTCCAAAAATGAATGACCGATAATATTGTATATCGAGCGAGCATATATTCCGGTAACGATGTTAAATTTTATTTTGGTTCCATTAAAAATCCTTGGAAATTTCGTCTCTAGCATCATCAAATAATATTAGATAATATGAAATACAGAAACCGCACTGCCCTCTTAAACATTTTTGGCAATTAAAAAATGCTGGTAGTTCCCTTTCTATTAACTCTGGATATTATAGCCAAATCTTAAAAAGGAAAAGGAAATAAATGTAACTTATGTCTTGTTGAAAAACTGGTTATCTTAACAAACTTAAATAACCCGACTTTATTAAACAAAAGAAATGAATTGATGGTTACATGTAGGCATAAAAATAAATATCTTCTTATTTTTTATGTAAATTACTACATACTTTTAATATAAATTAGTTTTATTTTTTAAAATATGGACAAGTAATCTCCCTTTAATTAAAAACTGAATATTCACAACTCAAAATAATTAAATTTGTTTTTTTGCATGCATATACAAATCGTGTTGATTTTAATTGCCAAATAATTTTATTAAATTAAAAACTGTAACCCCAGTATAATATATAACTACACCAGCGTTGTATCTGGTTATCGCAATACATACATATCTCTGTATCTGGTTATCGCAATACATACACACACACACGCGCGCGCACGCACGCACACACACATATAGTCCATATTTATCACCTGAAGATCGAGCTGTACATGAAACTCCGAGTCATGCCATCGGTGAAGCATATATATATATATATATGTGTGTGTGTGTGTGTGTGTGTACCCTTCATCCTTCTATACATAAGGAAGGCAGAGTTCGAATTCCAGTCGAGTTCGTTAGATTCACTTGCGCCCAAATGCCCTTGGTAAGGTATGAAACCATCTCTTTCCCGTAGCTACGGGTTAAATAGCAGGGCAGACTGGGTTCTTTAATCTTGATTGGCAACCAGTCTACCGCAGAAAGAAATGGCAAACTACTGCGGGAAAAACAATCTGCCTCGTCAGTCATGATATGATCGCCCGAGCGTGTATCACCTATGGCATTTAACTGACTGATATATATATATATATATATATATATATATATATATATATATATATATATATATATATATATATATACGGCCAACTATCCAATATCTGAACAAATGCATTTGTTTTGGAATCTCTCGATCGGGCACAGAACCTTTCAGCACCTCCTCACATAAATAGATAGTCTGCTTAATACGGACATAGATACAGAGATAGATATGCGTATTTAAGCGTATAGCGTCTCTTCCAGTCAATTAAATTCTCAATTAACGCTTTTTCCTCCACTTTTTCCTTTACCTCTCACTCTTTCTCTCTTTTTCTCCCCCCGCCCCCACATCTCTGCCTATTTCTTCTCTCTTTTCTTTGGCTTCATTTTTTTTTCTCTGAAACTTTTCGTTACTTAATTTTTTTTCGCTCAACCAAGCACAAATGTTGTTCACCCAGATTCATCTTCTCAACCTTTAGCCGCCTTTCTCAGAGAGAAGCCCTCCTCCGCTTCCTTTCCTTTGCATTCTTTCATTACAGACATCATTTCTTTATTCTGTTTCGTTCTAATCCTATATTGCTTGCAAAAATATTCCATTGGCCCTTTTGTGTTGTTGTCTTTTCCTGAATCAATTTTAATGCAACAGTGTAAGCTAGTAAACCAACTTCGCTCCTTATGAGAATCCGTTTGAACAAAGAAAGGAGTGCTGGACTGTGCGAGAGGGCGCGGGAAAGCTTTTGACGCCATAATGAAACCTTTTTTTAAAATTCTCCTTTGGTCAGATTTTAAGTTAAAGGAAAACCTTCCGCTCCCTCTTATGTAACGATTTATAATGCAATATTACCGTATTTGTTGTATTTTTTCTTCATAAGTTCAGATACTTTGCTTGAGTTATATTTACATATTTGAAAATAAATTGTATATATGACGGAGAGAAACACTAATAAAATTCAGCCTGGAATGAAGATTATTTTTCAATTTTTGTTTCAAGTAGCCGTGAATCTGTAATACTAACTTTAATAGTTATAGTAAAATAAAAATATATATTTCTTAAATCCCCTGATCTACTTATAATTAAAATCTTATAATTAAAAGGATATCTACTTATAATCTTAACACCGCACTAACATCATCACCGGCGTTCTTGAAGACAAGTCAATCAACTAACCTCTCTAAAAAAATCTAACAACAGATACTTGGATAAGCAAAACAAAAGATCAAAGACACTGTACCAAAAATAAAAATAAAACGGTTAATTCCGTCATCTCATGCCTTTGAAGATGTACAGCGTCCATCTCATACCATAACAATCTAAGCAAAATCTAAATAATATTCATTTATTAAAAGAAAAACTCAAATATTACACGCTCACTTTACTTTTCGCCAGACTTTGAATATTGACAATATTTGCCCGCCATATGTTTTGACTCACCTTTTAACCATCTGATGGCCGTTCATAAACGTTGCCGAATTTATAAGCCTTGATAAGACAATGACATCCTCGCCTTTGCATATAAACACGTGCAGCTAAGTAATACCTACATTGCCTTGATGACGAAACGTGTCGATTAAAAGTAGTTTTTCCTCTTGTCTCTTTTTATTCATTATGTCTCCTCTAAAGATACACCGTATCTGAGGCTATATATATATATATATATGGGGGTGAGTGTGTAAACCCCACTTTAGAGGGGGTGTACGCGCTCGGATACTTACCGGTCACAGGGCTCTGTCTCTGTGCTGGTGGTATCATGGCTATGACTAGCTTGGACCGGCTCTGACCAGTTTGGACCAGCTATGACAAGCCAAGACCAGCTATGACTAGCTTAGACCAGCTCTGACCAGCTTGGACAAGCTATGACCAGCTTAGACCAGTGGTCTGAGTGAAAACACTCGGGTCCCCACGTTAAAAACTGACCATGTGTCACAACCTGACTCAGTGGGGGGGGGGGGTCAAGTAAATACCGTAATATAATATGAACTTCTATCCTTCAATCCCCCCTCTCTCTCTATCTCTCTCTCTCTCTCTCTCTCTCTCTCTTGCTCAATATATATATGCTTAATATATATATACGCCAGCTGGATGCTTTCCATAAAAGCTGTCTGCGTGCAATCTGTGGAGTTAACCTTCAAGATAGGACATCTAATGTAGACCTGTTTAACAGGTGTAATATTGGCGGAATCGAGACTTTTCTCATACAGTCTCAGTTACGGTGGACTGGTCATGTCTTGAAATTGTCTGATGACAGGATCCCCAAGATCCTAATATATATCCAATTAGATCAGGGCTACAGGAATGTAGGCGGCCCATGGCTAAGATACCAAGACAAGCTGAAAAACAACTTGTCAGCAGTCAATATACCGCATAACACCCTTTGGCGCTTAGCCTTGGAGCGGGTAGAATGCAGATCAACGTGTTTTAGTGGAGTTTTCAATCTGATTGTCTGAATCATATCCAAAAAGCGAGAGCAAGATCTAAAAGGTCAGCCAATCTAACGGTGATCTCATCTCACAATTCTCACTCTTGCTCCATATGTGGCCTCCTTTGTAAATCACTAGCGGATCTTAAGTGCCACTTAAGATTATCGCACAAAATTTCATAACTGAATCAACTAAGCTGTCAGATCCTCATACGTCGAAACCGACGGGGTGTCCATTATATATATATATATATATATATATATATATATATATATATATATATATATATATATATATATATATATATGAGTTCAAATGCCCCTTAAGGAACTGTGTTCCTGATCAAACCGGACTCATGAATAATTTAATCGGTTACACGACTACATGCTTATCCAGACGTCTTACGTTACACCTATCTGACCACAGCTCCATTAGAACGCATTTAAACACGCACACAAATTTACCGGACTCCATTAGAAACATACTAGTAGAAAACACAAATATATTAACTGCACCCACCTGCAAAAAAAGATTAAATATAATGGAAGTTTTAATAATAAAAACGAAAAAGCCAACTCTTAACAATATTAACTACGAACAAAGCCACAATGTGCTAACCACATTCGGAAATTAAAAACATTCCTACTACACACTAAGACATGCACATAATGCAGAGACTCAATTAAGCTGAAAAATCGAATCATCCTTGATAATGGCTAAAGGTATAGCCGAAAGCGCCCGGAAACATAAAACATTTGGACAGTTCTTATACACCCTTTGTCTAGAAAAGAAAGCTCTTGTTCGAACACAAGAAAAATGAAATAAAAAGTTCAATCGAAGTACCTTGCCTGTAGTTTTTAATGAAACATTCATAAACGAAGGATTGTTGCCTAAATATACAACTATATATACATATATGTATTTATATATATATATATGTGTGTGTGTGTGTGTGTGTGTGTGTGTGTGTGTGTATGTGTAAATAATCAACTCCCAGCCCAGACAGTTTGTTTCATGCTTAAACGCAATTTTCACATTATTTTTAGATGATACCTCATTTGAGTAGACGCTCCAGTATTTATTTGGTCTACCATACTGTACATTTGAGAAAGGTTATTAAAGAAAATGGGCACTGTATAAGGCACTGGGGCCACTCGAGATAGAGGGTTACAAAGTAAGAGGTACAGCTTATGCGGATATGTGTGGAATATAACGGTTAACCCTAGACTTGAACAGGTTGAAATTGTGGTGATCGGGGAAGCAACCTCGTAGGAGACGGTTTCAAAAGGCAGTGGTTCGTAAGAAGAAGCTTCTTGAGTAGTATTTACATCTCAATAGGGGGATACGAAGATGATAAAATGGGCGTGGCAGCGCTGGTCTTAGCTGTGAAGGTGAGGACTGGCAGATCTAAAGAGGATACTTCATTCGAACAATCACCCAGGAAATAGCAATAGAGCAGTAAAAGTCTTGCGATGTCACGTCTGTGAGAATGGGTTTGCAAAATTGAAAGTAAATCATCGATTACAAGGAAGCAGAGAGTGGAAAGTGAAGACTGGTCATTTCCCGCCCGGATATGGCAGGAGGACTCCATTTTCGGCTTGATCTGGCTCTTTGTCTTTTTTTTTTTTTTTTATAAAAAAAAATAAAATATAGGTGTCGGAGTGTAGCAATAGTGCTTGTTGATAGCAGTTTGGTGATGAATGGACCGGGTGTTTATTGTTGATTGGTCTGTGGAAATTTTTTTTTTCGCTGATAAACATCGGTCAAGAGGTTAGGCGCATCATCTCACAATAATTATCGCTCTACTATCGGTATCGAGCCCTCTTTTAAATTAATGCTGTGAACGTTGGAATTTATATATTACTTTCGTTCTCATCGCATGTCTGTGGATGACAAAAATATTAGCTCCTGAAAAATTAATTTCGGTTGAGCCCTCTGGTTTGAGGTGTGAATTTATAAACAGTGACTATTTAAGCTAATACTGCACGACTCTTCGACAGAATTGAGTCACTCTCAGTCACTGTGTGTTTATCTGAATCTAAAAATAAACACGCTAAAATTCACCCTCATCCCGTACCGTACGCTGACGGCTTAGTGGGAGAAGTTCGGACTGACGCAAATTCAGTCGGGTTTCGATCTTAGCTAGAGGCAACCGGACATCTGGCCACACTGATGAGCTGCGAAACAGTCTGTCTGTGGGTGACAAAAAAAATATATATATATATGCCTTGAACAATAAAAATATTAAAAAATTAAAATTTTCAGACACATCGGGTCTTATATTAATATTTTTTTGTTTTATTATTTCAAAGGTTCCTCGCCTAGTTTCGGCCAGCATAGCCATCATAAGGAAAAAATCTTGCTTGTTAGTACGTACAGGAGTGAATGACTGTTTCTGAAGAAAGTGAACTTTATCTGTAGTTTTCATTTGTTTTTTTATCATTAATTTTGGTGAGACCTTGTGTTGGTCAAACGGCCTCTTTGAAGTTCTTTTTAGGGTAGAGGATGGCAGATTCATGAATAGGAATTCCCTACTTGGTAATTTTGACAGTTTTATGGGTTGCTGGGAAAGGTGTGTGCGTGTTAAGATTATTTTATCTTTTAGTTCTTTGAGAGAGTGTAAGATATATATATATATATATATATATATATATATATATGTCATTCACAGACAGTACTGTTTCGCTGTATCACAGCTCGTCAGTGCGACTAGACTTCCGAGTGCCTCAAGCCAGGATTGGAACACAACTAATTTGGTGTCATATATATACCCAAGTATCACTTGATAAGACACCAGAAGTGTTGAAACAAAATGGCTATTTTTGTAGCGATTTTATAACATATTTATGTTATAATATTTAAATAAATAAATGATTATATATATATATATATATATATATATATATATATATATATATATATATATATATATATGTATATATATATATATATATATATCCCATCTATCCTGATCTGTGCAGAAGATTCTAGGGAAAATTTCTGCAAAGATAGGGCAAGCCAGTAATTACCGTGAGCGGGTGTTATCGTTATAGACGATATAATTTTCAATTTGTCTGTAACAATTCATTAATTAATACCAAATATACAATAGCTGTAGTCTAAAAATGATGCTGAGGCAACGATTCACTGACCATCTCTGAACCGAGAAGATGGAGCCTGAAATCGACAAAGCCAAATGTGGGCGTAATAAGGTGGCGAAAATGAACGAACAAATTACTTTTGTTGCTTTCGGTCAAATTCAATTTTAAATTGCCTAACAAGAAGCTCCAATAAAAAAAAAGAATCGATATTACGCCTACGCCTCCACGCATTGATTCACAAAAGAAACACTATACGTATGTTTGTCTCTGCGGTTTGCAGTAGACAAAAGTCTCTGGCAATCGATGGCTTGATTATACTGTTGATTTTTTGATTTTTGGTAAGAGACGACTTCCAAAGACTAAAAACTAAGGAAGCAGGAAAAAGATCGTTAAAAAGAAAACGAAAAAGAGATGAATTACCTCGTAATTTCAGTCCTTCTCTATGGCAGAAAATGGTGAAAATTTATTAAGAGCTACAAAGGACATAAAATTGTGGAAAAACCATGATCGCCTACGTCCTAATGGCACACGGAACATGAAGAAGACGACTAGAGCATATATGCCGACATTATAAGAATAACTAATAACTATTCTGATAGCTGTAAAATACGATGCAAACACACACACACACACACACACACACACATATATATATATATATATATATATATATATATATATATAGATAGATAGATAGATAGATAGATAGATAGATAGATAGATAATTATTTCGCAAATAATTATATAGGCCACCCTACAGCATAGTTGACAGGCAGACTCACGCTACACCTTTCTGACCATAGCTCAATTAGATGTCATTTAAATATTCATGGAGACCTACGGACACTAATCGTAACATACTTGTTGACAACGCTAATATAATAGCATAATCTACATGCAAAAAAAAGGCCAAAAATAATCTAGACCTTATTAATAAAAACAAAAAAAAACACGTAATAATATTAACTATGAACATGGACACAATATCGTTACCGTGCAAACATTTTATAAAATATATATACAACAAAATATTTCTTATTTAACAGTTAAAATATTTAATCCATGACAATGGCTAAATATATAGCCGAAAACGCTCGGATAAAAATAACATTCGGGCAGTTTTTATATAATTTATCATCCAAAAAGAAAAAAATATTATATCGCATGAGAAATTGTTTAAAAAACTAAATATAAGCACCTTGTCTGTCGTATTGAATGAATATATATATATATATATATATATATATATATATATATATATATATATATATATATATATATATATATTCGAAAATTATAACATAAATATGATATAAAATCACTACAAAAATAGCCATTTGTTTCAACATTTCTGATGTCTTATCAAGTCATGGTATTGCATATAGAATACTGCCTATTTTGTAGTGATTTTATAACATATTTATGTTATAATTTTCGAATAAATTATATTTGCTCTACTCTGTATTGAGCACTCTTTTAAGAATAGTATTTTTTGGTTATCAGAATTTAATCGGTATGCACCAATCCTATACTTGTATATATATATATATATATATATATATATATATATATATATATATATATATATATATACAAAAAAATGAGAGAAAGAAGTGATAGAGTAAAAATCCACAGTTCGTAGCATTTTTTTTTTAAATGCTCAATACAAAGTAGAGCAAAATATTATTATAATATTTTTATTATAATAAATCATGATAAAAACATTTTACATCGCTACACAAAACATTCCATGTTTCGGTACTAACATGGTACTTCTTCAGATGATAGTAGATAACTTGTAATAAAAATGATTTATTAGAGAAATTTAAAAAAGAAATCTTTACCAATTTTCGGAAGTTAAAGGAGGGGCATAAGGTCAGAATTTAAATATACTTATGGGTATGTCTAGATTGACCAATGAACATCAGGTCTACGCTAAAATATAAAACTAAGGTCAGAGGGTGGAGATGAGTGGCTTATTTTTACATGTCAAGAAAAACTGATGCTTAGATATGTCATTTAAGAATACTAGAGAACATTACAGTAACAAATGTATTTTTGGTGTATCCAAGTATGATTTGCCGATTTGTTGAAGTAGACATAAATTTATCAGTAACGGATTTTATTTTTTTTAAAAAGCTTTTTAAATTTGTTTCTTAATATAAATTTGTTTTCATTTTTTTTTAATATACTCAGGAAGCTTCTTAATGGGGCCAACAGGTAAAATTAAAAATGTGGAAACAACTATATAGGTTGTTAATTATACTGAATAGACGGTAAAACAAAGCAATATTATAGCTGAATAAGTCAAATAAATGTTGAGTGGACCATTATGTACTAATAAATTAATGGTTATACAATTATAATACGTAATTATTTATGAAAACATTTTTTAACTAAATTTTAAGTTAAAAGGTAGACAATGACGGTATAGCACCGTTAATTGATTTCTTTGCTTCAACAGGCTATTATTGTT
Source organism: Acanthosepion esculentum (assembly GCA_964036315.1). Taxonomy (NCBI): domain Eukaryota; kingdom Metazoa; phylum Mollusca; class Cephalopoda; order Sepiida; family Sepiidae; genus Acanthosepion; species Acanthosepion esculentum. Next base: position 24,565,301 of record OZ038488.1, read on the forward strand.
AGTGAACTTGATAATATGTATTTTTTCTTGTAAACATAGGGCACATGGATCATGTAAGGATTTACAGGTTCTAGTTATTTTTAATGGATTCCATTTTACCGTAGGAGTCGCGTTAACTTCATTTAAATGCCAAAAGTATTTAGAAAGGGACTTTTTGTTAAGATAGGAATTGTTGGTGACAAATGGTATGTGTTGATACCACCGAGTGTTAAAGGAATTTTTGGTACTACCTATATAATTTTTTTCACCTGTTGGATTTTCTCTAGATGAAATAGTACTTAGGTAAACAAGGAAATCTGTTAGACATCTATTTTGTAATGGAGAGTCGTTAGGATTTGTTTGCTGCTTTGGGATGGCTATTGTTACTTAGGTTTAAGTGTTAATTTAAAATTTATTATTGTGTTTTTTAATAATTTTTTCAAGGTTATCTGTACAGCTATAGCTTAATTTAAGTGTATTTTTATAAAACATCTAAGAGGATTATTACTAGGGAAGTGTTTCTAAATTAAATTGGGAAACTTCTATCCTAACTTAGTACTAACCATTTGGTTAAATGGAGGGATTCCAAATGATTTTTCTGTTTTTTCCACTGACATTGTTATATTTCCTGTAATTTAATATCAGGGAACTTATAACCACTATTTTTTAAAATATAATTAAATTATAATTTTTATATATATATATATATATATATATATATATATATATATATATATATATATATATATATACATATATATATATATATATATGGGTACCTGCAAAGAAAAGCGATACCTAAGGTTTAAAATGAATTTCTTCAAGCTTTTATTTTAGTTTTAATTTCAAGCTAATAGATTAAAATTTAATATTTCCAATAAGCAAAATATTTTGATGCATTTCAAAATGAATTGGAATATTTTTTCAGAAATTTAAAAAGTGGCTGATTTTAGCCATATTTCAAATGTGTCAACACAACGTAATTCTCAAATTAAAAAATCTTACAAAAATATTTTTACTGAAACATTATTTGTGGAAGATTAGCTGATTTAAAATTTAATTCAACTGATTACTTACTTCTTTTTAAAATATCGTATAAAACAGTTTTAACACGGAGGCGGGTGTTTTATCAGGTCTTGAAAACTATCTCGATAGACTTATGTTTGGGAATTTTTCTACGTGAGACATATCTTTAAAAACTTCACAAATATAACGTTAGCGCTATTTTTATATACTTTCTTAATTACCCAGTAATCTTTTAAAATTAGGAAAATATTCTTAGTTATTTAAAATGTTACTGAATTTTATTTTTTTTTAGATTTACTATTGTTATTGCTCTTATTTTTTTTTTAATGTGATGTATGGTCGTCCGTATTTTTTTAAAATCGGCACGTTCATATACACTAAAAACATCAAAATTATTTTTATTATACTGGAGTAAACGTTTCCATTTATGATTAGTAAATACATTTTTTACTTAATAAAATTATCACATAACCTCTAAAAAATTAATGCAGAATTTTAAAAGATTTAAAACTTTATTAATTATTGCAATTATTTTTTTAAATGGAAACATTTCTTGTAAACATTAATTATTCATCGAACATTTTTCTTAAGACAGTACTGTCCATAATAGATAATATTCATAAAAGCAATTAAAGGCTTTTCTAAAAAATTAATGTCTTAGTGTTATTGCATTATTTATTTTGTGATAGTAAATTGCTATATCTCTGTGTGTGTATGTATGTATGTTCTCATATATCGGTATTACTCTGTATTCATCGGCAACGCTCCAAACTCAAACGGGAGTGTAATGATACAGACAGCCAAGCAAAACAGTCGATGTAACCTATCCTCTTGAGAAAAATGATAACCATTATTCCACACGATGACAAAATCTAGATTCTTTGCCAAGCCTGAAGATAGGGAAATTCCTCCCCATATAACAATACTTCTCTTTCTTTTCCCCTCTTTCCTTTGATTTGTTATGTATTACAGGATGTTTGAAGCAAATCTTGTGCCTTACTTTTTTATTGCTTTTTTTTTCTTTTAAAACTAATGCTAGAAGAAAGAACTATCACTTGTTACAAGAGAGGATGCCTGGTCATTAGCAAGACGGACAGACCTATGTGTAAATTACAAAATCGAGACGTCAAAATAAGGTAAGTAGAGACTTTTAACTCTCTGTGAATCGTTATAACAGACAATAGGAAATCCGTAGTAGAGGATGATGCCTTCCAGAAAATAAGTACAATATTAAGAGATAGGAAAATTTCGTTGGAAACAAAGAAAAATAGTGAACCATTTGCTCACCGTAGAAGTGTAGACGTGAGAACAACGTAGATGATCGATTGGTTGATGGATTGGTTTTCTACGGCTTATCAACCCTTTGCTGGTTATTTAAAGCCGGAAAAAAATTTAGATTGTAAGAATTGGGGGTGGGGTCGGATAATAATAGTTTGTTGAGACAAATCTTACTAAGAGTTTGGATTCATGCCTAATCAAATTAAGATAAACAAACAAGAAATTATAAGGTGGATATCAAATGGGGAATCAATTATATAGTACAAAAATTTCTGAACTGATCCGTCATTTTGTGGTCACTGTGTTTCTATACATTTATATTCCAGAGAATGTAAATAAATCTAAAAGATATGCCTTTGTCGCTAACCAATATTTGATTAATTTGTTTTCTACGGCTTATGAACATTTGCAGGTTATTTAAAGCCAGAAAATATTTTTAGATGGTACTTTTGAGAAAATGTTTTCGTAATAGCAGTATAACTAATTAACCCATAGCTGGGGGAGAAGAGGTAGATACATACCACACCCAAGGATATTTGCCTGTAAGTGAATATAACGAACCCAACGGGAATTGGAACTCGGCTCTCCAATTAACAGTTTCGGGTAAGCACCCATTACACCACCCGCACATCCAAAATTGCAACACTTAGGATTCCCAAGTGGTCAGCCATCTCAGTACCTACTGACTAGGCTCGACGTTGCTTGAATTTGGTGATCCTATGGGAACCGGTGTTTTAACTTGATGCGGTCGTAAGGACACTGCACATAAGACGGTCATCTGGTGGCACACACCGGCGAGTAAACGATGGGCCACTAGCGGTCCACAAGTGGTAGCATTGCCGAAACGAACAGGCCGGTGGTACGACAGCGGTGAACGCTAGTGGCATGTCACTCAGTGGTAGATTGTTGGCTTGCGTTTAGGGGAGTAACGTTGACGTGGTTCGACAGAAAAATACTGAGGAGACAATGGACGGAACATGTTAACAACGGGCAGATGAAAAGTAGCTTTTGGAATTGAATGACAGAACATGAACGGGTAAGGATAATGATCGCCTCCCCACGGAAGGAATACAGTAAACAAATGAAAAATACGGGAATGATTGTTGCATATGAGTATCATCATTTGGGGAGTTTCTCGACAAAAAAAATGATCATTCTTTTCGATTGATCTGCTTTTGCATTCAAACTCGGTATAAAATCGGGAACATTTATCATACAACCGTTTCCCCCCCACAAAAAAAAATAACCCTGAGTACAGCATAGCATCATGCTCGAAAAGATACCAGACTTGAAGATTAACGATACAGCTGGTTGTCGGAAATTTATAAGGATCCATAGAAAAGGCCTTATGTATCTAAAAGAATACGAGGGAGATCTTGATGTGATGATACATCAGTCTTTTCCACGAGCATATAGCAGTCCAACCCACCTTTCATGCCAAATTTCGGATCGTTAACAACATAAACACTCAACTGTCTACTTCCCGATTTTCTACCTTCTTTCTCTGAAAATGTTCAACTATATTCATACAAACTCGGAACATTACACGCATTTTCAGCAAAAGCCCTTTACAACTTAACACTTGACATCTTCTATTATGTGTCGTGTCCCAACAGGAAGTAGACGATGATGGTCCTTCCTGTCCCTTTGTAACTGTAAATTTGTTATTTCTCCTAAACCCTGTTCTGCCATCTATTTCCTCAAACTCGTCAAATATGTTACGCACTGCTTTCCTTTGTCCTTCTTTCTTTCAATCTGTCTCGTGAGTATCAGATTTTCCGAGCCCCCCTTCCTCATTACATGCCACAGAAATTTCAAGTGCCTCTTTTTCATGTTAAATATAAGTTTCCTTTTTGTTTACGTTTGCTCCAAAACCTTGTCGTTGCTCACAATTTCGGTCCATGTTATCCTCAGTATCCTTCTGTTGAACCACATTTCTGTTGCTTCAAGTTTGTTCTTCATCTCTTGAGTAGATTGTCCAGCATTCGCTGCCAAACAGGAGGACATATATTACGTAACAGTTCAGTACTCTTTTCTTTGTTTCTAAGGAAATTTTCGCGTTTCTTAATATTCTGCTTAGCTTTGGAATGTAATTAATACCTTTCCAAAGGATATTAGCGCATAAGTGAATTTCAGTCAGTTATGTACCATGCGTGATACACTCTTAGGCGATCATGTATCTTTCTATACATGACTGACGAGGCAGATTTTTTTCCCGCACTAGGTTGCCATTTCTTTCTGCGGTAGAACAGCTGCTATCCAAGGCTATAGAATCCGGCCTGCCCTGCAATTTACTCATAGAAGGGTAGAAGAAAAGGATGCATACCTTTCCAAAGGGTATTATTAGCACGTCAGTGAATGTAATGGATTCTACTGGAATTCGAACTCGGCTCTACAGCCAGAAAAAAAAGCATACATGTAATAAATTCATAGATGTGTGACCTCTTGACAATACCAGGTGCTGTCAACTCGGATGTGCAAGTGACGTAATAGATAGGGGCTGGGAATTAAAATTAGTGAGCCAATTGTGAAGTCGGGTTCGTTATACAGATTTATTCGCAAATACATTTGGAAACGGTATGAATTCACATGTTTTCCCCTGCATATGCATTAATTAGTCAAATTTGTACCAGTAAATCATTATTATTACCAAGGCATTCTTAAAAATTCTAAAAATATTTTCTGGCTTTAAATAGCTTACAAAAATTTGATAAGCCATAAAAACAATCCTTCAATCAATCTTGTACATGAAATAAAGAAAATGGGCCTGGAGAATTTGACACTCACAAGAAATATTAAAGGCAATATAACTAAAAAAAAAGGCTTCAGAAACAAATAAAAAGAGGACCGCATTGCTATGTAATGTTTATTCTTTCATATTCTTTTTTATTATATGCGTTATGAATCAAGTTTTGACATCGACTACATCAGGCCAGTCCATGCCACGCACCTGATAATGGCAACTGGAAAGACAAAAATAAAACGCCCGTCTCGTATATAATTGCGCCATTTATGTAATTAATATTCTCAGATTCCCAATAAACAGAAATTCTCATCCAGACACCTGCTCCCAATTTTGAAAAAAGAAGGCATCAGGCACTCAATCATTCCCATCTCATATATATATATATATATATATATATATATATATATATATATATATATATATATATATATATATATATAAGTTTCATTAGACAATTACTGACAAGGTACTGCGGTTAAGTTTTTTTTACTTAATTTTTCTTGTGTTTTTCTTTTTTTTCCTTCTGGACATAAATTACGTAGCCCAAGTGTTTTCTATGTCCGAGCGCTTTCGGCTATGCTTTTAGTCATTCTCAAAGATGTTTTTATTTTTACTTTTAACTGAATGTATGGCTTGTTTTATATATGTATCTAGAGTTATAGGAATGTTTTATTTTCCAAACACGGTCGGCACATTGTGTCCGTGTTCATAGTTGATGTTATTAAGTGTTGGCTTTCATATCAGTTATACCAATATACATCTAATTATTTCAAAGCCAGTCTCCAAATGTAAACAATCACGAGCCTGTTGGATGTATATTGGTATATATGTTCTATTTCCGTATATGTATTTAGTTTAGTCAGGATGAAGATGTGACTCAAAGTATTTTTTTGAGACCAGGACATTTGTTTTGATGTATAATGCCATCGTAATTTTTCGATTGAATCTACATTTCAACACATTGTCAATGCTGTTCGGCTTCATTAATTTGATTTTCCGGTTTCTAGTCATTAACTAGTTTTTGTAATTTTCTTAGCTGTTTATTAATGTCCCTTGCCTTTTTCTTCCTTTTCTTCCTTTCTTTCATTTTCGTGGTTTGATTCTTTTATATCCCCTTTCTTTCTTTCTTTCTTTCTTTCTTTCTTTCTTTCTTTCTTTCTTTCTTTCTTTCTTTCTACTCCGGATTGTCATCCCGTGAAAGTATCTAATGATCTCAAGTGTTGCGGGGTTTATGGTCATATCACGTCGAAACGCCGATTCTCGTACGATCACTGAAAAGTTAAGCAATATCGATTTTGATCAGCACCTAGATGGGTACCGCTTTGGAATACCAGGTGTGGTAAGCTTAAATCTGCAGGTGGTGTAATGGATAATGGCTTGGAATTTAAAATCACAGAGCCAAGTTTCAATTTTCACTTCCAGTCTGGTTAATTTTATTACATTTACGCGGAAATACCTTTGGGAAAATGTATTAAACCACCTGTTCCCCCCTCCCCACCCTTAAATTGTTATTATCATTAAGAAATTCTGAGAATCTAAAAATATTTTTGGGCTTTAAATAACCTACTAGGGGTAGGTAAGCCGTAAAAAACAAATCAATCACTCAATCAAGTGTTTAGGCTGACGAAGAAATTATTTGATTCTTCAATGTTATTTTGATTAAGAGTTTGAAATATCAATTTGGACTCTTGTGTATCACAATTTTACTCTTACACTTTCATTTTTAAGGGCTTGAATGTTATAGCGAATTGTTTTTCGTGGTTTATTTGAATGGAAGCGAGTTCTTATGTTGGCTGGCGTTGTCAGTTTTGTTACAAAAAGTCTAGAATCAGATTCAAAGTAGGGGTTGTATATGTTGACATATATCACATGCTCTCGCCAAAAGTCCGAGATGCTAAAGCACATCTTCTTTGTTGCGCTATACCACGTGATCTGGTGTTTCATGCGATAGCCGTAACCTGTGTTTAAGATTTAATAACATTCTGAATATCACAAATTCCTGTTGATGCGTGAGTCTTCTGTTTCTAAGGTCGAGGTTTTCTTATATCAAAAGAATAATGGAAATTAAAGATACTAGAAATACTAAAATCCCTATTATTGCACAGTTTTATTAATATATATATATATATATATATATATATATATATATATATATATATATATATATATATATATATATATATATATATATATATATATACATATATATACATATATATATGTATACATATATATACATATATATATGTATATATATATACATACATGCACACACACTCACACACACATATATATGTGTGTGTGTATATATGTATATATATATATATATAGATATATATACATATATATATATATATATATGGTGTTTGGTTGACAACCTAACTGTCAGGGTTTCAATGCTCGGTAGTGGATGCGCACTGCTGATGAGTCCCAAATATTAGGCGAAACGGCCGTCCACTGCTTTCTGCATTCTGTTGATGTTTCAGATTCGATGAATCACTTAAATATAATTATCAAATTCTAATAATTTCAAACATATATATATGATATATATATATGTATATGTATATATATATATATATACACACACACACATACATATACATATATATATATATATATATGTATATGTATGTGTGTGTATGTATATATATATATATATATATATATATATATATATATATATATATATATATATATTGATGAAAATGATAAATTCTTTACAATCAAAAAATGCTTCCTGTTTTTAAAAAACTCATACGGTATTTCATTCTATGGCTGGACCAAGTGTTTAAGATGGAATAACCTTGTGAATATCACAAATGTATCAAGAGAATTCTATTGATGCTTGAGTCTTCTGTTTCAAAAGGTGAAGTTTTCTTTCTATCAAAGGTACAATGGAAGAAAGATATTAGAGGTAGCATTAGAATCCTTATTATTGCACAGTTTCCTATTTTTCACGAGTAAGCAAAGCTGAATCAATACTGTGAAGGACTTGTCTTTTTCGGAAACAACATTTATGTCAGCTAGGGCATAAGTTGATATCACTCGGACTTTCCAACCAAAAACACTTATGTCGGCAACCATCAGTCTTTCTGGCATCTCTGTCTTTTCTGACTGTTCTAAGATATTGTCTATTACAATTCAGGGTGTGACAAAAGTAATGTCATTTTTATTTATTAAACTTTTTGGAGAATATGACAAATGGAAAACCATTTCATCGAAACTAGATGACGCGTTTCGCCATTGCTAGTTTTTATCAGATCAAAAACGAAAGATTGATTTAGTTTGTTTTGTTTTATGGCATATCAACCTCAATGGGTTATTAATGACGACAATTTTTATTGCTGGTAATATTTTTAATTTTTAATAAATGTATTGCTGATAATATGTTTTTCTTCAAAAAGGTCTCCCTGCTAATGTTTTTTTAATAATGTATAGCTGGTAATATTTTTTTTTCAAGAATGTATAGCTGGTAATAGTGTATTTTTTTTTGTTGCAAAGTATTTCTGGTATTAAAACCTATTTTTACCCTTTCATAGTGTTTTGACCCCAGTTTTTTGGGGGGAGGGGTAAACTATTTGTCCATAGCTGGGGCCCTAACAGGTGCTACCACCCTTTGTCTAGGTGGACCTGGGAACACCAGCAATTAAAAGGTGGTTCCCCAAACCTGTGTGCGTGTGTGTGTGTGTGTGTGTGTGTGTGTGTGTGTGTGTGTGTGTGTGTGTGTGTGTGTGTGTGTGTGTGGCTAAGCTCCAGGGATGAAAGAATAAACAAAATTATGTGATTTTTTTTGAAAAAGCCGTTACTTTTATTCTGTTCTTGTTTTTATCGAATTTTATTTATACATTCTCTCAGCATTTCTCCGTTGATTTTCAGTTAAATCCTTATCCTATTTTCAAAATGGCTTCAAAGTATTACAAAAGGAAATTAAAGTAGTTTAGCATGTCTTAAGATTAACTATGGCTTACCTGTTCGGGAATGGTTGAATCTTAATGCCGAGCTGAGATGGATAGGACGACGTAGAGCCATTGAATAGCCATCACGATCAACAGACAACACCGCCAAACTTTTTCTCATGGTGTGTCCTGAAAGATCTTATTTTCAAGCTCAACCCGAAAACAATTCCTGAATTAAAACAAT
>OZ038488.1:24579472-24664472 GCA_964036315.1 Acanthosepion esculentum
CAACCATAAATTTCTATTGATATCCTTGACCTCTGCGACAAGACCATTGAAGAAGACTAAAATCAAGAACTTTGAAGAATACTAAAAACTCCAACCCAGAAAGTGCCGCTGACTACTATGAAACCAATAACCAAATAAACGAGCAGATGAAGGTAGTCAAGGAATGTTGGATCAACCAGCAATGGGAAAACATCGAAAAACGAATGAAAAAGGAAAGAGCAGACAAGCATATGATACATTGAAAATGCTTACGAAGTCACAGCGGAGTAGATCCACAATCATCGAGGAGAACTCGAGTGAACTTCTAACCGAAAACACCGTAGATGGACAGAATACTGCCGGAACCTATACAATCAGTCAGACAGTGCGACATTAGTTTGATTGAAAGGGACTCAACGTCAACGAGGGAACCTTCACCACTTCCAGTGTTAAGCGAAGAGGTTGTTGAAGAAGCCATACGCAGGTCATCAACAGGGAATCGCCAAAGATGAACTGCTCAAGCGTGGAGGGGATGAATTGGTCACTGTAATAACATTGATCTCCCAGAAAATCTAGGAGACAAAACAGTGACCCATAGAATGAACTCAATCACTCATCATCCCCATGCACCGAAAAGCAAACTACCGCCAGGGTCAGAATTACAGGACTTATTAGCCACACCAGTAAAATCATACTACGGGTCATTTTAAACAGACTCAAGAAAGAGGCTGAAGAACATCTAACTGAAGAATAAGCTGGATTTAGGTCAGAAAGAAGCATTGTAGTGCAGATCTTCAATTGCTGCATTCTAATGGAGAAACACTGCAACAGTGGGATCTGTTCCATAACTCTATAGATTTAAGGCTTCGATATAGCGTATCATGATGGTCTATGGCAGGTCCTGAGGAATTTCAGCTTAGAGGGCCTCATCCAAACAATCGAGGCACTGTACAAGACCTCCAATAGTGCGGTCCTCCTCACCAATCGGATGAGTGACTATTCATGAACACAGTTGGCGTTAGGGCTGTTTGCTTTTCCCAATATTATTCAATCTCTTTCTTGAGAACATCATGCGAAAAATCCTTCAAGACTTTCAGTTCACTATATAATCCATAGGAGGGGGATAATCATTGACAACTTAGTCTTCGCTGATGATATTGACTTGTTAGGCGGCAGATTTGGAAGAGCAAAAACATCAGCTTTCCAACCAAGATGAATCTCTACAAAGCCCCTGGTGACGTCCATATTGCTCTATGGGTGTGAAAGCTGGGCTCTGATAGCAGGAACCACCAAGAGAGTCCAAACATTTGAAACGAAATTCTTCAGGTGCCTTCTCGGGATTTCCTGGAGAGAACACAAGACAAATGTCTTTGTACAGGCCCAAGTAATACAACTAGCAGGCTAATACAACAGTAGTGCCTTTTGACAATAGTAAGGAGGAGAAAGTTGTTGTGGCTTGGACATGTCATAGGTTACAATGCTTTATTCAAGACGACCCTTCTAGGTACTTTTGAAACGGATAGACGGGTAGCTGGTTAGACAACGTCAAAGAATGGACCAGGGTGGACACTCCGACTCTGTTTAGTGAGGCAGAATACGGATCTGGTTGGAGGCGGATGGCTTCAGCATCGTTGCTCATGACTCCTCTACGATTGGCCCGGCCATGAGAGGAGAGATAGAACCACATTTCTCTTGCCTCATTTCTCTTCTTCATCTTTGAGAAAATTATCTATCATTCACTGCTATATAGAACGATCGATATATCATATCAGCAGTTCAACACTATACTAATTCTTGCGTTACGTATTATTATTATTATTATTATTATTATTATTATTATTATTATTATTATTATTATTTCCTTTGATTTCTTTTCAGTTTCCAACCAGAAACCTAAGATCAGAATTTCATTTAGTCGAGACACTAGGTGAAAAAGCCCCTCGGAATAATTGCCATGGACATATTTGTAGAAAAGACAGAAGGAATCCACGTCACGTCGATGAGAAAGTGACTTAAGTCGAGACACCCGGCCAGGATCGATTACAGAACCTTCTTTTTCAAGATATACAGCAAGAGCACCAGACAAGATATGGCAACTGTATTTGATGCACGGAAAAGTGTATAAATATGCAAGAGGGTTTCTAACGAGAACATTTTCCTAACACAACACGCTGAACCAACTTTCCTTTCTATAGACGTAGCAATTGATTCGATAAAATCGCTCCACTTCTTGACAGTGGGAAACATGAGGCCGTGAAGGCGTAGATTGGAGGTGGGCTTCAACCATGCTGATGACAAGTAGAACCGGTTCTCTGAGTTGATTAATTGAAAGTAATTTTGTTTTGGACGCGTTAAAATCTAACCACTGATTGGATATCCTTTTCAAGGGCAGTTGCCAGTTTTACTTTGTTGGACCTGTCGAAATTGTTACTAAGCCAACAGCAGCAAATGGCTGTGTCATCTGCATAGATATCTAGTTGGGAACTGAAATCGAAGAGGTGATTATTTTAGATCAGAAACAGTGTAGATTCAAGTATAGAATCCTAGGGGAGCCTCGCATTGGTATGAAATGATCTGGAAGCGTGTCCGTTCAACATGACTTTTATTACACCATTAGTTAGAAACGCTTGGATTAAGCCAAATGTTTGTCGCGTGCCATAACACTTGAGCTTGTGCCAAGAACTATCGAACTTTTTTGAGATATCTAGAGCCACAACCCGTACTTTGCCATTCATATCTAAAGCTCGATAGACAAATTCATTGATGGTGGTTAACACGTTGAATGTAGACCTGGTGAAACGGAAGCTATATTGTTTGTCCGAAAGGAGACCGTGAGAAGTAAGACGCTTAAAAAATTGATTAGAGGTTCGAGTATTTTGCTAGAGACTAGTAGGGCGATAATTTGAAGAAATGGCTTTATGACATTTCCCCCTACACATTTATCTGAAAAAGTAAAAATAAAACTATAAAACGGTACATATTTTTTACATAGATAAAGCCCTTTGTACGTTGCGCGTCGTGCTTGCGAGAACTCTTTTTGTCTTTATTTAAGACATGGGCTGCTAGGGACCCATTCAATGAGTCTTTACCACTCAAATCCAGAGTTACAACCCCGACTGGAATTATTGAACGCTTCACGCACCACCATCTTGAAATTTCTACATTAAGGTCAACAAGAACTCAAGAACTGCCATGCTGTTTTTAGTAGTCTTTGGTCACTACTATGTTTGGGTGAATAAGTTTGGTCGTTCTTCTTGTCTATTATGTATTAAAACTATTATTATTACTGTTATCATTACTACCATTGTTATCATCATCATCATCATTATTATTAGTATTATTAGTATTATTATTAGTATTACTGTTAGTAGTAGTGATTAATTCATTTTACTACGGTTTATCAACCCTTTGCAGACTATTTAAATAAAGAAAATAGATTTTAGATTTTAAGAATTCCTTAGGGGGTGGGGAATAATGTCACAGTGATATGAGTTTTACTACATTACATATTTTTTACTACACTATTTACATTATTCGGACTATACTCCTCTTTGTCGCCATATTTATTTAGAAAGTTTCGGCCGTTGTACACCCCGGCCTTCTTCAGGTGGTTGGAATGTCAAACTGAATCCTTTATTTCGCTCATTGGGATAGACTGTTCTAGTTCCACGTGCCATGTTTAATGGATGTCAGTTATCAGTTGTCTCCTGTTAATTCCCTCCCCCTCTCCAAGTTCTCCACTGCTTTAACCGGGTAAAGAACTCACACTCTTTGGGTCCTGTCACTGGATCTAACTAACGCCTTTATCCACTCCTTAATGACATCTGTGCATGAATTTCTGGATATAATAAACGTAATGCATTCAGCAACATTTTTACCAGTGCTCATATTGCAATTTTTGCTATTACCATACATGTTTTTACCAGAGCTCATATTGTAATTTTTGTTGTTATTATTGCTTTTCTCTGGCACACCTTATTACTGGTTCCCATATTGCATTCACTTCTATGCTTGGTCGGCTCAGATTTTTGTGGCCTAGCATATGTGCTGATTCCTTAAGTTTACGAATTTTCCAGTGGTTTTCTTTGTCTATGATCTCAATCTGATCCCACAGAGGGTGGTGATCTCCCTTTTCTCTCCATATGTGGTCAGCCACGCCTTATTTTTCCACTTCCCCTTGTGTTACAGCTTTCTGGTGTTCTTGCAGCCTTACCCGAAGGGGGCGGCCCGTCTCCCCTTTATATTTCTTTCCGTAACTGCACGGGATAGCGTACACACGGTCTTTAATCATGTTCTCCTCTATGGGGGATCTTACTCGGGAGAGATATCTGCGAAGTGTCGTCCCGCTTTTGAAGGTTGTCCTGATGTTATATGGACCGCAGATCCTTTAAATTTTCTCTGATAACCCCTTCACATAAGGCAGGCAGATTGTTTTCTGGGTATTGTCGTCCTACTCTTACAATATGAGATCGGGTAAAAACATGTATTGATAACAGCAAAAATTGCAGTAGGATGACTGGTAAAAATGGTTGCTGAAGGCATTAGGTCTATAATACCCAGAAATTCATACACAGATCCTTAAGGACACATGGCACAGTGGATAACGGGGTTAATTAGATCCAGTGACAGTACCGAAAGAGTGTGAGTTCAATACCTGGTTAAGGCGGTGGAGAACTTGTAGAGCGGAATTAACAGGAGATAACTGACATCCATTAGATATGGCACGTGGAACTAGAACAGTCTACCCCAGTGAGCGAAATAAAGGGTTCCAACCACCTGAAGGCCGAAACGTTGTAATAAATATGGCCACAAAGATGATAGTCCGAATAATGTAAATAGTGTACATAATACTTTATCCCAGAAATATAGACAGATAATGAGTTTTACTAATTAAGCAATTAATTAAGAGGGGAAGTAAAATTAATATACACAACGGGAATTAGAAATCGGCTCTCCATTATCCAGCTTACAGCACCTGGTATGTCTAAGTTGTCACGCATGTAGGTACTGACCAGGTTCGACGTTGCTTAACTTCACTGATCGTACGCGAACGGGTGTTTCAACGTGATGTGTCCGTAAGCGAATTATTGCCAATTAGTAGTAGCTAGTAAAGTAAATATTAGTTCTAAATCATATATTTACTTTTGTAATGTTCATCACACGTATTTTGGAGTATATGACAAAACACCTCTTTATAAAGCCATGCTGTCAAAGTTTTAATCGCGACGTATGCACCTCTGAATACGTCACCGATTAATGGGTCATATGACGAACGCCCCATTAGAAAGCTTTAACCGCTGACCATCCCTGCTAGCATTAAATTTCAACAGAGTTGTGACTAAAACTTGTTTAGCCAGTACATTGAAAATATGTTGTTCTAGACGCACGCTTGCAAGTACTGGCCCCCTGTCTCGCACGCAAACTCGCACACGCACAAAGACACACAGACAGACGTGTACACTCCTTGCAAATGGTATTTAAGAGAATTGTTATTTATTTATGTTGGAATAAAATGACAAAGAAAACTATTTAAAAAAAAAATCAAGCAACAGGGACACTTCGAGGACAACTGAGTTTCCTTTTTATAAAATTTTTGTAATAAAGTTTTAAAAAACTTAAATCGCTAACAAACATCAAATTAAATTCCTTATAGACTGTTTAAACATTCAAATTTATATCAAACATTATAATATTTATGAACTCGCAAAGTAAAGCAAAACAACAGCGTCTATTTCGGGCATTTCAGTCCAAAGAAAGTTAATGACACTTTCTCTCATAACTTCCTTCTCCCTTTTTCTCTTTATGCCTTTTTCTCCTTTCCCCCTTCCATATCAATATATAACTTCCGTTAAGTTAACCGATTTAATGTGTCAATGTCTGGATTTCGTCAAAAAATTTAAATTTGAGAAAATAGAAATTTTACATCTAACTCAATCATGTCTCTCTCCCCCCTCACTTCCTCACTTCGTTAATTTACATATGCTTAGTACTGCCCGTCAAAAGTGTGTATATTTCTTTTCATTTTTCGTTTCAACCTTTGGAAGTAAAGTCTGATGATCCGCGGTCCTTTAATAGGGCTGTGGTGAAATAATTTATTACATGGAACCTTAAAGTGGTCTGTTTTTATTTTTATTTAAATTATATATATATATATATATATATATATATATATATATATATATGTGTGTGTGTGTGTGTGTGTGTGTGTGTGTGTGTGTGTGCATGTTTCATTAAAATAAGACAGACAAGGTATTACGGTTAAGCTTTTTATTTAATTGTTCTTGTGTTCGAACAAGACCTTTCTTTTCTGGACAAAGAGTGTGTAAAAACTCTCCAAATGTTTTATATTTCCGAGCGCTTTCGGCTATACCTTTAGCCATTATCAAGGATGATTCGATTTTTCAGCTTAATTGAATGTGTGCATTATGTGTATGTCTTAGTGTGTAGTAGGGATGTTTTAATTTCCGAATACGGTTAGCACATTGTGGCCTTGTTCGTAGTTAATAGTGTTAAGAGTTGGCTTTTTCTTTTTTATTATTAAAGCTTCCATTATTATGAATCTTTTTTACAGGTGAATGCAGTTAATATATTTGTGTTTTCTACTAGTATGTTTCTAATGGAGTCATATATATATATATATGTATATAATTCTTGTTGAAAATACATCTATACTTTCTCATGAAAATAATAAACATAATCTAACTTGAAGCTATCTATATTAAAAAATTGAGACCTACCTTTAAAATTAATTCTGAATATTGCACAAATGTTTTAAATTGCTTACAGTAGTTAAAAATATCTAGGTTTTAATTAATAGTTTCAAATAATGTTTTTCTTTTCTTTTTTAAATATTTAGACATTTCAATAACTTAGTTACCTCCCTTGACCTTTACACATCTACATGATAAAACTTTAAAATAGTACAATAGCATTTTTCACTTCACGCGTAAGAATTAAATTTTCAGATGGATACAACAATTTTGTCTTAGAAAAATGATGAACAACAATTTTTTTCAAGTAATTCTATTTTGTTTGTCAAACAGGACCATGAATCTGCTCTGAATTGTGAAATAAAAATGCAATAAAACTAAAACATTATTTAATTAGAAAAGCATTTAATTGCTTTTTTATGGAGAAGATATTTGATGTATATCATTGTCTTAAGAATTTTTCTTCGATGAATTATGAATTTTTACAAGAATCGTTTGCATTTTTTCTTTATAATTTTAACGGGGTTTGTTTCTGCGTGTTTTTAATTTCTCTTCATGTTTGATAGTATTTTATGCGTATTGTGTTGTTTTGAATAATACTAATAATTTATTAATACTAATAATTTATTAATACTAATAATTTAATTAATTTATTAATAATAATAATTTATTAATACTAATAGGAATGTATATTCCGAGCCTTCACCTATTGAGCATGGATGGAATTCAAGTGAGCGACTTTCTGTTGTTTAAAAAAATTCAACTTTCAACGCCTCTTGAATAAGGTGAGCTGATAGTGAGAGCGAAACAAACCCCCTTGCAAATGGCTAAAAAGTGGCCGAAGGAGCCTGGGACAAGGGGCAATACGGACAAATTTTGCACTCACTCCCACCAAACGAGAAAATGTAAGATTGCCGGAAAAACTAAATAAAAAAAGATTAAATTTTCCTTGTCTGTCATATTCAACGAATTATATATATACAGTGGGTAGCAAAAGTATTTAACACACCGTTTTTTTAAATAGATTTCACATTAAAAAATTGTTCTGTCTATATTTCTGAGATGCGATATTATGTACACTATTTAAATTATGCGGACTATTGTCCTCATCTTTGTGGCCATATTTATCACAACGTTTCGGCCGTTGAACGCTCCGGACTTCTTCAGGTGGTTGGAATGTCGAGCTGAACCCTTTATTTCACTCGCTGGGGTAGAATTTTCTAGTTCCGCGTGCTATGTCCAATGGATGTCAGTTATCAGTTATCTCCTGTTAATTCACCTCTCCAAGATCTCCACTGCCTTAACCAGATATTGAACTCACAATTCTTTGGGTCCTGTCAATGGATCTAACTAACGCCTTTATCCACTGTGCCATGCGTCCTTAAGGACAAATGGCACAGTGGATAAAAGCGTTGGTTAGATCATTAATGTAATAACTGGTGAAGGCAGTGGAGAACTTGGAGAGGTGAATTAACAGGAGATGACTGATAACTGATGTCCATTAGACATGACATGTGGAACTAGAACAGTCTACACCAGTGAGAGAAATAAAGGGTTCAGTTTGACATTCCAACCACCTGAAGAATGCCCGAGCGTACAACGGCCGAAACGTTGAGGACAATAGTCCAAATAATGCAAATAGTGTAAAATTTATTCAATTTGAATGATACTTACTTCAAATAATTCAATGAACATTCTCTAACTAAACATAAAGGAAAATTGGGAATCATTGTTTTTATGTACTTTTATTTCCGATGTGTTAAATACTTTTGCCCCCACTGTATGTGTGTATATATATATATATATATATATATATATATATATATATATATATATATTATAAATTAATAGATTTAAAATATGGTTTTACCGCTACACAGTGATAACCATGTTTCAGAAATGGAAGCTAAAGCCCCTGAATTTAATTGTGTTATTAAACCAAAGACATTAGTTCCATTTCCTTATCAAGCGAATTTTGGAATTGTGACTCCAAAATTCGCTTGATGAGGAAATGGAACTAATGTCTTTGGTTTAATAACAAAATTAAATTCAGGGGCTTTAGCTTCCATTTCTGAAACATGGTTATCACTGTGTAGCGGTAAAACCATATTTTAAATCTATTAATTTATAATATTAATGCTCTATAAATTTAAATTTACATTGAGCACTATTGTGTAAAAATAAAAATATCTATAAGAACACCGGATTTTATATCTTACTGTTCTTTCCTTTATATATATATATATATATATATATATATATATATATATATATATATATATATATATATAGTCAAACCTAATGAGCCAGACACACCTACCAAGGTTTCACTTAGGCAGATCGACAGACTTTCATGTTCCTAGCTCTTTCTTTTTTTAAAACCTTTTTTTCCTTCGTGATTGATTTGGCTATTGTTAAATCAAGAGTTCGAAGGTTTTTCGACACGAGTATAGTTACCTATATATATATATATATATATATATACTATTAGTTCACCCCCCACAAGATCCAAAGGCCCTACTCAAGGTAGAGGGTTACTGAGTGTCATTGTTGTACTAGAGGTAGAACTAAGAAGTGCGAATTATAAAGACGTGAATGTTGACCCTGCATTCGAATGAATCTTGCTTCTTCTCAAATGAAGGCGAAAAGAATGGGTTTGGTTTACCAGTGGCATGTGAAGGTTTGAACTAGTGAAATTAAGGAATGAAGCTCATTTGGATATCTGTCATGGCGACAGCCAAGAAGTAGTGAGAGGCTAGCAGCGTTTCGTTTGGAGAATAAGGATTACAGGGCGGAGAACAATTCATCACTTCCAAAAAGCGCGTGATCGCTTTTTAACTTTGTAGAGGGGCTAGGGTTAGGGTTTAATATTTTTGTTATAAATTCTCAAGAATAAAAATCGTCCCGGGTATGACGATAAACTACATCCAGCAGCAAGAGCTCTAACCTGGAGATTTTGGGGAGTGTGGAACCACTTCTTAATTGCTGTTGTTCCCATGTTCATCCTGATCCAGCCGTTAGGATCCCGGTGAATAGAAAACGACCTAAACTAGGGTCAAAACATTATGAAAGTATTAAAAAATATGTTTATAGTAAAAATACCAGCAATTATTATCAGTAATACATTTTCATAATCACGTTGAAACATCCGTTCCCGTAAGATCACCAAAGTTAAGCAACGTCGAGCCTGGTCAATACCTAGATGAGTGAATGTTTGAAAATACTAGGTGCTGTAAGTTTGGATATGTGGGTGGTGCGAGGGATAATGGCTAGGAATTTTTAATCGGAGAGCCGAGTTCAAATTCCACTTGGGTTCGTTGTATTCACTTACAAGCAAATACCATTGGAAAAGGTAATAAAAAAAGCACCTCTTCACACCTCACCCGTGGGTTAACTAGTACGATTGTACCACTAGAAACATTATAATTTCCAACAAATAAATAATTAAAATTGCGTACAAAATGTTTAGATTTTGGCTTTAAATTTCATATAGAGGTTGATATGCAAAAAAAAAACCCAATGAACCCTCAATATATTTTTGAATAAAATTACCAAAGCTCCCAAGAAAATTAAATTTCGGCATTCAATGACCCATATGGAGCTGATGTGCCGTTGAACAAATAAACCAAATCAAAAATCAAGAATAAAAACGGATGAATTCACTTACATAATGTGATTAGGTTTCATTACAATTCTAATCATCGCCTTTTAAAACAATAAACATTGCTGAGGAGTAAAGGTAGTTAAAATAATAGCGGTGTCAAGGAAAAATCCGTCCTTTTATCAATCCGTTTTCTTGCGGACACGAAGGTCCAAGTTTGCCCAGTTTTCTTTCTATATTAGCCATCAATATAGCTGAATAAGATTATGTTGTTGTTACGATTGTACCCACCAGAAATATGTACAACTCGTTCGCCTAGGATTGCCTCGCTATATAGGTTAAATAAATACGGTCAGTAGACGCATCCATGTGTTAGTTTTCTTCTTCAGTACCTGTTTGTTTATTGCTGTGTTTGTGCATTTTCTCTCGGTACCAGAGTTCTAAGGTCACGCATAAACCAGGACGTCGAATATTGTTTTTCATAAAAGACACACCTGCCTTAGTCAACAGTGTGATGTAACAAGTTAGTACACTCCTTACATCTTGGCATTCAACAATGCATAGATAACATCATTATCTTCTTAACCCACTTTGTTCATATTCATTTCACCCACTCTAGTTCTCCCTCTCATTCTATCTATCTATCTATCACAGACGGTTCATATCTATCTATCTATCTATCTATCTATCTATCTATCTATCTATCTATCTATCACAGACGGTTCATATCTATCTATCTATCTATCTATCTATCTATCTATCTATCTATCTATCTATCTATCTATCTATCTACACACAAACATATACGAACTTACGGCCATATCACGTCGAAACACCGGCTCAGCAAAATGGAGACAAAAAGCAAATATATACTTAACATCAGGGAGAGACAGTTGAAAATTCTAGGGCATATAATGAGGAAAGAGGGTTTGGAAAATGTTATACTCGCATGGCAGATTGAGGGCAACAAAAACAACACACAATCTACCTAGCGTGCTAGAGAAAATGTGACACAAGGCTAAGTTTAAAATGGGAGTCGGACATGCAGCATAGGCTAAAAATAGTTCAGTCTCATCGGTACTTACCTTTCGGGGGCTCTTCGCCCAGAACAACGGTATTGACTGGAGAGACCCCACTTCCCCTGTTTATTATGTTCATTATGGCGTCTTTTACAAACACTGTAATTCTACATTGTTTATATGCGGTCTATTTTCTTACCTTTGTTATTATCTCGACTTTTCGTACGTTTGATCTGCGATCTTCGTCATGTGTATATCAACCCGATTAACCACCAGGAAAAATTCTATATCAACGGTCCTCATGAAGCTTGCCAAGACGAGTTTCAAGTTTGAGGAGATACGATAAGATTTGACCTGGTGAGGAATGGGCTCTGTCAGGTCTACTTGCCCACAATACGTTACGCACGGCTTTTAACTTAGATATATACAGGGAGCTTGTCAACTGCTCAGGTGCACAAAGACTTTACGACCACAGCCGTCATGGGGCTGAAGACAATGAGAAAAACTTAAAAGGCAACAAACTTGCGCTGGAAATAATCTCACACTGGAAGAAATACTATTATAAACAAACACCCATTACAGTGGCTGGTGGCCATTTTCGCTATGACCACCGAAAACAAGTGGATCATTGCTTGCTTTTTGAAGAACAGACTAATTCCATAGACGACATTGAAGATGACGGAAACATCTAGATCAAACACCTCCATTACAATGTCTGGTGGTCTTTTTTTTTCCGGAGCTACCAAAAAATGTGAACTTTATCTCTGCTTTCTTTTTTGAAGAACAGACCAACTCTATAGGGTAGCGGACTGAGGGCTCGAAGAGCCGAAATCGACATCCAGTCGAATCCATTTACATTCACTTACGTGCTAATACCCTTGGGAAAGGTGTGAATCCTCTTCTTCACCCTCGAACTATGGGTAAATAGCAGAACAGACGGGGTTCTATATCCTTGGATGGCAACTGGTTTAGCAGAAGGGCAACTCTGAATTCAAAACCTGCGGAAGGTCGTTTGGGGACCTTGTGGCACGGAGTGCATCAGGTCTCTGTATTCGACCCTTCAAAAAGTGTAGTTGGTTCTGTACAAAGCCTTTACGACCATAATCAAATCATATGTGCTGGTGTCTGACTGTCGGTTCCTAGAAACTGTGTTGCTGACCCTCATACATTGAATGCAACGGAAGCGTCCACCATATATGTATATATATATATATATATATGATGGACTCTCCCGTCGAACTCGACGTATGAGGGTCAGGCAGATCAGATCCCAGAAACTGAAAGCCCGACACATGAGATTTGATTATAGTGGTGAAGGCTTTGTGCAGGGCCATCCACACTTTTTGGAGGGACGAATACAGGGACCTGGTGCAGCGAATGCCACAAGGTCCCCAAACGACTCTCCACAGGTTTTGAATTCAGAGTTGTCCTTCTCCTAGACCAGTTGCCATCCAAATATATATATATATATATATATTTCTAAAGAAATTATTGGATTTATTGTGATTAATGTAAACGTTATTAAAATGGATACTTCGTATTTGAGATAGACGCCCCATTATTAGCCGGAGAACGCATTTTCTCTACTATGATTTCTCAAAAGCGCAGATCAATCGACGAAAGACACACTCTTTAATAGATAAAAGTGGGGCGTCTATTTTAGACATCAAGTATTCAGTATAATAACGATTGATGTAATAAAATGGCGGATTAAAAATAAATCTATTAATTCTTTAGGAAATGATTTGTTTGCGTTTCGGATATGAAACTCAGCACATATGAAACTTTCTAGAAAATAATATGAACGAAGAGGATTTGTTTTTCTTGAAAATGGAAAATAGAGCTTTGCTTGCTGTGACGTTCTTCATGGCCGAGCGGTGAGGCACACTGGATCAAACTCTGGTTTCCCTTTCCGGGAATAGATTTTCTTTACTGAGATTTCTCGAATTCTTAGTACATTTTAGTCTCTTCTTAGTATTTCTTAGTTTCTTTTTAATACGTTTTAGTTCCTTTTTATTACTTTTAGTTTCTTCGTAGTATTTTTTGTTCATTCTTATTACATTTAAGTTTCTTTTTATTATTTCTTAGTTTCTTCTTAGTACATTTTAATTCATTCTTCTTGTTTTAGTTTCTTCTTAGTACTTTTAGTTTCCTCGTAGTATTTCTTAGTTTCGTAGTAAATTCCAGCGATGGTTTATTCGATTTAGAATCTTAAGCACGAAGCTACCCTTTGGTTCTAGACAACCATCTTCAACCGTCAATCAAAATTGTACATCAAATATTACGTTTTAACATCGTTTAGATCAGTTATTTTTTTTTAAACAGCATGTTTTTTCGTGACGCAGTCGATCATAAATCACCACAGATTCCTTTGCTTTATTATCTATGAATTGCCATTCCTTCTTGGGGAAGATAGTGGGTTGGTTTCCTCTTGCCTTCTCTGCGGTTTTGGAATTCAGAGTTTTCCTTCACTTAGACTGGTTACCACCCAAGGCTAGAGATTCAAGTCTACCCTACGATTTAACACGTAGCTGGGAGAAGATGGTTTCATACATTAGCAAATTTGTGCGAAAGTAAATGCGTTAGCACTGTCCACAGTTTGAACCCGGATCGCCGACCCCACTTCTCGCGCCGACCAACGTTCCTCCACAGAGCAGGGTTTTTTTTTTAATATTATGTTTAAAATATAGTTACTCTCACATGTTTAAATAACAGTGACTCCTGAGATTCACAGTTTTTCTCACTGATGTTAAAGGACCTGAACTTCCCTTAATAGATTTTCTCCTCTGGTGTAGGCTGTTGTCAAGCTCCATTCTTCTTTTATGTGCTGGGTCCCTTCAGAACGTAGGCGGTCATGGCCCTCCACATCCTCCTATCCATTGTTGCTCTTAATAAGATTTGTCTTTTTGTTATTTCTCACAGATCCTATTCTGCCAACCATTTGCTTAAGCCCGTTAAGTATGTCACGCGTTGCTTTCCGCTGACCCTCTTTCCTCGATCCGTCCCGTGAGTATCAGATTTTCCAAGCACTCTTTCCTCATTACGTGCTTCAAAAATTTCAAATACGTCTTCCTGGTGTTAAGTATAAGTTTCCTTTTTGCTTCTATTCTCTCCAAAAACCTTGTCGTGGCTCACATGTTCGGCCTATGGTATCCTTAACATCTTTCTGTAGAAACACATTTCTGTCGACTCTCTTCTTCATCTTTGAGGAGATTATCCAGCAGGATGTCAGATATCGTACCTAAATGTCACCGCCATGTCGGCCGCGGCTTCCAAATGCGCTGACTGAACGTCTGTAGTGGGGTAAGAGGCGCCCTGGGTATGACGATAAAATACATCCAGCAGCAAGGCCTCTGATCAGGAATATTTGAGAAGCATGTAACTACTTCTTAATTGCTGTTGGTCCAAGGTCCACCCTCTTAGGGCTCCAGCTATGGGCAAATAGTTAACCCCCAAACTCTGAGCAAAACACTATGAAAGTGTAAAAATAGGGTTTTATAGTAGAAAATGCCAGCAATACATTTTTGAAAAAAAAATTATTACCACCAAAAAATTGTTGGAAAATAAAATGATTACTAGCAATATATTTTTCCGAAAAAATTATTGCTAGCAAAACATTTTTGAAAAGAAATAAAATTATTACCAGCAATATATATTTGGAAAAAAATATTGCCAACAATATATTTTGGAAAAAAATAAATTATTACCAGCCATACATTTTTGAAAAAAATATTACCAGCAATACATTTATGAAAAGAAGGAAATTATTACCAGTAAAGCAGTTTTGAAAAAACAATTACCAGCAGCACATTTAGGAAAAAACATATTGCCAGTAATACATATAAAAAAATTATTACCAGCAATACATTTTTGAAAAAAATAAATTATTACCAGCCATACAATTTTGAAAAATAATATTACCAGCAATACATTTAAAAAAATATTACCAGCAATGCATTTTTGAAAAATAAATTATTACCAGCAAAACATTTTTGAAACAAAATTATTACCAGCAATATATATTTTTTTTTAATTTTCTAATATTTAAAAAAAATTTTTTTTTTTTAATATTGGTGACTTTACAAAGAAAACATTCTATTCATACTAAACTATTGTAAAAATCTTATCACTGAGATTGATATGTCATACAACAAAACAAAACAAAACAAACGAAAACATTAAATGTCACACATTTTATTGTCTCTCGGGAGTCAGAAGAATCGTGGTGGGTGTTATTGATCAGTTGAATCACGGAAGTTAGCGTTGGAAATGTCGAGACGAGAGACGAGTGCCTCAGTACAGTGGGTCCGAATGCAGTGTCAGTAATCGAAAGCACTCGAAAAGATCCTCAAGGGAACGCAAACGCAAAAGTATTGCTGCAATGGGCATCGTCAATGGAAGACCATGTTAAAAAAAAAGACGAGGTTATAAAGTGATGAGTATTGGTTCAAAAGGGTCAAGTGTTCCTTTGTCCAGTCGTGAACTTTTCAATCAATTCTCTCTCTTACTTACTCTCTCTCACTCTCTCACTCTCACGTCTTCTCGCTTTCTGTCTCTCACTCACTATCGTGTAAGAACTTTAAATCACCCCCAGATTTGTCTTAAAATGATCCTTCCTTATGGGGGGTGGATTGTTCTTTGGATATCTTTCTCTTCCTTTCATCACCCCTCTTATTCTCTCCCACGCTCCCTCTCTCTATCACTATCTATCCGTCTCTCTGTTCCTCATTTTCTTTCGATTTATCCCTCCCTCTCTCTCTCTCTCTCTCTCTCTCTCTCTCTCTCTCTCTCTCTCTCTCTCTCTCTCTACTGTAGGAAATTTTGTTTGAAAATATTCCCTTTCTTGGTATTTATTCTTTAGATCTCTTTTTGCTCCAGTCAATCTCTCTCCGTTTTTCTCTCTCGTTAACTCACTATCTACCTGTCCTCTCTCTCTCTCCCTCTCTCTCTCTCTCTCTCTCTCTCTCTCTCTCTCTATATATATATATATATATATATATATATATATATATATATATATATATATATATATATATATCTTGCCTACGAACATTTGTTCGTATAGTCTCCGTCTATTTATCTCTCTACTCTTTCCCCTCTGTGCGTCAACATTCATTTCTTTGATATGAATTTGTCTTTCTTACTCTAATAGGATCTTTCGTCCAATGACTACACTCAATATTTGGGATTATTCTTTAGATCTATCCCTCTTTCTTTCCATGTCGGTCATCATGTCACTTTCTCTATCTATCTATCTATCTATCTATCTATCTATCTATCTATCTATCTATCTATATACATATATATATATATATATATATATATATATATATATATATATTATAATAATATTTTTAGTTTTTAAAAATATGATTCCTTCGCTACATAAGAGTTCTCATGTTTCAAAAGCGAGAGCCGAGACCCCTAACATAATTTTTTAAGTTATGTAGAGTTAAGGTGTCTGGACCCGCTTCCTTGTCAAGCGAGAATATATATATATATATATATATATATTGTCATCCACAGACAGACTGTTTCGCTGTATCACACAGCTCATCAATGTGGCTAGACGTCCGGTTGCCTCTAGCTAGGATCGAAACCCGACTGAATTGGCGTCAGTCGGGGATCTATCTATCTAATCTTTTCATACATATCTACTTATCTCTCGATTTATTTAACTGTTTGTGTAGATCAATATCGATCTCTATTCATAATTATTTGAATTTTTTCATCTATATAGAAACCCCTTCCTATCTATCTATCTATCTATCTATCTATCTATCTATCTTCATATCTATCTTAATCTTTTCAGACACATCTATCAATTTTTTTATCTATCTTTATCTTTTCAAACATATCTAACTTAATCTTATCATATTTAACTATCTTAATCTTTTCATACCTGTGTATCTATCTATCTCTCGATTTATTTGACTGTTTTTCTAGATCGATATCTATCTCTGTTCATATGTTTGAATTCATTCTTATCTATCTATCTATCTATCTATCTATCTATCTATGCCAGTCTTTTCATTATCTATCTATCTATCTATCTATCTATCTATCTATCTATCTATTCCAGTCTTTTCATTATCTATCTCTCTATCTATCTATCTATCTTTTTCTGTTTATAATTTATGTCCTTGTATTTGTCATCTTTTTTCTTCTTTAATCCTTTTCTTTTTTTCTTTTTTTTCTTCTTTTATACATATTTGGCTACAGAACAAAGAAATTTTTTTTTAAATATTTTTTTATTTATTTTCGCTTTGCTTCGCAACATTTTCCTTTTTTCCAGGTCGAGGTTGGACATTAATTATCAAAGCTCTTCTGTTCGTTTTAGACTTACTGAAGCCATTATCAAAGATCTTTGTGTCAATTAATAAAACTGACAATCACAATCCATTGTTGATTCTTATGCTAACTCTGTCTCTATAAATAACCACTCAAGCAGTTTGAAATTCTCTGGCGTTTACGCGAATCGACAGACATCGTAAGAAGGTCGGAGTGCACATCGGCGAAAACGTTTTGATAGTGTTGTGGTAGGATCCACTTAATTTGCATAGTGGAGTACCGACGATATAAATATGGTTGGTACCGGGAAGACAGGGAGGCGAATCAAGAGATTCAACTAGAGACTCTGCCCGACTGCGACTTAGTCAACACATTCTCCAGGAACGGTCTTCCCAGGAATATACAAAAGACTATATGTAAATATTGTGTACACTTTCTTGTTTCAATACATTTTGTTCTAAGTACATTTTGTGTTTGCATTATTATTCCATGCATTAGTCAAGTTTCAACCATACGGGAAAAAAAAGAATTAATAATTGAGTTTTCAACAATTGGGACAAATCATTGAAGAACCCAGGCTGAAAAAAAATTATTAATTAAAATCCACCATTTAACGTAACGACGAAGGATTCTGAATTTCTTGATATGTAGAACTCGTTAAAGGACGACTAAGCATAAAGGAACGTTCACTCAGAAAAATTTGAAAGGTGTCGTAAAAGAATAACGGTGATTTTAAATTGAAAAATTATCTACAACGAGACACCCGCTAGAAAGAAAAAAAATTGGCCGACTAAAAAACATGCATGGAATTAAAAGGCGCACAAATACACCGTGTCGACTTTGAAAGGTAACGAACTTTAAAAAATTATTTTTTTTGTTTGTTCAACAATATAGTGATAAATTACCTCTGATAATAAAAATTAGAAGTTGTCATTAAAATACGTGAACAGAAGTCGAAAACGAAAAAAAAAAGTCCGACGGTCTCTGTTCACAAAAAAAAAAAATACCAAAGTTGATTATCACGGGCGCGAATGTAAAAGCAAGACATAAAATTAAAAAGTCGTACTTTGTTTCGATTTTTTGGTCAGCTTATATGATATCCGTGGATACACAAATTAAAAGTATAGTCGTTGTTGCATGAACACTATCAGCTAAAAATGGATGAATTATCCAAAGCCATATCACAGTTTGCCTTATTAATAAGGGAACAACAATATCAAGAAAAGCAATATGAAAGACAGCAAAAATATCAAGAAAAGCAAGATGAAAGACAGCAAAAATATCAAGAAAAGCAAGATGAAAGACAGCAAAAATATCAAGAACAGCAAGAGGAAAGACTTTTAGAAATTTAAAAGTTAACACTGGAGAAATTAAACAACTATCAGGCAAATGAAGGAAATTCTTCATATTCTAATAACACCATATTTAATTCGCTGGAAACTTTCAACTATGTGCCAGACGAAGAAAAAACGTTTGAAGCGTACTTTAAACGATATGAAGATATTTTCTACACAGACTGTGAAAACTGGTCGAATTCAAGAAAAGTCAGTCTATTACTAAGAAGGCTAGGTACAGCAGAACATAGCAAATTTGTAGATTTTATTCTACCGAGAAAAACAACTGAATTGGAATTCTCGGAAACAGTGAAATTGCTAAAAGAGCTGTTTGGAGCAAATATGTCGCTTTGGCATAAGCGATGGTTATGCATGAATGTCTCTAAATCCGACGATCAGGATTACTTAACATATGCATCTATAGTGAATAGACATTGTGACAATTTCAGATTGGCAGAGATTACGGTTGAAGAATTCAAGTGTTTAATTTTTGCTCAAGGACTGGTATCCAGTAAGAGTGCCGAAATAAGACGTAGAGTTTTGTCTAAACTCGAATCTGAACAAAACCTTACCCTGCAAAAGTTAGCAGAGGAGTGTCAACGGGCCGTAAGTTTAAAGAAAGAGTCTCAAAAAATCGAAGAAACTGGCATTGCTTATATTAAAAAAATTAAAAAAACAGTCAAAATACCCATCAGCAAAAAATTGGAGTAAAAATTCGGCGTATTTTAAAAATAGACAAGAAAAATTAAATAAAAAGAACGAGGATGGAAAAAAGGTCCCACCATATAATTGCAGACGTTGTAACGAAAGACACTGGGAGGTAAATTGCCCATATAGGAATAAGAAATGTTTCGTGTGCCACAAGAATGGTCACAAAGGATCGTGTTGTAAAACGAAAAAATTCATTAGCCGAATTAGACAAACAAATTCGAATATCAAATCAGAGAGAGATTTGAGGAAATATGTGACGACTGAAATATTTAAAAAGAATATCAAATTTCAACTCGATTCGGGTTCAGATTTAACAATAATGAACTATAAAACATGGAAAATTTTAAAAAGGCCTACAATAATGAAGTCAACGAAACTCGCTCGAACGGTAACTGGAAAGGAAATTAACTTCGAAGGCGAGGTTGTACTTCCCATGAAATTGAACGGGATCGTTAAAAAAATAAAAGTTTTCATTCTGAAAAATGGAGAAAACTTGATAGGTACAGATTTTATTGAAACATTCGAATTGTGGGATAAACCGTTAAACTCATTCTGAAGAAAAGTAGAAAGTAATACGCAAACAAGACAGGACATTAAAGATGAATTAAAGAAAAAGTTTCCGGAAACCTTCACACCTGGTCTTGGAAGATGTAACAAGTTTGAAGCTAAATTTGAATTAAAGGAAAATACTATACCAATTTTTAAAAAGAAACGTAACGTGCCTTTCGCAAGTGTAGAGAAAGTTAACGAAGAACTTGATAGGTTGGAAAAAATGGGAATTATTTCAAAAGTAGAATCTAATTCATGGGCTGCGCCGATTGTGTATATAAAAAAGAAATCAAACCAAATCAGAGTCTGCGTTGATTTTTCGACAGGGTTGAACTCGGTAGTTAAGGACTACCATTACCCGTTACCGAGTCCGGAGGAGATTTTTAACAAGCTAAATGGTGGAGTGATATTTTCAAAAATCGACTTATCAGATGCCTATCTCCAAATTCCCGTCGAAGAGGAATGTTCGAAGTTACTAGGGATAAACACGCATAGACGTTTATTCAAGTACAACAGGCTTCCTTTTGGTATTAAAGTGGCCATTTTTCAACAAGCTATGGACGTCATGTTGAATGATTTAGACTTTGCGTGTGCCTACTTAGATGACATCATAGTAAGGAGTGCAAACGTCGCCGAACATCGAGAGCACCTCAATCAAGTATTTAAAAAGATTCAGGACTTTGGATTTAAAGTCAAAGAATCAAAGTGCGAATATGGTTTGGAGGAAATTAAGTATTTAGGTCACATAATCAACAGAAATGGCAGATTTCCAGATCCGGAAAGGTCCATTGCGATTAGAGACATGCCGACGCCCACTAATGTGGCGACGCTACAGAGTTTTCTGGGGCTCGCAAACTATTATCAAGCGTTCATTAAAGGAATGTACAATCTAAGAGCTCCGTTGAATGAACTACTAAAAAAAGACAAGGCATGGGAATGGACGGTAGAATGTCAGAAAGCCTTTGATGAAATAAAGAAAATGCTTACGTCCGACCTCTTTTTAACCCATTACAATCCAAAACTTGATACTGTAGTGGCAAGTGACGCTAGTTCATACGGGGTAGGAGCGTGTATTCAACACATAATGCCAGATGGTTCTAGAAAACCAATTGCACATGCTTCGAGAGCATTACTCCCAGGAGAACGAAGTTACTCACAGGTAGAAAAGTAGGCGCTGAGTATCATTTTTGCCATAACAAAATTTCATAGATACATCTACGGCAGACATTTCATGTTAGAAACGGATCATAAACCTCTGATCACTATTTTTGGTTCAAAGAAAGGGTTACCCGTTTATACGGCAAATCGACTGTTAAGATGGGGAACCATTCTTCTTAATTATGATTTTCACATAAAGCACCTATCATCCAAAAATATAATTCATGCGGATACTTTATCAAGACTCGTACCGAGTCAAGAAGAAAGATTCGAAGAATCAATTATTGCAAATATCAGAGCAGATTATGAGGTGAAAAGCATGGTAAACAACATTGTAAGAGAGCTACCGGTTACATCAAAGGAAATCAAAAAAGATGCTGAAAGCGATGATTTCATTTTAGAAATAAAATCAAAATGGTAGCAAATGACCAAAAAGTGCAGGAGATTTATTCAATATGTGACGGAATTTTATTATATGGTGAGAGAGTAGTAGTACCAAAAAAGTTGCAGAAAAGAATCCTACGGGACTTTCATATGAGTCACCCGGGGATTAATAGAACAAAAAGCTTAATGCGAAGCTTTGTATATTGGAAAGGAATGGATGTGGATATCGAAAACATGGTTCATCGATGTAAAGGGTGTGCGTTAGCAGCTAAGGCACCACCTATAGTACACAAACCATGGCCAAAGACGGATCATCCGTGGACAAGATTACACATTGATTTCGCTGGTCCAGTAGAAGATTATTACTACTTAATAGTGGTAGATAGTTTTACAAAATGGCCGGAAGTACTACGCTGCAAAAAGCCTACGTCCAATACCACAACAACTTTTTTGCATGAACTATTTGCACGGTTCGGTGTGCCAGAGTGTATTGTGAGTGACAATGGTACACAATTCACTTCTGAAGAGTTTAAGGAATTTTGTGAGTTATATCAAATTAACCACATAACGACGCCGCCGTATCATCCGAGATCCAATGGACTCGCAGAAAGATTTGTCGATACGTTAAAGCGCGCTCTGAAGAAAGCCTCAGGAGTTCCAACGGAAAAGGCGCTTCAGCAATTCCTACAAGTATACAGAATCACGCCAAACCAGAGAACACAATCAAACATGGCACCAGCTGAACTAATGTTCGCTAGGAAAATTAAGTCAGTGTTTGACAAGCTTTTGCCAGGAAAAAATACAGTAAAGAATACTATGTATACAGCTAGAAAAAGATACACCGCTGGAGAGAAGGTGTTTTTCAAGTGCTACAGAAAAAACGTTGAGTTCTGGGAGCGAGGCATAGTGGACAAGAGAATCGGTGACCTGATTTACATAATTAAAGGGCCGAAGAATACTCATAAAAGGCACCAGAACCAACTTAAAAAATGTTACGTTCCAGAGAAAGTATAACGGATGAGGAGGAAGATCCCATTGATGTAATGTATGATATTTTTCAAGTAGAACCTCCGCAGAGTGCTCCTGAACCGAGGAGATCCGGTAGGAAACGAAAGTTCACGGACCCATTGGACGTGAATCCAAAACGGAAAAGATATTAAAATTAAGCAGATTTACATATACATAGGAAGTATGCAAATGGGATCTACAAAGAAATAACCATAATCATCATCCCATATAGGAAGTCAGTTGAAATCCAAAAGGGATTCCAAGGCTTGGGAGGGAGGGTGTTGTGGTAGAATCCACCTAATTTGCATAGTGGAGTACCGACGATATAAATATGGTTGGTACCGGGAAGACAGGGAGGCGAATCAAGAGATTCAACTAGAGACTCTGCCCGACTGCGACTTAGTCAACACATTCTCCAGGAACGGTCTTCCCAGGAATATACAAAAGACTATATGTAAATATTGTGTACACTTTCTTGTTTCAATACATTTTGTTCTAAGTACATTTTGTGTTTGCATTATTATTCCATAGTCAAGTTTCAACAGATAGTAACAGCAAAAATGAGGCTGGTAATCAACATGTAGTAATATAAATAATGATAACTCTTTATGTAAGAAATCCAAACAGAAAAGAAGCAAATTTATATTACAGCTGTTAGAATGCGATATAAAACGATCTTTTGTGAGCAAACTAAACGCTTCTTTTGTCATCTACTGCAGAATTATATTTTGACCAAAATTTACTTTCGCAAATAAGCAGTCTAATTCAGAGACGATTTTTTTTTTTAAATGTTAGTGGGATATTTAGATTTTCTGATTTTAGGCATATGTGGAGATAATTCTTTTTTTGTTTTGTTTCAGAAACTTGTTTTACTTAGATAATTTCATTTACGCTTTTAACTGCAATATTAAAAGGTTTGGTTCGAAATTCCAATCACCTGAAGAAGGCTGGAGTATACAACAGCTGAAACATTGTGAATATAGCAATGAAGATGAGGATAACAGTTCGAATAATGTAAATCATGTAAAAGTGAAGGGAATACATGATCGAGAGAAGGAGAGAATACAAGGGCAACAAAGAGAGAGAGAGAGAGGAATACAAGGACAACACAGAGAGCAAGAGAGAGAAAAATACTAGAGCAAGAGAGAGAGAGAGAGAGATGAATTTATATAGCTACAAGCTAGCAGCCATACCAGCTAGTCAATAAGAAAAAGCGTTCAATTACAATGGAGCAAAAACAGCATCACGTTTAGATGTATCAGAGTCTATCTTCAATTAGTTAAGTAATTCAGTTAAGTGTTTTCATTAAAAACATTTTGAATTAATGCAGTTACTGATACAACAGAAGTAGTCTGCATTTATTCAGTCAAAGTTAATCGAGGACATGAAGGGGTAAAACAGGCAACATGAAGACCCACTTCAGACCACAATTATTTTGGATTTTATGAAATTCAGTTTGTCAGTGTGCTACCAGGGATGTAAAAGAAGATACATTTATAAAGCAATTGTTAAGTTTGATGAAAATTAGTTGAAAGCTCAACGAAAATTAAGAAAGAAACCAGAAAAAATCTCCATTCTTTGCTATTTACGCGGGTTTTCACTATATGCGTGGACTCATTTAAAACAATCAACTTATTGCTGCTTACAATTGAGTGAAGTTTGTATTAGATTTCTTGAGAATTGAGGGAGGTTGTAGAACCCAGTCTGTCCTGCTATTTACCCATGACTGTAGGGAGGAGAGTATTCACACCTTTCCCAAGGGTATTAGCACGTAAGTGAATGTAATGGATTCGACTGGAATTCCTCAAACCAAGCCGCTATCCATTACTCCACCGTGCCTCCTTTATATATATATATATATATATATATATATATATATATATATATATATATATATATATATATATATGTAGAGAGAGAGAGAGAGAGGGGGGGAGAGATTCACAAATTACAGTTTCTGTCAAAAGCTAATGATGGTAAATGTACAAAGAAAAAAGTAATAAATTATTTCCTAGTAGCGTCACGAGTCCTGTGGCTCATAAGGAACGTCAGTTTGTTACATGTACTGTAACAACAGCAGCAGAAGTGTTTCTCGGGCAGAAGACTCTTGCTGAGCCCATCTTTAGGCTGGTTTTAAGAATTAAGAGTTTTCCTTCTTCTTGACGAGTTGCCACCGTAAGGCAAGCGAGTTCGTTCAAGCCCTGCTGTAAACGCCAGGGAAAGAGGATATATACCCATACCTTTCTCACGGTTAGTTGTGCGAAAGGTCTCATCAATTTATAGTTGATCTCGCTAGATGTAACCGCAGATTCTATATTAACTGTTTCTTTAATCGCACCTCTCGCTTGTGGAACTCACTTTCCATTCCCTGCTTTCCAGACAAATTTAATCCGCAAAAAAATTTAAGTGCAATGTCAATCGCTATGTACTGTCCTCCTGATTACTCTTCCTATGTTCTCGATCTTTAGCAATGTTCCTAAGTATTTCTTAATTGTTTCTTACACCCAGTAACCCCTTGCATCTCAGTGGCTTTACTGCCTTCCTTGGGGGGGGACACGGTTTTAAAAAAAAGAAGCTACCCTTAGAATAATAAAATTAGACTAACCGATTGTACGATTTGTACAACAAACAAAAACGAACACCTGTTACACTCAGCATTCCTTAACCACCTGACAAAAAGTAGCTATCATACATTTCAAAGGAGCGCCCAGGTAACAAGAGCCTGTGGGTAATTTAGTCTATGTATGAAGAGCTGCTTGTGAGTGCCAGGTTGTAGTGGAGGTTTTTTTCTTCTTCTCATAGGGACCCTTATCTATTTGGATTCCTTCAATGACCTACTTGCCGTCTTTGAATCTTTCATTTCTCAAATATACAAGCAGCAGTTTCTTTTGTTTTTAACGATAAAGATGAACATTCAATGAAAATAAAAAGATTTCTCGTCACGCTTAATGAATAGCGTAAAGAAATTAAAAAAAATAATACCGTGCACCTGTTACACTCGACTTCTATTAGTAACCTGCGAAGCATAACAATAAGCCCACGTGTGTGTGGACAATCGTGGCTCTCCACAACTTCCCGCATTTTTTACTGCTCCAAGATATCTTTAACGTTTCAACATCCCTCTTTGTCTGTCTTGCTTGCCATTCACAAAAATCGTTAACTTATTTAATATTTTTTCTCCGTATTTCTGTGATTCTGTAATTATTTACACTATTTATATTGTTCCGATTGTCGTTCTCATCTTTGTTGCCATATTCACGACGTTTCGGCCGTTGTACGTTCCGGCCTTCTTCAGGTGGAACTAAAACAATCTTACCCCAATGGACGAAATAATGGGTTCATTTCGAAATTCCAATCACCTGAAAAAAGGCCGGAGCGTACAACGGCCGAAACGTCGTGAATATGGCAACAAAGATGAGGACAACTGTCCGAACAACGTAAATTGTGTAAATATTTATTAATCGTTTAGCTCTATTTTTCTTGTTTTATGTCTTGTGAGTGTTAAATTCTCCAAGTACTCTTTCCTCGTTAGGTATTCCAGAAGTTTCGCCTGTTTCTTTCTGATTGCTAATATAAGGTGTTCTTATATTCCTCTTGTTGCTTCCATATTTTGTCTATAGTATTCCTAGAATTCGTCAGTGGAACCACGTCTCTGCCTCTTCAAGTTTCTTTTTCTTCTGTGGGAAAACGGTCAAGAATTTCATGTATTATAGTGTATGTAACAGAGAAAGTTTATTTATTTATTTATTTTTGCCTTTCGTGTCTGCAATCATTGCTATCTACTTCCTGTATTATAGTTTTTTTGGTGGGGTGGGGTTTGCCTTTTAGGGTCGATTTTCCGGTTCCTTCTAATTCAATTCTATACTCGTATCGTCAAAACTCTGAGTAGTCTCTTGCGTCTTAGTGGTGTTATCCCCTTGCTTGGGGTGAAGTGATTAAAAAATCAGTTTAGGTAGAGTAATGGATAGCGGCTCGGAATGGGGAATCGGAGAGCCGAGTTCGAATTCCAGTCTATTCACTTACATGCTAATACACTTTGGAAAGGTATGAATCTTCTTCTTCTCCCCCAGATATGGGTAAATAACAGGACACACCTGGTTCTATAGCCCTGGTCTGGTCTGCCGCAGAAAGAAATGGCAATCTACTGCGGGAAAAAATATGCCTCGTCAGATCGAAAGATACATGATCGCCTATGTGTGTATCGCGCATGGCACATAAGTGACTGACTGACATCCTATGTTTTATAATAAACTTGCGGTTTTCGTCCGATCACCGAAGTCAAGCAACGTCGAGCCTGGTCAGTATCTAGATGGGAGACCAATACCAGTGTTATTGATATATTGGGTTGGTCAAAAAATTCGTTCGGCTTTAATAAAGTAAATTTTCTACTTAATGAGCGTACGAACTTCTTAGCCATCCCAACATTACTGCAAACGTAGGTGTGGTGGGTGACAAAGACCTATATGAACTATTAGGAGAATTCAATCTATTTGGAAAAGATGTTACCGTAATTCAAACGTTATACTAGGAGCTCACCGCCTGCATACGGATAGAAAATGAATTCACTAGCTACACAAAGATTCCTTGATATGACGATAAACTACACCTGGTGGTAAGACCTATGGTCGGGAGGTTTTGAGGAGCGTGGAACTATCTCTTAATTGTTGTTGTTCTTAGGTTCACCCTGACCGGGGTGGTAGCAGCTGTTAGGGTCCCAGGTATTGGGAGATAGTGGACCCTCGAACGAAAATGAAATACTATGTATAAAACTATATTTTACAGTAAAAATACTAGTAATACTGTTTATATTAAAAACTTACCAACAATACATTTTATTTTTAGTTGTAATTGCGTTTCAATTTATATTTACTTGAAGCCATAAAATCTGTTCAAATTATTTCGATTTTGGCATTAAATAACCCATAGTGGTTGATATGCCGCGAAAAATCAACCAACCAAGCTACACAAAAGATCTATGAGACAAGGGTGTGTCTTCTCCACAAATCTATTTAACCTCTACTGCGACGCTCTTCTAAGGGAACTGGAAACACTACTAGGTTTTATTATCAGTAGGCGTAATCTTAACAATATGTGATACGCAGGTAACATTATGATAATGGCCGAGGCGAAAAGAAACTAACAGAGCCTTACGAGCCCCTGTTGTTAGCGCAGTAGAAGAAAGCGAGAAAAGGTGAGTAAACCATCATCTGCAGGAAGACAGAAATTATGGGCATCAGAAAGAGACAATGTCCAAGATGCGAGTTACGAATTGTGGATATACACATCCAGCCAGCACAGAAGTGTAAATATCTGCGAAGTGTTTTAACATATGATGGAAAATGCAACACTGAGATCCGAATACACGTTAAATTACGGAAAAATATTCGCTTGAAACAAGAAACAACGCAAAAATATTCACTAGAAACAAGAAACAACGCAAAAATATTCACTAGAAACAAGAAACAGCGGAAAATATTCACTAGAAACAAGAAACAAAGGAAAAAATATTCGCTAGAAACAAGAAACAACGGAAAAATATTCACTAGAAAAAAGAAACAAAGGAACAAATATTCACTAGAAACAACGGAAAAATATTCACAGGAAACAAGAAACAACGGATAAATATTCGCTAGAAACAAAGGAAAAAATATTCACTAGAAACAAGATACAACGGAAAAATATTCACTAGAAACAAGAAACAACGGAAAAATATTCGCTAGAAACAAGAAACAACGCAAAAATATTCACTAGAAACAAGAAACAACGGAAAAATATTCACTAGAAACAAGAAACAACGGAAAAATATTCACAGGAAACAACGGATAAATATTCGCTAGAAACAAGAAACAACAGAAAAATATTCGCTAGAAACATGAAACGACGGAAAAAATATCCACTAGAACAAGAAACAACGGGAAAATATTCGCTAGAAAAAAGAATCAACGGAAAAAATATTCGCTAGTAAAAAGAAACAACGGAAAAACATTCGCTAGAAACAAGAAACAACGGAAAAATACTCGCTACAAAACAAGAAACAACGGAAAAAATATTCACTAGAAACAAGAAACGACGGAAAAAATACTCGCTAGAAACAAGAAACAACGGATAAATATTCGCTAGAAACAAGAAACAAGAAACAACGGAAAAAATATTCGCTAGAAACTAGAAACAACGGGAAACAACGGGAAAATATTCACTAGAAACAAGAAACAAAGGAAAAAATATTCGCTAGAAACAAGAAACAACGCAAAAAATATTCGCTAGAAACAAGAAACAACGGGAAACAAGAAAAGTGTGCCGGATTGTTATACGTTATGTATCCTCTTATATGGCAGCAAATGTTGGGCAATCTCTACACGAATGGTGAGAAAACAAGAGGCAGCAGAAATGTGGTTCTACAGAAGAATACTGAAAATCTCACGATTAAGCACCAAGAAAGTCTTAAAGGAAAATGACAACAGAAATGACACATCTACTCAGAATCAAGAAAAGACAGTTTCAATTCCTTGGGCACATAATGAGGAAAAAGGATTTGGAAAACTTAACCCTCACGGAGCATATTGAAAGCAGTAGGTATAGAGGAAGGTAGCGTGTCACTTATCTGGCGTGCTTATGTGAATAGATGGCGGAACTAGGTAGAAGTATTGGCGAAATAAATGTCTTAATAAGTAGCAAACAGTTATCTATATAAATATAGCGCAGTGTACGTGTGTCCGTCCGTCCGTTTTACTCTCTCGGCGCATCATAAACAACCTGAAGTAACAGGTAGTAACTACTGTAGTTACGGACTATTAGAGATGAAATAAATAACTTATTTAAAGTTAGCTTTAAATATCGAACAGAATGAAAGGTTTAAAAAACAATTCTTTATTAAAGGCTGAACTTTAATTACGCTTTTTGCCGCAATTGTAGTCGATATCGTAAATCTAATTAAACCGTAATTAAAAGTTAACCCGGGTACGGTACATTGCTCAAATGGTTTTCTGTTTTCTTTTGCTAGCACGTGTACTGTGACGTATTCGAAATAATATATAGTTCGGGTTCCCTAATGTACTTTAAGTGTGACTTTATGTGAATGGATTATAGAGAATGGTGATCTAAACGAAAATAAAAATTGCGCGCAAAATAAATGTAAACAAATTATCTATTGCGTATAGAAAGAAAGATTATGCCGAAAACAAACTAATTGTAAACAAACTATCGATTGCATATACGAAGAAAGATTATGCCGAATTAAGGTGCCGAATAAAAATAAAATAATTTTATTATTTCTAATTTTTTATAATTTTTACGTACATAGGTCACTGAAGGTAAAATTTCGAAGCCCCCAAAACCCGCTGCAGGAGCTAGCCTAAAGTCCGCCCGAACGGTGGATTCTAGGCTAGTAACAAATAATGGTGAATATATAAAGGAATAAAAAAAATAATTGTACTTCATTTTTTAAGAAAAGTTGGTAAGCAAAAGTGAAAATTAATTACACCCCAAGCTATCATTTGGAAAAGACATTAAAATAATCTGGAAGTTATATTGGGTTCAAAATGCCTCCATACATAGAGAAAATGAATTGTGTAAATGCACGAATATAGAAAGGGGCGTGTGACAAGGATTCGTCTCCTCGCTTATCATTAGCGGACACAGTCTTAACAACATCATAGACGAGGAGCAGATGCAGAAAAGCTGCAGGACTTTGTAGATAAATTAGTAAAAGAAAAGACAAAGAAAGGACTACCAAAATACAATATATGAAGAGGAAAAGGATAAGATGCAAGCTTAAAATTGGAGATGTCATAATTAGATTCTTGTTCTTTTACTGTTCTTTCTCCTTGATAGTGTTTCTTTTCCTTTTTCATATTCTCTAACACTCAACCTTTGCGCCTTAGTGGCTTTAATGCCTTGCTTGTGGTGAAATGACTTCGTAGCTTTATCG
This sequence comes from Acanthosepion esculentum, assembly GCA_964036315.1. Lineage (NCBI taxonomy): Eukaryota > Metazoa > Mollusca > Cephalopoda > Sepiida > Sepiidae > Acanthosepion > Acanthosepion esculentum. Next base: position 24,610,144 of record OZ038488.1, read on the forward strand.
CCTTCTTTGGGGTGGAATGATTAAAAAAATGCACTAGAATTTCTCACATTATTTGGACGCCTAATTCGTCTCATTGAGTACCTGTTATCGTTTTTTTTTTCTATGTAAGGGAATTTTTTTAAACGTCAACGATGATAAGAGTACACTTCTGCTTCCCGCTCCTCTTTGATATCTACGCGGCTGAACATATTCAAAGAACATCATTACCATCACACAGAAGGTATAAAACCATCTGCAGCTGAAGGAGTGGAGGATGGTTCTGCTTGACTGCTTCAAACATACCAGTAAACCGACCCCAAAAGAACATCAATGCGATGACACGATTTTATTTTTTCCTTTTTTCCTTTCCGATGTTTCGATGACAAAATTGTTTTTTGTAAGTAAACCTATCTGATTTGCATAGTCAAACGTAGAATAATTTCTATAAAATATTTATAATATATATACATACATACATACATACATATATATATATATATATATATATATATATATATATATGTAGTGTTAATTTGAAATACTGTTTTTGAAGAAAAATTGCTGGTTTGTTGATAAGGAAGTATTTCATGCAAGTAAGCTTAGTGGAAGAGTGCTCAATAGAGCGTACGTTTATATATATATATATATATATATATATATATATATATATATATATATATATATATATATATATTATTCTCCTGATTATGGCCATGCTGGCCGAAACTAGTCGAGGAATCTAACTGAAATAATAAAACATAAAAAAATATTAATATACAACCCAGTGTCTCTAAAAATTTAAATTTCTTAATTTCTCAATGTTTTTTATTGTTCAATATATATATATATATATATATATATATATATATATATATATATATATATATATATATATATATATATATATATATATATATATTATAAGAAGAAGACGGAGATTTTAATTACAAATTAAAGTCTCCGTCTTTTTTATTATCATTACACTACTCTCTAGTCTACATTGAGTTCTCCCTGGATTTATATCGTCCTCGGAATTATCCCTTACAGTCACAAACTGGTAAAACATATATATATATATATATATATATATATATATAGTCATATCTTCATTCAAACATGTTTGATAAGGACATATTATGTATACTTATTTTGATAACAATCCTTTCCATTTCTCTAATCAGTTTCTTGATGTTTAAGATGAAATTCATCAAGGAAGGCGCCGTAGTTTTTCCCCACCCAAGTTCTTTCGATCACTTCCAAGATCGTCTTCAGGGGTAAATTAAAAAGATAAATTGTAACTGTGATCATTGTGATGTTGATTTTTTAAAAAATGGCAGGAAAAATTATAAAACGTCAATTATCCTGGGTATGACGATGAACAACATCCGGCAGAAAGGCCTCTAATCGGGAGATTGCATGTTTTGAGGGGCCTGGAACCTCTTAATTGCTATTGTTCCTAGGTCCACCCTGTTAGGGTACCAGTTATGGGCAAATAGTGAACCCACAAACAAAAATCAAAAGTACATTTTTATGATAAAATGACCAAAATACATTTTTATAGTAAAATGGCAATCAATGCAACACTAAAAAAAAAGATAAAAATACAATTTTATAGTAAAATTACCAACAATATAGTTTATGACATGCAAAATATATATCTAACAAAATCATAAATCCACATGGAATGTATTAATTTATGTACAAAATATCTGTAGTTGGAAGCATCAAATTACGTACCAAATATTTAGATTTCGGCATTAAATAACCCATAGAGGTGTTGATATGCCGCCAAACAAAATCAACCAACCAAACACCCAACATGATAGAACTCTTTCGTGACATTAGTCCACAAAATTTTCTACAATTGCTTAAATTGTACTGCATTCCGAAATAAGTATAAAAACCTACAAAATAAAACACATCACCGACTCTAGTAATCATGTCCAATCAAACATGTATATGCACAAAAGCTGCGTATCATCTACCATGTATTCAATTGTGAAAGCAGAATAACGAATATAATATTTTTAGTACTTCAAATCTCACAAGAAAATTAAATTTCGTTATTAAATGACCCATAAGGTGTTGATATGTCGTTAAACAAACAAATCACTCAATCAGTCAATCAACGAAATGTCAATGTATGGAGTTAGTAGTTAGTGTTGCTGCCTTTGGCTCGAATAATTATCTCAGTTCGATATGGCATTGGATGGAATACGGTCTAAATTTTCTCATTGGGAATTTTTTCTCCATTTTTCTTGGCAGTAATCCCAAATCTATTGAAGATTTTGTAGTTTTTGTTGGAGCACTCATTTCTTTAGTTCCCACCACAATGTTTCAATTATATTGACATCAGGACTTTGTGCAGGTCTCCCAACAACTTAAACATCTTCATTCACAAGAGACCATTTGGTTGCACGTGATGCGTGGCAAGAAGCAACGTCACTTGCAAAAATGTATTAACTTTCGCAATCTGGCAAGAGATAAGACCGTGGTTAACTGATAGTTTTCACTGCTTAAGTGTCTACCAACATTGCTCCATTTTCTTCTACCATCGCTTTCAATGATAACCCCACACCATGTCGTTTCAACCACCATATTTTAGCGTCTTTCTGGTGTATCTTAATTTTTTTCTTTCCCACACTTGTCTTCTTGCATATTCTCTTACATTAGAATGTAACTCTATTTTGCATTTATCGGTAAAAATAACTTTTTGTCATTTTCCAGCATCCAATGTTAGATGTTATTTTGACCATTTCAGTCTTCCATTCCCATGATTTTTTTTTTTTTTTTTGCTGCTATACGTCCGTCCACTTTCTTTTGTTGTAAACATCATCATGGCTTGGCTTCGCAAAACGAAGATCACGATGGAGTCTGTACACGTCGCTTGCAGGCACGTTCGTGACTGATAAGTCTAATGCGGAACCGGCATACTTGGTTGCGGTAGTTGCAGCTAAAAGTCTGGCCTGGGTTCGATGGAATAGCATTGCATTACTTCCTCCTTTGCCCCCTGTCCCTGAGAGCGACCCTGCAGGTATTTTCAAAGAAGAAGACAGCATGGTTGGTGGTGAGATTCTAAGCGTCACGATTCTCAGCTAGGGTTGACCATTGGCAATGGTTAATGTGACAAAGGATTTTTCAGATAATCTTTGAATCGCCTCTTTGGTGCCACGATAGCCAGGGGAGAGCTCGCCGTACAATAAAATTTTAGGTAGGCGATTATTCTCCATCATCGAAACATGTCCAGCCCAGCGCAGCTGGGACTTCAGCAGCATGTCCTCAATGCCGGTAATCTTTGCCTTTTTAAGAACTTCAATATTGGAAACGAAGGCCATCCAGTGTATGTTAAGGATCGTGCGGAGGCAGATGTTGGAACCGTTCGAGGAGTCGCAGGTGGTGTCGGTAAGTGACCCATCACTCCGAGACGTATAGGAGAGTGGCGTGGATGATAACTATATACACCCTGATCTCAGTGCCCTTCTTCGTGTCTCTGTTGTACCACACATGTTTGTACAGTGAGCCAAATGCAATACTCGCCTTTGCCAGTTTGTTGTTGACCGCTTTGTCAATCCCAGCCTCCGATGTGATGGTACATCCAAGGACTGCCTTCAGCTCAGTTGCGCCAATAATGATGTGGGGAGGGCGATACTCATCCCGAGGCACAGGCTGGTAGAGTACATCATTGACTTAATTGACTTCAAGCCGGAAAATCTTGGCAGCCTCTGTGAAGAAGGAGATGGTCCGCTGCAAAACCCCTACTGTGTAGACAACAAGGGCAGCATTGTATATAATACTCCGATACGGAATGCATTTATCTTAAGTGGCTAATGAACTATAAATGAAATGATTTAAACAAAACTATTTCAATAGTTATCTGATCATTTTTATTAATGTGACATTTACTCCACGGGATCTCATTATTCAGACTCTAATATCTTTTAGGTCATTTAAATCTCCAACGAAAACCACGCAATCTTCAATAGATTTGGGATTATTGCCAAGAAGAATGGAGAAAAAATTCCCAATGAGAAAATTTTGACCTTGTTCCATCCAATGCCATATCGAACTGAGGCAGTTATTCGAGCCAAAGGCAGCAACAACTCCATACTTTGACATTTCGTTGATTGATTGATTGATTTGTTTGTTTAACAACATATCAACACCTTATGGGTCATTTAATGTAATTTTCTTGTGAGCTTTGAAGTACTAAAAATATATGAGTTATTCTGCTTTCACAATTGAATACATGGTAGATGATACGCAGCTTTTGTGCATATACATGTTTGCTTGGGCATGGTTACGAGAGTCGGTGATGCGTTTTATTTTGTAGATTTTTCACGTTATATTTCGGAATGAAGTACGATTTAAGCAATTGTAGCGAATTGTGTGGACGAATGTCACGAAATAGTGCTTTCATTTTGGCGGCATATCAACACCTCTATGGGTTATTTAATGCCGAAATCTAAATGTTTGGTACGTAATTTAATGCTTCCAACTACAGATATTTTGTACATAAATTAATACATTCCATGTAAATGTATGATTTTTTTAGATATATATTTTGCAGGTCATAAACTGTATTGTTGGTAATTTTACTATAAAAATGTATTTTGGTAATTTTATCATAAAAATGTACTTTTGATTTTTGTTTGTGGGTTCACTATTTGCCCATAACTGGTACCCTAACAGGGTGGACCTAGGAACAATAGCAATTAAGAGGTTCCAGGCCCCTCAAAACATGCAATCTCCCGATTAGAGGCCTTTCTGCCGGATGTTGTTTATCGTCATACCCAGGATGATTGACGTTTTATAATTTTTCCTGCCGTTTTTTTTAATCAACATCACAATGATCACAGTTACAATTTATCTTTTTAATTTACCCCTGAAGACGATCGAGGAAGAGATCGAAAGGACTTGGGTGGGAAAAAACTACGGCTTAAGATATGCTGCATATATATATATATATATATATATATATATATATATATATATATATATATATATATATATATATATATATGTATATATATATATGTGTGTGTGTGTGTGTGTAAAACATGTTTACGTTTATACATTCTTTTTATACATACAAATATTTAAGTAAATGCTCTGTTTATAATAAACAGTATTAATAACATTTACCGGCCTGAATGTCGGAGAAATCTTCATGGAAAATATTCGTCCTCCGATAGGAATCGAACCTGTATCCTATATAACCTGACGTGCCTTAACCAGTTGAAACACAGAGGATCGTTCGGTTAGCAAGGTCAATTTTACTGCTTTTTAAACTACAATCTTCCGTGAATCTCTCACGTATATTCATATCTGCTCAATGCGTACCCAAATGTAAATATAAAGGACGTCACATATTATAAAAATTTCTCGGACATTCAGGTCGCTAAATGTTATTAATACTGTTTATTATAAACAGAGCATTTACTTAAATATTTGTATCTATAAAAACAATGTATAACATAAAAATGTCTTAAAATAATTGTCAGACTTTGTCCATTTCATAATATATATATATATATATATATATATATATATATATATATATATATATATATATATATATATATATATATATATATATTAAAGATTCTCTTATTGCTAAAGACGTATCTTATATCTATGTCATTTCTATTTATGCCATTCTCATTTGAAATCGCCGTAGTTAAGTTAACGTCGAGTCAGGTCAGTACCTAAGTGGGTGATAGCTTTGAAATACCAGGTAAAGTAAGCTTGGATGTGCGGGTGGTGTAATACATAACAATTACGGAATGGAAGTCGGAGAGTCAAGTCGGGTTCGTTATACTCTTTTGCTGTAAATTTCACAAGGAAATAAAATACCCTTCGATATGAATCCATCTCTTCTCCCCACAGCTATGGGTTAATTAGTCGGTCATGTAATAGCAAATGATTGTAATCTCCAAAGAAATCCTTACAATCTAAAAGAAAAAATGCTGGCTTTAAATAACATGTAAAAGGTTGTTAAGTCGTAAAAAACTAATCAATGAATAATATTTTGAAATATACAGGGTGCAGCAGAATTATGTCACGCATATACCTCCCAGAAATACACCCCATATATTTGTAAGACGTTAATGGCAGTGGTGTCTTCATGTAGCTCAGATCTTACCAGTATGTGGGGAGTGTTTCCGGAATGTATATGTGGTAGGTATTTTTGTTGCACCCTATATTTTCTGTTAATTAGTTTTCGTTTATTAAAACATTTTGATTTAATTTGATTTGATTAGTTTGTTTAACGTCATATCAACTCCATATGGCTCATTTAACTACAGAACACTAACCATGGGTATATAATACCCAGCGCAAATTTTCCTATTTTTAATTACAATTTTCAGTACCTGATTTTCTTACCTAAATAATGTTTTTTTCAGTTCTTATTAATGTTAACTCAAAGTACAAAGTTTGAAGTGCCTGCATGTAAAATATTTCAAATAAAGATTTATATTTAATATTTTTTTTTTAATATTTTCAAAATCGGGTATGATATACCCATGGTTAGTGATATTTTCAAAATCGGATATGATATACCCATGGTTAGTGATATTTTCAAAATCGGGTATGATATACCCATGGTTAGTAGTGGTGTAAATTTAATTGTGGTTAGTGTTCTAGGGTTAATGCCGAAATTTAATTTTCTTTTGAGCTTTGAATTAATAAATATATACGTTATACTGTTTTCGTAGATGATACACAACTTTTGTGCATATGCATGTTTGTGGGGACATAATTATTAGAGCCAGTAGTACGTGTGTTTTATGTTGTAGCTCTATTGAAGTTATATTTTGGAATACAAATGATTCTCTAAGAAATTGAATTATATTGTATGTATTAATATTTGTGAAAGAGTTCTTTCACGTTGATTGATACGTTGATTGGTAGTTGTATTATAAAGAGTTATTGTTGGTAATTTTTTAATATAAAATATATCGCTCGTATTTTTACTATGAAAATGTATTTTTATACTTTCATATTCACGCCCTTAGCTGGGACCCTAATAGGTGGTATCACCACGAGTAAGGATGGATCTGGGAAGAGCAGCAATTAAAAGGTGGTTTATGTTCCTCAAAACCTCTAATATCCTGATCAGATGCCTTGCTGCCAGACGTAGTTTATCGTCTTACCCAAAACTAAAATATTTTGAACGCAAACATCGGATCGAGGTGACTGCCAATACGTGAAAAAGCAGTTGGTGATCCGCGGATAACACGGTCTTATCGTATTACTATTACTCAAATTAACATAATTCCACTTCCTTATAGCGTAGCTTAGATGTGGCAAAATGCCGAAAGTATGGGACACCCAGTGAGGATCGAACTCACTATTCAGTCGTAACGGTCTTTTTAGCGAGACAAGCTTGCTAACCATTATATCACGCAAAATTGCAATGTTTTTCCAAGCGTAGCTTAGATGTGGCACAAGGCCGAAAGTATGGGGCTCCCAGTGAGGATCGAACTCACTAATCAGTCGTAATTGTTCTAGTGAGTCAAGCTTGCCAGCCATTACACCACCTCGAGGTGTCCCAAATCCCCTTCCTTATACTCTGTACTCTGTTGTTCTTTCTCTATTTTCATTGGTTTATTTTCCATTTCCGTTAACAACTGCATTGCCTTTTGACAACAATAATGATTTTTTAAAGCATTCTGATGTCATAGTATCGTTTAATTAAAATCGAAAAGTTGGCAACTATTTACCAAATTTGTTTGAACAATACAATCTACAATAGTATTCTGAAACACTTATCCAACAACAAAGAAAACTCATTAAAACTAACAGGACTTCAACATTTTTTCGGAGATTACTTCTCCTCGTGTCTTTTGTTATCACATTCACTTAGCTTATTTATTTTATGTCTGGTTCACAAGTCACTTGTAAGGCATACATTTGATAAAAGTAATCCCGAGAACCATGCTTCGAGATAATAGGCTCAAATTGCCCAAATTACCTAGATGTATCAATTTCCTGATTTTTATGAGATGAAGCATTAGCAACCATTACAGTGTAACCCGGATATAAGAGAGTTGTCGGAACCTGAGAAGAAGTATCTTATATCCGGGTTGCTCTTATATCCGGGCTTGGTCTATTATATATACATTAACACAGGCTCTAATTTGGGACCAGATAAAATCTCTCTTATATCCGGGGTTATCTTATAACCGGGTTTCTCTTATATCCGGGTTTCTCTTATATCCGGGTTACACTGTATTAATTTTTGACTGGTATTTCTCTTATCTTAACTTGCATTTCTACTCGTAGTAGCAGCAGCAGCGATAATGAAGGTTTATAAGTATTATTACTAATATGGCAAGTCGATGAGACGTAGTACTAATATTGAAGTTTATTAGGTAAGACATAGCATTAGTACTAATATTGAATGTTTACAAGATGAGGCATAGTATTAGTACTAACACTGAATGTTTAGAAAATGAGGCGTACTATTAGTATTAATAGTGAATATTTATTAGATGATGCATAGCATTAGTACTAATATTGAATGTTTACAAGATGAGGCATTGTATTTGTACTAAGATTGAGTTTTTTTTTAATATAATAAGGTTCATCTTTTACCAGGCCCGGTGGCCACTCGAGGTAGAGTTTTACGTCAAGACGTCATTTATGTGTATAGGCGTGGAAGATAATGGTTAACCCTAGCCTTGAAAAAAGGTTATGATTGTAGTGATCGGTGAAACATCCTGTTGGAAGTCAGTTCCGCAGGACCGTGGTTCGCGGGAAGAAGCTGCTCGATGGGAACTTACTTCTCACCAATGGATTACAGAGGGAATAGGGTTGGTTTGCTACTATATAAGTGGCAGGGCGTGTTCTTGCCGTGTAGGTTTCACTTGGCAGGACCAGGGAATGTAGTTCATCCGAGCACTTAAGTAGCGGTAGAGTAATGAGAGTGAGGGATCAGTTTATATATTGTTTTTAATATGAAATCGATCCCCCACTTTATATCCACATTATAATTTCTTGTTTTTGTATGAATCCACCTTTTGTCGCCTTAGCTGCGGTTTAATTAGTAAAACTTGTATTACTAAACCGTTATTATAAAATCTAAAGACATTTTCAGGCTTTAAATAACTTGTAAATGGTTGGTAAGCCGTAAAAAAACGAATCAATCAAGTGACACTTGCGCCTTGTACAGGTTGAACATCATTGTAAAAAATATGTGACTTATATTCGGAAAACATTTATGAAAAAAGCAAAAATACTTACACTCGGATAATATATCTAAAAGTATTCATTTTATAAGCGGATCGCTTTGTTGTGTCTGTAAAGCTAACTTCCCACCCTGAAATATTCGTAGGTTTCTTTTAACAGCATATAATTAAGTTTTCAGCTACAAACTAAAGGTTTAAAAAATAAAAAAAAGACTAAAATAGTTTTTAAAAATTGTAACTCCAATCATGTTGTGCTGTGGGCATTCGTATAGGAAGTTTCTTTGGCCATACAACGATTAAAAAAATGGGGTTGTGCCTAACGGACCGCTTATTGACAGTCATTACAACAAACGGGTCAGAAATAAAAGAAAAATACTTTCAGCGAGAAGTTACCTTTCATTCCTTCTGCCTCAAGAAGACTATCATCCCTTAATTTTGTTATGAGAAGTTTTACGGTTGAGAGAAGATCGAATTTAATAATATAAAGTTATTCATTTTTTTTTTCTCCGATCGCTTCGCACCGTCAATTTTGGCCTCATTTTTGTGCTTTTTTACACAAGCCGTATTAATAATGGTGAAAATTTGCATCTTACTTAATAACAGTGCTTCGTTTAGGCATTTCGACGTGGTGTAATGGTTAGCAATCTTGTCTCGTTAATCAATTACGACTGAGTAGCGAGTTCGATCCTCATCAGCACCATACTTTTGGCTTCAGTCACATTTAAGTTATGCTTAGAAAATCGCAATAACAGTACGCTGTTGCATGTCTCTGTTCAAATTATAGAATAATAAAATCTATCCTATGAGCTGGGGGTACCAAATGAGGATCGAACTCACTATTCAGGCTTAGTTGATCTACCAAGATATTCTTTCTAACCATTACACTGTCTAAGTGCGCCTTTTCTAAGCGTATATTAGATGTGGCACAAGGCTGACGCGTAGAGCACCCAGGCAGGATCGAGCTCACTTTTCTTTCTATGTGATGCGATGTGCGATCATGGCTCTCCACCTCCATCTATCCATTGCAGCTGTCAACAATTTCCTCCCCTCTGCCACTTCTCCCAGACCACGTTCTGTCATCCACTTGTTTAAGGCCGCTAGGTAGGTCATGCGCTGTGTTTCCTTGTCTCTCTTTCTCTCTATTCGATCCGTGAGTATCAGATTCTCTAGGCCGTCCTTCCTCATTAAGTGACCCAGAAACTTCAGCTGCCTCTTTCTGATGTTAAGTATAAGCCTTCTCCTTGTTTGCAACCTCTCTAAGACCTCATCGTTGCTCACACGCTCGGTCCATGATATCCTTAGCATCCTTCTGTAGAAGCGCATCTCGTGTCTCTTCTTCATCTTTGAGGAAATCGTTCGCTACCGTAAAGAAGAACAGATGTCACGTAACAGTGTTACTTTTCTTTGTTACCAAAGAAATCCTGCTGTCTCGCAATACTCTGCTCAGCTTTTGGTATGTGTCATTGGCCATTCCAATACGTCTACGGATCTCAGTGTCGCACTTACAGTCCTCTGCCAAGACGCTTCCCAGATATTTAAACTTCTGCGTCTGCTTGATTCTAGTGTTCCCGACCTGCAAACCGCATTTCGGACTCTTCCTCATACTGATGAACATGCATTCTGTCTTCTTGTAGTTTATGCTTAGTCCTTTCTTCTCACTCGCCTTCGCTACACTGTGTCGGAGATTTTCTAATTTCACTTTACCCAACCACAAATCTACCAAACTCATATAATTATTTAACGATGTTTTAAATTTGCCTCTTCAGGGGCGGCCAGAATGCTGCAAAGCACAACAGCGGATATGTATACAATCGTCCAAGCATTATTTATTATTACAACAAGCGAATGATTTCGCTGTGAAATAAGCAAAGAAATAATAAAAAAAAAATATCGAAGAGAAAAATAAATGTAGAAAAAGCTGGAAAGATTTACAGAATGCACAAATAGGGACGAAAGCTATGTGACGAAACTCCATTACAAGATCAAATGCAGCTGTTAATTACAAAGTCTACGGCACCCAATCGGTGCGTACTGGAGCCGGTTTACCGAAGCCATAAACACTATGATAAAGCCGGTTATTTGCCGCCTAGACCAACATCTGTTCTATTTTGTTAAGTTAACACCAGGCAGTTACCTGGATTTTGTATCTATTTAAGATGATAGCATATCTCTAGAGTCGTTTGCCTCAAGGATGAGATAGTTACGTGTTTTGTGTTCACGCGAGAGCTTTTTATTCGAACTCACTCTACTGGCATCATGGAAGTTTATTAACCGCATAAACACACACACACACACACACACACACACACACACACATACGCATATAAACTGAACATTTTTCAGCCCGACTAACTACACAAAATTGGACCAAATGCCCACCAGAATGTTTTACAAAGCCTTCGTGTGTATTTGGGCAGCAACCCCTCTTCTATGCATATTTCATTAAAGACGACTGTCAAGGTACTGCGTGCAAGATTTTCATTAACTTTCCCTTGTGTTTGTATAACAGTTTTGGGCAGGAAGTGTGTAAAAACTGTCCAAATATTCTATATATCCGAGCGCTTTTGGCTATTCTCTTAGTCATTAGCAAGGATTTTTTTTTAAATTTTTAACTGAATGTGCAGATTTTTAAATGTTTCTAAAGTAAAGGGAATGTTTTATTTTCCAAACACTGTCAGAATATGGTGGCCGTGTTTAAATGAGTTCTGTATCATATTTACTTTAAACGTTATATTTAGCGGATGAACATGTAGACATCCGTATTTTTAAACAGTATAAATCTCTTTTTTACCTCTGCATGTGAAAAGTTTTAATAATGAAAATGTGCCTTCCGTGATGGCTGGAACCCATGTCCCTCCTTAGGAAGTACAATTTCGTTTATATCTGGGTGTTTATCTATATCTAAAAATAAACACGCTAAAATTCACCTTCAACCATGCCGTGAGCCGACGGCTTAGTGGTAGAAGATCCGACTGACGCCAATTCAGTCGGGTTTCGATCTTAGCTAGAGGCAACCGGACGTCTAGCCACACCGATGAGCTGCGAAACAGTCTGTCTGTGGATGACAAAAATATATATATATATAAACAGATTTGGTTGAATAATTTAGACATACGATGTCGATTTATTTTGGTTGTATCATTCATGGATTAATTTCTTGGTAGCAAAACGAACAGTGAAAAATGTTTTGAATTTACAGAAATACGTAAGTACATACACAGACAATTTAACCCCCTGAAGATGATTTCAGATTAGATTGAATGTACATAGGAAAAGAAAATTATTCGAAAGAAAATTTTGATATTTTTCTTTCCCAAGAAATTAATCCGGAACTTGAAAGGATCACAACCAAAATAAATCGATATGTTATGTCTAAATTATTTAACCAAACCTGTTTGAATTAAAATATGAATCCTATATATATATATATATATATATATATATATATATATATATAATGTGTGCGTGTGCGTATGCGTGCGCGCGCAAGGGGTAAATTCTCGCCATTTTATTTCTTTTAATTTCGCACATGCGTATTTTGTTTTTGATTTTGTCGACTACACAGTAGCGTAGGGTCAGTTGGGCACCGTTTGTGAGAAAAAGAGCACCATGACGCAATTTATTCTGCCAGAAATTTGGAAACTGCATAATGTATTGCTTGGCATTTGCGCCGGAAGTTCCAATTTCGGAGTATTTGTGTGTCATTGCGGAGAATGCAGAGCACTCGGAAAGTGTTGGATGATATATCCAGTCAAAATCATGGTGTTTGGAGTTATCACTAGTGATGGCGACGTCAAGCCGCCATTTATCTTTCCACAGTCCGTCAGACTCAACACGGAGACCCACATCAAGTGCCTTGAGAAGTTAATATTGCTCTGGATCAAGAGGTTGACTGCTGAATGACTCTGTGTCTGGCAATAACACTCTGCACCATGCCACACAAGCAGGAGATCCCAATCATGGCTGTCATACAATTTCTGCGACCACATCACCACTTACATCTGGTTACCTAATTCTCCAAACAGGAACCCCCTTGATTATTATTTTTGGAGCGTAGTTGAGCGAGAGACCAACAAAACACCTTGTAACACCAAAGATGAACTAAAGGCTAGGATTATGGCAGCATTCCCAAACTTAAACAAGGAGGCCGTCCAGAAGAGTTGCAGGAGATTCCGAAGTCGTCTGGAGGCAGTGGTTGAAGCCAATGGTGATATTATTGAATAATATTTCTCTTTAGTATTTCTAGATATTTTGTTAAAAAAAATGTTAAAATGAGATATCAATGTTATTTCAATTTTTGCGTATTTTACGACAATTTATGCACCGCACCCTCTCCTCCCACCCTCCCTCTCTCTCTCTATCCACACACACACACACACACACACACACACAACATATATATATATATATATATATATATATATATATATATATATATATATATACAGTAGCGAGCATAAAGATTAGAACAATGTTAAGAAAATGTCTAAATGTGAAATAACTTTTTACTTCAAAGCTTCAAAGAATATTTTATCGAGGAAAAATAAGGATATAAAGGTAAATTATATAATTCCAAAATATAAAGCTCAATAAACTTATTTTGATAAAGTTATGAGAATAATTATATAACATTCGAAAAAAACATCAGAACGATTAAATAAATAAATCCCAAAAATAATTATTATAATTATTTTGCATTATTGAAAATTGTTTAGGGTAAGAATATAAAATAGGGTATTTTACTAAATTACACTGGCTCTTGCATTATAAACATGGCGAAAATAAATCTGTGACGTCATTGGAATGTTCTTTGAAGCTTTAAAATAAAAAGTTATTTCACATTGAGATCGTTCTGAGCTTCATGCTCGCTACTGTGTGTGTGCGTATATATATATATATATATATATATATATATATATACACACACACACACACACACACACACACATATATATATATATATATATAGGACTTCTCTTCATTTTGGAGAAGCCATGATCATTAAAGAAAAAGGAGATCATGGGTTAAAAAAAAGGGATCAATTCTAATGATAATTAATTACGAATTTTTGGCGAAACACAATCATTTTTATGTGCGTGTGTGTGAAAGTAACGCTGGTATTCCCAAGCATTCAACAATGTAAGCACTAACCAGGCTCGATGTTGCTTAACTTCTGTGACTGTACGGTGTTACAATATGATGTAGTCATAAACTATATATATACACCATCCCTCGCTACCTTCTATGTCAACTTATATAAGCTTAATACTGTCCGTCAAAAGTTTAAATATTAATTTCATCTTTCGTTTCGCCTTTTGAAAGTGATGTCTGAAGATACAGGGAAAAATAAAAGTCTCTTGTGAAATAAATTATTACAATGAAACCTTAAAGTGGTCTGTTTTTCTTTAAATTATATATATATATACATATATATATATATATATATACATATACATACATATATATATATATATATATATATATATATATATATATATATATATATATATATATATATATATGTGTGTGTGTGTGTGTATATATATGAGTGATAGCATTTTGAGGAATTAGAATAATCAATATAATAATTTATCGTGTCTAGAATCCTCAACAGAATGCAGAAAGCACTGGATGGATGAATTATTATATTGATTATTCTAATTCCTCAAAATTTTATCACTTGTATATCCTTGCTTGACCCAGCTTATGTTATGCGATGGAGCGGCTAAGGGGAAAGGAAAAACATTGCACTTGGGGCACAACCCGTTGGGTTATGAATACTTGGATGAGTATCACCATGACATTTTTGACGAATGGTGCTATATCGCGTCTATTCAGTTTCAGGTCCGTTGGTACAGTTGGTATGATGTCTGCGTTGTATCGAAACCGCTCAAGTCTCGGTAGTGGATGCGCACTGCTGATAAGTCCTAAATAGGACGAAACGGCCATCGTGTGCATTCCGTTGAGAATTCTTCTAGAGTCGATGAATTACTATATATATATATATATATATATATATATATATATATATATATATATATATATATATATATATATATATATATATATATATATAAGTGTGGGATTGGTATATACGGAGTTAATTGCAATAACAAACAATTATTATTCTTTAAAGAGTGCTCAATATCATCACTTGATAAGACACTGGATGTGTCGAAACGAAATTGCTATTTTTGTAGTGATTTTATAACATATTTATGTTATAATATTTAAATAAATGATTATATATATATATATATATATATATATATATATATATATATATATATATATTCGGTGAGAAACTAATGCATTGAGTGTGTTGTCCTACAAAATGTCTCATCTTGTTCATACAATCTTTTATTTAAATTCCTTGATTTTTCTCGAAACAAAATAATGAGCTAAAAATTGAAGGATGGAATTACTCTATCACCTGTAATAAATGTCCCAATCAATATATCGGAGAAACCAATAATTTTTACTTAAACAAATCACACTCTGATTTAAGGAGAAAATAATTTACTAAAAGGGAAATGTATAAAAAGTTCTTTAATCGCGACATCACTAACAGTAAATCTAAGTCCAGGTTCTTACAGATCTTCTATTATCACAATTAAATTAAAAGAAATGCATGAAAACATAAACAAAGGAAAAAAAATAATAATACAAAGTAACCAAAAAAGTTCTGTCCGTTTTTAAAGGAACAAAAAGAAAACGCTTCACAGTATGTGTAACTTCTATTTAGTCTTCGAAGTCATCGCCATCGGCATCCAGCACCTTCTGCCAACGTGTCTCCAGCTGTTCAATGCCCTTGCGGTAGAACCCGGGGGGTTTTGACGCAAAGAAGTCCGTCAGGGCTTTACGCAAGTCTGCTTCATTGGTGAAGGATTTCCCACGAAGATCATTATCCAGGGAGTAGAAGAGGTGGTAATCGGATGGCGCAAGGTCAGGTGAATAAGGTGGATGGCACAAAGTCTCCCACCCAAGTTGCTGTATGGTATCCCTGACCACTCGCGCGACATGCGGCCTGGCGTTGTCGTGGCGGAAAAGCACACCTTTGCGATTCACCAGTGCTGGCTCCTTCTGGCGCAATGCCTGTTGCACATGTTTCAATTGCTGTGAGTACAGGTCTCCAGTGACCGTTTGGTCCGTTGGTAGCAGCTCATAAATGAACCACTTGACGACCTGTCCACGAGACACAAAGCATAATCTTGCGTGGGTGCATAGGCGGTCTTGCGGTGTGAGGGACAGCATCCTGAGGAGACAACCAATGTCTGGAACGCTTGGGAGTTGCGTACAGAACCCATTTTTCATCACTGGTAAGCACTCGATTGAATAAGGATGCGGTACGGTGTCGAGAAAGCAGCGCTATGCAGGCTGCCACTCGTTGTCCCTTGTGAACCTCCAACAGCATTTACGGAACCCACTTGCTCAGTTTGTACGTCTCACCTAGGCGGTGCAGGTGAAGTCTAACTGTTTCATCGGAAACGTTGAACTGTCTTGCAAGTTCACCACACGTTAGACTACTGTCCTCTTCAATGGCCGCCTTCAGGACTCCGTCATTCAAGACCTGTGGTCGTCCACTGCGAGGCTCATCATGGAGAGACAAATCTCCCGACTTGAATTTTCGAAACCAACGCTTTGCAGTACGTTCATCCACAGCACTATCCCCAAACGCTTGACATATGCGGCGACTTGATGCAGCTGCTGATAAGCGCACTTTGAAGTCGTAAAGCAAACAGCCCCGAATGAGATCTCTAGACACTTCCATCCTTCTCACAGCTGTCCGGCTTATAACTGATGGCTGGGCACGGTGCGCGTGTTTTTTATAACGTCTGATGTTCCTACTTCCGGCTGTCCGAATTTGAAAACAATTGCTACACGCATTTCGTATATATTTCAACTTCATTCAATGACTAATCAAAAAACGGACAGAACTTTTTTGGTTACCTTGTAGTTTTGACGATATCCACAAAACATTAAAAACAAATTTAAATTTTCATCTCCCATCACCACCGTGATCATGTGCAGTCGCATTAACGTAAACATTACTTTAAATTCATTCCGATTTACAAAACGCGAAAATATGTTGCACGTTGTCATAGATTTCCCTAAAATTGTTCTTGATATAAAAAAAGAAAATAACGTTATTCTAATATATATATATATATATATATATATATATATATATATATATATATATATTGAATCAATAGCTTCATCTACCGCAAGGAAAGCTGGTTCCCTGTGTCGTGCTAGAAATTTTTACTCGTCTGAGTCCATCCTTCAAATCTATAAATCAACCATCCGTCCTCACATGGAATATTGCTGTCATATATGGCCTGGTGCTCTCGCTATAATTCTCGAGGTCCACGTCAAAATCCAGAGACGACGATAGCTCCTCATCTATCATCTAGTCTACAATCGTTATCCCACAGACGTGCCGTGGCCTCCCTCTGTCTCTTCTACAAGTATTTTCACGGCAGCTATTCCAATGAGCTACTTTCTCTGGTTCCCGGACAGCATAAAATTAAGGGAGCTACCAGTCTGGCATATCACCTCACCCTTTTACTGTCAAAACGGTTAAATGTAACCGTCTCTTCTACTCAAACAGCTTCTCCTCTTGCACTTCCCGTTAGTGGAATTTCCTTCCTCTTATTGCTTCTCCGATGACTATAATCTTCAAATATTCAAGTATAATGTCAATCGCTATCTAACACCCTGAGCTTGTTCACCGTCCTTTTCTACATCTTTTTCCCAAACATGCCGCTTTACTCTTGTTCTCAATCCTCTGCAAGCTCTCCATAGTGGTACTCCCGCCTTGCTCAGGGTGAATTGATATATATATATATATATATATATATATATATATATATATATATATATATATATATATATATATATAAGAAATATAGTCTTAAAGTGTGCTATATTTATGGGATAAAGTGCTCAATATCAGAGATAGAGCGTGTGTAAATATAAAAGTGAACATAGAAGTCAACACTTAGAGGCGACAGTCTGTTTCATGCTAGTACAATCTTCAGGCAACTAGACTAGTTGCCTGACGATTGCACTAGCATGAAACAGACTGTTGCCTCTAAGTGTTGACTTCTATGTTCACTTTTATATATATATATATATATATATATATATATATATATATATATATACTAGCAGTATAACCCGTCTTCGTCCGGGTGTTTCATTCCTGAAAATTTTTGCCGTTCAGTTTGAGCAGTTAAAGATTAGAGTCAGCCCACCCGAAAATCAAATGTAGTAACAACAATTGGGTGCAAATGAGGCACATCCCCAAATAGTGGGGGTAACAATTTGAATGAGGGTGGTCCTGAAAAGGGCCGTTTTTGCGTTCTCAATATTGAAAGTGAGTAACCTATTCCATGGACCGTCATAATAATAATATATGATAATTTTTATTTATAATATATTTTTTTTTATATTTCTAATAATCTTTTGCGTTAGATTTAAACTCTCTAAATTGATTGTACGCTATTTTTGACAGACATTAAATTTTGTCTTTGATTTTTTGCTCAAAGTTTTAAAAAATCAGTTTTTTTTTTCCATTTTTCACCTTCAAGGTTGTAATTCTTCCCAGCCAATTTGGACTCAAAACCGGCACTTAAGTATTATCTATCAAAAAAATCAAATTTCATCGAAATCGGATGAAACCTGTGGAAACTCATAAACAACATCCGATCACACATACATACACACACATTTTGAGAATATATATATATATATATATATATATATATATATAATGAATTGGACAAATTCCGACAATTATTTTAAGACATTTTTATGTTTATACATTCTTTTTATAGATACAAATATTTAAGTAAATACACAGTTTTTATAATAAACAGTATTCGTAAAATTTACCGACCTGAATGTCTGAGAAATTTTCTTCGAAAATATTCGTCCTCCGAAAGGAATCGAACCTGTATCCAATACGGAACAGTCATTTAGCCTAACGTGCTCTTAACCGATCGAGCCACGGAGGATCGTTCGATTAGCATGGTCGAATTTACTGCCTTTAAACTTCAATCTTCCATGAATCTCTCACGTACATTCATATCGGCTCAAAGCGTATCCAAATGTAAACAAATTGTGTCACACATTATGAAATGGACAAATTTTTCAATCAAATATGGTTGAATGAAGATATGCTGCCCAAATACACACACACACACACATATATACATATATATATATATATATATATATATATATATATATATCTAACTATATATATATATATATATATATATCTAACTATATATATATATATATATATATATATATATCTAACTATATATATATATATATATATATATCTAACTATATATATATATATATATATATCTAACTATATATATATATATATATATATAACTATATATATATATATATATATATATATATATATCTAACTATATATATATATATATATATATCTAACTATATATATATATATATATATATATATATATATATATATATATATATATATATATATATATATATGCCAGCAAAAAATGTACCTAAGGAATAAGCCTTTCAGGGAAAAGCAGCAGACTTCAAACCTAACTCTTTGAGGTTTCACGTCGCATGCAAACTGAGTAAATTTAGTAACCTGCAATTTTACAAGATTAAAAGTGCTTCCGGTTTTAAAAAAAATAGTCAAAGCACTTTCTTAAACAGAAATCAGATACTAGTTAAAATCCTTCTACTCTAAATGAAGAATTATCATATAAGCAAAAGCAAGAGCCAATAAACGTATCCGACGTATCACTCAACGCTATGTCAGTCAACAAAGGGGCCGAACACGCAAAAAAAAAAAACTTCTCGCGAATGTTTGTCTTCCTCTCGAGATTTCCCCAGTTTATCGCTATTTTGCAATACAATATGTACGCTTTTATCGAGCCTTCTCGTTGCCTTGCGTTTTTTTTTATTTCGGCAAATGCTGGAATACATCTCTTTTGCGTTTTATTTTTTTGTGATTGCTTGCCGAGTTTTCATATCGGTTGATGAGGAGATAGACAGATAATGATTTGAGGGGATGGGAAAGGGCTGTGGGGGTGCGAATGTAAGTAAAAGCAAAGGGAAACAAGAGAATGCCAAGTATTAGCATAGGAAGTGGTTAGAGAGTAGGAAATGGAAGATGCGGAAAAATTAAGTGGATAGGTAGATGCAAGTTAAGATGGAGTACGAAAAAAAGGCAAAGAAAATAATTTATAATATATTAGTTTTCGCATGCTGTCAAATCTGACAACATATTTTGTTAAGACTTTGCTATTATTAGAAGGCTGTCTATATGTGGAATTTTTAAATATATTTTTCCTGTTCTAATATTAATATGTAATAATTCTCAAGGTGATCTGTTTATTACTACATAAAATAAAACTCCAATCTACAATTCGTGTCCAATAGAATAGTGTATTAATACAAAGTTGAACTGTCCCGGGTAAGACGATAAACTCCATCCAACAGCAAGGCCTCTGATCATGGTTTTAATTGTTGGTGTTCCCGGGTTCTCTCTGACCCTGTTAGGGTCCCAGCTATGGGCAAATAGTTAGCCTCCTAACTAGGGTCGAAACACTATGAAAGTGTAAAAATAGGTTTTAATACCAGCAATACTTTATAAAATTATTACTAGCAATGAATTTTTGAAGAAAAAAAATATTACCAGCAATAGATAATTACCAGAAATATATTTTTAAAAAAAAATATTACAACCAATACAGTTTGGAAAAAATATTACCAGCAATAAAAGTCTTATCGGCATTAAATAACCCATTGAGGTTGATATGCCGTAAAACAAAACAAACCAAACCAAACAAAGTTGGGCAAACGTAACAACCTGGCCACCTATGTAAAGGAAGAAAACTCTGATATAAAACCAACCAATTTGACCCCATGAAAATGTCTAATAATCTCACAATACTGGACCGTTCGTAGTCCTGGGTATAACGATAAACTATATCCGACAAGCTCTCTGATCGAGATATTAGAGGGTTTGAGGAGCGTGGAACAACCTTTTAATTGCTGTTGTACCCAGGTCCACCGTGACCCAGGGTGGGAGCACCTTTAATGGTCACAGCTAAGGGCACGTAGTATATCCCGCCAAACAAAAAAAAAAATACTGTGAAGGTATAGAAGTACATTTTTATAGTGAAAAAATCAGCAATATATTTTTATATAAAAGAATTACCAACAATACATATTTGTAGTGGAACTGTCAGCGATACTTGTTTATAGTATACTACCAACAATATATTTTATCTATAGTTGAAGTCATGCATTTGCGTTGAAAATATTTACATTTCTGCATTGAATAACCCATAGAGGTGTTGATATGTCACTAAACAAAATCAAACAACCAAACCAAGCAAGCGAACCGTTCATCACTCGGTTTACCAAGGGACGCGTCCATCGGTTACACACCAGGCCGATGTCAGAAAATCTGGGAAGGTCCCATCAGGCACCTAACCTATCGACAACAAAAAATCAAATGAAAATGGGATAACTCAACTTCAAGTCAGAATAAGATGTCTTCAGGGTGCATTTCAATAGAGAACAAAGCAAGAATGCAAACCTTGATGTTGTCTGTATGCAAAAGGAGGGTTAACTTGATATTGGCTACATTGCACTTTTGGGAGACAAATTATATTCAACTGGCCTAACGGAGAAAAAAACATGGAGCTGTATTTGCAATACACAAATCATTATATACAGGGAGCGCCAAAAGTAACGCCCTTTTTATTTATAGTAAACTAAGAACATTTATAAGTAGTGTCACATCAAAGCAACATGATTTGTTATGATTAAGAGAACTATTTGATATATTCAAAATGCTCGCCCTACATGTTCAATACTACCGTACTAGCAACACTTCTATAAACCATTTGACATGTTTCTATATAAAGTTCAGAAAATGTGTCAGAAATTGTTTTAATTCAGGAATTGTTTTCGGGTTGAGCTTGAAAATAAGATCTTTCAGGACACACCATGAGAAAAAGTTTGGCGGTGTTGTCTGTTGATCGTGATGGCTATTCAATTCCTCTACGTCGTCCTACCCATCTCAGCTCGTAAGTAAGATTCAACCATTCCCGAACAGGTAAGTATAGTTAATCTTAAGACATGCTAAACTACTTTAATTTCCTTTTGTAATACTTTGAAGCCATTTTGAAAATAGGATAAGGATTTAACTGAAAATCAACGGAGAAATGCTGAGAGAATGTATAAATAAAATTCGATAAAAACAAGAAATTTCTAAACAAATGCTAACAGAATGAAAGTAACGGCTTTTAAAAAAAAAAAGTCACACAATTTTGTTTTTTCTTTCACCCAGGAGGCTTAGCGGAAATAGTATAAATGATTCATTATTAAAGCACACGCACACACACACACACACACACACACACACACACACACACACACACACACACACACACACAAACACACACAGAGACAAACACACACAGACACAGACACACACACACTCACAAACACACACACAGACACACACACACACACGCACAGATATTTCTTTCTTTCGTCCGTCCTGGGTATGACGATAAACTACGTCCGATAGCAAGGACTCTGATCAGGACATTTTGGGGAGCGTGGAACCACCTCTTAATTGCTGGTGTTCCCAGGTCCACCTTGACACAGGGTGGTAGCACCTGTTAGGGTCCCAGCTATGGACAAATAGTTTACCCCACCCCCGCACAAACTGGGGTCAAAACACTATGAAAGGGTAAAAATAGGTTTTAATACCAGAAATACTTTGCAACAAAAAAAATACACTATTACCAGCTATACATTCTTGAAAAAAAAATATTACCAGCTATACATTATTAAAAAAAACATTAGCAGGGAGACCTTTTTGAAGAAAAACATATTATCAGCAATACATTTATTAAAAATTAAAAATATTACCAGCAATAAAAATTGTCGTCATTAATAACCCATTGAGGTTGATATGCCATAAAACAAAACAAACTAAATCAATCTTTCGTTTTTGATCTGATAAAAACTAGCAATGGCGAAACGCGTCATCTAGTTTCGATGAAATGGTTTTCCATTTGTCATATTCTCCAAAAAGTTAATAAATAAAAATGACATTACTTTTGTCACACCCTGAATTGTAATAGACAATATCTTAGAACAGTCAGAAAAGACAGAGATGCCAGAAAGACTGATGGTTGCCGACATAAGTGTTTTTGTTTGGAAAGTCCGAGTGATATCAACTTATGCCCTAGCTGACATAAATGTTGTTTCCGAAAAAGACAAGTCCTTCTCAGTATTGACTCAGCTTTGCTTACTCGTGAAAAATAGGAAACTGTGCAATAATAAGGATTCTAATGCTACCTCTAATATCTCCCTTCCATTGTTCCTTTGATAGAAAGAAAACTTCACCCTTTGAAACAGAAGACTCAAGCATCAATAGAATTCTCTTGATAAATTTGTGATATTCACAAGGTTATTCCATCTTAAACACTTGGTCCAGCCATAGCATGAAATACAAGATCACGTGACATAATCCAGATAACGTAACAAAGAAGATTATTAGCTCCAACATCTCTGACTCTTGGCGGGGGCAGTTTGTGATATATGTCAACATATACAACCGCTACTTTGAATCTGATCCTAAACTTTTTGTAACAAAACTGACAACGTCCGCCAACATAATAACTCGCTTCCATTTAAATAAACCACGAAAGACGATTAGCTATAAACATCGAAGCCCTTAAAAATGAAAGTGTAAGAATAAAATTCTGTGATACACTAGAGTTCAAATTGATATCTCAAAATCTTCATCAAAATTTATATCTCAAAATCTTCATCATAATAACATTGAAGAATCAAATAATGTTGTCGTCAGCCAAAACATTTGATTAATTGATTGATCTGTTTTTACGGCTTATCAACATTTTGCAGGTTATTTAAAGCCCCCCCCCCAATTTTTAGATTGTAAGAATTTGGGGGGAGATAATAATGATGTTTACATATGGAATAAACAATATATTTACTTACGTCCTTACTATTATGAGAAAGTTTTCTACATATGAGTTTTTAAAACCAGGAAACATTTTTACATTGTAAAGAATTTAACATTTTCATCAATATATATATATATATATATATATATATATATATATATATATATATATATATATGTCATTCACAGACAGTACTGGTTCGCTGTATCACAGCTCCTCAGTGCGACTAGACTTTCGAATGCCTCAAGCCAGGATTGAAACACAACTAATTTGGTGTCAGTCAGAGCTATCTTCACTCGGTAGAGTTACACAACTAAATCTAGCGTATTGTTTTTACAAATGTAAACAAATGCCCATCAGCCAAAGTGCTCCATTCATTTTACTGAAGAGCTTTGCATTAGTGCAGGTGGCTGTTGTTTATAGAATTAGCTTATCACTCGACCGTGCTCAATTGAAATGTATTTTCAAGAGCTAAATGATGTCATTCACAGACAGTACTGTTTCGCTGTATCACAGCTCCTCAGTGCGACTAGATTAATGATTTGCTGATAAAATTCCAAGTAATTAACTCATAGCTGGCGGGAGTAGATGTGGATTCAAATCTTTCATTAAGGTATTTGCGAGTAAGGGATTAAAACTAATATGACTAGGATTAGAACTCGGTTCTCTAATCTCTAATTCCAAGCCAGTATCCATTACACCATCGGCACATCCAATCTTACAACACCTGGTATTTCCAAGTGGTCACCTATGGTGGTACTCATCCCGCTTTCATATTTATTAACTTCGGTGATCGTACGCGTTTTCCAATTTTAATATTAACTTGCAATCATTCACTGGAGATCAATTGATTACTCAAGTTTCAAATCCGACCCTCACTTTATATCCGATGGTAGTATTAATACTAGTATACCTATGCTATCAATATGGCGACACGTTAAATTCTAGCATTAGAGGTTGATATGACGCTAAACAAAATCAACCAACATGAAAGAACTATTTCTTGACATTAATCCATTTAATATCCTACAATATCTTAAAGAAATCAAACTGTATTCCAAAATTCAACTTCAGCAAAACTACAACATAAAACAGACATATCACCGCCTCTAGTAATTATGTCCACACAAACATGTATATACACATAAGCTCTGTATCATCTACCATGTGTTCAATTGTGGAAGCAGAATAACATATATATATTTTATTGCTCCAAAGCTCCCAAGAAAATTAAATTTCGACATTAAATGATCCGTGAGGAGTTGATATGCCGTTGAACTGAAAAATCAATCAACAAATCAAAAAACAAATGATAAATTTGAAATTGTTTTTACATCATTGATATCCTTTTACGAAAACTGATTTTTTTTTATTTTACGAAAAAAAAATTTAACTAAAGAAGAAACGTGTATATAATCTTTTATTAATTTTATTTAAAAAAAATATTTTAAACGAGCAATTGTTTGGCTAAATACAAGTTTTCATATTTTTCATGAAAAGATTCACTGTCATTAAAGATTTAATCGGAAACGCGTCACACGAAAGTTTTTTTCACTTTTTTATTCATTTTTCCCCCAATATTGTTCTTGATATATAAAAATATATATCGTTATATCATGCCGTTAAAGAACGAACAGATGCATACATTGTTAAAGTTGTGCCCCATTTTTAATTAAAGGATAAAAATATACATAAATTAACAAAAGTACAAAAAATATGCAGGCATCAATGTTCAAATTCCAGTCGGGTTCGTTACATTACTTTACGCACATTTCCATAGGAAATATATGAATCCATCTCTTCCATCTACCCAGATATGGGTTTAGTAGGATTTGCATCATTGTGATTGTCAAAGAATTGTTAGCGCAATATTCACTGGAAGAAAAAAGAAGAAAAAAGAATTATTATTACAATCCACAATATGTGTCGGCTTTGAATAAACGACGGGGGGGGGCGGTGGAATTTAACACTGACACGGCGTATTGAAGTGAAGCGGGAAATAGAAAAGCAGCAATGAATCCACCCCAGCTAGCGTGTGTTAATGGATGGCTGAACAACGATTAAGAAAGGACAAAATATTGCAAGGAGCGACAAAGGACGGGAAACGACAGAGAATCAGGATCGCCCAGCATCTGAAAAAAAAACACGGCACAAAGAAGAAGAAAGAGGAGGAGGAAGTAGGAGAAGGAGGAGGAAGAAAGAGGAGGAAAAAGAAAGAGAAGAGAACACGGAATAAGAAGGAGGAGGAAGAAGAGGAATAGGAAGAAGGAGGAGGAGAAAGAAGAAGAAGAATCAGGAGGAGGAGGAGGAAGGAGAACGAAAAAGACGGAGGGGGAGGAAGAAGAAAAAGGAGAAAGTAGAAGAATGAGGAGGATGAGAAGGAAGAAGAAGGAGGAGGAAGAATAAGCACAAGAAGGAAGAGGAGGAAGAAAAAGACGGAAGAGGTGGAGAAAGAGGGAGAAGAATGGGGAGGAGGAGAAAGAAGAACAAGGAAAAAGAAGGAGGAAGAGGTGGAGCAGGAAGATGAAGGAATGACAAAATGAAGAAGAAGAAGAAGGAAGAAGAAGACGGGAGAGGTGGAGAAAGAAGGAGAAGGAAGAGAAAGAAGAACAAGGAAAAAGATCAAAAAGGAGGAGGAAGAGGTGGAGGAGGAAGAAGAAGAAGAAGGAATAACAAAATGAAGAAGAAGAAGAAATGTAAACAACGTAAAAATCTCTCTGCAAGAACTGAACTTACATCTTTTGCCCTTGGGAGCTTGTCTAACCATCATACCTCCATTACTGGCTTCCCGTCTCCAGCCGCTACAACGCAGCTATTCTCAATTCACATTTAACTGTTTATAATAACGATTTAAGAGTTGTGATAAATAGCAACATTAATAGGATGAAAGAAAAACCAATTAGAACTTTGTAGTCAAAAATATATTAATACATATTATATTCAATCTGAGATCTACATACAAATCTACAGTACCAAATAAAACAAACAAACTATGAAAATGAAATTGGATACATGAGACAAATTGCTGGCAGAAACTAAAACGAGGCTTAATTATTACTGCGCACGCGCGGTGGGATTGATGGTTGTCGAATCCTTTCATGCAAAAACAGAAAGAGATTTAAACAAGACTTGAAGAGTACGTCTTCATATAGCAAGGGGCGATTAGGGAATACAGCAGCTCCTAAAAATTAAAAAATAAAACAAAACAAAAAAAAAATTTCACGGCCACTTGAACGGTTTAGTGAACCCCTAGGAAGGAAAACGTCATATGAGTAAAAAAAAAAAAAAAGAACCGTTGAGCTGTATCGTGACGCGGAGTTAAAAAAAAAAAAACGTCGATAATCTGCACGCAAAGCAAGGAATGAAGAAACACGCTGTGCGTATGCATCTCCCTTCAATCTGCCTTTCCACATAACTCTCGGGGTCAACTTTAGAGCATCAACCATAATCTTTTACGCTTTAGCTTTCGTCGACCGAACGCAGGAGCCAACGACCAGAGACCCTGGAGATTTAATAGTGAATAGGTTAATAATCATAGGATTAAACAGTTCAAACAAAAATAGTTTGTGTACATGATTCAAAAAGGTTATTTCTCTACTATACTATTTATGAAGCGGTAGAATAGCGACTCGGATTGAGGAAGCGGAGAGCCGAGTTCGAAATCCAGTCGAATCCATTACATTCACTTACGTGCTAATAATACCCTTGGGAAAGGTATGGATACTCTTCTTCTCCCCTAGCTATGGATAAATAGCAAGACAGACCGGATTCTATAGCCATGGATAGCAATTGGTCTACCGCAAAAAGAAATGGCAACCTACTGCAGAAAATAAAATCTGCGTCCTCAGTGATGTATCAAAAGATACATGATCGCCTAAGCGTGTATCACGCATGGCACACAACTAACTATAGTATGTCGGCTTTAAATATGAGGTGAGGCAATTTCATTCTGGGAATGACCACAAAGTGTAGCTGAGATAATCAGACAAACATTTGGATCCGTGCATTGACTGCCGAGCAGTAGAGGAATTAGTACGTGTTCGCATTATATATATATATATAAATATATATCATCAATTTCTTGTTCGTGTATTGCTTAAATATATTGTGTAATTGTCATCTTTGATAATGGCTTATGTAAGCCGAAAGCTTAGATTGGATTAAAAAAAATATGTATCAATATTGTGATTTTCTTTCATTGGTTAATGATAATGTTATTAAGCTTATCAGACTATATGAAAAAAACTTACATAAAATATATAGACAACACTTATCTATATTATTTAATGAAACATGTATTAAATATATATATATATATATATATATATATATATATATATATATATATATATATATATATATATACATATATATATATATATATTCGGGAAATGAATAAAAAAATTCAAATTTTGTGTGAAAAATTGTAAAAGTGTTATTGAAACGTTAGTCCTGTTAAGACAGATTACGGTGAACATGCAATGGAGTGTTTTTAGATGGAATAAGAGGTTCGAGTATTAGCGAGAATATGTGCACAATGCTGTAAAGAGTGGACAATCAACACAAAGAAAAGATACAAATGAGAAAAATTTACAAATTTCAATGTGCTCGGAATCGATTTAATAAATGTTGGTGATGTAATAGAGTATATTTGACGCGCGTTTATATTTCATAAAATCTTTATCGGGACCACATTGAAGTATTTTCAACGTAAAGAATTATGTTCTTTAATTAGGGTGGCATTTGTAAAATCAAAGTTATAAGCAGTCTAGCTCTGGCTAGTCTTGTTACTGTGTATTAATGGTATCAACTATAAACATACGTCAAATTAACTATATTACATTAAAAACACTATTTACATTATTCGGACTATTGTCCTCATCTTTGTCGCCATATTTATTACAGGGTAGTATAAACCTATTGTCTGAGAAACCATGTTTTACCAGGGCTCATATTGCAATTTTTGCTGTTATCATTGCATGTCTTTACCAATATAGACAGATACATTAACAACCGTTATTAAATTCATCTAACGTATACTTTACTCTGGCCGGTGTTGAGGTAAAAGCAGTAAAATCAACCTAACCGAAACGCTCCTCTGTGGCCCAATCGGTTAAGGCAAGTCAAGCTATATGACGGTTCCATCTAAGATACAGGTTCGATTCCTGTCGGAGGACGCATATTTTCTATGAAAAATTCTCGGACATTCAGGCCGGTAAATGTTGTTAATACTGTATTTTATAAACAGAACATTTACTTAAATATTTGAATCTATAAAAAGAACGTATAGACACAAAATTGTCTTAATATATATATATATATATATATGTGTGTGTGTGGACATTGAGTCAACACCTAGCGGCAACAGTCTGTTTCATGTTTTCATGTAACTAACTGCCGCTGGTGCGTTTTGACTAAAATGTCCAGTTTTCTATTTACATACACTCTATCTTTGATTAGTCTGGTACTCCTGCTATATATTTGAAGATTCTTGATAAAATACTAAGAATAATCTGCAATGTTACTGGTCCTGACCTGGCATCTCGGCTTCAGTGACTTTCCTACCGCCGTAATGTAATCTCCCTGTGCCTTTTCTATAAATACTTTCATGGCAATTGTTCTTGTGAGCTTTCCTCTATAGTACCCAAACTTTATGAATTTAAGCGCAGTACTAAATTAACAAATATGTCTCATCAATTTACAGTTGAAATAGCTGACCGTAAGTTCTATGCTAACAGTTTCTTCCCTTAGACTTCTCGCTTGTTGAACTTTCTTCCGGATTCATGCTTTCCAATCAACTTTCACCTTCAAAAATATTAATACAATGACAATCGTTATCTACTGTCGTCTTGATTCCTATTCTTTTGTTTTCTGCCCTTAGTAATGTTTTACTTTTTCTTATTCTTACAGTCAGTAACCCCTTTTGTCTTAGGGACTTTACTGCCTTGCTTGGAGTGAAATGATTAAAAAATACGAATGCTATCTGGCTAGTCAAATGCACCTGAAGCCAACTTAACCCCCCTCCCAACAAACAACAACACAAAAAATAAAACTACCTGAAGTTTTCTATACTTCATTCTCTGACGAAGCTTTAATAAAAACGAAACAGGATACATTTATAAAAGTGTTCCTATTTTTCTTTATTCTATCATATATATATATATATATATATATATATATATATATATATATACATACATACACAGACACATATATATATATATACATACACAGACACATATATATATATACATACACAGACACACATATATATATATATATATACATACACAGACACACACACATATATATATATATATATATATATATATATATATATATATATATATATATATTAGTTGGATTGATATGAGTTTGTGACACTGGATTTCACGCTCTCTGCGATCGTCAGACAATTTTTGTATGACGATAGCAGACAGCTTAAAACCCAGGGTCATAAACACACATCAATCCAACTAAACATGTTAGCTCTATCAAGGATATTAAGCACTTTCCAATAAGTACCGCGCTATATAAATATTTATATAAACACACATACACACACACATTTATATATATATATATATATATATATATATATATATATATATATATATATATATATAATGTGTATCATGAAAAAAACAGGACTGAAGTCACAAAAATGTTTATGTCAAATCCAAACTACAAACTACAGTTGATTTTCATTATTCGGGCGGTTGACCTCATCTTTATTTCCATATTCCCGACGTTTCGGCCGTTTGATGCTCCGGCCTTATTCAGATGATTGGAATTTCAAACTGAACCCTTTATTTTGTCCAACAGTGTAGATTGTTCTAGTTCCATCTGCCATGCCTCTTCTGGATGTCTCAGTTATCACTCTTTAATTCAACTGTCAAAGATTTTTGTTCACCTCTGCAGTGACCAGGTACTGAACTCACAACTCTTTGCGTCAAAGCCACTGGACCCAACCAACGCTTTTATTCACTGCGCCAGTTGTCCTTGAGAAATATAGACAGAGACGAGCTATAAGTTTTTCCCTTCGAAATTATCCCCCCTCGAGTCTAATCCACTTTCGCATCCATCTCCGCCACGCCTCCATTCTCTCATGGAAGGTTTCCCCGGGATTCTCCGTAGCTCCGCCGTCACGGCCCTCTTGATGACTTTCATGACCGGAAAACGTGTCCCCTGGATGACCTTTTTGAACATGGAGAAAACGAATCACACGGAGAAAGGTGGGATGAGTAAGGAAGTTACTCTAGAAAATCGATGATCAATTATCATGATAGCATTTATAGAAAAAAATGCAGACATATATATATATATATATATATATATATATGTAAGCTTAATATATATATATGTATATATATATATATAAGCTTAATATATATATATATATATATATATAAGCTTAATATATATATGTATGCTTAATATATATACATATATATATATATATATAAAGACATTTTTATATTTATATTTTATAGATACACATATTTAATATTTAAGTAAATGCTCTGTTTGATAATAAACAGTATTAAACAACATTTACTGGCCTGGATGTCCGAGAAATTTTCATAGAAAACTTTTGTCCTCCGACAGGAATCGAACCTGTATCCTATACGGAACCGTCATATAGCCTGACGTGCCTTAACCGTTTCGGCCACAGAGGAGCGTTCGGTTAGCAATGTGAAACAAGAGATGAACAGGCTAAAAATCAACATCTTAGGTGTATGTGAAACCAAAGGCCAAAAAACGGAGATTTTGTCACCGATACGCACAGGACTAGCTATGCAGGCGGAGTGAAAAACGATAAAGGAATAGGACTGATACTAGATAAAGTATTTAAGAAATGCGTTCTGTGATACTACCAACTATCCGAAAGAATTCTGGTAGTCAAGCTGAAAGGAAATATTTTCAATGTAGCTATCATAATAGTGTACGCACCGACAGCGCAAAATAACGAAGAAGAAATCAAATCTTTCGACTCCATGCAAAACAATGCCAAGGCTCATTGCAAATCACAAGAAGTCATAATTATCATGGAAGACCTAAACGCCAAAGTAAGCAGGGAGAGGACCATATGTGGCAGCAATATTCTAAGCATGAACGAATAGTAGACTTATAGATATGTAAGATAGAGTCTAAAGATAAAAAGTGTCTTGCATGACACAGTGAACCATGTTGAGAGTACCATGGGCTAAACATGTGGGCAACGTTGAAGTTTTAAAGAAAATGAAAGATGGAGACAGTTGAAATTTTGTAGGGTACGTAATGAGGAAAGAGGGTTTGAAAAGTTTGTCACTCACAGGACATACTGAATACATGAGGGACAGAGGAAAAGACGATTAACTTACTGTTGTGGTGTCCTCCCTCTAAAGAGTCTATGTTGGACTCTTCCGCCTACTATAAGATTAGTAGGAGAGAAGGCCTTGGGAGAGCATCGAATAAGATGTTGTGACCAAGTAATTGGTAAAAGAAATAACAAAACTAGTGTTACAGATATATCATATATTAAACAGTTAGTACAACAGAAGAGTGTTATACCACTAGTGAGTGTGTGTCGGTTGACCCAGCGTTCAATCTATTCGACTGTTCCCCCAAGGCCTTCTCTCCTACTAATCTTATAGTAGGCAGAAGAGTCCAACATAGACTCCTTAGCGGGAGGACACCACAACATCTACCTAACGGACTTGTGTAAATGGATGGCAGAATAGGTTTTATGGCCACGATCAACTTTTACTTAAAATCTCAAGTATAAGCACGATCAGTGTTTACTTATGGTCTCAAGTATGAGCCCGAAAGCAAAAAGATAAAATTTACTAAAAGCTACAAATGACAGGAAGACGTGGAGAGCCATTATCGCGATCTTCTTAAAGGAAAACCTGGAGAGCAAAGATCGCTATCTCAACAAGAAAGTTTACATTCTTGTTGAGATAATAACTGTTTACCAAATTTAGAGCAAATTAAATTCAACCGAATTGTATCATTTAAAAAGAATTATTGACAAATAACTGTTTACTTGTTGACTACCCTGTTGGCAAGAGCTAGAATATACTGATTGCATCCATTACAGACTCAAGGACAAATGCTTACCTATAGACGCAAATAGGAAGTCGAGCAAGGAACAATGTCTCAAGCACAACCAATGTTTACCGATAGAATCAAGTATATACACAACACATTTTTACGTATTGATTCAAGCACAAACCCGACCAATGCTTACTTATAGACTCAAGTATACTCCCCAAAAATTATTACATATAGTCTCAAGTATGTACTCGATCACTTACAGTCGCCAGTATAAGCAAGGTCAATGTTTTCATATAGTCTCAAGTATGGGCATGATCAATGTTTATTTATAGACTCAAGTATGAGCTCAATCAATGTGTACTTATATTCTCAATCATGGCCACGAACAATGTTTACTTACAGTCTCAAGTTTAAGCACGATTAATGCTTACATATAATGTCAACTATTAACTCGATTAATGTTTATTTATTTTCAAGTATGGCCACGATCAATGCTTAATTACTGTCTCAAGTATAAGCACGATGAATGTTTATTTATATTCTCAAGCCCGATCTATGCATGCTTATAGTTAAAATTATGAACCCAAACAATGTTTGCTTATATTCTCAAGTACAGAGACGATCAATGTTTACTTACAATCTCAAGAATAAGCACGATCAATATTTTCTTATAGTCTCAAGTATGAAAGAGATCAAGGTTTACTTAGTCTAAAGTATGAGCCTGGTATCGTCAGTTATGGCCACGATTAATGTTTATATACAGTCTCAAGTATGAGCCTGGTCATTTTTTTACTTATATTTTCAAGCATGAGCCAGGTCTATCTTTACTTATAGTCAACATTATGAGTCCCATCAAGGATTACTTACAGTCTCAAATATTGGTGCAATCAATATTTACTAATAGTTTCAAGTTAGAGCACAACCAAAATGTACTTTTTGTATCAAGTATCAGCAGGATATTGATCGACTGACTCAAGTATAAACTCGACCAATGCTTTCCTATAGATTCAAGTGTAAACTCGACTAATATTAATATATAGAAGTATCAAATCCTTCAATTCTTACCTAGCGACTTAAACATCGACCGAGCCAATGATTACCTATGGACTCAAGTATCAAAACAAGTAGTGTTTACCAGTAGATTAAAATATTATCCGGAATAATGTTTATCTTTACATTCAAGTACTTAAAAAATAGATTTTGACACAGATTTTGGCTGATATGTCATAAAACTTAGCAACTCAACACAATACATACATAGTGGTTGCATGCGGTTTGAATCCCTTTGTTCACGAGAATATGAAAGTATACGGTCCCATATATATTTATATATATATATAATATTTGTGGTTAATATACACAGGCACACACACACACACACACACATATATACATATACATATATATATATATATATATATATATATATATATATATAATATATACACATATATACATACACATACATATATATATAAAAAATGCCAAGAGGATAGTATTTAGGTAGATCTCAATGTCAAGGACAGAGTAGAATATAACAAAAAAGCTTAAACATTAATATTCCATGGTTATAATTTATTACATTGGAATCGTAATCACGATCCAATTAATCAGACCTAGAAATTATATATATATATATATATATATATATATATATATATATATATATATGAGACTCAGACACTAATATTCCATGGTTATAATTTATTACATTGGAATCGTAATTACAATCCAATTCATCAGACCTACAAATTCAAAATGAAATCAAAAACATTTACATACATACTCACTAATTTTTTTTTTCATTCCCGAAGTTATTTTTCTGATTTCTTTTTGAATTTGTAGGGCTGATGAATTGGATCGTAATTATGATTCCAATGTAATAAATTATAACCATGGAATATTAGTGTTTAAGCATTTATTATCATTATTATTATTATTATTATTATTATTATTATTATCATTATTATTATTATTATTATCATCATATGGAACCTTAAAGTGGTCTGTTTTTATTTAAATTATTAGCTCTGATTTACATTGAGCTCTCTGGATTTTATCCTCCTTGGGTCTAGCCATATGGATTACCTAGTGTTTTTTTTACAGATATACTAGTGGGTCACCAAGGAGGATCGAATTTGTGACTGGCACATTGGTTCCCGCGAAGCTGTTTTACCATACTGCCCTGGTAGGACGTATAACTTCATTTATGTTTGTACTGATCAACGGTTGCAGTGTGTATGTTGAGCATGAACACTTTACACATCTGTGTGCTTTTTACACAGATATTGTTTTTAATTATTAACGTGAAAGGACCTTTATTTGTTTTATATCCAGGTAACAGCTTACACCATCAATCTTTCTAATTCAGACAGACAGTCAGTCCACCAGTCACCCAGCCCAATTTTAGACTTTTTTTTAGGATGTAGCCGCGGGGTGACACGGGACAGAGAGGGGCGAGTTGAGACAGACGGAGGATGAAACGGGAAATGCTGCGATGCTTAATGAAGTGCGTGGATGTGTGAAAACTCTGGCAACCATCTCACGTAACTACGTTGCATGGCTCGCTACGAGTAAGAAAAAAGGGCTTTACTTCCACAGTCAGCCATATATGGTTCATTACAGATAAATAGATATAGGCACACCCCCGTTACATACTACACACATCAATACACACACACACACACACATATATATCAGGTTGCCTCTTGCTAGGATCGAAATCCGGCTGAATTGGCAACAACCGGGGAATCTACTCCTACGCCGATATAGGCACACCCCCGTTACATACTACACACATCAATACATACACACACACATACATACATACATACATACATACATACATATATATATATATATATATATATATACACACATCAGGTTGCTCTCACGCTGACCAATAGAATCTTCTTGCCTATTCGTGGCAGCCAGCTATAGGCTCTCACTCTGGCCAGTAGAAAATGGCCGCAAACTATATGAAAACTACCGTAGAAGCATGAAAAAATCGATTATTTCCACTATCGATGGGAGTTGGGAAATGGAAAGTCGGTCTTGGCCTTTCCGCAAACTTGGAGCGTGTGCATGTAAATTTTGGTGCAAATCCGTCGAAAATTGCGGCCATACATTCGTTAGACACACACACACACATCCTGCCTTTTATACATATATATGTATATATATATATATATATATATAAACATATATATAAACATATATATATATATAAACATATATATATATAAACATATATATATAAACATATATATATATAAACATATACATGCAAACATATATATAAAAACATATGCATATATAAACATATATATATAAGCATATATATATAAACATATATATATATATATAAACATATATATATATAAACATATATATATAAACATATATATAAACATATATCTATAAACACACATATATATAAACATATATATATATAAACATATATATATACTTATATAAACATATATATATATATGTTTATATATGTATATATATATATATGTTTATATATATATATATATATATATATATATATATAGAGAGAGAGAGAGAGAGAGAGAGAGGGAGAGCTTTTGTATTATGTTATTCGTAGTTAGACATAGACAGTCTGAAGCAGACAATCACTATTATATCCTCATCTGATGGGGGCTTAGCTCTTTCCACTAAAGTCTGCCTTCCCGTTAAATAACAAGACTCGTCCCCTATCTGACGTCCCCGTTCTCACTGAGAACAAATGCATTTTGTGATTTCTCTTTCTCGGCCCATGAAGTCACCGGACTGATCAAAAGCATTACGAAAGCTACTTCACCCAGTTAAGATACCTAAGGAATCTGGTGGTCAACGCCGATCATTGAGTGAAAACATATATTATTAAATCTCCAGCACCCTACTCAGTATTCTAGCAAATCCCAGCAACACTGGGGTCTGTATAATCTCAAGCCCTCCCCGGATTTCAGACCCATCCAATTTCGATTCCAGCGTTTTTGACATAGTTCCAAGAGCATCTGCTACTCTAATAATTACATCCCGTGTTTTTCATGCTCCCGGGAAAGGTCCTGGTATTTCATTTATGTCTCATTCAAGCTCTTTTTTAGTGTTTGGCGACATAAACTTCATATACCATATTTTTTCTCGGTTCCCGAGTAACATACTGTTTGTATGTCATAATTGTCGATCTACGCCCACGATGTTTTTTCTTTTTCTTTTTTTACGTATTCATTCAACAGTGGAGCCTTCTTGCTTGGAAAGGGTGGTCGTTTGAGGTGTCGAGGTCGCCGTCTATTTCGTGATTATCCTTATTATTCTCTTCTTTCGCGCGGTCTTTGTTTTTAACCGGAGATCTTGCATTATGGATGTTCTCCATCAACTCGTTCGTCCCCAGCAAGCGCGTTACGGGTCGGGGAGAATATTTGCAGTTCCAAGCAACGCAGGCTTTTGAAGCAATGGGATACGTGGCTTTATTCTGATTTTCTCAATGTAGGACTTTAACCTCAGTGATTTAGACCCCAACCAGTCCAATAATAACTGGAACACATTTCTTAAACGCCTCAGATTCTGGTAACTTCAATCCGGAGGTTGGTGTATTTCTTAAGCCGATCTATTTCTTTGGCTTTGTTTTCAGATTACGGTTACCGGGAAGCGCCAGGTCAATGAAGAGGCATTGTCTTGTTTCTTTGTCAACGACGGTGATGTCTGGTTTGATTGCCTCGCGGACGCCGTCTCTTCGGATGCTGAAATCCAAAAAGATCCTAACCTATACAGTTTCAATCACCTACTCTGGATTTTATTTCTCGTCGACTTCAAGTCTGTACTTCCAACATAGGCACCATTGGAGATGGGAGACCATTATTATCATGTCTACGCTGGTATTATCAAAAGTGGTTATTATTAATATTATTATTATTATAAATACTCGTGAAAATTTCACGGTTTTCCAGTTTTAATTTTCTGATGAATCTTAATTCCTATGTTGATAATTGAATAAGCTCACGGCGAGTTCTATAAGGATAAAATATTCGAAGAAAATCCCCTTTCGTATCGTTAAATATTTGAGCTGGACAACTTTAACAAAATATTGCAATAACAACGATAAATATCAATGCTGGTCTTTATTTTAAGAAGTGGGTACAAATGAATAGATTTAAAAATTGACATTTTTTTTTCATTTCACTGAAACAGACATTAAACTCTTCTATCTTCACTTCATTCTTTCTTGCTTCCATTTTTTTTTTCACTTTCATTTTTTTTTCCATCTTTCCTCACCGTCAAAGCGGAATAGTCTATTTATGAAGTACTGGCAGGAGACGTTAAACACTATCTTCCATTCTTTCTTTCTTTCTTTTTCTCTTTTTTCTTTCTTTCTTTCTTTCTTTCTTTTTCTCTTTCTTTCTTTCTTTCTTTTTCTCACTGAAACCAAGTAGCGTATCTGATCAGTCTTTTCCGTCTTTACACGCGATATAAATGGAATAGCCCATTATTTATAAGTTATTGGCAGGGTTTAACGTATGTACCTGTTAACTAAGGAAATATGGGAGGGACAAGAAGAAGATTATTATTATTATCATTAGTAGTAGTAGTAGTTGTAGTAGTAGTAGTAGTGTTGTCTTCTTCGTATTAAAATTCTTTTCTTTTTTATTTGCTAATTTAATGTGCCCCCTTCACGTTGTCGCTGAGCCCTAAAGGCTGACCCTTCCACCCGCTCAATCAAATAATGAAACGGAAAATAAGTAAAATAAAAGAACGAATTTAACAAATTGCTCCCACCTCTTAGCTCCACTCACTGCAAACACAATTCCAACCACCATCCTGTGTGTTGAAGGGGGAGGAGTTCTTTTAATGAATGTTCCGTTTCAAGCGAGTCCCTCCCATTACCAGCACACTTTAGATAAAATTGGAAAGGAAGAAGATGACAAAACAAACGAGAAGAAACGAAGAAGAAAAAAAAATGGCCGCGACTAAACGAAACCCTATTACACGCCTGTTTGCCTCGCACAAACGGGGCGCTTCGCTTTTATACCTCTTCATCGACAGGCTACCCTTCCACGTCACGAAGAAAAAAAAAACAGAACAACGGTGTTTCCTTTTTTTTAATTACTATTCTGCGTGCACTCACTTTCTCGCGTGTGTACCAGCGCACGGATACATGCTCAAATGTATATACACAGACATGTATATACACTGGCACTTACGTACACTCATAATCGAGCGTCAATAAAGGGGCAGGGCCCTATGTGTTTAAACGGTACATTATTTTCTCATTTTAACTTCATTCCATGGATCCAGTGCTATGGCTTCCAACCAGGAAGTCGGCTCTCTGATTTGATTCTCACGATAGCTAAGAC
Source organism: Acanthosepion esculentum (assembly GCA_964036315.1). Classification (NCBI taxonomy): domain Eukaryota; kingdom Metazoa; phylum Mollusca; class Cephalopoda; order Sepiida; family Sepiidae; genus Acanthosepion; species Acanthosepion esculentum. Next base: position 24,649,738 of record OZ038488.1, read on the forward strand.
TGCAGATCAGCCTGTCCATTCTCTAAACAATACGTCATCAAAGATTTTTTTGCAGGTGGTTGCAGCTATGTAAAAGTAATTTGACAAGTCAGGTTCAAATCTTGGTTGTTTTAGCTTAACTGTACTAAACTGCAGAACCGCGTCCAAGACTCCGTGGTTTTAGAGGCAATGCTTATCAGCATGACCAGTGTTTCTTAACCTTTGTTTCCCAGATACCTAGCGTTCCGCAAGAGGTCGCTAGAAGTTCCGCGCGAAACAGCAATAAATAGGCTAATGCTTTTTGGGGGCAATTTTTGTTTAATTTTATATTTGTAATTTTGATATACACGTACGGCATATTGTTAGAAAATCCTTGGTTATAATAAAGGCTTCAACGTTTTATATTATTTAAAATTATAATAATCATAGGGTATGTATTTAGTGATGTCTATATGACGTCATTGTGAAACCGCCTTCACTGGTTATTGGACAGGACCTGTACGTGGGGGATCCGTGTATCATTGAGGGACTCACTCGAGTACAGGACGCATGCATGTTGTCCATATATCATGTTTACCACGTGAACTACGATAAAAATATAAAAGAGATAGATATTAATAATGGTGCAGGGTTTCCCCGAGACATGAAAAATATTTCAAGAGTTCCTCAAGGAAAAAAAGGTTAAGAAACGTTGAAATAGACCGTATTCCTACAAACATTACAGAGTAGAGGCGATGCCATGCAAGATTTTAACATATTGTTATCTCAAATATCATGAAAAATTCAAGTTAAAAATGCACCATTTTTTCTGTTTTCTTTTTCTTCTTCTTATTGTTGTTGTTGTTTTGGTGATGGTGGTGGTGTTAGTATTATTATTGCTGAGTGAGGGTTAATAATAATAATAATAATAACAATAATAATAATAACAAAAGCAGAAATATTAATGACAATCTTGAATTTTACTTATAAAACGCAAGTATAGAGGTATATGTATGGAAGGGAAATTCGTTTCAGGTGGCTAGGCCGATAGATGTAATACGCATTGCTTAAAGTAAAAAAAACGGGCCGTCTATTTCATAAACGAGTATCCATTAAAATAACGTTCGAATCACTACTAATAATATAGATATGTGTGAGTGTGTGAGAGAGAGAGATGGAGAGAGAGAGATTGAGAGAGAGTCATATTTCAGATATAACTAAAACAGTATCTGTAAAAGGACAATAAGAATAAAACAAAAGGAAAACTTAGCTAACGCGTTTCATTTCTCTGATCGACTTCATCAAGACTAATATAAGGATTTTATTTTGCAATAAGTATTTATAAACAAAAGTAAAAATGGTAGGTTTTCAAAATTTTCACATTTAAGAAACGCTCATAAATATTCATCAGTCTAACTGAAAAGTCTTGGTAAAGTATGGGTGATGCTAAGTGATGTAATTCAATGTCTAATAAAAAAAGTGAGTAAATGATTTTTTTTTTATAATATGATTAATATTTATATTATTTTATTTTGGTATCAGTTTACGTATTATATATTTTAAATAAAAGGCGGTTATGAATTTAACGTTTTTTTTTCATTTTTTTCTATAGTCGTGTTTGTTGGCTTTATAAGACATTATATTAAGTCAACTACCATGCTCCATAATTTATGAAGACTTCTTAGTTACCTTGATGAATATTTAAAATATTTTTAAAAAACAATTGAAAAACTAACAACATTTTACTTTTATTTATACATACTGGAAAAATAATTTCCTTCCATGCCCCTAGATAAATTACATCATAGAACGACACGCGTCGGCTAAGATAAGATTCCGTTCTATTTTTATTCATCACTTGAAACGTTATTTTCAGTAGATACTCATATTTGAGTAGACGATCTATTTATTTATTAAACAATATATTTTATTTATTTTTATCCAAATGTTCGAGAAATTGTATTAAGGAATCATTTATACTCTCCAGCAGGATTTGAACCTATGTCCCACAGCACAAAGAGAACTACTGTTAAGCTAGGAAAAGCATAATCAACTTGGCCACGATCAGGTGAAGTAAAATTTTGTGCCTTCAAGCAAAATTTCTTTTATCATAGAATCTCTCGAAGTTTTCATATCTGCACATTTTCGTATCCAAACGTAAACAAAGAAAATTTTAGAATGGATTTTCTTATTAATACGACAGATTTACGCCACTTTAAAAGTTATTTTAGAAGATAGTCGCATTTAAGTAGGTGCTTCGTTTAGTTATTAAACAGTATATTTAATATATTCGTCTACCAGCCTGAATGTTCTTTATATATAATAATAATAATAATAATAATAATAATGTTCTCTCCCGTCGGTTTCGACGAATGAGGATCTGACAGCTTAGTTGATTCAGTTATGAAATTTTGTGCGATAATCTTAAGTGGCCTTTAAGGCCCGCTAGTGATTTACAAAGGAGGCCTCATATGGAGCAAGTGTGAGGATTATGAGATGAGATCACTGTTGGATTGGCTGACCTTTTAGATCTTGCTCTAGCTTCTTGAAAATGATTCAGACAAGCAGATTGAAAATTGCTGAGTCCACTAAAACACGTTGATCTGCATTCTACCCGCTCCAAGGCTAAGCGCTCAAAGGTGTTATGTGGTATATTGACTGCTAACAAGTTGCCTTTCGGTTTGTCTTTGTACCCTAGCCATAGGCGTCCTACATTCCTGTAGCCCTGATCTAACTGGCTGTACATTAGGATCTTGGGTATCCTGTCATCAGACATTCTCAAGACATGACCAGTACACCGTAACTGAGACTGTATAAGAAAAGTCTCGATTCCTCCAATATTACACCTGTTAAATAGGTCTACGTTAGATGTCCTATCTTGAAGGTTAACTCCACAGTGGCAGACCGATGGGTGATGGCCGTTCTTTCACAAACTCATGACAATTGTGATGTCCGTGTCCTCCATCTCTCACGTGCCAAACATCTTATGAATTGATTTGGATCTTCTCTAATTGATCTCATTAGCTCTGAGTTGAAACGATAATCCCTCTTCCTGTTGTGACCTCCTGATATATTAAGACATTTTTATGTTTATACATTTTTTTTATAGATACAAATATTTAAATAAATGCTCTGTTTATAATAAACAGTATTAAACAACATTTACCGGCCTGAATATCTGAAAATTTTCATAGAAAATATCCATCCTCCGACAGGAATCGAACATGTATCCTGTACGGAACCGTCATATAGCCTGACGTGTTTTAACCGATTGGCCCACAGAGGATCGTTCGGTTAGCAAGGTCGATTTTACTGTTTTTAAACTACAATCTTCCATGATTCTCTCACGTACATTCATATCTGCTCAATGCGTATCTAAATTAAGGCCGGTAATTTTGGTTAATACTGTTTATTATAAACAGAGCATTTATTTCAATCTTTCATGAGCTTCCGATACTTAGGTGTGATTAATTAATGATGAACATTCCATTTTCGTTTATGATCGATTTCTTCATGATTCTTCTGTTAAGCTTGGAGAGTACTTATACATTCTTATTGCTTAAAGTAGAATCTAATAGTTTTATTAAAAAAAAACCCTCAGAGAATTCCAGTAAGATATCTGTCATCATTTCTAAGATACAACGGTTTAAGTTTTAATGTAACAATTGGGCAATTTTGGTTTTACAGGATTTGGACAATTTTGCTGTTACACACACTAGAACATTCAGTTCTAACAACACACACACATTATATATATATATATATATATATATATATATATATATATATATATATATATATATAAATTAGAACTTAATGTTCTATGTACTGAAAATATATTTATATTAAATCATTAACGGTAAATATATATATGTATATATAGATATACATTTTACGCTAAAAGTATTGGAACGCCAAGGTCAATTCATTTGTTTTTTGGGGTATATTTTTTTTTGCTGTTCACTGAAAACATTTCGTTTAAAGATTAAAAGATGAATATGAGACAAGAGTTTCGAATTTTAGCTTATATTTCCTGGTTTTTAGATTTTGATGTGTTAAACAGCTTAGGACTTTCCACCTTTTGTATCAAATCACATCATTTTTAGGTGAACTAAAGTAAAGGAACATATAGTCTTAAAGCAAATAGCATTTAATATTTGGTGGCATAACCCTTGCTTCCAATAACTGCATTACGCCTACGATCCATTGACATCACCAAATTTTTACACTCTCGTTCGCTTTTTCAGACTTTAACGCAGCCTTCTCCAGTTCTTGTTTGTTTCGGGGACATTCTTCCTTCAGTCTGCTCTTCAGAAGATGAAATACATGCTCTACTGAGTTACGGTTCAGTAATTGAATTGGCCGGTCTAAAACTCTCCACTTTTTTCCCTAGGGAATTTCTTTGATGTGTTGGCAGTATGTTTTGGGTCATTGACCTGCAGCATGATAAACTTCCTCCCCATTTGTTTGGATGCATTTCTCGGTATATTGGCAGATAAAATATTTATGTAGACTTCTGAATTCATTCCACTGCTCCCATCTTGAGTTACATCATCAATAAATATGAATGAATCTGTTCTAGATTCAGCAATGCAACCCCAAATCAAGACACTGCGCCACCAGGATTCACACATGAACTTGTATGTTTTAGATCATAAGCTGAATATTTCTTTCTTCACACTTTGGCCATTCCATCACTTTGGTAGAGATTAACCTTAGTCTCTTCAGTCCATAAGACTTTCTTCCAGAAATTTTGTCGCTCATTGCTGTACTTCCTTCTAAATTCTAATTAGACCTTCAGTTTCTTACTGCTGTTGAGTGGTTTATATTTTGTGGTATGGCCACTGTATTTCTGCCTTCGAAGTCTTCTTCGTTTACTGGATTGTAAAACCTTCACCCCCTGCACTGTCGGGGTTGTTGGTGATGACTGTTGTTTGTAGTTTTTTCTTCACAGCCCTCATCATATGTCTGTGACCAATTGCTGTTGGCCGAACTTTTGCTCAGTACGCCAGTAGTTTCTTTCTTTTTCAATATATTCCACATTGTTGATTTTGCTATGCCCAATGTTTGTCCAATAGCTCTGATCGATTTTGTCTTCTTTTCTCAGCTGCAAAATGGCTTCCTGTTCTCCCATTGGCAGCTTTTTTGTCTTCATGTTGGTTTATCATTTTTAAAAAGAAATGCAATCTTTACAGGTGACACCCAAGGATAAAACAAAAAGTAGTTATTCACAGCTATTTAATGTTTAAGCTGCCAATCTAAAAGGCATCAGGAGGGCAACAACAAAGACCTGTCGAGTCACGTGTTTCAACAGTTTTGCACACTTGAAAAATGGACGAGTTCAAACAAAATGTGGTATGTCCTAAGTTGTTTAACTCATTTAAATGTAGTTACCGGGAAAAGTGAAATTCTGAACTTTTGTCTCATATTCATCTTTTGATCTGTAAACCAAAATGTCTTGAGCAACAAAAACAAGGGAATTGCTCTTGCCGTTCCAATACTTTTATATATATATATAATCAGAAAACGGAGACACAGATCTTTCCGACGCTGTTAGTTCCATTTAGATCCGCTCGTAGATCGTGTTCTCCTCGCATCAGTTTTATGGTCACACTAACGATCTTTGTCTCTACAATTTCGGATTGTGATCCCGCACTTTTTCCGATTGGAATTTTTCTCTTTGTTCTTGGACATTGAGAACTGTCGTTTTTACTTAGACTAGTAGGACGCCATGTCTTTCGATTATTTTCTCTCACTCACGCTCTCCCTATCCTCTTCTCTCTCTTGCTCTTTTACTCTCTCCCCCTCACTCACCTCTCTCTCCCCCTCTCTAATACACACACTTTTTCTATCTCTATGTCTCACATAAACACATCTACGCAGCAAATCTTCACTTGAACAAGTTTTGTTAAACTTGCAAGTTATTTCAGATAATTTTGTTATTATATATTTATATTTTGTATTATTATATTTTATATATATATATATATATAATATTAGTATATTATTACAATATATATTATTATAAGATATATTATTATATATATTATATCCTATTATTATATATTACATTTTATTATATTATTGTATATATTATATTATGTTATTACATATTATATTATTAAAATGTTATATTATTATAATATATTATATTAATATATATATATAATTATAATATATGATATTAAATTATATTACTATAACATATTTTATTATATTATTTATATTATTATATTTTATTATTATAATATACCATAGTATATTATAATATATTATTATTATATATTATATTATATATATTTTACTATATTATGTATATCATATTTTATTATTATAATATATTATAATAATATAATATATATATATATATACATATAATAATGTAATACAATATATATAATAATATGATAATAATATATTATAATATACTATAGTATATTATAATAATGTAATATGATAATATAATATAATAATATAATATGATAATATATTATATATAATAAAATATAATATACTAGCAGCATGGCCCGGCGTTGCCCGTGCTTGATTCAAAAATTGTACGACTCATACAGCAATCGCTATTACTTCACTAAAAATATTTTTGCCCTTCCTTGCCTTTAAAGGAGTGTCCTTTGCCGTGCTGATGTTGCTATGTGCCTTACTTCTTGCTTATCTCACACTGCGATTTTTTTCTAAGCTCTATACTAAATCTGTTACGAAAAAAGAACTAAACAAAATGAACACAAAACGATCAGCTTTAAAAAAGGACTCGTAACTGGAAAAACCGAATGAAAAAACAATGTTAACAACAAATACTTTTTCACACCCAACCCAGTTTCCTGAAATATTGGGACTGGTCATACTACTTGGGCGGGGTTGTTGTTCCCCTTGATTTGTTAACCCGGTACTTTGGAAACCATACATTGATCCGATTTTAAGTTCAAATAAAAAGAGCTCAAAAGTGTTTAACAACGCGAAATCAGCTGCACAGAGTCAAAAATGAGGTGAAAAGCTTAGATGTACTGGGCCGAGTAGTGCAGGCTAGACATTCAACTTAAAAAAAAAACAAATCCGTATCACCTGTGAGTTGATCGTTTTTTTTACAAAGTTTGAGTCCCAAATAAAAAATCATGATCCAGCATGACACAATGACGTAAATTGAAAAATTGGATCTGGGATGCGGCCTGGGGGAAGAACAAAGTTTAAAGAAGTGGGAAATGGACGGCTGAGGGCATTGGTCAACACGGAGGTTTGTATCGATTTTTGAGTCACGACGGGGTCACACGGCATTCTATGCAAGGCACCTCTAACTGGGCGTCTGGGTACAGTAGAGTCCTAGCAAACTCGTCCTGTCGACAAAGTTTGAAGAACGCTGTAAGCGTTGTGTCTTTGGTACGCGCAGCCAAATCCATTGCTGTATCCGCAGAAAAATAACGAAGTTCGTCGTTTTCTAGGTGCACAGCAAGCTGGACGATTGCTGGGAAGCGTTCGTGGATGGGGAAGCTGAATATGTGTCAAGGGCCCTTGTGCTGCTAATGACGCGCCCTGCAAGGAAGTCCTGGATTTCGTCTACGGAACCTTCCTGCCTAATACCAAACATTGCAGCATCATTCCCTGTGTTGATGTACTTGCATACATACTTGATGGAGCGAACTGAATGGCAATATTCGACATTGATGTGCGCATTGAACGCTTTTGTTAGCAGGGGACAATATGGCACTACCCATCTGTTATCCACTTGGTGAGCCTTTACCACGGCTGTAAATCCTCCCTCAGCGGGACTCTTTCGCCGGTACAGTGGATAAGCATCGCTCCCTGAAATGGTTTCGCTCACGAAATCTCGTGGGTACTGCCGGGTGCATTTGCCGTCGCTGTTGTGACAGCTGGTGTAATTGTAATGCGACCCGCAGGGACCATGAATCATGTTGGTTGCCACTATTTCGTACAGTTCAGGGTCAGCCGACGGACCAGGAATTTCAGCAGAAATAAGATGATCGATTTTTGTGGCCTCAATCTTGTCGCACAGGCAAATTAGTATATGTGCGTGAGGCAGGCCGCGTTTCTGCCACTCAATAGTGTGCATGCGACAGCAAACAGCCCCCAAAACCTGACCTTTTGTAATCATATCCATTAGCTTTCCCAACTTCAGATGGTAAACGCGCGCAATGAGGTCTGGACGGTCGTAGGCCGATTGCCCTGGCATAAGTTCTTTAGCAAATGCGTACCATTTTGGGTTATACGTGAAAGTTATGAATAGGTCTGGTCGGCCGTACTTACGTATGTCATCGCGTCTTGCGTCCTCGCGTGCATGTATCGTGGACTGCCTGTGAACGTTGCAGGTAGTATGCACATCTTGCCTATATTGCGTGGATCAGCATCATTTCGTAAAGCATCACGGAGATGAATGTAAGAGTCGCAGCGCAACTTGGTCTGATTCAATCTGATGTAACAGAGTCTTTCGGATTCCATTTTAGCAACCATGTCTACTATGAATTGATGGAAAAGTTGCCGGCTTCGATGAAGATTATTGAATGCACCCTCAGGTACCATCACTAGGTAGGCGTAGAAAGCCCTGCAAGACACTGATTTTAAGGTGGGCCCATTTTGCAGAATGCCAAAATGGTACCCATCTTCTCCGTAAGGGAAGAGACGTGGGTATTGCAGTGCATCGTAGGACCGGTGCGTTTCACTGATTCTTCGGAGCCCACTGTCGCGCGATTCGATAACAATGCCACGTCTGTTGTGCTGATCACCGCTGACAATGACGGAAACTTCGTTACTTGCGGGAGCATTGTAACGACGTTCGTGCTCTCCCAGAGGCCGTTTGTCAGCATCAATTACAATAATGAAATCAGAAGAAGTGTTATTTTCGAGAGCATACTTAAAACTGAGGACATAGCTGTTTGTCTCGTGGAGCATTTGTTGGAGACTCATTATGATATCCCTGCGAGGATGATTGTTCTGGCCTGTATCGTTCTCGGGAATAATGCCCAGGCGGGCATCTGCCTGTTGATTGTAGTCAGCTACGAAGTATATTTGTGGAAAGGCCGAATCAGTGGCAGTTTCCGGGAAAAGAAACCCAATCCGGTGGTAAACCTGACCTTGAACCTTGAAGGTGGGATTCCAACCGACTTCGCGGAAGGCATTACCACCAAAAGAGGTCATCTGGAAGGCACAATTGTACTGTCTGATTTTTGCGTGGAAATGTTTGGAGTCTGGACTGGAACCCTCCAACAGAGCTTTCAACGGAGCAGGTAGCTCTTGAAAAGGTGGCAACTGTACTTTACCGTCTGAACAACACAAACCTGTAGACTTCCAGGCCATTTTTTGGCATTGCAATGCCCACAGACAACTGACATGGATCCTATTTGGAGGTCTTTGCGACCGGAAAGCCTCAAAACTGGCTCATAGTTGAAGGCCAGCTTAAACCAAAACTGCTTTGGTGGGCTACAGAGCATGGCGGCGCTGGTTAACAGTCTGCAACCTTTCAAGCCTTTCAGTAGATCCTTCTACAGCTCTAGCAGCGGAAGTTGAAATTGCATCGCGTTGCCGCCTTGTGCGCTTTTGCGCGGAACTTTCCGACGCCCTTGCAGCAGAAGTTGCAGCGGCGTCGGCTGCATGGCGTGCGGTTTCGCTGCGTTACGTGCGGTTTTCTCAGCCGTGGTCTCCTGGGACCGTCGAATGGAAGTTGCAGCGGCGTCGGCTGCATTGCGAGTAGCTTTTCGATGCGGGTTCTGTCGAGACCGCAAAAGCGCTTGTGATGAAGCCGCTTTTTTGTTGTCTTGCAAGCGTTTAGGTAGTTCCCTCTTACTTTTCAACGAATATGTGTAAACTGATTTGCAGTACAAACGGTAGTTACGTTCACCAAGCGTTTCATGTGATAAAACATACTGCCTCCGTTGAGATTGACTGGAAAGTCTCAAAGAGGCCTCTACCTCGGTTTCCTCCTCCCTCTTTCTCTTTGCCGCAGAAGCTCTTTTAGAACACCTGCTAACGTTGCCTCGCCATGGTATTTTGGCACGCTTAGCAAAGCTGCCGGGTCGGTCATCGCCACGGCACTCAGAAGAGTGCAAAGCAGAGGTTGAAGTAGACACCAGCCGCTTCTCCCCCAAGGAGGTACTCTCAATGAAATCCTGCTCCCGTTTCTCCTTAGCCAGTGAGGCTTTTTTAGAACGCCTGCTAAGGTTGTCTCGCCAGTGTGTTTTTGCAGCCTTTGCAGAGCAGCCGGGTTGGACATCGCCACGGCACGCAGAAGAGTGTAAAGAAGAGGTCGAAGTAGACGCTATATGATCATCTGTAACCGGAGTTATTATGTGCTCCTCCGCAGTTGCCTGTTCTGCATGTGTAACGTTACCGGTATTATGGGTCTTCAGTTGCTTATGTGCGGATGTTCATCGTGTAGGAGTTATTTGAAGGGTTGTAGAAATGCTGTGTAAGAATGCGAATAGAAGTTGATGTCGAAGCTGAAGCGGTGCAACCTCGTTGTATACGAAAACTAAAAATGCAGTGGAGCGGTTTGGAAAAAGCTTCTCCTAGCTATGGGCCGTGCTTTCTGGCAGCACGAAAACGTCGCTGTAGGAAGAGGTTACGCAACCAAAACGTTGAAGCGTTGAAGGTTAAAAAGTAGTGAAACACTGAGGTGTACTGGGTCGCGTAGTAAAGGCAGAAGAGAAGTAACTTGCGACAGCAGTTAACCGTCTAATAGCAAATCTGAACTACGAAAAGGTAGAAATAGGTATGGAACGCTAAGATGGACTGGGCTGCGCAGTAGAGGCAGCACACGGAGATAAAATGGGTAATGCAAACGTTTAAGCAAATAGGTAACTTGCGGTAGCAGGAAGCTGTCAATTAACCCAAGGACAGATGCGTTAATCGCGATCAAATCAAGACGTGAGTGCGGATGCAGCTAAGCTGAAGGTATTTAAAGGGAGCGTGACTTGTCATTGATTGGTGTAACCTGGACAATGGCCATGACTTAGACCAATGAATGGGCTCACGCAAAATGCGCGCATAATTTGGCAAGCGTAAGGCTTGGCCATAAACGGGGTCAAGATGCCTGCTGCATATGCAGCTTGGCTCTAACGCATGTGATGCCGACGATGAGAATGCAAGGAGCTGCAATGAAGCGTTTGCTCGTTTTGGTTTGTGCGACAACGAAAAGCCGCTAACCGTTTGCCGGCATTAGCTTTGAAATGGATTGGGAGGAAGCCCTGCTGTTTTAGCGCAAAAACTCCTCGTCAGGTCTGGGATGCGGCCTGGGCTAGGAGAGAAGTTTTAAAGAATTGGAAAATGAACTGCTGAGGGCGGAACCATTTTCACTCAGCACGTATGCCGGTTTTTTTTTTCAGTAAAGACGCGAATAAAGGAAGTGCCTATTTTGGTAAGATGCGACGATTAAAGCAAAAGTATTGACAAAGTCGAATATGTCATTTGTGGCTTAAAGTCAGACCTGGTAGCAGGGATAAAAAAGCCGAATTTCAATGGCCCTGCACCCATTCCAGAATTTGAGGTCAAATGTTTTCTTCCACTCCACTGCACGCACTGACCTGTTTCTTCCCGCGCATAGCGTGACCTTAAATTAATCTGCATTTAGGAAATACCCAACCGGAAAAACATTTTTATGGGTTGACCGATTGTCGATTTGCACTCAGAGTTGAAACTTCACATGATCACTCCCAATAGCCTCCTCATAAATCCAATCGGTTCTCTCTAAAAACCGACATGCGGTTCAGGCGCAATCTGGGCGTATCGGCTTTGGGGTTTTATCGATTTTCCGCACTGTTTAGGGGTCCGTGGTCATTAAACTTCTGGACAACACTTCTAATGGTAGACTCTAAGAGGGTGTCAAATTTGGTTGAAATGCGATCATTCCTTCTGTAAACAGAGTTTTTCGTTTATCGATTTTTTCGGAACCTGAGTCCGAACTCAAAAATCGGGCCCCGTCATGTCCTTACGGCAGCCATTTGCAAACTTGTGGTGAAAACCGGATCGAAATCGGGTGAGAAATGCGGCCTGGGCGAGGTAACAACGCCCACGACAGACACACAGACAGACAGCATGAGAAATATAGATAGTAGATTTCATTATATTATTATATATATTATATTAATATTATTATATTATACTATTTATATATTACATTTTCATGATAAATTTTGTTATATGATTACAATTTTTGAATAAATTGTTGTTCTTTCAAGTAAGATTTGTGAATAAACGATTCAAAGTTCCTGCTGTCATTCTATATTTGTTCAAGTACTTTTGACCATCTCAGTCATTATCAAGAACTGGTTGTTGTCAATGCGGTAGACAATATTTTGTTGGCTACATCTTTTCATTTAAATTAGTTTGTGCGCGTGTGTGCGTGTATGTGAGTGGCTGAAAGTACGTTACGACTGAAATTCAAACAGGCGAATCTTGTCAGTTGAATTTAACAAAACACGTTTTATACATGATACGTGAATTTTAAGCAATAAATCTCTTTTCTTTTTCATCCAACTTGATTTTTTATTACTTTAAACTTTATATTTAGTGACCACAAGTGTTTTTCTTAAAAGTTGTTTCATTAAGAGTGAATTTATTGCCTACCGCCCTAAAGATCGAAAGTCTTACTAAAGAAGATGTTCCTTCTAACTGTATTCGAACCGATATTAATCTGCTAAACTAATTTCAAGCCAAGAATGCTTTACGATAATTCAACGAGAAGTAATTAAAGCAAATAAGTCTCAAATTCGATATCCCGGCGGTAGACTAAATATAATATTTTTAGTTTTATTTTTCTTCCCTTTAAAGTTATGGGTTATATCGCAGGGAAGACTGAGCGTTTTAGTTTTGATTGGAAGAAATGTAGCGTCAATAAATAAAAAAACGCCAACCCTCTGATAGCGGAGGCAACTGGTGGCGATATGTCGCCCCGAAAATTTGCAAATATCTGAAATTCTTTATGTATGTTGCTCAGGCAAAGATACCATCTCTTATATATATATATATATATATATATATATATATATATATATATATATATATATATATATATATATATATTTGGTTATGGTCATTTTTCCCTGAAAAAAATAATTTGAAAGGATTTTCAAATCGTTAGGGAAGAATGAAATAGAGTTAATTGGAATCTTTAAAAAAATTTAAAACAAAAGAAGAAGGAAGAAAAGAAAAAAGTGAAACAGGAAGTTAAAAGAAGCGGTGTAACATCCTGACAGGACATAAAGTGGGGGAATGATATCATTGAGCTCTCTTTGTGGATCAGTTTTAATATATTATATTAATAGGATTCACTTGGATTATATACCAACGGATTATTACCTCTCTCTCTCTTTTATATATATGTACATAATACACACACACACACATATATATATATATATATATATATATATGTGTATAATAAAAAAGCTGAAACACTAATATGGGTCGCGTATCTAGTAAGACCTTTTCCCATTTTCACTGACTTTTAAATTTACTTTGAGATGCGGTAGAACTAGGTGACATCCAGTACGTTGACTGGATCAAGGTTCCTGGCCAGGATTGGGTAATTCGTTTGATATTTAAAGTCCTGAAAAAAGTTTTTGGTATTTCTTAGAATAGATGATTTGTTGTTTCGCCAGCTAATATATATATATATATATATATATATATATATATATATATATATATATATAAGAATCAAACACTAATATTCCATGGTTATAATTTATTACATTGGAATCGTAATCACGATCCAAATCATCAAATCTACAAATTTAAAAAGAAATCGGAAAATATAACTCCGGGTATAAAAAACAAAATTTTAGTGAGAGTGCGGGAGTGGGGAAACAAGTTTGAAAGTGAGATGTATGAATGCTTTAGAGAGGGGGGTGTAATAGAAGAAAGAAGAACATGAAAGGCCTAAAGGTTAAGGTGTGGATTAAAATTGAACAGAGAGAAGTTTTAAAGAGAGAATTTAAATGACGGTTTAAATGAGTGAGATACAGATAACTAGGAATTATTTTTCGATGCATAATTCGCTACCGAATCGCTGACCGAAATTAAAATTACATAGAAAATATTCGTCCTCCGACAGGATTCGAACAAGTTTATAAGCAGTAAATTCGACCTTGCCAACCGAACGATCCTCAGTGGCCGAATCGCTTAAGGCACGTCAGGCTATATGACGGTTCCGTTTAGGATACAGGTTCGAATCCTGTCGGAGGGCGAATATTTTCTATGAAAATTTCTCGGACATTCAGGCCGGTAAATGTTATTTAATACTGTTTATTATAAACAGAGCATTTACTTAAATACTTGTATCTATAAAAAGAATGTTAAGCATAAAAATGTCTTTAAATATATATATATATATATATATATATATATATATATATATATATATATATATATATATACAGTGCTGTTCGATAAAAGTGACTCACCTGATTTTGTTACTTAAAAAATTTTTCACCTATTGTTTTTGGGGTCAGCCTAATTTTTAATCTTACTAATAAAAAGGCCCCTTCCCGACCACCTAGTAAACAAGTTTACTCACCCTAAGGTATTCTATTGATAATTATACTTTTGGATATAAAAGAAATTTAGGGAAAAACTGTGCACAAAAAAGTTTCACTTATTTCCTGCAACTAGTAATCAATAGAAACATAACCGAACAGCTTTAAATAAAGAATAATAGAGGTATAATTTATTTATAATAGGTAATATAGTTCAAATATTTCATAATCTATGGGTCCTCCTTAATTTTGAATAACCTTTTCAACACTTTTTGGCAT
>OZ038488.1:24678502-24683502 GCA_964036315.1 Acanthosepion esculentum
GTCTGAACGCACATGGTCAAGACGGGAATCCTTTAATGTTACATTTTCGCAGGAAAAGAGAAAAGAAGAGAACGAACAAGCTTGTGTCTGCTACTTATAATTAATGTAACCACGTGACCGGCTCCCAGCTAAAGAGCGAGAAAATTTGACTTGGTCATGCGCTGGAAAAATATTTGTACGTGGGTGGATTGCAACGCCAACTTGTGTGTTTATTGACCAATTAAAAGCTGAAATTTCCTGAATATGTGTATTAAGCTTTGATCCACTTTTTGCACAGATTTGTACAAAATTCAACATTGATAAGAAAGTGGAATCAGGATGCTAAAAATGTTATCCCTGTCACCCGACTTCATTATGCGTTGAATTGTAAACTTATTCTTCATCGCCTGCTACGATATATTTAAGGAACGGTTTACTAAGAAAGACACATTGGTCATTAGAATTGCTTCTCGTAGGCGTAAATTTTTTGACTCAATCTAATACAAAAATGATAAAATAATA
Organism: Acanthosepion esculentum; assembly: GCA_964036315.1. Taxonomy (NCBI): domain Eukaryota; kingdom Metazoa; phylum Mollusca; class Cephalopoda; order Sepiida; family Sepiidae; genus Acanthosepion; species Acanthosepion esculentum. Next base: position 24,679,004 of record OZ038488.1, read on the forward strand.
TATTAAAAAAAGATCAAATTAAATAGCAAATATAAACTGTTAAAAATAGCCAGTAATTGTTTTGTTTTTTTGTTGTTATTTTTACATTATTAACATTGTTCGAATTGTTGTCCTCATCTTCGTTACCATATTCATGACGTTTCGGCCGTTATACGCTCCGGCCTTTTTCTAGACCCTTTATTTTGACCACCGGTGTACATTGTGCCTTGTCCAACTGCTATACCTCTTCCGGGTGTCTTAGTATCAGTTATCTCCCTTTAACTCAACTCTTCAAGTTTTTTTTATTCACAACAGCTGTAGCCAGGTATTGAACTCATAACTCTTTGGGTCAAGTCAATGGATTCAACCAATGCTTTTATCCACTGGGCCATTGTGTCCTTGAGTTAAAGTGATATAACTGATACTGAGATATGAAGAGGCATGACAAGTGGAACTAGGACACTCTACCCCAGCAGAAGAAATAAAGGCTTCAGTTCAAAACTCCTATCACCTGTAAAAGGCCGTAGCGTACAATATGTCAACGAAGATGAAGACAACAGTTCGAACAATGTAAATAATTACAATGCCTTATCTCAGAAATCTAGACAGGCAATTGTTTTGCTCAAATACTTCTTTTTAACCCAAATGACCCTTAAAGGCCAATCAGTATGGTGCTCTTCTGCACGAAAAAAACAGTTTTGGTGTAGACGGCGTAAATTGTATACACAACGAAATGTTCATGAATATGTTATAGTGGGAATTTACTTTGTTGGTGGGTTTTATGGGTATAGTGTGCACAGCCCCTTTAGCTTCAGCAGGGAAAATTCATAAAAGCAGTTCAAAAGATGAGAAACCCGGAAGAAAGTAAGTTCTTTTAGGGTTCACGTGTTTTATGCTTGAAACTGCTGCTCATATTAAGTTTAAGATACTACATCCATTTATTTATCAACGAGCATCTGAAGACAATGCTTTCTTACGAGTACTTCGGCGACCGCTAATTTGGGGGAGCTTTCCAACTTTGAAAATTCTTCTAGCTTTACTTTTTATCAGTTTTTATACTCATGTCTGATTTGCTCATTTCACATAGGATACACTGTAAAGATGGCCTGGCATGTTTCTAGATATTTTTTTTAAATCAAGAGTGAAATCCTTAAATTTTACTGCTATTTCAAACATCAGTGGATGTGTGTTTGGACAATAAATAATTAATCTACGGTATTCAGTAAATTTAGCTTCGTAAGTGCGGAGGAGCTCATAAATATCGAACTTTATGTCGTCTTATGGCTTCCATGACAAAGTTATTAACCACTCCTCGATGGTGATACGATTGTTGTGAAAAGTTTCCTTCCTTTTCCCAATTAGTGTTTTCCGCGCTTGGCTGGCCTTATGACCCTTAAAGGCCAGTCGGTAAAATGCGAGAAAAAAACTGCACGATAAAAACAGTTTTGGTGTAGAAGGCGTGAAGAAAAAAAATGCTTTTCCTGATTCGTGGGAAAACACAGCCTCTTGCAACATGACGTACTGAACTTGTAAGTAAAGACAGACTTTATGTAACATTCACTAGCTTTCCTTTTCATGGTAGGAGAGAAGGTATCTATCTCGTTTCCACATTTTGCTGGCATGTTCACCTTTACTTAAGTTCTTCTGACTTCACGCTAACCGTATTTATTTTTTTTATTTTAAATGTTTGTGTTTTTGAGTTAAATACCTGAAACTACAGCAGCTCAACTCCACGAGAGCACCTCATTGCGACTGCTTGGTCTCACACTGTCCGCTGACCTGAGATAAAACAGTTACATTGTTACAATAACTTTATCTACCTCAAGGAAAGTTGGTTCTCTGTATCGCACCAGAAGGTTTGGAGCGGAGGGACGATCTCTCCAAAACGATAACTTTTGGAAAGTGCCTGAAAATCATTCCACGGGTTGACCTAAGCCAAGTGAGTGAAATTGGATAGACGGAGCACTTGGGGCTGTCGATAGCTGTGCTAACACGAAGCCCCAAGTCATCGTGACCGAGGGTTTGCGTGTGCTGGTGTTTTTCAGATTGTTGATCACTCTAGATAACACGCACTCTGCCAGAAACTGTAACTAATGTCTGCTGAGCATAGTTGCAGTATAAACCTCAGGTTGGCTTCGTGGGTGTTGAACAAACACAAATGTGCCTGAACGAGAGTCTGCAATAGCCACTCTAGTAGACGAATATTCTTAAATACGAGTGGCCAGATATTATTATATATAAAATTTCATTAGATCTATTATAAGCATTTGCGTTCTGCATCGTTAATTGTGTAATGTGTTATGTATGGAATGTGCTAACGACATTTATGGTTACACGAGTCCTGCCCTGAAGATAACATGTGACAGTCATTGTTGAATATAATTCAACGTTCTGCTGGTCGCTTCTTTTTAGATACTGCTACAATAGTCAGCAATAAATAATCTGGTTAATTCTTTTTAATGACTTCCATAAATGTAGGTCATTAATTCCAGTATAAACACAATTTGAGATACGTTTAAAATATATATATATATATATATATATATATATATATATATATATATATATATTTTGAATTGGACAAAGTCCGACAATTTATTTAAAGACATTTATAATATGTTTAACGTTCTTAAAAGAACGTTAAACATATTATAAATATTTAAATATATATATATATATATATATATATATATATATATATATATATATATATATATATCTTGGGAAAAAAAAGATTTATTTTGTCACCTAACCTCCAAACTTATCAATGCACTTGACCCCAGGATCGGTGCGTGCAACCCACGAACCCCCGAAAGCGTGTGTTTGAGCCTGATTGTGGCCCCTGGGCAGTGCGTTGTGACCCTCGCTATCTCTGCTTTTTTCTGCCTACATTTATATACCTTACTAAATAAACTAAGCACAACTGATTATTAAAGGATGAAAAGTCTTCGCGGATTTTGACGTCATCTTCGCTTTTATTTTCGTCCAAATCCGTTAATGCTAAGTCACGAAAATGAAAATTTCTTTATTTTCTATCCATAATGTTGAACCTGCTAAAGTTCTTCAATTTTTTGACAAGAAAAATCTCAAGTTGATCTTTAAAATTGCCGCAAGTCATTGTTGATTTATTTCAGATGGAATGATCTATTATTACATGTCTCTAATTTGTATTTAGATACATTGTATTTATTTTCAATTTTTCTACTTGAATTGTTCACATATATTGCATAAGATACATTATTATACATCAATAGGTTACAATATATCTATCTTATATGAACACTACCTTATTAAAATAATGTAGATGTAGCAACAAAAACAAAGTATAGCAGAGTGGGGAATCCGTGTCATAAATTCAAATGTAGATATCATAAATTCGGGCACCGGGCCTGTTTAACCCAACACTTTCAATTTATGACTTGTGCAGTAAACTATTTAAAAAGATCAACCAATTACTTAAGATTAAAATAATTAAATAAAAAGTGCTATTATAAAATTCTGTATTGACATTTAGTATGGACTGCCAGTAATATGTACAGTACATTATACACACACGTATGAACACGTGATTAGAACGTTCCCTTTCTGGCCATGAGATTCGGGTTCGAAGCTCACCATGCCAGGAAGGTCACTTCTTCATGTTATCGTTCTGGATAAGGCGATCCCAGCCTGCGTCACCTTTGAGTCAAGCCTTGTGAGTGAAATTGGGTAGACGGAATTCTTGATTCTTGTGGTTGTGCTCGCACGAAGTCACAAGTCATCGTGACCGAGCGTTTGAACGTGTTAGCCTTGTTCAGACTGTTGATCACGCTAGATAACGCACTTTCTCCCAGAAACTGTAACTAAGGTCCGCTCAGCATAGTTGCAGTATAAACTACATGAATAGACACAAATGGGCCTGAGCAGGGGTCTGCATTGGGGATTAGCTAGCCGACCTAGTAGACTGGCATCCGCGGATACGAAAGGCTGCGACATTTACATTATACACTTTAATTGCGAAGAAATACACATTTTTTTCCACAAATTTTAATTGTACGCATTTTTCAAATATATTTTTTGAAAATTTTATTTATTCGTTAACAAAATCAAATGATATGATATCTATCTATCTATATATATAATATATAATGTACATATTCAATCTAATACGTGTATCAAACTATTCATCTATATATCTATTCTTTTAGGCATATCTGATTGAATAAATTACAAATATTATGCCTGCTTATTTTATCATAATCCTTTCATATCCCTGAATAATTTTCCGTATAATGCAATTGAATAAAGCAAGAAATGCACAGTAACTGTCAGAATTTGAGTGCATTTTTTGCCTTATCCAAATGTAATTTAGAGAAAATATCCGTGAATAGGAAAGGATTAGGATAAAAATAAGCAGACATAATGTTTGTAAATTATTCAATTAGACATGACTAAAAGAGAATTTGCTGCCTAAATACACAAATCTGACTGTCTGTCTGTCTCTCTCTATATATATATATGCTCCTGATATATATATATAT
>OZ038488.1:24698502-24706002 GCA_964036315.1 Acanthosepion esculentum
TTCTGCCCGTCTTTACCTCAATTCCCGCATCTGATACATTGGGATCTCTGTAGTTTCTATACTGGTAGCTTTCCCTTGTCCGTGAAACCATGAACTCCTCGACCACTCCTCTGAATGGCAGCTGGATGGCATTGGATGATCCATATAAGGCTGCGCTGGTTAAGCTCCGAGGTAATCCTAACCTAACTGCTAGCTCTCCTCTCCAACGTCTCCACCGTCGAGATGGAAACGCTATATATCTGTAGTGGCCATAATTCTCGAGGGAGAACACAGTGATGGTATAGCCAGGCTTTGAAACGCCCTGGCAATCCAGATTTATCTATTTTCGCCAGCCACAAGTAAAAATCACTGCGTATAGCTTCGATGGCTGGTGTCCTTCAGAGCATTACAAAAAGATTTCCCTAGACTTTTAACAGGCTTATCGGCCAATGTCGGGATGGCTCTCCCTTCTATTGTGAAATAGTGTAAAACATGTAATCTCAGGAGATAAATTCTTTTTCTATGTGTCATGTCGCCTTCCACCTTACAAACGTGAGTTAACATGGATATCACAAATTCTCTGCCCTTTGTAGACATTATTAGTTTGTCTTTTTCTTATCCTCCGCCTAATCTTTGTTCTGCCAATCATTTACACGAACTTGTTAGTCAGAGATTATACGCTGCTTTCTTGTCTTCAATATGTCCTGTGAGCGTCAGATTTTCTAAGCCCTCTTTCCTCAATATGAGCGCAAGAAATTTCAACTGTGTCTTTCGGATGCTAAAGTATAAGGGTTTTTTTTGTTTCTATTTCCCTTAAATATTCTTCATTGCTCACATGTCCAGTCATTGGTATTCTCAGCATCCTTCTGTAGAACCACATTTCTCTTGTTTCAAATCTCTTCTTCATCTGTGAGGAGATTGTCCAGCATTCATTGCCATATAGGCGGACTGATGTTACATAACAGTCCATCCTTCAAATCTATAAACCAACAAAGTTTCACATGTTCTCCTCAATAGTATTCTCAGCATCCTTCTGTAGAGAAACATTTCTGTTGCTTCAAGTCTCTTCTTCATCTGCGAGGAGATTGTCCAGCATTCACTGCCATGTAGGAGTAGTGATATTACATAACAGTCCATCCTTCAAATATATAAATCAATAAAATTTCCCGTCCGTTGTATCTCCTAATAAATTGTCTCGTTTTATTATTTCACCTAAATTCTGTTCTGCCATCCATTTGTTCAAGTTTGCTAGGAAGTTTATATGTAGTTTTCCTCTGTTCCTTTTGCCTTCAAGCTGTCCTGTGAGTATCACATCTCCAAGCCCTCTTTCCTCATTATGTGCCATAGAAATTTCCCCTTTTTGATTTCATGTATGTGTCCCTTTTGTTTCCATTGTCACTAAAACTTTATCATTGCTCACATGTTCTCGTCCATGGTATTCTCAGCATCCTTCTGTAGAGACACATGCTTCAAGTCTCTTCTTCGTCTGCGAGCAGATTGTCCAGCATCCTCTGCCATACAGGAGGAGTGATATTGCACAACAGTTCAGTGTTATTTTCTTTGTTTCTAACCAAATTTTCCTGTTTCTTAATATTTTGCTTAGCATTTGGAAGGCGTCTTTCACTATGTCAGTGCGCCTTCGGATTTCGATATCGCATTTTCTGTGCCCTGTTATAACATTTTCTAGATATCTAAATTTGTGCACTTCTTTAATTTTGGTATGTCCAATTTTTAATTCGCATGTTGAGCTGTTCCTTTCGCTGACAACATTCTGTCTTCTTGCACTTGATATTTAGTCCTTTCTTCTCGCTTTCCTTCACTACCTTCTGTGGGGAATCCTACAGTTTCATTTGTGCGTCTGCTATCAACACTATGTCATACTCATATCTTATATTGACATCCTCATATCTTATATTGTCACGATTGTGGACGCTAATAATGAATCCTTGTCGGACATCTAATTCTTTCGGGATTAATTCTCTGAAAAGGTTGAATAAATCCGGTGAGAATACAGATCCTTGTTTTATACCGCCCCCTGTTTGTGTGTTACTGTAAAGTTATTGAATGTGGGCTACATTTAATTTAAATTATGAAAACATTGGACAGAGATCAGAAAATTAAAAACGGAATATAATTCCAGTTGAATCCGTTATATTCACCTATGTACTAATACCCTTGGGAATGGTATGAATCCTCTTCTCCCCCCAGCTATGGGTAAATAGCAGGACAGACCGGGTTATTGGATGGCAATTATTCTACCGCAGAAAGAAATGGCATTCTACTGCGGTGAAAAAAATCTGCCTCGCCTAAGCGTGTATCACGCATGGAACATAACTGATTGAATAAAAAAACATTAGCAAGAAAAGAACAAGTAAAATAATTTGTTTTTATGGCACAAAAACAAAGATTTGACCAAAATTAAATGTGTGTTGAGCAACAAAGTTAGATTGACCAAAAAGAAAATATTTGAAAAAGTAACCAAACTACAAGCCTTGACACTCCGTTCGCACTGCCGTGCATTGTCATAGTATATGTTCCATGAGGTTTTCATGCAGCCTATTTTTTCTAACGTTCACCTAATACAAAGCCCAAGAGCCACTCAAGGTAGAGTGTTACTCTGTGGTGTTATATTAGCGTAAGAAAGGACAAACGTTAGGAATATAGAGCTGAAGTAAACTTTATGAAGGAACCGGGAACCCAATCCTAAACAAGAAACAAGGAGAAACCTCTACTCCTTTTCAAAAGACCGGGTAGGAGTGTTAACCGGACGTTTGAAATATTATAAATACATCAGCCAATTCTAGATTTTCTTGTTATATAAAAATCTTCGATGTGTTTTTTTTTAGTTTTTATATGATAAAATGTTATGAAAAACAAAACAAAAGGTTTTATTTTGATAAATCGAATAAAAGTCCAGTATAAACAAAAAATGCAATTCAAACATTATGACAGAAACCAAAAACTCCTTGTATTTTCTCTGATAGATGTCTTCAGAAAGCTTTTTGACTAATTATGAAAATTTCACTTGCCGCTTATTAAATATAAGGGAAAAACTATTTAAGTTTTCAAATAACCGATGATATATATAGATATATATATATATATATATATATATATATATATATATATATATATATATATATATATATATATATATATAGAAAGGGAATATACGTATACGTACGCATGCTGACAAAAACACAAAATCATGGAAATAGATCTAAGAACACACAGGAGTCATTAAAAGATAAGAATATATATATCTTTCTTACCCTTTCTCGGACCAGTCTTGTTTTATTAACATTACCGCAGAACCTTTTCACTGCCAGTTCAAGGAAGACATTTTGGTCACTAACACACAAGAAAAAAATGTCTAATATCGAGAATATTTAACATCGAAAAACATAATAATATGTGGAAATATCCACTCTTTGCCTGATGAAGTTCGCGAGACCGGAAACACGTGTAGCAAAATTATGGAAAATAATGCATAATATATTTAAAAAAAAAAATTCACATTACAACCAAAAACGTTTGCGGTTTCTCTCTTCTTTTTATTATACACACTTTTCTCTCGTTGGATCTACTATAACCTCTTCCCTTTACATATATATATATATATATATATATATATATATATATATAACATGGTCCCACTCGAGGTAAAGTGTTACAGAGTAAGAGCCACCAACTCCAATCTAGGTGATAATGCCACGAAGACGCAAGGTTTCATGGAAGTAGTAGACAATTAAAAGACTTTAGAAGGAACTGAATAACCACATCCTAAACAGGCAACAATGGAATAAAACTCTACTCTTATTCAAAAGCCCGGAAAAAAAGGATAAATCAGACAGTAGGCGAACATATCGACTAACAAGAGCTGATGTCGCGGGTGTAAAATTCTCAAGGTTTTGATGCAAATAAAACTCAATATCATTTTTAATATCTTCACGGTGAATAAATTGCTTTTCCTCTAAAAACAACTTACAAAGATCTAACAAGATTATAGTAAGGTGGAGCACGGCCAGGAGCGTAAGGAGGATAAGGCAAAACTTCTAAATTTATTGCCATAATCTTTCCTTCAGTAACTAGAGTGGTATATGATCGCGCAATATCAAGAGCAACACGTATTTACGATTACCCAATGACGCGCGATTATTCTCTAATTTTTCGTGCAATGCTTCGAATTGACGACAATACTTCTCGGCATTAAGTATTTCGTTTTAACAATACACTTCCCGCCAGACAGTGTCTAGTATTTTTCGTATGTAGTCCTGGTCTGTGTGTGGATGCACGTTTTTGTTGGGTTTTTTTCGTCTGTGCTAGCCAATGTCGATTTTGCTGAATATGAAACCTACTTTTATCAATTGTTATCTACCCAGTACCAAGTCTACACTTCAATGACGAGGACAACACTTTTATTCAAGTGAGAAGCAGTCATGTGTTTAGGGAAGCATTGACTAAGTTTAGCTAGTTTGCCGAGTACATGTAGGTGTTTTAAGATCGAAGTGTGTCTTGTTTTATTATTATTCAATCAAGCTAGCTCGGACATTAATGAATCTATCACGCCAGCCAGTCGGGTCCTACTTTAATGTCGGAAGGTCATGATGTGGCATTCTGGGTCATAAAATAGCTAGTCAATGTAGGTGGTTTCTGGGCGGCAAATCCGTCTTGCGTCACGGCTAGGTGTCCAGAACAGTAGATCATTCGTAAGTTCGTGTTTTGCTCGCTATCAGTGTCCTGCAAGGCTCATTTTGCCTTCGCTTAAGATTGTAGAAATATCAGGGATGGGTACATAGAGCTGAGATTTAATTGGATGTTGTATCCAAGAGTCGTGATCGTCTAATGGTTAGGATCCCATGTTGTGTGACTTGTACTGAATTGTTATTTTCCAATTGTCTTCAACTCTAATTTTCAGATGCTTAATATTAATAGACTTTAGTTACAAATCGAAATGAATTTTCGAGGGATATATTTCCAGAGGGAAACTGTCCGAAGCATGTCCAGAAACTTAAAACTTCATTTTAATAGACAAAAATGGATATTACTCGTCATTTCCGTTTATAAAGAATCTCATTCTGAATTCACACAGTGTTTGATGTGGGCCGGATCTAAATTCATTTTAAAAAGGGAACATCGATTCAAAATGTGCCCACTCTCATATTGAGGAACCTGCAAAGGAAGAGAAATATATTTGTTGTAGCACACCTACAGACGATAATGGGTATATACCCACTCACATAAATACTGTATGTTGGTCTGCAGTCGGAGATTCGTCTCCAACTGTGCTGGTCAAACTCTGCCTCCGGGCAGAGAGGATCCCCAAACGAGGCTATGTCGAAGGGCAGAGTCCCGTCTCGGGAAACAGCTACCCGACCCCGTTTTATACGGTTTCTACGGGGGAAATTTTGGCTGAGCCTACGGGCTCGGATTCCCCATATTAAATTCGACCTTGTGCCACATCTGACTACGTGGAGCGGTTGGTAGATATCCTTCAGTTGGAGATTCATTGTGGAATTCATTTGACCCACTTCTAGTAGTTGACTACTTCTATGCGCCACTAGCGAATCTTATATGTGTTGTTCTTGTCCTAAGTATTATAGTTTATTACCAACCTTCATTTGATTATTCTACTCAGTAACCTTCCCTAGGTTATAACAATATCAAACCATAAATATTAAAGATTATTTCCAGTCATTATTGAAAAAGTATTCTCAAATTGATCATGTTTTTACGGCTTATCAACCATTTGCATATTCAGAATTCAGAAAATATTTTTAGTTTGTAGCAATTTTGTGGGGGATAATAATGATTTTACAGATACAAGTCCTACTTATTAACCTATAGCTGGGGGAAGAAGACGTGGATTCATACCTTTCCCAAGTTCATTTGCGTGTAAGCGAATATAGCGAACCCAACAGGAATTGAAACTCGGCCCTCTGATTTCCAATTCCGAGCTATTATCCATTACACCACCAGCACATTCAAGCTTATGTGTGTTGTTCTTGTCCTAAGTATTATCATCCATTACCAACCTTCGTGTGATTATTCAATTCAGTAACCTACCCTAGGTTACAACAGCATGTTAAACTTGTAGATTCTCCTCTGGGTTATAGGGACACAGCCTCACCAAGAAAATGTTGGTAACTATGTTGGACTTTAAAGAAAGATTACGTTTGCATCATCAGACCCCATCTTAAGGACAAAAACTGTTTTCGTTTGTGTTTCTAGTAGTTTATTGCTGCAGGAAGAACATCTCAGATTTTGCCTTGAAATAAACTTATCAGATTTGATCGAAGTACATATAAGATTGGTTTATTCTGTTTGCTTCGGATTATATATATATATTTATTTATTGCAGAAACTAAATTATTCATGCAAAAGTCACCCAAGAGGAATTGAAACTCGGCCCTCTGATTTCCAATTCCGAGCTGTTATACATTACACCACCCGCACATTCAAGCTTACGGCACCTGGTCTTCCCAAGCAGTCATCGATCTCCCTACTGACCAGGCTTGACGTTAAATATCGGTAATCATACGAGAAGAGTTGTTTCAACGTGAGCCAAAATGCGACAGAAATTTATTTCCAGTCTAATATCTCTTGAATTAGACCAGCTTAAGTCCACGGTAACATTCCTTGAGTTCGCATTAACGTGCCAATTCTGTATGAACGCCTTGCAAGATGTCAGATAATTGCGTTCATAACAAGCAGAATAGCGAGTTACTTCTCTCAGCACTGAGCAATGTGTAGCGCGCATGCCCGGTTTTCCCTGATGATATTCTGAAGATCGGCGCCTGTTGCTTCGGCTGTTGTCTTTCGTCTGCTGACTTCAATTCTCTCGTCAGTTAACAGTGAAGGAAAGAGAATGTGATCGATAACTAACAGGAAAAGAAAAGAGAATACAAAGAAAGAAAGAAAGACGTTGATGTAGCTGATTCAACATGGTCGTCTTGGGACTTCTTCAGCGGCCAAAATGACTCATTAACAGATTTTTTTTTTATCGATGTTGTGTGTTCCACTGATCTCGTACATTTTACATATAACAATCAATATTTATCAGGCCCACAGAAACCCACTGCTGTGTGTGTGTACTTGAGTAAGCAGTTATTTTTAAAAGCTTGCTAAATTACGGGCTTACGATGGAATTACATCAGATGCCCTTATTATTTTATCTCTCTCTCTCATGAATATATATATATATATATATACATGAATATATATATATATACACACATGAATATATATATATATACACATAAATATATATATATATACACATGAATATATATATATATACATGAATATATATATATATATATATATATACGAATATATATATATATATACATGAATATATATATATATACACATGGATATATATATATATATATATACGAATATATATATATATATACACATGGATATATATATATATATATATATATACGAATATATATACATATATACATGAATATATATATATATACACATGGATATATATATATATATATACATGAA
>OZ038488.1:24711002-24736002 GCA_964036315.1 Acanthosepion esculentum
TATATATACATACATGAATATATATATATATATATATATATACATACATGAATATATATATATATATATATATATACATGAATATATATATATATATATATATATATACATGAATATATATATATATATATATATATATACATGAATATATATATATATATATATATATATACATGAATATATATATATATATATATATACATGAATATATATATATATATATACACATGAATATATATATATATATATATACATGAATATATATATATATATATATACACATGAATATATATATATATATATATACATGAATATATATATATATATATATATATATACATGAATATATATATATATATATACACATGAATATATATATATATATATACATGAATATATATATATATATATACACATGAATATATATATATATATATATACATGAATATATATATATATATATATATACATGAATATATATATATATATATACATGAATATATATATATATATATACATGAATATATATATATATATATACATGAATATATATATATATATATACATGAATATATATATATATATATACATGAATATATATATATATATATATACATGAATATATATATATATATATACATGAATATATATATATATATATATATATATATACATGAATATATATATATATATATATATATACATGAATATATATATATATATATATATACATGAATATATATATATATATATATATATATACATGAATATATATATATATATTATATATATACATGAATATATATATATATATATATATTTATATACATGAATATATATATATATATATATATATATACATGAATATATATATATATATATATATACATGAATATATATATATATATATATATACATGAATATATATATATATATATATACATGAATATATATATATATATATACATGAATATATATATATATATATATATATACACATGAATATATATATATATATACATGAAATATATATATATATATACATGAATATATAATATATATATATATATACATGAATATATATATATATATACATGAATATATATATATATACATGAATATATATATATATACATGAATATATATATATATATACATGAATATATATATATATATATATACATGAATATATATATATATATATATACATGAATATATATATATATATATATATACATGAATATATATATATATATATATACATGAATATATATATATATATATATATATATACATGAATATATATATATATATATACATGAATATATATATATATATACATGAATATATATATATATATACATGAATATATATATATATATATACATGAATATATATATATATATATACATGAATATATATATATATATATACATGAATATATATATATATATACATGAATATATATATATATATATACATGAATATATATATATATATATACATGAATATATATATATATATATACATGAATATATATATATATATACATGAATATATATATATACATGAATATATATATATACACATGAATATATATATATACATGAATATATATATATATACATGAATATATATATACATGAATATATATATATATACATGAATATATATATATATATACATGAATATATATATATATATACATGAATATATATATATATATATACATGAATATATATATATATATATATACATGAATATATATATATATATATACATGAATATATATATATATATATACATGAATATATATATATATATATACATGAATATATATATATATATATATACATGAATATATATATATATATATACATGAATATATATATATATATATACATGAATATATATATATATATATACATGAAATATATATATATATATATACATGAATATATATATATATATATACATGAATATATATATATATATATACATGAATATATATATATATATATACATGAATATATATATATATATACATGAATATATATATATATATATACATGAATATATGTATATATATATACATGAATATATATATATATATATACATGAATATATATATATATATATACATGAATATATATATATATATACATGAATATATATATATATATACATGAATATATATATATATATATACATGAATATATATATATATATATATACATGAATATATATATATATATATATACATGAATATATATATATATATACATGAATATATATATATATATACATGAATATATATATATATATACATGAATATATATATATACATGAAGATATATATATATACATGAATATATATATATATATATACATGAATATATATATATATACATGAAGATATATATATATACATGAATATATATATATATATATACATGAATATATATATATATATATATATATACATGAATATATATATATATATACATGAATTTATATATATATATACATGAATATATATATATATACATGAATATATATATATATATAAATGAATATATATATATATATACATGAAATATATATATATATATACATGAATATATATATATATATACATGAATATATATATATATATACATGAATATATATATATATATACATGAATATATATATATATATACATATGAATATATATATATATATACATATGAATATATATATATATATACATATGAATATATATATATATATACATATGAATATATATATATACATATGAATATATATATATATATACATATGAATATATATATATATATATATATATATATATATACATGAATATATACATATATATACATACATGAATATATACATGAATATATATATATACATGAATATATATATATATATATATACATGAATATACATGAATATATATATATATATATGAATATATATATATATATATATATGAATATATATATATATATATATGAATATATATATATATATATATATGAATATATATATATATATACATGAATATATATATATGTACACATGAATATATATATATATGTACACATGAATATATATATATATATACACATGAATATATATATATATATGTACACATGAATATATATATATATATATTCATGAATATATATATATATATACAAGAATATATATATATATATTCATGAATATATATTATATATATTCATGAATATATATATATATATATATATATTCATGAATATATATATATATATTCATGAATATATATATATATATATATAAATGAATATATATATATATATACATGAATATATATATATATATATATACATGAATATATATATATATATATACATGAATATATATATATATATACATGAATATATATATATATATACATGAATATATATATATATATATATATATATACATACATGAATATATATATATATATATACATGAATATATATATATATATATATATATATATACATGAATATATATATATATATATATATATACATGAATATATATATATATATATACATGAATATATATATATATATATACATGAATATATATATATATATATACATGAATATATATATATATATATACATGAATATATATATATATATATACATGAATATATATATATATATATACATGAATATATATATATATATATACATGAATATATATATATATATATATACATGAATATATATATATATATATATACATGAATATATATATATATATATACATGAATATATATATATATATATATACATGAATATATATATATATATATATACATGAATATATATATATATATATATACATGAATATATATATATATATATACATGAATATATATATATATATACATGAATATATATATATATATATACATGATATATATATATATATATATACATGAATATATATATATATACATGAATATATATATATATATACATGAATATATATATATATATACATGAATATATATACATGAATATATATATATATATATACATGAATATATATATATATATACATGAATATATATATATATATACATGAATATATATATATATATATACATGAATATATATATATATATACATGAATATATATATATATATATACATGAATATATATATATATATACATGAATATATATATATATATACATGAATATATATATATACATACATGAATATATATATATACATGAATATATATATATACATGAATATATATATATACATGAATATATATATATATATATACATGAATATATATATATATATACATGAATATATATATATATATACATGAATATATATATATATATATACATACATGAATATATATATATACATGAATATATATATATATATATATACATGAATATATATATATATATATACATACATGAATATATATATATATATATACATGAATATATATATATATATATACATGAATATATATATATATATATACATGAATATATATATATATATATACATGAATATATATATATATATATATACATGAATATATATATATATATATATATACATGAATATATATATATATATATATATATACATGAATATATATATATATATATATACATGAATATATATATATATATATATACATGAATATATATATATATATATATACATGAATATATATATATATATACATGAATATATATATATATATATACATGAATATATATATATATATATACATGAATATATATATATATATATATACATGAATATATATATATATATATATACATGAATATATATATATATATATATACATGAATATATATATATATATATACATGAATATATATATATATATATATACATGAATATATATATATATATATATACATGAATATATATATATATATATATATATACATGAATATATATATATATATACATGAATATATATATATATATACATGAATATATATATATATATATACATGAATATATATATATATATACATGAATATATATATATATATATACATGAATATATATATATATATACATGAATATATATATATATATACATGAATATATATATATATATATACATGAATATATATATATATATATACATGAATATATATATATATATATACATGAATATATATATATATATATACATGAATATATATATATATATATACATGAATATATATATATATATATACATGAATATATATATATATATATACATGAATATATATATATATATATACATGAATATATATATATATATATACATGAATATATATATATATATATACATGAATATATATATATATATACATGAATATATATATATATATATACACATGAATATATATATACATACATGAATATATATATATACATACATGAATATATATATATATATATACATACATGAATATATATATATATACATACATGAATATATATATATATACATACATGAATATATATATATATTACATACATGAATATATATATATATATACATGAATATATATATATATATATATATACATGAATATATATATATATATACATGAATATATATATATATAGTATATATATACATGAATATATATATATATATATATATATACATGAATATATATATATATATATACATGAATATATATATATATATACATGAATATATATATATATATATACATGAATATATATATATATATATACATGATATATATATATATATATATACATGAATATATATATATATATACATGAATATATATATATATATACATGAATATATATATATATATATACATGAATATATATATATATATATACATGAATATATATATATATATACATGAATATATATATATATATACATGAATATATATATATATACATGAATATATATATATATACATGAATATATATATATATACATGAATATATATATATATACATGAATATATATATACATACATGAATATATATATATACATGAATATATATATACATACATGAATATATATATATATATACATACATGAATATATATATATACATGAATATATATATATATATACATACATGAATATATATATATACATGAATATATATATACATACATGAATATATATATATATATACATACATGAATATATATATATATACATGAATATATATATTATACATGAATATATATATATATATATATATACATGAATATATATATATATATTTATATAAATATTGTACATAGATCTCTGCTTGAATTTTATCCATTTGGAAATATATATATATATATATATATATATATATATATATATATATATATATATATATACGTGTGTGTGTGTGTGTATGTATTGAAAACTAATATTATATATATATATATATGTATATATATATATTATATATATATATATATATATATATATATAGATATATATATATATAGACTACTAATATAATATATATGTCTGTGTGTGTGTGTGTATGTGTGTGTGTGTGTGTGTGTGTATGTGTGTGTGCAGAAATATATATATATCCCGCCGAAAAAATGCAATTCGGTCGAGCACCTTTAGAAGGAAAAGCGCGAATTTGTAAACAGTGACTGCTACTACTAATTATGCAAAGCTCTTCTATTAATCGAGCACTCTGAGTCACTAGCGGGTTTATTCTAAAATAAAAACGTAAAAATTCACCTTCCTCTCTATCGGGGAAAAATCTCTGTCTGATGCCAAATCGATTGGTTTTCGTTCCTGGCTTGAGGCTATCGGATGTCTACCACACTGATGAGCTGTGATACGGCGAAAGACTGTGGATGACACACACACAAACAAAAGTATGATATTTGCTCTACAATCTGTCAGGGTTTTAATTCTCGGGAGTGTATGCGTACTGCTGATGAGTCCCAATTATAGGACAAATCGGCCGTTCGGTGCTTTCTGCATTCTGTTGAGGTTTCAGACTTGATGAATTACTTAAATATAATTATCAAATCCTCCTAATAATTTCTATCATATATATATTTAGAAAAAAAAAAATATATATATATATATGTATAAATATGCATAAATATATATATATAATATATATGTATATATAAATATGTATATCTGCAAATATAAATATATATATATATAAATAAATATATAAATATATATTTCTATAATATCTATATATATATATATATATATAAATACATATTTATATATATATATATATATATAAAAATATATATCTATAAGTAAATATATATGTATATATATATATCTATAAATAAATATATATCTATAAATATATGTATATATGCATATACATACATATATATATGTGTGTGTGTGTGTATGAGTTGTGTCTGCGTGCTATGTAATTATATCGTAAAATTCACCAAACCAACAAATAATAGATGCGTGTTATAATGAATAAAATACGATCTATATGTGATTTTATAGAGAAACATATACAAAAATATAAAGTAAGGCACACAAGTATAAGTACAAATATTCACAATCCATAGATAGATAGATAGATAGATAGATAGATAGATAGATAGATAGATAGAACTTAGCAGACTGTTTTTGGCATGCTGGTCTTCTACGTTAGCTTTAGAGCTATGATATTACAGGACGATTATTTGATTTAATGCAATCATTCCTTTCAAATCGTGAAATGAATGTCATTCAGTCAGGGCCTCTTAAATATCCCTTCATACGAACGCAGGTGTTTCCCAAGGCTGTATCTTAGATCCTACACTCTTTCTGGTCTTCATCAATGATCTTCCTGACTTCATCAGTTCGCAAGTCGGCATCCATGCATATGTCTCTACCATTTACTACTGTCTCAATAGTAAATCCGGCAGCGTAGACAAAGACAACCTGGCCGCTACTCTCGAAAAGGACCTCCAATCTGTGGCCAACTGGGGCAAGAAGTGGTTTGTAAATTTTAATGACTCCAAAACTAATGAGTGACAGAACTGATTTCAACTCGGAACTAATTTCACCTCGGAATTAATTCTACCTGGATTTAAAATCAAAGTTACCAATTTCCGTGAATTCCTAAACAAAATGCAATGAGTTGGTGTTCATTTTTCTTAATTTAACATTAAAAATCCTTAGCAGATGAGATAATTCATAATTCATCTTTTCTGCAACTTTCATTAAGTAGTTCCGAATTTAAATCAGTTCCGAGTTTAACTTAATTCTGCACCCTTAAAGAAAACTGCTTTTCTGCCCGAAAATATATAATTTAAGGCTGAGATTAAGATACTCACTTAAACTCAGTGTATTTAGAAAGACAACCATAGTCGGGCGGAGTCAACAACAGAGGGATGGCGATGCTTCTGTGTAAATAAATACTAGTTTTAAGAAGGTTATGAGAGACAGTACAAAAGAGAAAGAATTTGCGAAAGGCGAACAAACACGTGCAAGTGTGTGATAACAGATCAGTCGGCACAGCGCTATAAGAATATTCAGCAAACCGGGACAAACTTGCCCTCAATAAGACGTAGTGTCAAAAGGACGGTTTTCCCATGACTCCATATATATATATATATATATGTGTGTTTGTTTGTTTGTTTGTTTGTTTGTGTGTGTGTGTGTGTGTGTGTGTGAAACTGAACGATAAAGTGTGCACTCCTGAAAAGAGCAAATAGAACCTGTCAAAGCTACTATGCTCTATAAGGGCAAGCGGTCTCATTTTAAATATGTGTCCGTTTTGCCCTCATCTTCCTTAAAACTTCGTTGCATATCTGCTTGCCATACCCGAGGAATCGTTTATTATTTAATGCCATATAGAAGGATTGATATTAAACAAGGGTTCAGCGCTCAATTCTTTTTCATTTATTACTTAATCATTATTTTTAATGGATCCCCATATTCGAGTAAATGCTTAGTTTTTTTGTTTTTTTTTATCTATTTATTAAAAAGTTTATTTATTTATTTCCATCTACCAGCCTGAATATTCCAGAAATCTTGTTAGAAAAATAATCGCCTCCCTGCAGGATTCGAACGGTCATTAGATCTGACGCATCTTGACTACTCGACCACGAAGAACCTCCTGCTCAAATAAAGTCCAAATGGTACTTTTGGACGCAGACCTTTGCTGATCCTCGAACTATACATATTTGCTAAGTTTCCTCCTCCTCGACCATACCGATTTCGATGGCCCTACAGGAGTTGAAACTCCAGACGGTTGAAATTTGTTGTTACATCATAAGGAAAGAGTATTTGGAAAACTTAACCCTCACGGCGCATATGAGAAATAGGGGAAGGCAGTGAGCCTCTTACTTAACGGGCGTGTTTGAATCGATATTTTTTACAATGATTTTCGTCCTGTAAAAGGCCCAAGAGCCACTTGAGTTAGAGGTTACAGAATAAGAGGCATAGTTTATACAGATACGCGTGGAAGATAACGATTAAACCTAAACTTGAACAGGTTAAGATTATAGTGACAGAAATAGCATAGCTGAACGTAGGTTGGGGGCCTTAGCTAAGGTAGAAAAACTGCTAAGAGCCACAAAGGGGTAGAAAGTTGTGGCGAGCCATGATCGCCTTTGTCCTGAAGGTATGCGTTGCATAAAAGAAGAAGAATATGTATTAATTTCTTGAAAGAACATTTTTACTGAGAATCACGAAAAGACGTTTGAAATTCCTTGGACACAAAATGTGGACGGAGGGCTTGGAAAACCTAACGAGGCATATTAACGGCAAGAGAGATAGGGGAATACAGCGAGCTACATGCCTGACGTGCTTGTGTGAATTGGTGTCGGAACGGGGTGGGGCAGAGGCTTTAGCAAAGAGAGAAAAAACACTAAGAGTCACACAGAGATAGGAAGCTGTGGGGTGTCATTATCGCTTATGATTTGAAGGGAGGTGGTATGAAGAAGTATAAGCTGATGCCCAACAAATTTATTTACATCTGCAATGGCTACTACACCGAATTTCCTTTTTACAGATTGAGTCTGTGATCTTTGGTTGGTCCCATTATTAGTTTTCTTCATTTGGTACATGGATAGTGCGTACTGCCACCCGAATTTTCTTTAATCTAATTTAGTTTATGCGTACCTCCGTCCTGTGTCACAATACCTTAACATATTATGATAAAATGTATTTACAGTATTTACATTAGTCGGGCTATTGTCCTCATATTTGTCACAACGTTTCGGCCGTTGTACGCTCCGGCCTTCTTCAGGTGGTTGGAATTTCGAACCGAACCCTTTATTTCGATCACTGGGGTAGACTGTTCTAGTTCCACGAGCCATGTTTGATGGATGTCAGTTATCAGTTATCTCCTGCTAATTTTCCCTCTGAAAGTTCTCCACTGCCTTAACCGGGTATTGAACACACACTCTTTGGGTCTGTCACTGGATCTAACCAACGCCTTTATCCACTGTGCCATGTGTCCTTGAGACTCCAAAATGTATTTATTTTCCATGTTTCTCGTTGAAACGTTCACATACATTTGCACATAATTAGGTGACAATATAATTTGTATTTTTTATATGAATACTACCTTATGAAAATTGAGTTGTGGCAGGGTAGAGGGCCCGTATCCTAGATTGGTGGGGACTGCATCATAGATTGGGGTGAAGGGCACAAGACGCTTGCACCGGTCCTGATTGGGTATGCATTGTTTGCAGCCGACATTTAAAACTGCTCACAAGAGCTTAATGTACGTATCATCTAGAATTGCTTTTTTGCCAATGATTTCGTTAATGTCCAACTGCTTGACCAGCATAAGACTTTTTCTGTGGTTAGCCTTAAAAAATTCAGTATTTCTTTTATACTTTCAGCTAGTAATCATTTTCGATTGTGCTACGTATGTCCTTGTGTGGCATTCATTTATTCATAGTGGAGTTCATACCATTTTAATCTGTCGTTTGACGCGGAGTTCAACAATGACGCCAGATAGTTTGCAGATAATTTAGTTCTTGTATCCAAAGCTCCTTTATGGCAGCGAATGTTGGACGGACTAGAAGAGACTCGAGGCAACAGAGGTATGGTTCTACAGAAGGATGCTGAGTATACCATGGTCCGATCATGTGAGCAATTATGAGGTTTTGGAGAGGGTGCAAACAAAGAGGAAACTTATACTTAAAATAAGGAAGAGGCAGCTGAAAGTTCTAGGACTCGTAATGAAAATCCTATAGTAACAGGGTGAATAGAGGGAAAGAGGGACAAGGGAAAGCAACGCGTGACACACTTAACGGGTTTAAGGAAGTGAATGGCAGAACAGGGTCTGGAAGAAATAGCAGAAAGACAAAACTTACTGAGAACTAAAAAGGACAGAAAGTAGTGGAGAGCCATAATCGCCTACGTTCTGAAGGGACACGGCACATAAAAGAAGCAGATCTAAAGCCCTTGGACAAGCCCAACTATTTCTTCTCAGAGAAGAATGTGTTGCGACCGAAATGATATCTTTTAAATGAAATTAAACCCTTTATGTCTTGTAATCAAATTCTCGTCATACGAAATTGTGTCCGCGCAGGCATTTGCACTCAAGAAACACTTGTTAGCAATTATAAATGGTTAGGCATTATCGTAAGCGAAATGCCTGCTTGACGCGCTGCACCGGCGAAGACGTCGCACTTTTATACACATTAAAATTTTAAGCTAGCTAAAATTTTAAGCTAGCTAAAATTTTAAGCTAGCTTAAAAGCCGCTCTATCGAGTAACATTTAAGCTAGCTCCTGTGGAGGACTCTTGCTTTGACCATTATCACAATAGATAAGGAGGTGTAGATATAATAGGCATCAATAAACTACAGAAGAACTCAAAATTGATCGCTGTATTTCGGTATTGAATTAATGTTTAAGCTCACCTTTTAAAAGTTCAACGATAATTCATCTGCTGCCACTTAATTTAAAAACAATTTGATGTACGTAGATCCTTATTTTCTGTACAATTATTTTTATTTCATGGGTGACAGAAGAGGAGAGAATATATAAGATGAAATTAATATAGTGTAAAGATGGGAAAATAGAAATTAGAATTAATTACAGATACAACATTTGAAGAGTTAGAGAAACATAACAAGCTAATTAAGTAAAACCTATATTATGGAATCTATATGAATAAATGCAAAATTGGAGATCAGTTCTCCCACAAATTCTGAGATTAAAATGCCCCAGCTCTACTTTATGGTAATTTGGTATTTACTCACCCCCACCCACCCTACGAAGTCTCGTTGCGACACAAAGTCGGTATAATGTGGGGAGCCCGAGCGCTTACACCCGGGCTAGGCACAAAAGTTCCCCGAGCCCCCGCAACCGTCGGTTGCGCTGGCCTCGGTGCGAGCACCAATAACCCCTCTCTCTGGTGCAATGAGAGGGCGCGGCCTCGTGCAGCTGTTCCCCAAGCCTGGGCAACTCTCATATAATATTCCTCAGTTGCGACCCTGACCCTCTTGTCTATGGGCTCCGGCCCTCCTACGTTCAGTCTGTCTTGGGAGTATCAAATTTTCAAAGCTCTCTTTCGCTATCATGTGTCCTTGAAATGTCAACTATCTTTTCCTGATGTTACCATTTTAATTAAAATTTCCTCGATGTTCGGCTTTTATGTCCATAGTATTCTCATCATCCTTCTGTAGAAACACATTTCTGTTAACTCAATTCTCATATTCATCTTTTGGAAAATTGTCCAGCTTTTACTGCCATGAAGTAAAAAATATTAACAGAAATGGATTTTTGACAAAACAAAAATATTACCAGGAAAAAAAAAATGTTGTCGGCATTCAATGACCCATTGAGGTTGATATGCCGTAAAACAAAACAAACCAAACCTATTAACAATGTCGTAAAAGCAGAAAACGAACCTAGATTAAGAACCCCTTGTCTAATTTTAATAAATGTAGAAATGCATTTGGTAGGATTTCAAGGTATAATATGCTCCGAGATTTGTATCGTTCAAGCTGTATCTCGGGAACACATGCATACGTACATACATGCATACATACATACATGCATACATACATACATACATACAAGATTAGAGTTTTAGAGTGTTATATAACTGAATTTTGTAAACGTATTGCTTTTTTTTTTTTACTAAAACAATGAAAATAACATTTATTTACGCCCGATAACCTATGATATAAAAGACCGCCTTTCTAATTTTCTACTGTAACTCCTCTCTTAAAAACGCGCGAAGAATGTAAAAAAATAAATATATACGGAACACCAGCAGTGCAAGAAATTGATATTTATGTTTAAAAATAAATTATTTTAATCTTATATAACCAATACTTTTAAAATATTTTTTTTATTCTATATCTTTTTACAAAACTTAGAATAAATATTATATTACATATTTTTAGTTAAATGATACTTTTTTTAGTTTAATATATTGTTTTCATTTTATCTTTTATTATTTTATTTGATGTAATAGAATATTTAATTTTTTTTATTATTATTTTGAATTTAAAAGTTATTGACTTTGTATTACTTTTCCGATTAGGAAGAGTATTCAATAAAATGCGGTAATTCAGAATTGTTTCTTTTCTGAACATCCGTGAAAATAATTTGAGTACCTAAAGTGAAAAAAAAAATTAAAATTCTTTTGAAACATGGTTCACACACGAAAATGACATTAAATTTGATATTCTTTCGATTCCTCAAGCATGTCTATTTCATAAAAAGAATTCCTGTATAGCAACGGAATGAATTTCAAAACCCGTACTGAAAAAATACAATTTGTTTTTTGCAATAAATCTCAACCATTGTTCCTGTCTTTAAGAACTCTGGTGACCCCTCCGACCCTTCCAATTACCGTCCTATCAGTCTCCTACTCCTCTTCGGCAAAGTCTTCGAGGCCATTATCAACGCCGAAGTGATTAATCACCTGATATCCAACGATCTGCTCTCAGACAAGCAGTATGGTTTCCGCTTTGCCCGATCTACTGCCGATGTGCTTACGGCCATCACTGAATTTGTCTACCGAGCTATCCATAATAACGGTGAAGCTCGTGCCGTGGCCCTTGACATCTCCAAAGCATTCGATAGAGTTTGGCATGCCGACCTTCTTCGCAAGCTCCAGGGTTACGGTATCACAGGTCGATTGTTTGACCTAATACAATCATTCCTGTCAAATCGGGATTTGAAGGTTGTTCTAAGTGGATTCATCTCCAGCTCCTATCCCACTAGCACAGGTGTTCCTCAAGACTCTATCCTAGGCCCTACTTTGTTCCTCATATTTATAAACGACCTTCCTGACGCCATAGACTCCCAAGTGGGCATCTACGCTGACGACACCACTATTTACTCCAGGCGGACAAAGTTAACCTGGCAGCTCAAATTGAAAAGGACCTCCAATCGGTTGTGAACTGGGGTGAGAAATGGATGGTTAACTTTAACGCCTCTAAAACAAAACTGCTCTCGATTAACCACCACAAGGATCCATCCCTGCATCCCATTAGAATGTCTGAAGACCAACTTCTCGAGAGCTCCTCTGCGGCTGCTCGGTCTCACGCTGTCTGCTGATCTGAGATGGAACAAATACATCGAGTCAGTTGCATCAGCCACCGCAAGGAAAGTTGGTTCTCTGTGCCGAGCCAGGAAATTTTTCTCCCCGGAATCGATCCTCCAAGTCTATAAATCGACCATTCGCCCTTGCATGGAGTATTGCTGCCATATATGGTCTGGGGCCCCTGCTGTTTGCCTCAGGGTTCTTGATAAGATCCAGAGACGGATAGGCAACGTGATTGGCCCTGATCTGTCATCTCGTCTGCAGTCGCTCTCTCACAGACGCGATGTTGCATCGCTTTGCCTTTTTTACAAGTACTTTCACGGTAATTGCTCCGAGGAGCTGCTTTCGCTTGTCCCCAGACCTCGTGAATTTAAACGCCGCACGAGGCTGGCTTCCTGCTCCCACCCGACACCGTGGAAACTGTTAGATGTAGACGTCTCTTCTACTCCAATAGCTTCATGTCTCGCACATCTCGCCTATGGAACTCCCTTCCCTGTTAGTGTTTCCCTGACAAATACAATCTCCAACGGTTTAAGTGTAGCGTCAATCGACATCTCCAGTTGCCTTGATCTATCCACTTCCCTTCTCCACATCCTTTCATTTTTCATTCCTATCTGCTCCCGCTCCAAATCTTCTGTAACCCCCTTGCCTTGATCGACCCACTGTCTTTCTCTTTCACCACATCCTCTCCTTTACCACTCCTATCTGCTCTTCCTCCAACCCTTCTATAACCCCTTGCATGATAGTGGCCTCCAGCCTTGCTTGGGGTGATACGCTTAAAAAAAAAAAAAAGTTTAGTTATTTATTTATTTATTGTCTGATCTGATTGGTTTGGTTTGGTTTGTTTTGTTTTACGGTATATCAACCTCAATGGGTCATTTAATACAGACAACTTTTTTTTTCCTGGTAATATTTTTGTTTTGTCAAAAATCTATTTCTGTTAATATTTTTTTCCTCAAAAACGTATAGCTGGTAATATTATTTTGTCAAAAACGTATTATCAGAGGCCATACCCAGGACGCGGATGTAGTTTATCGTCATACCCAGGACGCGGATGTAGTTTATCGTCATACCCAGGACGCTGTCTGATCTGAAAGAAAAAGAAACTGTTTTATTATGGAAGCACCAATTAAAAAAGAAAAAATTAATGTTTTCTCGAATTCGTTTTCGGCAAGGATTGGGATGAACTTTCCGTATATTCCCACTTGATATTCCATAATTTCTTTTGCTGAACTAAGTTCTTCAGAGATTCTCCTTTATATTACTGCAAAACATTTTGTAAGCATACTCCAAAATTAAAAGGCTGGTGGGAGGGGGATTGTTTGAAACAGACACCCGAAAAATAAATCCCAAAATAACATTTTCTGTATAAATTTCATAATTCGTTATAATTCGGATAATTCCTTGATTTTTTGGCATTTTTTTTAAAACGGTGTGGCGATTTTAACTTTCATTTTGGAAAAAAACATTTCCATTTTGGTGGTACCTAATATAATGTAACATGCCTGGACACTGCACTCGAAAGCCTTTTGAGGTAGAGAATAGTTTTTAATTTATTATATTTTCTAAGATTTAATAAATAAATGAATAATGGCAACCAAATCAGGATGGTAACCACTGCATTAAAAAAAAGTAATTGGTCAAATATGACAGTTTCGAAATTGTTAAATTAAATATATAAGAAAAATACACGATTATTCATTTATATATTTATTTAATAAGCGACTTTGGATTTTGACCAGTACCTGACTTGCTTCGTTGTGGCGCAAGAATTAGTTGCTTAAATGTCTGCTTACTTCAAATTAAATAGAAAAGAATGATATTTTTATGTCTATCTCTCTCTCATATCTATATATATATATATATATATATATATATATATATATATAGTGTAACCCGGATATAAGAGAGTTGTCGGGACCGGAGAAGAAGTATCTTATATCCGAGTTTGGTCTATTTTATATACATTAACACAGGCTCTAATTTGGGACCAGAGAAAATCTATCTTATATCCGGGTCTCATATCCGGGTTACACTATATATATATATATATATATATATATATATATATATATATATATATATATCATCATCATCATCATCATCATCATCCCCTTGACTTTTGTAATCGTAGAGGGGTGGATCCGAATGCAGAAGCCACACAGAATCTCCTGAACAATTCCCAATATGCACACACACACACACACACACACACACTAAATTAACTGATTTAAAATGTTTTTCGCTACACAGTAATAAACATGTTTCAAAAGCTGAAGCTAAAAACTTCAAATTTAATTATATAATTAAATTAATTAAATTAAATTAATTATATAATTAAATTTGAAGTTTTAGCTTCAGCTTTTGAATCAGTTAATTTACAATATTTATGCTTTGTAAATTTACTTTGAGCACTGTTTTGTTAAAATAAAAATAAAAAATATCAATAAGAACACCGGATTATATAGCTTACTGTTCTTTCATTATATATATATATATATATATATATATATATATATATATATATATATATATATGTATAATAAACCAGTGAAAGAAATTCAAGTGATAAAAATAAACACGCCTGTGGCCTTTCTCAACGAGACGAGATATAAAAAATTAAAAATGAAGTGAGACTTTTTTTCCGGGGATTTTTTTCACATGTTATATTAATGAAAAGATCTGATAGTTTGGGACTGGTTGTTTCCCAGGATTAGGGTTGTAGAACCTTTGCAGAATACTTTCTGCGGAAACTGTATTCTTTGAGTATTTCTTAATTCTTGTTTAATCCTGTAAATTTATTTCAAAAAATGTATTTTAACGTGAACTTTCAGCGTTCTTGTTGGCATTTAAACGAAGACGCTAAAAGGACGCATCTAACGTTATCAATGCTGTTGTCCCGTCGGTTAAAATGTGCAACTCCAGTTAAGATTTTATTGTTTCTGGAGGATTATTAAACCGGAATTCCGTACCTGTATATATATATATATATATATATATATATATATATATATATATAATATGGAGAAAACAACTGAAAAGTTGCAAATTAAAAAAAAAAATTGAATGTTTTTTGTGAAAGTATTTATATATATATATATATATATATATATATATATATATATATATATATATATATATATAATATAATCGCCCCGATCTTCCGTCAGAAATTAATTAAATAACTGTATTCAGAAGTTTGTTTTCAAGTAGCGTCCGTCGCGAGACGCGGACGTCACGTGATGTGGAATGCAACTGTGTTTGAATATTTCTAACGTAAATCTAACGATAATATTTTAGATGTTGTTTAAAAAGGTTTTTTTTAACTATATCTGAAGAAATTTTTTAACTATAGAAATATTTATACAGATTTAAAATTCCCAAGTCTTTGTTTAACCCTAGTTTATAAGTGTCTAATTTTAAAATCCAGTATTTCTCTTTTTTTCTGCGTGTGTATGTGGAACTAAAATCGGAATTTATCAATAAACATTTACAGTTGTCTAATGAGTGTCTTGATTGATTAAAGTGTTCAGCTATGGGGGAATAAGGATTGTTTTGACGTATGGATAGTTTATGATTGTTGAAACGAAATCTAAAATTAATTTCAGATTCACCAATATATCCACTATTGGGACATATTGTGCAGAATAAATAGTGGATTATGTTATGGCTATCACAGGTGAGGCGAGGTGGGTGTATCTTGATATTGGTGTTGGGTACAGAAAAACTTCTGAATACAGTTATTTAATTAATTTCTGACGAAAGATCGGGGCGATCTGAAATATCAAATATATATATATATATATATATATATATATATATATATATATATATATATATATATATATATATATATAAAATATAAATAAATACTTTCACAAAAAAAAACATTCAATTTTTTTCTTTTAATTTGCAACTTTTCAGTTGTTTTCTCCATATTATATACATATCAAGAAAGTATACGTGGCTTCTCATTATGCTATATATATATGTGTGTGTGTGTGTGTGTGTGTGTATTTCTTAAAACGGATCGACTTATGACGTATGGGTAATCAATATCGTAGGTATTGAGTCTATAATTAGTCTTTGTTGATATCCGAATTTATACATCATAGTAATTATTAGTTTATCGAAGTTAAGACCGGGGTGAAACTGACGGCCACTATACTGTGCTGATTCATGCCCAATATCTTTCTCTTTGTCTCTCTCACTATATATATATATATATATATATATATATATATATATAAACCACATTTATTAAGACAAAGGATAAGGAAATTATGGAGGGCCATGTTCGTCAACGCCCTGAAGGGACACTGCACATAGAAGAAGAAAGTAGATTTAGAAAAATTAAGAATTATAGATAAGCTTTGATAGAAGAATCAAAATTGTGAAATTTTCAAGGTAACCATTATTTACCATACGGAACCTTACTGTTGTCTTTTTCTTAATTATTTAATTAATATTTGCTCTGTTGTTACATTGAGCTCTCTGGATTACATCCTCTTTGGAATTATCCACACGGATTACAAAACCTTCCATTATCTTGGCATTTTTGCTACCTTTTCTAAACCTCTTTCCGCCATACACTCACTCAACCTAGTTAGGTAAGTGATGCGTTGTTTTTGTCTGTCTCTTGACTTCAATCTCTCCTGTGAGTAGCACATTTGCCAAGCCCTCTTTCCTCATTATGCGCCTTAGAAATTTCGATTGTATATTCCTGATGTTAAATGTGTTGTTTTTTTTTCTTTCCATTTCCTCTCAAACTTCGTCGTTACTCACATGTTCGGTCCAATGTATCATCAGCACCCGTCTGTAGGACCACATTTCTGTCGCTTCAAGTCTTTTCTTCATCTGTGAGGAGATTGTCCAACATTAGCTACCTTCTAGGAGGGCTGACTTGACATAACAGTTGAGTATTTCTTTCTTTGTTTCTAATGAAATTTTTTCTGTTTCTTAATAGTTTGCTTAGTTTTTGGAAGGCATCTTCCGGTATTCCAATGCGCCTTCGCATTCCGTCCTGTGTTAAAACACTTCCCACCTATTTTTGAATTTGTTTTGTACTGCTTTAAAATCGTTAAAAGATAAAATAATAAGAGCTCCCTTTTGGGCCAAATAATTATTGTGATTTATTATTATTATTAATTTTTTTTAAATTCCATCTCGGCCCAATAGCAGTGATGTCTTATATATTTACACGGCCGTCTTTTATTCTGTTTTTTAATATAAGCAACTTTTTGTCTTTTCTTTACATTTTTTTTTCACTGATGTTTACCCTGACCAAGTTTTACAATAATGTTTACCCTGACCAAGTTTCAGGAGTAACTCAAGATAAAGTGTTACATGATATGTGAAGATAACGGTTAACCATTGACTTGAACAAGTTAAGATTGTAGTGATCGAGAAAGCACCCACTTGGAACTAGGTTCCATCGAGCAATGGTTTGTTCCCACAAACCATTGCTCGAATGGAGTACGTCTGGACACGAAGGGGGTGAGAGTGGTTCGTTACAACGTGCGTGTCATGGCGACTTGTAGCTGTGAAGATAAGAACTGGTAGATCTAAGGAATGTAGTTCGTCTGAACACTGTCCATAATAATATCGATAGGGCAGCGAAACGCTGGACACGTTTCCTCGCTGGGAAAGGTGTTGTAGGGTGGAAAATAATTTGTCACCCACAAGGACGCGAAGACTAGTTTCGTATTTTTTTAAATTCTTGAGTTGCCTAATTCGAATGAAAGTTTTTTTAAATAGTTTTATGCTTTGAATAAATTAATATGATTGATTAATTTTTTACAGCTTATTACAGCATCTGGTATTCCCAAGCGGTCACCAATCTTGGTAATGACCAGGCTTGACATTGCTTAACTTAGTGTTGGAAGTGATGTTTCAACGTTATGTGACTGTAAGCCCCGAATTAATTAATAGAAAAAAATAACATTTCAATGTAATTAAATAAGTAATATTGTTAGAATTCTTGAAATTTTTTAGTAACTCTTGTTAAATTTTATGCCTTAAGTTACTTAAGCCATACTGACCTCGCTAATGGAACTGCTTAAAGGTTTTTTGTTTTTTTTTTAATTTGAGTACGATTGCTTAGAAACAAGTTAACTTTTTTTTTTTTAAATTCGTCTACTTTTTTAAAAAATTATATTGAAATTATTACGGAGTCGCTAACTGGGTGCCCTGTGATTGGATGAAAAACAACCAATCACAGGCTACCTTTTTAGATTTTCACCAAACCCCACGAGAGCGGTTTTTACGAACTCTCTTCCTCTTTTGCTTGCTGGGACCCTCAGAGACAACACGTTCCCCGTCTGTACTCTCCGTCATCTAAACACCAGGACACGAGTGAGGATTTAGATCAACTGAAGCTCAGAAGTCAAGGCTCTATTTCTTCAACCTAGCCAAAACGACACAGGAAATGTAAAACTGTTAAAAGGACGCATCTTTCAGATACGTTCCGCAAACCCGACTGTTTGCAAGAAACTTTCCTCTCTTTTCCTACAAATACAAGTTTTTTCAAACATTTTCATCTGTGTTTGTGTTCCTTTCTTCTTGCCGGCGTCACAATATTTTTGTTACCGAATAATAATTGGGAAAATCCCAATAATTATTCTGAAATGAGTTTCGGTTAAATTATGTAGATCTTTTTGTTAATTTACCCCAAAATAAAAAGAATTTATATTTACTAAAATTTACACCAAATTATCCCAGAGCGAGGCCCTTCCATTGCACTCCGGGTGGGTTGACCTTTGCGATCGCCGCAATATTGGGCGGGCGGGTGCGCGGTTTCTAAGTGTGGGGTCTCAACCCGATAAACAAGCGAAAAACAGATTTATTTATTTTTTTAAATTGTAAAAACTTCCTTGAAAATACCTCGAATATCTTACGTAATGTGAATAACTCCCTGATTTTTGGTAATTTTTCATTCTGAGTATTGGAGCTGTTGGTTGGAAAGCTAAAAAAAAATTCGATTTAAAATTTATGATTTCTTGGGGTGAATTAATATTT
The DNA here is from genome assembly GCA_964036315.1 of Acanthosepion esculentum. Lineage (NCBI taxonomy): Eukaryota > Metazoa > Mollusca > Cephalopoda > Sepiida > Sepiidae > Acanthosepion > Acanthosepion esculentum. Next base: position 24,732,583 of record OZ038488.1, read on the forward strand.
GCGATAAAATTATTTGGGGCGTCTTAACAGAATAGATCCATTTATGTAGCCATACCAAATATAAAAGTATCTGAAACACCAACGCATATAAATCCAATAATTTGCATTTAAACAAAGCGAGCCATATTGTAGCGTTTAATTCAAAAGGCAAAAGCGTTTGGCTAAGTTTTCGAGGCTCACGTTTTGTTTATGTGTAGTCAGAGTGTGTATGCGAGGGATCAGTGTATATTGTGAGCAGGCCAGTATAAAAGTATACAAAAGAATTAATTAGTAAGAAAGAGCAGTGCCAACTATGATAATGCACATGATTACAGTAGTCGCTAACAGCCTCACTCAGTCTAAAAGTATAGTGGGATATTATTTTTTTTAGCTCCCTACGAATTCAAAATAACCCTTGAAGTGAAAGCAAGCATAAATATGACGTTGAACGTGAAGCGAAGATTGAAAGAAGAGAGAAATATGCACTGGAAGAAACGTTAAACTTTATCGTAAATAGATAATCGGGGGAAAGGGAGAGAAAGTGGTAGAGGCGGGAAAGGGAAAGGAATAGAAAGACGAAGATGGGTAAAAGTGAAAAAAAGAAAAGAAATAGAGAGGAGGAAAAGAGAAAAAGGGAAAGAGATTGAGAGGGGGAAAGAGAAAAATTGGTAGACGTAAAAGAAAGGAAAGAAGTAGAAGGGGGTATGAAAGCGGTAGAGAAGGGAAGAGAAAGAGAAAAGAGGTACAGAGGGAAGGATAAGATGAGAGGTAGAGAGGAGAGAAAAAGAGGAAGAAAGTGAAAAAGAGGTAGAAAGGGAGGGAAAAAGAGGTAGAAAGGGAGGGAAAAAGAGGTAGAAAGGGAGGGGAAAAGAGGTAGAAAGGGAGGGAAAAAGAGGTAGAAAGGGAGGAGAAAAGAGGTAGAAAGGGAGGAGAAAAGAGGTAGAAAGGGAGGAGAAAAGAGGTAGAAAGGGAGGGAAAAAGAGGTAGAAAGGGAGGAGAAAAGAGGTAGAAAGGGAGGAGAAAAGAGGTAGAAAGGGAGGAGAAAAGAGGTAGAAAGGGAGGGGAAAAGAGGTAGAAAGGGGAAAAGAAAAAAATGAAAGAGGTAGAGATGAAAGAGGAAAAGAAAAGCGCTAGAGGGATAAAGGGCATAAAAAGAGAGATAAATGGGGGAAAAGGGTAAAGAGAGAAAAGAGACAAAGAGGTAGAGAGAGAGAGAAAGGGAAAAGGACAAGGGGAGGAAAAAGGAGAAAATGTAGGAGAGCGAGGGGAGAAAGAAAAGAAAAGAGAAGCGGAAAAGGGAGAAAGGAAAGCAGAAGAGGAGGAAAAGTAAAGCAACAAAAGAATAAAGAGAACATGGAATGAAGTAAAGCGGGAAAAAGAAGAAAAGAAAGAGAAAAAGAGAAAGTAGTTGGTGCTGAGGAAAAAGGAATAGGTAGATTGGGAGGAAGGAGAGAAAGAAAAAAGACGTAGATAAGGGAAAAGGAAAAATGGAAAGATGTAAAGAACGAGAGAGAGAGAGAGAGAGAGAGAGAGAGAGAGAGAGAGAAAAGACGCAGATGGGCAGAAAAGAGAAAGACACAGAGAAGAAAAGAGAAAAAGAAAACGTATAGAAAGAAAGAGAAAAGAAAAAGAAGGGAGGAGACTGTGCGCGAGAGAATAATAGGCGAAGGAAAGAAAAGGAGTAAACAAGTGGAACATTTTGTATGGGACAGTCAAATGCGTGTGTGGGTGCGCGTAATATTTGGAATTAGGCCGCGTCTTATCAAGAAGTAAAAAAGTAACTGCACATAACATTGCATTATCGAAATAAATTTCAGTTTTCAATAAAAAAAAGAAAAAAAACAACGCAGTACTATGTCGCCATAAAACAGAACATTCTTTTTAAAGTATTTTATTTTGCACATTCGGAAGGTTTTTACACTGTGAACTGACACATATCAATAAATGACAATCAGTCAGCATATGCCATGCGTGATACACTCGTAGATGATCATGCATCTTTCGATACATGACTGACGAGGCAGATTTTTTTCCCGCAGATTTTTGCCATTTCTTTCTGCGGTAAACCAGTTGCAATCCAAGGCTACAGAATCCGGTCTGTCCTGCTATTTACCCATAGCTGGGGGGAGAAGAGGGTGATTCATACCTTTCCCAAGGGTATTAGCACGTAAGTGAATATAATGAATTCGACTGGAATTCGAACTCGGCTCTCCGATTCCTCAATCCGAGGCACGGTGGAGTAAATGGATAGTAAATGGCAATACACATGTTGAATTAAGTTTCGTCAAGCGAAGCCAAACAATAGGAAAAATTGTAAGATCGTGCGGCGCCAGTGTTGTTATTCGAGAGACCCTTCTTAAAAAAAAAAAAAAAAAAAAAATCACTATTCGAAATCCCAGTTTTTTTTTGTTTTTTTTTTCTCAACTAGTTAGACGTAAAATATTTCAGCTACGTGAAATGCCACAAAAAATTATTAAATTTAGTCTGGCACAAGGTTACAAATATGGAGTACCCTGTAAGGAACACATTTGCGACGTTAGGTTAAAGGTCTGTGGGATTAGTTCGTTATCCACAACTACACGACGTGCGCCTCGATACGTGTGTGTGATTGCTTTAAATAGATATGTGTGGGTGCGCCAGGTATTTTCCTAAGCAACTGTATATAAGCCCGACTTCGAGTGTGTGTGTACACGTATGTCCACATTATTCAGTGTACTGCAGAGTAAATAGTTACAATGCGCGAGTCGTAATGTTTGTGTGTGCGTACATGTGTCTACTATCAGCGAGCTTTGTTTGTTGGGGTCTGTTCGGAACTGCACACGACCGTCAGTGACAGAAACAGAGAACGAGGCAATCTGTACGTCATCCAATCAAACTTCTCAGGCTACATTCACCGCAAGTCTTCGCTTTGAAAAGCTGCTATTTTTTCTCTCTCTCTCTCTCTCTCTACTATGGAATGAGTACTCGCTTCTTTTTAGTAAACTTGGAAACCAATGGATGTACAAGTAGCTATCCTAATAATACTTGGACTTACCGGGATACAGTGTACCCCGGACTACAGCACAGCGAAAGGTAAAAAATGGTTGAAATATTTTTTTTTATTACCTTCAACTTTTGTTTTTTTCTAAATTCATTTTTATTGGTGTTAGAGATGACTTTTTTTTTACTGTCAAAAAAACAAAACAAAAATAAGAAAGTAAAAATACAAAAAATAAAAATAACCCAGCCCGTACAGAAAGGTAAAGAAATGTACGTCTTATATCTAGCTACTACCGTAAAGGTTTCTATTTTATTTTTCACCCCTTAAAACTTGTATCTTGACCTGATATATACATATTTCCTGTTGGCGTTCGATCCCAGGTGTTTAAAAAGAAATGATACAAATTGTTGTTTTCAACAAGCAACAAGCACTTTTCATATAGCTGGCATAAAACAATCTTT
>OZ038488.1:24741002-24771002 GCA_964036315.1 Acanthosepion esculentum
TACTGTGTATGGAAGAATTCGAAAAACAGAAGCCTTACTAAGTAGCGAGGACACTAGAAGAGTAATCAGAAAGACAGCAGATACCGATTGACATTGCATTTAAATTTATTTATATCAGATAAACTTTAATTTATACATGTTATATTTTAAACATGTTTAATAAATTAACTAATAAAAACGCTGCACAATTTTAGCCTTCACGATCACGATTCCTGTTACTCATTCGCCGTAGCAGGACCACATGTACTATAGCCGCAGTAGAACCCTCTTCAGGCTGGTTAGAATTCAAAGTTTTCCTTCTCCTAGACTGATTGCTATCCAAGGCTATAGAACCCAGGCTGTCCTGCTATTTATCTGGGCGGGGGGGAGAAGGGAAGGCTGCATACCTTTCACAAGGCTCTTAGCACGTAAGTGAATGCAATGAACTCGACTGGAATTTGAACTCGGATCTCCATTTCCTCAATCTGAGTCGCAACCTACTAATCCACAGAGCTTTCGTAGACTTTAGCATACGACTTATTTCTCTCCTTATTGCCTAATCCTTAATATTTTCCTTATTTGAAAGGAAGCAATTTACGCCTTTTCTTTCGCCCGAACTACCAACATCAATAATCATATGCCTTAGGATGTGCGAATAGTGTAATGATTATCGGCACGGAAAGGAGATCCGACGATCCGAGTTCGAATCCCACCACGTCTGTTGCGTTAACTTTTCTCACAAATGCCGATAAAAGACATTAATCTGTTTCTCCACCCTCCACCGCTTTTGGGTTAAACTGTCCTTTCTAGCCTTGGGTGGCAGCGAGCCCTCCAAAAACAACTATTTTGAATCTCAAACTGTGGAGAAGGCAACATGAAACTACTATCTCCGCCCCCTCCAAAAAAAAAAAAAAAAAAAAAGATTCAATTTACAGTTAGAAAAACGGACTCAGTGGAAAAACATTAGGCTGGTTTTGTTTTTAAAATACAGCACAGTGTGCTCGTTTTTTTTTTCCTTCGATAACTGATCGTATTTTTAAACCCATTCCTCCTTCTCTGTGAGGAGTCTGGACCCACAGCTCTCAACAACACTAGGCGATGCTGTTGTGGTTTTCATAGCTAGTGAGGTTTACACGATGAAGTTTCTCATAACCAGCCGGTTTTGTGTCCCATTTCCGCTTACAGTACCTGGTTTTCCTAATCGTTCCCTCATCTAATGACTGGGTTCGATACTGCATAACTTCGGTGATCAAACGAGAACCGGTTTTTCGGCGTTTCAAACACATTTAAAAACACGAAAAATAGGCAGGCGTGTCTAAAATGATCAATTTTTGATCTGAGTGCGTCTCTCTCATCTCCTGTGGTGTAACAGCTAAATTTTAATTTAAAAAAAAGAAGAATAGGCAAACAGGGTTCGAATTTCGCCTAAGGTTGATTTTAGGTTCGTTTTGCACTAATACTTTGGGGATAGTCATCTTTTAAATTCTCCACCTCGCCAGATATCTTTCCAGAATCTCGTGCCATGTCACGATGGTTTACGAGGAAGAATTAGTGAGTGCTTTGGTAGACCACACTCGTATAAGTACATAACCGCCCAGGCAGTAAATAAAGCAGAAACTGTTAGCCCATAGTCAACTTTGATAGGGGCCAACACACGAACACACGCTTCTAAGGCGCCTATTATGGCGCGATAGCCTGACAGCTTCTGTTGTAAACCAATCAGCCAATGCAGTAAATTCGATCCTCACAGACGTTTCACTCCTGTGGCATTGTGCCAGACAAAACTGCTCTTCAAGATAGTATATGCTTACTCTTTCATATTAGGGCGTTATCTTTTTTATCTTGAGCGGCGGTTTTAATATATCCTATACCGAATATTGAGGGTGTTTTTTAATAATTTCAACCCAAGTAAGGCGGCAATGCCACTCGAACGCAGGGGGTTACAGGGAGTGAAAGTGAGACAAAAGACTGAATATGGGGAGGATTGAGGAAAGGCCAAAAGATGAACGGGATTCAAAAAGATAAAAGATAGCGACTGACGTTGCATTTAAATTTTTGAAGATTGTAGTTATCAGGGAAGCAAGTAAAAGGAAGAGAGTTCCACAGGAGGGAAGTGTGAGAAAAGAAACTGTTGGAGTAGAAGCGCAGGTTGCATTTAACTATTTCAACAGTGAAAAGGCGGGGACCGAGATACCAGTCGAGTAGCACGCTTAAATTCATGCAGACGGGGCACCTGGGGGAAAAAGCTCGTCAAAGCAGTTGCCATGAAAATATTTGTAGAAAAGACAGAGAAGCTAGGCCACGTCGGTGAGAAAGTGACTGAAGTCGAGACGACAAGTCAGGATTAACCACCTTACAGATCCTTCTTTGGATTTTGTCAAGAATCTCAAGATGTTCAGCAGGACCACCAGACCAGATATGACAACAGTGTTCAATGCACGAACGAATGGTAGATTTGTCAATGTGCAAGATAGACTCTGACGAGAGAAAAAATTCCCACACGACACAGTGACACAACTTTCCTTGCAGTAGATGCATCTACTGATTCGGAGTATATTCTATTCAAAAATCTTTTTGAAGGAAGAATACCAAAGCATTCTGACGTCATCTTCAGCAGCTATCTATCTATATATATATATATATATGATGTGTGTGTGTGTGATAGCTAGATCATTCACATTAATTATCATATTCAACGTGAAACAAAAGGTTCTTAAAATATTTAAAAGTAGAAAAGTAGTCCATTCTGACAAACCCAACGAATCAAAATATATTGTTATATCCACCAACTCTGTCACAAGTACAGTTGTAAAGAATTTAACTAAACTTAAAATAATGCTTGTTAAAAAAAAAACCAGTGAAACCTCGGTTTACGAATTAAATTCGTTCCTGGAGCCCGTTTGTAAACCGGGAATCTATGTAAAATGGATTAATCCGTTCCTGGTCCCAAGATGATTGCTTATTTAAACTTTAACAACAGTACTTTGTGCACAAATTTATACACAAAACTAATGAAAATCATTACACCTAAGAAATAAATAAATAAGCCCAATACTAAATAGATAAAATATGGACAAACATTTTAATTTTACCGTACCTGTAAGTAGGACAGTCGAAGGGAAGAGGAAGATGTTATTTTTTGGAAAAGGGAAGGAAAGACATGATGGTTTCTTTATTTATAAGAATAGTAGAGATTATTGATTTTGCCATATGAAACGGAGTCGGAAGAGACAATATCATCAACAATTGTTTTTCTCTTAACTTTTCTTTTTCCTTTGCCATTATCCCTGATAGCTTTCTTTGAAGCCATGACTGAGGAATAATGAAGAGAGAAAAAGGCACAGTACAGTAAAATTGGAAAAGAAAAGCACAACACACGAATATATACAACATGGCGGCAGACTAAGAAATGATTCCGTTCCGGTTAGCTCGTTTCGGCTCGGTAATGCTGTTCGAGAACCGAAATTTTGTTTGATAATCGAGGCATTTTCATTTCGAATATTCTGTTCGAAAACAGATTTGTTCCACATGCGAGACGTTCGGGAACCGAGGTTGTTCTATACTTCTAAAACAATAAAATATTTAATTTATACAAAATAAACTAATAAGCTAAAACTTGAAGGAGGAATTTACTCTATTACCGGTATTAAATGTCACAAGGTATACATAGGAGAAACCTCAAGGAATTAAAAAAAAAGAAGATTGTATATTTTACAAAGGAACACACTCAGTGCATTAGCTGTTCACCGTAATGAATTTGACCATAATCTGCACATTAGCAATTTACTAAGATAAAAATATATAGAAAGTGGCTAGATCATACGCAGTAAATTTGGATCAAGATTCTTAAAATATTTCACTTGAATCAATACATTTAAAATGAAAACAGTAATTAAAAAATAAAATTTGGGTCATTTTTTCCATCGTGTTATGCTCTTTTATAGCAAAATAATGGAGGTACCTAATTTAAACCAAATCTCCAAGGAAAAGGGATCTTTAATAGTACATGAGATGAGGCCGATAGAAAATGGATTAACGAATTTTTTTTCTTCTTTTTAAATTCATAATCTTCCATACGAAAGTAAGATAAATTATGTTAATTCCTAGACCCATATATTTTTATTTTTATACCTATACTATAATTATGGCGGTATATAAAAAAAAAAACAAAAAAAAACGATGATGCAGTTTTTAAATAAAAGAATATTACACAAACTGATATCTGGGGAAAGAAATTCAGTAAAAAAAAAAAGGAAAAGACTAAGAACATCCGTACTGCTTGAAAATAATCAACCAGCACCGCAATGTCTAGCCAAAAGAAGAAAAAAAAACTGACAGTTATCTGAGTTAATACGTAAAATTAGATCAAAATTAGAATACCTAAAGTACTAGAACCAATCTACCTAGGTTTCACCTACCGGATCGTCAGGATAATTCTGACTAAAGAGTGTTGGCCCAAGTGTCATTTTATTGATAAAGCGGTAACCAGAAAGAATAAAATATTTGCATAAAAAGAAACATTCTAATTGCCAAATAACCAGGCTTTTTTTATGCCTACAACCCTTAAGTATTTCAGATTTTTGGCTGAGTATTTTATTAGGGTTGTTATAAGAAACTATAGCTAATTTTGCCGCTACACATAGGAGGCAATATATATCAACAGCCTTATATTCACTGTCTCCCATTTTAATATAGGATCTATATCTTCCTTCTTTTTAATTTCTCACACATAGATAAACTAGTCCTGTGCCTGTATATTTCGTGTACGATAAACCACATCCGGCAGTAAAGCCTCTCATCAGTTTTGAGGAGCGTGGGATCACCTCAATTGTTGTTGTTCTCAGGTTCACCCTTGCCAGGTGTGTTAGCCCCAGCTATGAGCAAAATACTGAATTTCCAAACGAAAACAAAACTACATACATTTTTATATAAAACAATATTACCAATAATACCTAATTTTTGTATTTATTCACCCCCACGAGCTCAGGTTGTGATACAAGGTCGGTTTAATGTGAGGATCCCGAGCGCATACACCCGGGCTAGGAACAAAAATACATATCTATAGTGTTTGATACGTAAAAGTAAAGCAAAATTAGAATATCTCCGACATAAAACACATATCACCGCCGCTAGTAGTGACGCCCACACAAATATATGTACAAAAGCTTAGTATCATCTATCATGTACTCAATTGTAAAAGCAGAATAATATATATCATATTTTTATTACTTCAAAGCCCCCAAGAAAATGAAGGTTCAGTATTAAATGACCGATCAGGTGTTGATGTGCCGTTAAACAAACAAATCAATCAAAGACAATAAAGTAAGGCTCTGTATCACCTTTTAAGAAAAGTAGACTCTCCTCACTTAAGATAATTTTCTCGAAAGACCATATCTGCCCCGTTTCGTATCCAAAACGTAAACAAAGCAATTTCGAAATGTTTTGTTTTGTTTTGTTTTTTCTAATCCGATATTTTTATTATTTGAAAAAAAAAAAATTCTAATGGATACTTCGTATTTGAAACTTACGCTCAGTTTTTATTTTGACTTTAGACAGTGTGTGTTATGTCTATCGGCCTGCGCACTCGATAAATCCCAAAGAAAACGTGCATTCCAGGAATGGTAAATAGATCCTTGCCGTACTATCACGTTCTTCGTAGCCGAGCGAAAAAGCATACCGGATTAAACAGCGTTTTCTCATACAAAGAAGCACGCGGTTTCGATTCATGCTGGGGAGCACATTTTCTTTAAGATTTCTGGCGAGACTGCCCATATATGACAGCAGTACTCCATTTTCGGCCTGATCTGGCTCTTAGAGGATAGCAGGAGAAATCAGTTACTGGAATGGAGCAGGGAACCGACCAGTTTTTCCTATCTATTTAGCGATAGATCGTATGTGCTATTTCCACTTGGGGTTTGGATTGTGTTTAGGTCTCAATAGGCGCTCAAGGGACGCGGTCTCCCTGGTACAATACTCGTTCATCGCATTAGGTGAATATTCAGGGCCCCTCTGTTGTATGTAAATGTAATAACTATGGGGCTGGGCTTAAGGCAGTAAAATGTTAAGTGTAGTGCGAAAATCTAGCAACTGTTATCGGCTTTTGACCCCTGGGGATTTTTAATTTGAGATTGCACACAAAACGAGATAAATGATTGATACATTTTGTTTTGTCATGGTATCGGCATTCATTTTCTTATGAATTTTTGTTTAGACTACAGTTTTCCCTCAGAGGCGCATCTCGGGAGAATCTGTCATGAAATTGCACAGGATGATTAGAAGAACAGGCTTACACACAAATTTCTTAAGAATTGTGCATTTTCTTTGTGCATTTTATACCGAACTTCAGATACGCATGTGTCCGCTCTATTTATAGGAATGTTTTCTATGGCAGTGTTTGAGCTGCTAGGGAGGTTTGATTTATTGGGAAGGATATTAGAACAACCCAGAACTTATACTAGAAGCAAGCCGCTTGTATACGGATAGAAAATGAATTCAATAAATACACAAAATTCGAAAGGATTGTAAGACAAGGATGTGCCTTATCACCGGACTTACTCACCCTATATGATGGGGCGATTCTGAGAGAATAAGAAATCCTACCAAGATTCGTTACTGGCCGTCACATTCTTAATAACATAAGATATGCCGATGACACAGTCCTACAGAAAGTAAACTACATCTACTCCTACACGAGGTTATTGAAGGAAAAGGCGAAGAAAGGACTAACGATCAATTGTAAAAACAGAAAGAGTCAAACTAGGAATTGGAGACACTAAATGGAAGCAAGTACAAAACTCTAAATATGTGCGAAGTGTTTTAACAGAGGACAGAACATGCGACACCAACATCTAAAGGTACATGTGAATAGTAAAAATGCCTTCGAAAAGCTAAGCGAAGCATTAAAAAACAGGAAAATTTCGTTTGAAACAACGAAAAGACTATTGAACTGTGATGTACTATCGGTCCTCCTGTATGGCAGGGAATGCTAGACAATCTCAACAGAGATGAAGAAGAAACCTGAAACAACAGAAATGTAGTTCTACAGAAGGATGCTGATAATACCATGGATTGAACATGTGAATAACGAGATGATAAAGAAGATGGAAACAAGAAGTTCCTTTATACTTAGAGAACTCGATTTGATCTACCAAAGAGTCTTGCATTATTAGCCGTAATAGTCACTGTTTAATGTTTTTTATATAGTTTTAGGTCCGTCAATTTTAATATATTTTCTGATATTTTTTTGTAATGAATACCATTAGTCTTTATATATTAAAATATAAAATAAAATATTTATCCCCATTTATTTTATATATATAAAATAAAAATCCTGTTTATTTTAAATTCAATATATATTTTTAAAATAAAAAAAATGTAATCCTTGTATAATATGTGGACTGTGTCAGCAATGCATTAATGGAATAATTTTATCCAAATTTAAATTATGCAATGATCAGTCCCCCCCCCAGCACCTGAAGATTGAGTTGAGCATGAAACTCAAAAACTTATTGTTACCATCATGGTGGTTACGAGTGGTAACATTACCATTCAGCATAACTAATAACATCTCAATTATTAACAATATATCAATAATAATATCACAAAGATGAAAAAGAGACTTGAAGCAACAGAAATGTGGTTCTACAGAAGGATGCTGAGGATACCATTAACCGAACATGTGAGTAGTGACAAGGTTTTGGAGGAAGTTGAATTAAAAGGACACTTATACTTAATATATGAAAGCGATAGTTGAAATTTCTAGGGCACATAATGAGGAAAAAGGGCTTGGAGAATTTGATACTCACAGGACAGATTGAAGGCAAAAGTAAACGACTCAAAATCTATCTAGCTTGTGTACATGGATAGCAGAATAGGGTTTAGGAGTGATAATAAAAAAGACAGAATTTATTAAGAACTACAAAAAATAGGAAAGTGTAGGGAGCCATGTTCACCAATGTTCTTGTTCGAAAGTGAAGATAGATTCCGTGTGTTACATATGCGTGCAGATATTTATTATTTATTTTATATTTTTGAAGATTAATGTCGAACTTTAATTGTCGTTGTATTTACTAAACATATCTTACTCCGGTACAAAATAGTCGGTTACATGTACCGCTCTAGTAAGTATCTGACTCCCCTCTATACTTTTTACAAAAGCCAGGTCAAAGAAAAACGGTAAATTGCCGGGGCTGACCAATCATCGCTTTTTCTGCTTTGATAAAGTTCCAAAACGTCTACGTGACTTTGTGGATGATGAATTATTTTCCCTCCAACAACCTCTTTCTCCATTACGAAACGTGGCGAGCCGCTCGTAGCTTTATCGATATTTTCATGGCATGCGTTCTGACGAGCTATATTCCTTCGTCCCCCTAAACTGGACTTTTGAAAGTGGGGCCCATTTTTGCTTCGTGCACAAGTGTGAATCATCTTTATTTCCTTCAAGGTCCCCTAGTAAGATCTTCAACATGGACAGCTTCTTCAGAAGAAGAGCCGATTCCTGAGAGGATATTTTTTCTGACTCTACAATATTGTTCTCTTCAAATTTAGGTTTAACCGTTATCTTTCTTGCATAAACCATAAGTTTCACCCCTTTCCGTTTCTTCCGCCCATGCAACACCACGCAGTAACTCTATATTGAGTGGCTTTTGGGCCTTGTATTGGGTGAATATTAGTATAAAAAAATCACAAAAATGGGGCAATTCTGAGGATGGACCGAGCTCGCATCACTAGCGAATTGATCTGTGATACGAACCAGTACACCATAAAGTTCCGAAATTGATGAACACGCGAACTATTACTACTGATACTAATAATAATAATACGACCATCATTAGAGGTTCTCAACGTTTTTTACTCATGGACCACTTTCCCTCTTAATTTTTGGTGGTGGACCCCGATAACAATTCGATGAGAAAAAAGATTATATATATATATATATATATATATATATATATATAGATAGATAGATAGATGTAGGAATTATGTTATAGAAATAGTAAATGTATATATATGATTTATATTGAAGTAAAACTAAATGAAAAAAAAACTTGTATTTAACAATTAAATTCTATGGAACATTTATGTACACTAGTAAAATAACTCATTTTAAAATATGTGAGTAATAATTTTTTTTTTTTTTAAGAAAGTGCATATTTTTCAATGAGATCTTTGTTCTTGATGCTATTCTAAGAGATTTCATATATTTGGTTCCATCGATGTCAAGAAGATCACCCCCTTTTCACAATGTTGAGTCTATTATTGCATTAATTAATTTATATCAATATAATATTTTATTAATATTTAAAATTATTATTATGATATAGTAAATTAATCTCTGTCTATATTTTTGAGATGAGGTATTATGTACATTATTCGGATTATTGTGCTCATCTTTGTCGCCATATTTATACATATAATATTTCCTTTATATAGCCTTCCCAGTTTTTATTCGACTTTTACATTCAAAACATCCGTTAGAGTAAAAGTGGCGCTAACTTACATCGCTTGATCTCGTTTTCTGCTAGTTTTAGAGCTGTTTTTTTTTCTACTTTTAGTATTTTAATATGGCGTAGATTACGGTAGAAATTCGAATTCTCAATTGTAACAACCGTTCCGAAGTGAAATTACTATATGGACCACTAAAATATTACCGTCGACCCCACCCCCAAATTTGATATTTTTTTTGTGTGGACCCCAGTAATGTTACATAGACCCTGGTTGAGAACCCCTGATTTAGACAGACCTCATCATAGCCTGGATTCTGTAACTACCAAACTAGCTACCCGAGTGTGGCTTGTTTTCTTCTCATCATTATTTACGACTGCATAGTTTAGTGAAATTTCCTCTTTTTTTCTAATGTCAGAAAAGAATGTAAACTTATTTGTGTACTCTTTTTTTGGAGTATTTCTGTTACTCTGTAATCGAAAAGAAATAAAGTACACACGCATTACACTCACTGTCAACAGGAGAGGAAGGCCTAACTCCACTAATATTAACAGAGAATTGTTAACCTGATAAACAATAACAATCTACATCTTCGCATAAACCGTATCAGAACAAAATCTAAAGCATTACGAGCAAGGAATTTTCAATGTAAGTAAACTCTCAATTCAGCGGATTTAATTAAGCTTACGTAGAGTTTAGTCTTTGTCGAATTATGAAAATATCCGGGCAAATGAAATTTCAATTTGGACAGCTTCTTCCCAAGTAACTTTTGCGGAACAGTCTCCTAAGATGATGCTTCCTCGATCACTCCAATCTTAACATCTTTTAAGTTTCGAGCCAACCGTTATCTAATTTCAACAAACTTATTTAGTAACCTTCTACATTGAGTGACTTTTGGGCCTTGTTATGGGTGAAGAACAAGAAAAAATCCGCTGGATGTAAACCCTGTCATATTTGGTGTTTAAAAAAAATTCGTGCAGTTTTCCTTAAAATAACTGAAATAATTATATATATATATATATATATATATATATATATATATATAAAATGTATGTTTTCTTACCTTGAACAGTACAGTTACTCTAGGGATCCCGAATCTTCCAAGAAAACTCCCTTAAAACTTTCTAAGTTTTAAAATTTAAAAAATACTTTTCTCAGTCTTAGCACGATTTTTTAAATATTATAAGCAATTTACTGTTTTTATGCGTCTCATGCAAGGTCAGGTCTTAATAATCGGGGTGGCTGGAATTTTTCTCAGCATGCAATAAAAGGGGAGGGTTGAAAATCATTTACCGGATTTTAAAAAAAATGCGAAATTAATATATGGGGTGATCTTAATGAGCTCGGCTGGGGGGATGTTCTCATTTAAGTAAATAAGCGTCGTCTACTGTTTAGCAGGGACCTAAGTGTAGCAATTAGACACTCTCTCTCTCTCTCTCTCTCTCTCTCTCTCTCTCTCTCTCACGCACCATAGCAGGGACATTTTCTTTTTGCAGGGAGGTCAAAAAATTGTAGAATTTAGCCTTAAGTAAGAACGTTTAAAATTCTCAGTACCACCTTGCTTTGATCGATTTTCTTTTCTTTATTGTATTTTGTTAAAATTAAACCATGTAAAAGATTTGGAGCAGCCAACGCCCCACCACCGGCTGTAACGGACCTATATATATATATATATATATGTATGTATGTATGTATGTGTCGTGTCCCTTCAGGACGTAGGCGATCATGGCTGTCCAAATTTTTTTATCCTTTGTGGCTCTTAAAAAATGTTGCATTTTTGTTATACCTCCTAAACCTTGTTCCGCCATCCATTTACTCTGACCCTCTTGCCTTCAATCTGTCTTGTCAGTTTCAAATTTTCCAAGCCCTCTTTCCTCATTATGTGCCCGAGAAATTTCAATTGTATCTTCCTGGTGTTAAGTATGAATTTCCTTTTTGTTTCATACTAGGGTTGCTTTTGTGGAAGAATTATTACTAAATTTTCGTGAATAGTTACTTAATTTTGTATATTTGGGCCTAATGATTAGAAAATAATTTTTAAAGACTAATAGAATTGCGATAATTCTTGAATACTGTATGAAATAACGGATTTAGTAACTTGTTTCATTTCACTTTTTATCGATCTTTTTTAAAAACCATACTGACATCAGCAGTGTACTTAAGATTTTAATCGAATTGTTTATAAGATAAACAAAAGATCGTGTGCAATGTTTATCGTAGGACTACTGGGACTCCCAAATAGAAGCGAATTATCTATTTTAATAATGACCTGTTTGTAAAATTATCTCCCGAATCTTCGCACTCTGATAAAACGCTTCATTTTTTTCTTTACTTTTCTAAGTGTATTGACACCAAGGATTGGACTCTACTTAAATAGACGGGTCCGCTATAAAAATAGGGGAAACATTTGTCAGAATAAAAAAATATTCATTTTTTTTTTTTTATTTATCATAATATCGATATAGTGCAAAATCGAGTTTTACAGAGTTATTGAACTTAGATGTCTATCCCTTATTTCCTGTTTAGGATTAGGTTCCTGGTTCATCTTAAAGTCTACTTCAACTCTATACTTGTAAAATCTTCGCCTAAGCTCTAACATAAATAAATAATGTTATTTACTATTTATTTATGTTCTTATTGCCCAATAGGGGTAGATAGGTTTGCCTATCGTCCGGTTCACACTCCTACCCGGTCTTTTAAACAGGTGTAGAGGTTTATGCCTTGTTTACTGACTGGGGTTGGGTTTCCGGTTCCTTAAGTCTTTTCGTTTTCTTTCATTCCAGTAGCCCCCTTGTGTCTTAGTGGCATTATCGTATTGCGTGCGTTGAATTGATTAAAAAAACATAGATGTATGAATGAATGTATTAAATACATCTTTTTATAACCATTTTTTAAAAACTTTTTTTTTTTAGAAACTTTTTTAAAAACATTTCCTTGCTTGGGATTTCTTCGGAAGTACATTCTCAAACATTTAAGGTTAATAATTATTTATCACAAAATGAAGAATAAACTGATGTAAATTGTCGTTCTTTAATATTTTAATTTGTTAATATCCACTTGGTCTTTATCTAAAAGAAATGTTTTGTAGCCCCCTACTCCAAAAAAATCTGTTTTCGTACGCAAGTTCAATAACTCTGTAAAAGTCAGAGATCGATTTGCGTTGTGTTAATTTAATATTATAAAAAAAGACCCATTCTAATTTGGTATAAAAATTCAATATTTTTCGATACAAACAAATCAAACGGACTAAGAAAGGCATAAAGAACGCTAACTTACAAAAAAAAATTATTTCACGAACCATTATTCCGTATATTGGTTTTTACAAGTGGACCTGTTTATTTAAGTAGTGCCAAATTCTTACCAAGTACAGGAGGTCGTTAGATCGAACTAATTATTCGGTCGTAATTTCAAGTAATTTATCTGCGAGACTTGTTAGTAGCGAAGAGTCCATAAATACAAACACAAAAGAAAACTCAGTATCTGTCTATATTTCTGAGATGAGGTATTATGTACACTATTTACATGATTCGGACTATTGTTCTATTTATCACAACATTTCGGCCGTTGTACGCTCCGGCCTTCTTCGGGGGATTGGAATGTCGAACTGGACCCTTTCGTTGGGTTAAACTGTTCAAGTTCCACGTGAAATGTCTAATGGGTGTCGGTTATCTCCAAGTTCTCCACTGCTTTAACCGGGTATTGAACTCACAAATCTTTGGGTTTTGTCACTGGATCTAACCAACGCCTTTATCCACTCTGCCATGTGTCCTTAAGGGCATCTGTGTACGAATTTATGGGACTAATAAATAATAAAATTAATGTCTTCAGCAACCATTATTACCAGTGCTCATATTGCAATTTTTGCTGTTATCAAATATGTTTTTACCAGAGCTCATATTGCAATTTTCGTTGTTATTTCTTTTCTGTTTTTTTGTTTTTTGTTTTTTTAATTTTTTTTTTTACATTTACTAATTTTTCGTACAACACATGGGGCAAATAAACAATGGTTTGGAAGATAGGAATGAGTTTGCCTGTTCTGAAAACGATTTCTCGGAAACCCTGACGTTCTCTTTTTTTTTTTTGTTGTTGGCATGGGTTCGACTATTACTGACCACTGGTGTCAGTAAGAAGCTTGCCACTACCTCGGTTACTTTAGGAGGGCAGGAAGAACAAATTCTTTATCACGAAGCAAGACTGATCGACCGACAAACTGGGTGGGTTCTTGTCATCGATAAGCTTTTATGCTATTGGTCGAGTGTAGATAACGTCAGATATATTTAGTAAATGTCAGCAGTGAGAAAGAAAAGAAAGGTGGTGTTAAAAAAAAAAAGTCTGTATTTGAAAAGAGCTGAAGGAACTGCTACTTACAACTTACTTAATTCCGTCTTCCGACTACTTCTCTCGCCTCCCAGTAGTCGGACAGCTAGCTGAGCTCTGCCAATGATACACAAGTAAATGAAAACAAACTTTCCCTGAAGAATCGTTATCAATATGTCAAGTTATTGTGAGGAAGTAAGAATAAACACATTTAGGTAAAAGGAAAAAATATGGAAGAATTCAGGTATAAATTACTCTAGAAAAAAAAAAAGACAAGCCTAAAATAAGTCTTCTCTAATTAAGTGCAAATCTATCTGTTCGACATTCTGGGATAGCAATTTTCTAGATGTGGCACAAGGCCGAAAGTATGAGGCACACAGTGATGATCGAACTCACTACTCAGTCGTAATTATTCTAGCCAGACAAGCTTGTTAACAATTACACCACGTCGAGGCGCCCTTGACATTCTGGGATGAGGAGTTATTATTTACATTATTTGCTGTCAGACTATTTTCTTCATCTCTCTTGTCATTACAGCGTTTCAGCCATTGTGCCCTCGGGCCTTCATCAGGCAGGACCGGTGCAAGGATCTCGTGGGCCGTCACTGAATTTATGATACCGGGTCCTCCACTCTACAACACCAATTTTCATAATGTAGTATCCATATGAAACACACATTTTATTGTAACCTAATTATGTACAATAATGAATCATGTGCACTATAGTTGAACAATTCAACTAGAAAAACTGAAAATAAATCCAATGTATCTAAATAAAAATCAGATATGTCGAAATAGATCATTATAACGTAAAATAATCAACAATGTTTTGTGGCAATTTCTAACATCAACTTGAGATTTTTCTTGTTAAAATGTTGAAGAATTTTAACACATTCAACATTTTGAAAAAAATAGTGAACTTTACATGTTTTTTAGGACGAGTAGAGATTTTCCAAGCGTAGCTTAGATTTTTTTTGATTTTTTTAAGCTTTTCACCCCAGTCAAGGCTGAAAGCCACTAGCACGGAAGGGGTTACAGAGGATTTGGAGCAAGAGCAGATAGGAGTGATAGAGGAAAAGATGTGGAGAAGGATAGTAGGTAGATCAATGCAACTGGAGATGTCGATTGACTTTACATTTGAATAGTTGGAGATTATAGTTGTCAGGGAAACAGGAATAGGGAAGGGAGTTCCACAGGTGTGAGGTGCGAGATATGAAGCTGTTAGAGTAGAAGAGACGTCTATCCCTAACAGTTTCAACAGTGAAAGTGTGGGAACTGGATGCCAGCCTAGTATGACGCTTGAATTCATGGAGCCTGGGAACCAGCGATAGCAGCTCATCGGAGCAATTACCATGGAAGTATTTGTAAAAGAGACAGAGAGAGGCGACGGCGCGTCTGTGAGAGAGAGACTGCAGACAAGAAGCCAGATCAGGGCCAATTACATTGCATACCCGTCTCTGGATCTTATCAAGAACCCCGAGGCAAACAGAAGGGGCTCCAGACCATATATGGCAGCAATAATCCATGCAAGGGCGGATGGTTGATTAGTAAAATTTGGAGGATCGATTCCGGGGAGAAAAATGTCCTGGCCGGGCACAGGGAGCCAACTTTCCTTGCGGTGGATAAAGCAATTTACTCAGTGTCACAAGACCGAAAGTATGGGGCACCCAGTGAGGATCGAACTCACTACTCAGTCATAAGTGTTCTAGCGATACAGCCTTGCTAAACATTACACCGCCACGAGGTCCACAGGAGTTAGCACAAGTAGCAAGAGTATTTTATCCCAAAATATTGCTTATCAGCAGATGTATCATCGCAAAATAATGCTTACCAGCAGATGGATGATCCCAAAAAATTGCTTACCAGCAGAAGGATGATCGCAAAATATTGCTTATCAGCAGAAGGATGATCCCAATATGTAAATTACAAATCGGGGATGCTAAAATCAAACAAGTACAAAAATTTAAATATCTGAGAAGTGTCTTAACATTGCACGGAACGACCGACACTGAGATCGAAAGACGTAAATGGGATAACCAAAGATGGATTCCAGAAGCTAAGCAGAGTATTAAGAGACAGAAAAATCACGTTAGAAACGAAGAAAAGACTACGGAATTTTGACGTGATATCTGTCGTTTTATATGACAGCGAATGCTGGACAATCTCCTCAGTGATGAAGAAGAGACTTGAATCAATGTGGTTCTGCATGAAATGTGGTTCTACAGACAGAGATGCTGAGGTTACTATAGTCCGTACATGTGAGCAATGACGCGGTGTTTTTGTGAAAATGGAAACAAAAAGTAAACTTATACTTAACACGAGAAAGACTCAGCTGAAATTTCTGTGGCACGTAATGAGGATGGGGAGCTTGGGAAATTTGATGCTCACAGGACAGATTGAGAGAAAGGGGGACAGAGGAAAACAACGCATAAAATACTTGATGAGCTTAAGTCAGTGGATGGTAGAACAGGGTTTGAGAAAAATAGCCAAAATACAAAACTTATTAAGAGAAGATGTGGGGGTCCACCACCGCTTACTTCCTGAAGGGACACGGCACATAAAAGAAGAATGATTTCCGAGAAATGATACAACTCGACTCAATATCGTTGTCAAAGAGGGCAAATTTAGTGATTTTCCAAGCATAGCTGTGGCACAAGGCCGTAAGTAGGGGGTACCCAGTGAGGATCGAACTCACTACTCAGTCGTAATCGTTTTAGCGAGACAAGCTTGCTAACCATTACACCGCCACTAGGTGCCCAAAGAGGATAAATTTAGTCACCTGTTTTGTTTTCAGTTTCATTTAAAAGTTGGACTGATCCTCCGCCCGCCTCCGCCCCCACCCCGTTACATTTATTTTATTTTTTTTGTGTTGTTTGGGAAAATGTTTACTTTTTGCACATTCTCACGATCAGCCTTTTAGCACTGGTAATTTCATCGTGAACAATAATATGAAACAATTGTCATAACTCCGTATTTCCTGAAGCCGAATTTCACGACTTTTTTTATATTTTCCAGTTCGAAATTTTTAATTTTAACGAATAACAATGACTTACCAGCTAAGTAAAAACTAAGAATGTTTCCCAAACTATTCATATAAATAAATAAAAACTCCAAAATACATACGATTTTTTAAAAAGATATTATGCTTGTTTTCATTCAGTATACCAAAACAATAGTAATTGGAATATTAGCTCTGATAAGTAAACATTTGACATTCATTGACCAGTCAGTCCCAGTTTCGGTTAAAATTTATAAAAGTTTTCTTTTTTTTTTTTTTTTTTTTTTTTTTTTCAGGAAAATACGTTTCTCAAGTCCACTAATTTTTGTCGCTCGTTCCACTATAGATGGGAGTTTCCATCCTAGCCTTTTGTTTGATTTACATATGTTATCCATTTTAGCTGTTGTTGAAAATCCTCAAGTGATATCGATTCTGTTATCTGGTACATTCCATTGTTTGTGTAGCGCCCAGTGCATAATGTTCGAAGAAGGGTGGTCTTCGCAAGATCCACGGTTACTCAAAACCATTTTTCACTATTGATATGAAGAAGCGGTTGCACACAACTGACAGTTTAGATATTTCTGAACCGGTTTGGGGCTATGCATTACATCCATATGAAAGTCTCAACTTGATGGAACTATTTAAGAATATGACTCGAGTTTTCACGTTGATGTTTTCGTTTTGTAGCAACTTGCGGTATTGGGCGAAACTATCGCTAGCCTATTCTAGCCTATGTTCAATTTCCTTATCTACTATACTGAATTTGTTATACTTGATCCATACAAAGAGATACTGAATGTACGTAATCATTATTCGATAGCCGGGGCCAAATGACCCTTTTCAAAAAAAAGAAAAGAAAAAAAATGCATAACAGATGTAGAATTAATGGATTTTAGTGGATACCCGTATTTGTGTAGACGTTCCGTTTATTTTAAACATAATTTATTTCGTTTATCGGCCTGCGTACTCTTAAAACTTAATAAAGAAAATATCCGCCCCCGGTATGATTCGAACCTGCTTTCCTCTTACCAAGGGAAACCTTCGTTTGATCCTGCGTGCTTTTACCGTTCGGCTGGGAAGAGCGTCACAATAAAGCTGGGTTCTATTTTTGCCTTTGAAGCAAGCGGACTCCTTCAGCCCGTCGGAGGACGCATTTTCTTTATCAAGTTTTCTCGGTTACGTAGGCCGGTAGACGAAATAAAAACACTGTTTAAAATAAACGAAGCGTCTACTCAAACATGAGTATCCTCTAAAATAACGTTTGAAGTGATAAAAGGAAGTCTGATAAGACATAAAATCCATTAATTCTTTAGTAATTTCTTTGTTTACGCTTCGGATGCAGACATGAGTTTCGGGAAAACTTGAACGAGTTAGTCTGATTTAAAAGCAAAAAAGAACTTTGCTTTATTCATGGTTCTTCGTGGGCGAGTTGTAAAAGCACGTCGAATGAAACGGTAGTTCCTTCAATAAATGGGGTCGCAGGTACAAATCCTGCAGGGGCGGGGGCAGATTTTATCAAATACACAGGCCTCTTTAGGAAATAAATACTGTTTACAATAAACAGAACGTTTGCTCAAATACGAGTGTCGACTAAAATTAATACTTGAAGTAATAAAAAGATATAGAATCAACATTTAATAAAGAAATAAATTCAAACGACTAAAAAACAACCTACAACCTTTGTTTGAATTTGTTTCTGGTATTTTTTTCTGTACTAAAGTTTAGACAATACTCAAGAAGTCAGGGAACATTTTAAAGATACGGAGAATACATAACAATTGATCCTTGAACTTGCTCCTAGTGTTCAGGGAAGCACCCGCGCGGAAGCCTGTTCTACGATGTAGAGGTGCTGGTTGCGAAGGGGAAGCTGTGTGAGTGCAACTTTCGCTTAGAACTGGGGGACAGGATAAATAAGGTCCTCAGAACAAATTAGTATGAAAATATTTATAAGAGTAAACAGGTTCACCAATCGTCCAGTTCACACTCCTCTCCAGTCTTTTGAACAGGAGCAGTGGTTTTATCGCTTGTTCCCTGTTTAGGATTGGGTTTCTGGTTCCTTCGAAAGTCTTTTAATTCTCTTTCAGTCCCAGTAACCGTCATGCGTCTTAGTGGCATAAGTCAGTCTGATTTCAAAGCAAAATAGAACTTTGTTTTATTGCGATGTCCTTCGTAGCCGAGTTGTAAAAGCACATCGAATCAAACGGTGGTTCCTCTAACAAATGGTTTAGTTTGATTTGTTTTACGGCATATCAACCTCAATGGGTTATTTAATGCCGATAATTTTTTTTATTGCTGGTAATACTTTTTTTCAAACATTTATTGCTAGTAATATTTTTCCTTGAAAAAATCTATTTCTGATAATAGTTTGTTTTTTTTTTGTCTAGAATATATTGCTGATAATAACGTATTTCTGGCAAATTTTTTTTTTTACAATGTATTTCTGGTATTAAGAACTATTTTTACACTTTCATCGTCTTTTGACCCCAGTTTGGGAGTTAACTATTTGCCTATAGCTGAGACCCTTAACAGGTGTTACCACCCCGGGTCAGGGAGGACCTGGGAACACTATCAATTAAGAGGTGGTTCCACGCTTTTCAAAACCTCCTGATCAGAGGTCTTGCTGTTGGTTGTAGTTTATCGTCATACCCAGGACGGTTCAACAAATGGGGTCGCAAGTACCAACCTACCGGAGGGCATATTTTCTCGAATACGTAGGCCGATTTAGGGAATAGATAAATCTTGCTTGGGTTGAATTGATCTTTAAAAAAAAGGAACAAGGAAGCCACTTTATGGCGGTGGGACAGTGACTGAGCCATAGATGCCAGGTCAGGACCAATAATGTTACATATTCTTTGTATTATATAAAGAATCTCTAAATACATAACAGAAGTACAAGATCAGATGTGGCAGAAACATTCATTGTACGGGCGAATTTATTAAGGAGAGAGTACAGTAAAATAACAGGAATTAACAAGACAGAAGATAATGGTCGGCATTGTATTTATATTTTTGAAGATCAGTGTTGACTGGGAAGCAAAAAGCCGGGATAGTTCAACAAACGAGAAGTGCGATAGAAGAAACTGTTAGCATAGAACTTTCGGTTGCATTTAGCCATTTAAGCAGTAAGATGACGAGACCTTGCTGCCAATCTAGTAGTACGGTTAAATTCATTAAGTCTAGATAGCACAGAGGAAAGCTGATCAGAACAATTCCCATGAAAATATTTATAGAAAAAGGCACACGGAAGCTACGTTACGGTGGTGGGAAAGTGACTGACCCCGAGATATCAGGTCAGGACGGATAACACGCTTATTGTTTCTTTTTTTTAATTCCCGGCTGAAATTTGATTTTCTTTCCTTACCCGAGAGAGAAGAGTCTGAGGAGACTGAACTATTTCTGACTTCTGGTCCGATGTACGTCTAAGAATTCAATTTGAAACTAGGCCTACTGACACATTCTGTTCGAGTGGGCGTACAAATAAATCCCATTCCGTTCGAGTGAGCGCGCGGTTAAATATCCAATTCTCGACGTTTGAGCTCTCTGAAGCGCAAATTACCCTATGTCCATTTCCAGGAGTGGGGCCGTTCCCCCCAAGGCTGCACCTTCCTCGTTGCACTTAAAGCAGGATGGTCCGAGTCAATCCCTAACGAATGTATAATCTCCAAAAGGAGAAGTGCTGGACAATTTCTAGCACCACCCGCATATACCTATGGTGCTCGCCTACTAACATTGTCGGGTACTAAATAAATTTTCCTTGGTCACTTGACTGAGAGAAATAATGGATATTACCTGGTTGTGCACGGTTAAACTTTTAAAATTATTTTTGACCCCACAAAAGCGAATTCTAGGAATATTCGATCAGCTAATGTACAATGTGAGGGGAAAATATGCCACGATGAAATTCTCTGCGAAAAATCTTGGATATTTTTTTTAAGATTAATTAATTACAGTGTAACCCGGATATAAGAGACCCGGATATAAGAGAAACCCCGGATATAAGAGAGATTTTCTCTGGTCACAAATTAGAGCCTGTGTTAATGTATATATAATAGACCAAACCCGGATATAAGAGAAACCCGGATATAAGAGACCCCTCCGGTCCCGACAACTCTCTTATATCCGGGTTACACTGTATAAAAATATATTTGTTTTAATTGATTATAAACTTATATTTAACTTTTCGGAAATTATTTTGTAATATATATATATATATATATATATATATATATATAAATTTTGTTGCAAATTTCTTCCGTCTGTTCATTAAATATATATATATATATTAGGGTCATGATATTTTTGTAACCCTATGTTTCTGTGTCATAAATCGATGAACTTTTGTTCAAAAGTAATGAAAAAGATATTAATTTGGTTTAGTTCTTGAAAAAGGTCACTCCAAACCGAAATTTCGATTTTCCCAAATACGCAATAAGGGTAAAAAATAAATCAAAGTATTTTTGAATCATTACTTTTCAATTTGCTAATGGAGTAATTGGATAGACTTAGGTATTTTTAACGCATTTAAGAATTTAGATCTGTAGCATAACATACGAGCTTACAAATAAATAAAAACAAGTTCTATAAGGTCATAGGACTACTATACTTATATAAATATATAGAAATGAAAATGGTGAAAATTTTAAAAGAAATTACATTTTATGCTTTCCAGTCAACTTTGAGCTTTAAAAAATGCAATGGTCAAACGTTATCTTCTGTCTCCTTGTACTTTCATTGTTCTATTAGCTTAATAGTGTCCTTTTTCTCATATTCTCTACCTTGCTTGGGTTGAAATGATTAAATATAATAAATAAATAAATAAAAATTGCGCATCTATTACAAAAACGAAATATCCGTTATAAAAACGTTTGAAGTAAGAAAAAAATCGGATTAAAAATAATCACTTAATTTGTAAGAAATGCACACACACACGCACACACACACATATATATATATATATATATATATATATATATATATATATATATATATATATATATATAAAGGTCTACTTTGTATCGAGCACTTAAAAAAAAATAATTGCCAAAGAATTATGGATTTCTAATCTGACTGTTCACTTTCTCTCTCTCTCTCTCTCTCTCTCACTCTGTATATATATATATATATATATATATATATATATATAATAAACCAATAATCAGTCCATTAATTCTTTATTTATTTCGAAAGAATTGATGGATTATTTTTAATACATTTATTATTATTTTATTACTTCCAAAAGCGACTTTAAAAATACTCAGGTGTACTCGGTATATATATATAAATTCAAGGGCTTTAGCTTCCATTTCTGAAACATGGTTATCACTGTGTAGCGAAAAAAAAACATATTTTAAATGAATTAATTTATAATATTAATGCTCTGTAAATTTAAATTTACATTGAGCACTATTGTGTAAAAATAAAAATATCTATAAGAACCCCGGATTTTATATCTTACTGTTCTTTCTTTTTTATTTATATATATATATATATATATATATATATATATATATATATATATATAAGGATAAGTAAAACAACCTCACTTTCGCTATAACATATCTTTAGGTTTATCACACTGCCTTCTGCTCATGCGTGCTTATAATTGGTATTATTGTGGTCACGTGATCGAAGTTTGAGCTTGATCGCGCCAGTTTTCTTGCTGCTCTTACACTGTAAACATGGCCGCTCTTCCAGTAGTGGGCACCCAGATGGCGATCGCATGAGCGTGAAACTGTTTATATATATAGGATTATTACAAATAAAATTTGTCACTTAGCGGATTGATGTTATATTCAGAGCCTCGACATCAGAATTTCGTAGATGAACCTTTTTGCAATCATTCAGTCCGCTCGTCAGGATGCTTTAACAGTATAAAACCAGTACACCTGAGTATCTTTTTAAGTCACCCTCTTCTTCCAACATGTATATGTTAAAGAGTGTTATCTATTGAAAGTCCCTCTTTGAATTATACTGTATCGTCAGCAGAACTGCAATTTCCAGACATTTATTGTTCTCTCTTCAAATCCCTTTTCCTTTCTTTGTGTCTATTGTAAATGAGGTGGTCAGATCAAAAGTGATCTCGGTGAGTTGTAAAGAATTGAAAGAAGAAAATAATAAAAGCTTTAAAAATACTGTCCCAACACAATACAAATTCAAAAGAGTCGCTCTGATTACTACAGCTTCGCACAAACACGGCATACTTTTAGAAGTAAAGTCCCCCTCCTCCGTCAGTCTCTCAGATCGCATGTCTTGCTACTGTTAATGCTTGATTTGCATTTCATCAAGGCTGTGAAATGCCTCACATGAATTGTCTTTGTAACCTATCCCAGTCCGGACTTCACGCACTTAGTACGTTTTTGCTGCATGACGAGATTTGCCATCTATGATATCGCAAATAGTTATTACCAATCTATTTTTTTATAGTAATAGTTATTACCAATCTACTTTTTTAAAGGGACTTAGTGGTGACAGTTGCAGACTGGCCATAGTCTTAGCTTGCCTGATGATAGGTGGGTCCTCATCAAATAAAAAGGCAATAAAGAAACAAACAGACTTTTTGGTAAAAAAAAAAGAAGAAAATAAAGAAAAAAAAGAATAATATCTTTATAAAGTCATCACGTAAATATTAGAAAGAGAGGGTTAAGAAATTCGTTGTCTTGGGAGAATTTGGAATCATATATGTTACTATCAATTAAAAAATTGTTAGATAAATTGTATGCAGAAGAAATTCTTGGCAGATTCGCATAATCATCAAGTGAAAACAAACTGTTGTTAAAGATATAGTGAACTGCAAGCAATTGTGCTTTTGAACTATCTGTTAATGTGAAGATAGTCTCGAGTAAACTATTTAAAAATATCAACCCATTACTTAACATAGGAAAATAAATGAAAAACTATAACATTCTGTATTTATATTTGATATCTACTGCCACTAATATATACAGTAAATGTGTACTGTAATTACTAAGAAATGTATTTTTTTTTTTCGACGAATATTTTAATTGTACCCATTTTTTTCTATATTTTTTAAAATGCTCTATTGTGTTTTTGAACTATGAGTTAAATTTTGCAGTAAACAATTTAAAAGCATCTAATTACTTAAAATAAAAAATAAAAACATTCAATTGTAACATTCTGTATTTGCAATTGCTATCTATTATATATATGCAGTTCATGGAGGCTGGAAGTAATACACATTTTCAACAAAAATTGCAATTGCTCCCCTCTATTTCTATATGTCATTTTTGTGTTTTATTCGTTATGAAAAATAAATGATAACATTGTCGTTTTGGGTGGGCCCCACTTTGTTTCCCGCGTTGAGATAAGAAGTTGGCTAATATAGTAAACAGGTGGATTCTTTAAGGTGCCACAGTAAACAGATTCGTGCTTTGAGAACACGTTCATGCTATTGACAAATGTAACGAGTTCATACGTGTATGTATAAAAACGCTGGCTCTACGTGCAGTGAAGTGGTTTACAAATTAAAGAGCATAATTCGAATTCCTGTCGAGTTCGTAACGTTCACTTTTGCAAAAATACCCATAGGAAAGATATAAATCCATCACTTCTCCCCACCACAGCTATGGATTAAATAGCAGGCTGGGCTCTCTAACCTTGGTTGGCAACCAGTCTATGAGAAGTACAAGTCTTAAGTAAGAATAAGTAGATAGAAACCCTTTAGCTTTGGATGATAATCTTTTCTAATACGTTCAATGAAAAAAAATCAACAATCCCGCTGCATTGTGAGCCACTCGTGGCGATGTTTATCCTTCAAAAAAAGCACAATGCCTGGAATACTTTAGTCACGTGAAATACGGAGTCTGCGAAGTCGGAGATAGGATATTTGAATGAAAACGCTGTCATACAAGTCGTTCGGAGTGCAACTACATCATTTCTGCTGGTCCGTTCTGCAGTTATCTTCAGGCATACAGTGCGTAAGAAAAGAGATTGGTGACTTTTTCCAGAAATGATAACAGACGGAAAAGAAATGATGGAAAATATACCGATCGCTTCATTGTCACTTGAAGAAGGCTGTAGAATGTAACAGCAGCAAAATAATTAAAAGCAATTAGAAAGACGAACAACTCTTGGGATCATATGTAGGTATATCAATTAGTCTGTAGCTTAATGATGAGTAAAATAACTTATTTCAGACAAGTGGTTTTATTTAATTATTAAAATGATTTTTTTCAATTCGAGATTTATTTCTAGTGACTATAAACGTTATTTTTTAGTGGATATATGTGCTTAATAATTTCACCGTTTAAATTAATACGTCAACTAGCCTAGAAATAGAGAAATACCTAGTATCGAAAAATATGCTAGCCGACAGGAATCGAAACTGTATTGCTTTTTTCTATCAGTGGGGTGTGCACTACCAATTACTCCAAGAAGTGAGAGTAGAGCAGTGCGCGTGTAAAAATTTGATATAATGTTGATATATGTGTGTGCGTGTGTGTATGTATGTATATGTGTGTTTGTGTGTGTGTAAAAATTTATATATCTATCTATATATATATATATATATGTGTGTGTGTGTATGTGTGTGTGTGTGTGAGAGTGAGAGTGTGTGCGTGTGTGTGCAAAAAATATATGTGTGCGTGTGTGTGAGAGAGTGTGTGTGTGTTTGTTTGTGTGTGAAAAATATATGTGTGTGTGAGAGAGTGTGTGCGTGTTTGTGTGTAAAAAATATATGTATGTGTGTGAGAGAGATAGAGGGTAAGTGCATAAAAATTTCAGATAGAGTATATCTGTAAAAAGGACGATAAACTCCCTCAGAAAACGAAACGTGTCAGCTAAGATAAGTTTTCCTTGTGTGTGTGTGTGTGTGTGTGTGTGTGTGTGTGTGTGTATGTGTATGTGTGTGTGTATGTATATGTGTATGTGTGTTTTGTTATACCCTGTATGTTAATAATAAATATACATTTTCCCCTGCCCGTATCACAAATTTCATACACAACCCAATCTTCAGTTGCTGAGTTAAGACTGACTGTTGAGTCTTGACTCATTGTTGAATCTCGACTAATGCATGGAATAATAATGCAACACAAAATGTACTTAGAACAAGAATGTATTATAACAAGAAAGTGTACACAATATTTACATATAGTATTTCTGTATATTTCTGGGAAGACGTTCCTGGAGAATGTGTTGACTAAGTCGCAGTCGGGCAGAGTCTCTAGTTGGATCTCGTGATTCCCCCCCCCTGTCTTCCGGTACCAACCATATTTATATGGTCGGTACTCACCTATGCAGATTAGGTGGATCCTACCACAACACTGACCGTATGTAAATTCATATTTATTAATAATATATAATTTATAGCTATGTTATTTTACATCGAGCACTATTTGATTAACAACAGCACTCAATGTGAATTATATATATATATATATATATATTCACTCTGTATATTCCGAACATTTTCTCATATAATGCATGAAAAAATATTTACACAGCAATGTACGTGTTCCGAAACATGGAAAGGCTCCGTAATATCAATTTAGAATAGGTTCATTTAGGTTGTTGGAGTTGGGGGGCAGTAGGGGGGGGGGTAAATGTAAGCGTACACATATCCTATGAGTTCAAGAAAGGTAAAATCCGACTTTCAAATCCGTGGGGTTGGGTCAAGAGGGAACTTGTGAAGTGATTTCAACAACGAACTGATATCGCTAACAGCTGTCGAATTATGACCCCTAAGAACGAAGGTTGTGTCTCTTCCTTGTTTACAGGAAGAAAGAATCGGTGGGAGCAGTTAAAATAAAAACGCGCAAATCCGGAAATTCATCAGAAAGTAAATAATTATGAGGCGGTGGTGGTGGTGGTGGTGGTGGTGAGGGGGAGAAATGTAATTATTTGAACACGATTTTTTGGTTTCAATATTTACTTTCAGTTAAGGAATTAGAGTTCCGAAGGTCTTTTATATGCTGCGTCCCTTCAGGATGTAGGCGATCATGGCTCTCCACATCTTCCTGTCCCTTGTTGCTCTCAATAAGTTTTGTCTTTTTGTTATTTCTCCCAGGCCCTGTTCTGCCATCCACTTGCTTCAGCCCGATATGTCACGCGTTACTTTCTTTTGTCCCTCTTCCCCTCTATCCGCCCTGTGAGCATCAGATTTTCCAAGCCGTCCTTTCTCATTACGTTTCCTATACCTCTTTCTGATGTTAAGTATAAGTTTCCTTTTTGTTTGCATCCTCTCTAAAACTTTATCGTTGCTTACATGTTCGGCCCATGATATCCTTAGCATCCTTCTGTAAAACCATACCTCTGTTGCCTTGAGTCTCTTCTTCATCTTTGAGAACACCGTCCAAGAGGAGAGATATCAGGTAGCAGTTCAGTACTCTTTCCTTTGTTGC
The DNA here is from genome assembly GCA_964036315.1 of Acanthosepion esculentum. Lineage (NCBI taxonomy): Eukaryota > Metazoa > Mollusca > Cephalopoda > Sepiida > Sepiidae > Acanthosepion > Acanthosepion esculentum. The sequence continues at coordinate 24,768,095 of OZ038488.1, forward strand.
CAACGAAACAGTCCTGTCTCGCAAACTCTACCTAGGTTTTGGAATGATTTCCAATGGTACTCCAGACGAATAAAGTACGTATTAATAATTGTCTTCATTTGTAAAAAATTCTTTTTTTTTAAATACTTATACGAACTCCTGTGGAATTGAGAGACAAATATATGGTATACTCGACCAAGCATAAAACCGCTGGGTTTCTTTTAAAAGTTGTTTACAGTACAAAATGATGAGGTGACAATATTATCTATTTTATTATTAATTACTCATATTAATTTGTATTTAAAGACGGTATAGGAATTCCAGTGGGGTTTGTTCTATTCACTTACGCAAAATGCACTTGGAAAAGGTATGAATCCACCGCTTCTCCACCTCCTCCGGGTTAAATAGTAGGATTTGTATCTAGAAATTATGAGGGAGGGAAAAGTTTAATTATTTGAATATAATTTTTTTTCAATATTTTCTTTCTGTGGCGTATTTGAAAGTGAACGAGAATGGATGATAATATCCCCGAAGTTATAGGATCTTAGGATCTTCAAAGCACCTATTGAATCATAATTGATCTAGTAAGACAAGCTTGTCAAAATGCCCAACGCACGCACACACACATACATATATACATATATATATATTACATTACAATGAATCATTCATACAAAAAGTAAATTAGTAATGTTAATGATATAAAATGGCGAAATCCCTTCGCTAACAAAATTTTATAGATGCATTAACCTACTAATCACTCGATGAATGTTATGATCCTTGTTTTTTTTTTAATTATAAGCTATATAAGGTCTTTCTTAAATACTCAAATACTTTCGACAGTACATTCAGTCATCTTCAAACATGGAAATTATTTTGTTTTCGGTAAAATTCAGGTATCATCCGAGACGAAAAAATATAATGCGAATCGAAATATATATATATTTTTTAAAGTGAGTGCGTTTTTCCTAATATGGCAATTTGAGAATTTTTTTTGTATATTATTTTTATATTTGTATTATATTATATTTAAAGCATCTTTAAAATTTTGTTAGCGAAGGGATTTCGCCATTTTATATCATTAGCTTTACTAATTTACTTTTTGTGTGAATGATTCATTGTAATATAGATTAAACCACACCACATATTTGATATACATACATACATACATACATCACGGATGTAACAGCAAATTGTTAAAATCGTGTTACAGCATAATTGTTCATGCCACAAAATGTTTAATATATAGAAAAAAACACTAAACTAAATGAGTTTCTTTTTTCTAGGGTTTCAGATAAGACGTTTTGCCATTTTCATACCATTTGTCGTAAGAAATACTGAAAAACCTCTTTGAGTTATTCAACTAGAATGAGAACAGGTTAAAATCACTTTGTGTCAGTCCCATTGTCTTCCCATCTGATCATTGGTGAGTGGAAAATTTAATTCAGTCTTTCAGTAATAGTACCAACATTCATACTCTGGCCTCCATCTTCAAACCCATTGAAGAGCCATCAAGAGAACGATGAATACGTTTAAAAAGAGGGAACAGAAGAGGAACCCTGGATCAGGAGGTAACAGGAAGAGGGATCATCATTTCAACTTAGAGCTAAAGAGATCAATTAAAAAATATCCAACTTAATTCATAGGACGTTTGACACGTGAGAGAGGAGTTTCAACTATGACAGTCCAAACAGCAGTGAAAAAATACTTGAAAATGAAATCGTACCTAAAACGTGTGAGGCACCTTGTTACTCCAGGGCAGAAAGTTAGAAGGTTAGAGAGGGCGAAGATCATCCTGAATAAGTTTGAAAATAGAATAGATCCTGGAATATATATATATATATATATATATATATATATATATATATATATATATATATATATGTATGTATAAACTTAGAATCAACCCCACTGGGCGGCACAGTTTGGAAGTACCTGAAAAATACTACTTGTTGAACAACTCGTCGTCAGTGGAGTTAAGCGGACGAAACTGCAAGCCTTGCTCAACTACTATAGTGTAATCAAATGCATAAGCAGAAGGAAAAACTTTTTTTTTTAAATAAATTCTAACATACCCCCCACTGATCAAATACAAAAATAAAATTAATTATATACTATACTAAATTTAATACAACCAACTTAGTCATCCATGACAATTCTTCTCTGTCAACTAGCGTCTTACAAAAGACCAACATACGTATTAACATTTTTATCAGAGATACAATCTCCAAAAGGACATTGAAATTTATATAATTTGATGTCCTTTTGGAGATTGTATCTCTGATAAAAATGTTAATACGTATGTTGGTTTTACAACAACGTTGACTAGAAGGATTACGTTTAACTTGAACGATCATAGTTCAATCTCAGAGCGTTTAAAGGAATATTCTTGTCCATATTCATAGCTTAAATAGGTATTAGTCGAAAATAGTTCAGTGTTCCATCGAGATAATAATAAGTAAAAACTTAAGCTTTTGGAAGCCATTTATATAAGAGAATTTCGACCAAAAATAAATAAAGTCAACTACGTGTGTAGCAAGAAAGTTCTTAAATGTTTCTAGCAACAAAGTGTTATGTACAAAATACTAAATTAAAATACTGCAATTAAAAGAATCTTTAAAAAATATCACATAAGTTAACTCCCTTGCATAAAGGAAAAAATGTTTTGAATTTACATAACACACCTAGAGTATGCAACTCCTGAAGATGATCTCAGATGAAATTGAAAGTACTTGAGAAAAATAAAAATTATTTGAAAGAAAATTTTGGAATTTTTCTTAATCAATTTTCTTCAGCCACCATAGAAATTGATTTGTGGAGTTGAAAGGATTAAAACTAAAATAAATAGATATAATACGTCTAAATCCTTTATCCACACATGCTTGAATGAAAATATACTGCCTAAATATGTATATATATATATTGGTTC
>OZ038488.1:24776002-24843502 GCA_964036315.1 Acanthosepion esculentum
AAGTTTGTCAAAAACTGATCGTATTTTCCGCGCAAACATAATTACTGCCGGAGTCATGGCCGAGGGCGCATTTCTATTCGGTGTAAGCCTATACATCTGTAAAAATTGATGTAATGCAGCATCTGTGGATACACCGTTGGCTTTTTTTAGAGCCCTTTTGAAGGTATCCACAAAACGCTCTGCTTGGTCCTTACTTATACGATGGTAAGGGGCAATTGTTATGTGCTCTACCACAAACAGTTTGCAAAATTCCTTAAATTCTTTCGACGTAAATTGAGTGCCGTTATCTGACACAATCAAATCTGGTATTCCGAACCTCGGGAACAATTCGTGTAGAAATTGAATTATTACTTGCGTGGTTGGCTTGTTACATCTGGATATCTCTGACCATTTAAAAAAAAAATCTGTCTACGACAATTATACGTCCCATTAAGTGGACCAGCAAAGTCAACATGCAGACATGACTATGGGCGGTCAGATTCTGGCCATGGGTTGAATTTAATTGGTGGTATTTTAGCCGCCAAAGCACAGCCTTTGCATGACTTTACTAGACATTCAATATCTCTATCCATGCTACGCGAGCATACGTAACTTCTCATCAAGCTTTTTATTCTGGATTAACCAGGATGTCTTGCATGAAATTCTTTCTGAATTCTCTTTCGTAGTGCGAAAGATACCGCTACTCTTTCGCTGTATATGAGAACGTCGTCACACATTGAGTATACTCCCGTATCTGCATTAGACCTAAGTGTTTTTTTCTTCATTTTAGTAATAAATTTGTTCTCCAACACTGACCATAAATACACGTCGTGGGATTTACAAATTTAATAGTTTGCCTTTCGGTATAAAGGTCACTCCAGCGATTTTTCAGTAAATAATACACACTGTTGAGTGGTCTTGAACATTCGTCGTCTACTGGAATCTGAAGTTACGCATCACTTAAGTCGACTGTGGAAAATATATGACCCCCACTAAGCTGCGCAAATACCTCTTCCGGCTCCGGAAGTGGGTAATGATAACTTTTAAAGGCATCGTTTAAGTCCGTGGAAAAACCTGCGCAGATACGTATCTCTTTTGACTTTTTCTTTATGTAAACTGTTGGCAAAGACCGATCGCTATACTCCACCTCCGATAAACCACCCATTTTTTGAGTCTATCAAGCTCGTCATCAATTTGTTTTATCGAGGCAAATGGTACATTTCTTTTTGAAAACTAGTTGTACGTTTTCTTTTAGCTCGAATTTAGCTCCCATTTCCTTGCATCTGTCTAAAACAACAGAAAATACGCCTGGGATTTTATTTTTAATTCTTTTTTAGACTTTCTGCTTCGTTAGTAAAAACCTTTCACTTTTTGGCAGAACGAATTGATTGAACTGTTTCATCTAATCTATTCCAAACAGGTTAATCGTGTTTTTAATGACAATAAGTGTTAACGTCAAGATTTTATTTTAACTTTACATTCGTCATAAATTCGCCTTCGAAATTTATTTTCTGTCCTGTAATAGTACGAGCGCCATTTTTGGTAAAGATTAACGTTGGTTTAACCAATTTCTCCATATATAAACATTTATTATACTCAAATCAGAACTAATGTCGAGTTGCAATCTAATGTTTTTGTTCAGGATTTTCACCTTCATAAATTTTCTTTAGTAATTTTAATGTAATTATTCACTCGTTTTTTAAAGTTTGCATTTCTCGTCTGCAGTCGCTCTCTCACAGACGCGACGTTGCCTCGCTCTGTCTTTTTTACAAATACTTTCACGCTGATTGCTCCGAGGAGCTGCTTTCGCTGGTTCCTAGGCCTCATGAATTTAAACGTCTTACGAGGCTGACATCCCGTTCCCACCCCTTCACCGTTGAAACTGTTAGATGTAGACGTCTCTTCTACTCCAATAGCTTCATGTCTCGCACATCTCGCCTGTGGAACTCCCTTCCTTATTCCTGTTTCCCTGACAAATACAATTTCCAACTATTTAAGTGTAACGTCAATTGACATCTCCAGTTGCCTTGATCTATCCACTTCCCTTCTCCACATCCTTTCACCTTTCATTCCTATCTGCTCTCGTTCCAAATCTTCTGTAACCCCCTTGCCTTGATCGATCCACTATCTTTCTCCACATCCTCTCCTTTACCACTCCTATCTGCTCTTCCTCCAAACCTTCTGTAACCCCTTGCGTGCTAGTGGCTTCCAGCCTTGCTTGGGGTGATAAGCTTAAAAAAAACAACAAAAAAACAAAAAAAACAGTGCATTTTTTTATAACCCCCTACACACACCGAAAACATGGTTTCTTTTTCTAAGGACAGTCCTTATACCAACGTTATTTTCCACAAGCGTAACAGGGTTAGGAGAGATGTTTTTTCTTCACTTTATGTTTTTGGTGCACTTTGTTAATGTGCGACACGCCACTTATCTCAATATTTTTGGCATCTCGACGAACATTTATAAATTTCTGACAACGTTAAATTGGCTTCGTTTTCCAATTTATTTAAAATCCTTCTTCGGATTTCAGCGTCTTTTGTTGACACCAACCCTTGCACAAATATCAAGCATTTAAAATTGTCAGGGCTTAATTCAGCCAATTTGAACTTTTCACAATTTTCGTTCACAATGCTCGCGAACGTTGTGAAGTCGTCATCTTAGTTTTTCACGAAATTCATACATTTCCATTTTTGATGGAACAAAGACGTTTTCGGGTTGAAAACTTCCGAAAGGAAAGTAACAGTTTGTTTAGATGTTAGGTCACTTGTCTTCTTTGGTAAAATATTGTTTACAAACTTAGTGTGTTCGACAGCGCCTAGTTTCCTTAGTAAAAGTCCGATCTTTTTGTCGTCAGACCAGTTTGCACAGTCTTATACAAATCTTCGTATCTACGGAAATACGACGAAAAAGTTAATACTTTTTCTGGAAGATAGCGAAATTTCGCAATCGCATTTACTATAGCGTCTTCAGAATATCCATTCTTATTATTCGTGAACATTTTCTGTTGTTCTACCAACATTTCCACGAGTTTTTCGAATTTTTGTTCGTACCGTTTTTCCTGTTCCGCTTGACGTGTGACCATTTCAAGTAGTATCATTTTAAAGTTCTCCATTTTGATTTCTTCCCAATGAAGCCTTGGTGAATTTTACCATGCGATTTGGGCGATATCTTTTTTCGCCAAAGTTGTACTAGATAATATTTACTTTATCTACGGCCAAATTCTTGACACCAAAATGTCGCATTAGTGACGTTTTCTAATTTGGGTAAATCCTCATCACTAAACTATTGTATTTTGGCCAATTCTTGTCAAAATTTTGTATTTTGACTAATCCTTGACGCCATAATGTTATAATTTTGGCTAATCCTCGTCGCCAAAATAACCTAAGGAAAGTTACTGAATAGAATAATCACACGAAGGTTGGTAATGAACGATAATACTTAGGACAAGAACAACACATAAAAGATTCCCCTGCAGCGCATAGAAGAAGTAATCAACTGTTAGAAATAAGTCAAGTGAATTCAACAATGAATCTCCAACCGCAGACGTATCTACCAACTGCCCCACGCTGTCAGATGTGGCACAAGGCCGAATTTAATGTGGGGCTCCAGAGCTCGTAGCCTCAGTCAAAAATTCCCCGTAGACCCCGCATAAAACCGGATCTGGTAGATGTTTCTCGAGAAGAGACTCTGCCCTTCGACGTAGCGCCGTCTGGAGATGGTCTCTACCCAGAGGCAGAGCGCTTAACCAGCCCAGCTGAAGACAAATCTCCAACTACAGGCCGACACATACAGTATCTTATTGCTGTATTTATGGGAATGGGAGCATACCCATTATCGTCCGCAGGTATGCTACAATACCGTGGTATACCTGTGGTATAGCTTTCTGGCCATACGCTAAAGGATTGCCTAAACTGATAACATCAAGAAGTCACCTTCCTTCGACCATGGTGAGATTCGAAACCGAGTTTCTTGGTCAGAAAGCGAAAGTTCTAACCACTCGGTTACGTGTCAACGCACACTCAAGACGGACTTGTAACATCGGCTCTTAACACAAAAAAATGTGGAAGTGACAAAATAACAAATGGCGTGAAAGAGATTTTTATTTCCCGTGATCTACAAGGTTCGATCGCTTGCTCGTTCAGGCGTATCGTATATTAGTTGTGGGAGACTGAGAGTTCGTTAAGAGGTAGTAGTCGAGATAGACTCACGGAGAAAATCAACATGCAGTTGTAGTCGAGTGAGATAAACTCGTGGGAGAAATATTACACGAATTATCGCATTGAAATGGTTGAGAGTTAGTCTCAGCAGCTACCGCTGGTTTCGTCGCTGGACGAAGGCATTGCTATTGGCGGAAGCGTCTTGGTGACGCTGCCGGTAGCTTGGTTAAGCTTACTTGACGTGAGATCCATCGCTAATGCCGTTCAAGTCGGATCGTCCCTTGTGATTGAAATCAGCGTTGCTTTTATAGTGAGTCAGTGACTCAGAAACGGCTGATGCGAAAAATAACCCATGGGTCTTTTCTGATTGGTCAGAAAAGATGGTTAATGAGCCTATTATTTTTCGACGGTATCCAATACGTGGGTGCCAGACGAAATTAAGATATGTTTTTGTCATATGAGCTGAGGGTGTCGAAGTGATCACTCCCGTTTCAGTTAAAAGGTACGGTAGACTAATGAATTACTTATTAATAATGGCCCTCATTCGCATAGAATACTTATACTTGCTCCTGTGAATTTGAGCGACAAATATGTAGAATCCTAGACCACACATAAACCCGTCGGGTTTCTATTAAAATCTGGTCATGATACAAAATGATAAGATAAAAATGTCAATGTTATTTTAGTTACACAATTTAGTTTGTATTTAAAGACGGTAAAGGAATTCAAGTGGAGTTTGCTATATTCACTTACGCAAAAATACCCTTGGGAAGGTATGACTCTGTCTTTTCTCCACCAGCTATGGATTAAATAGTAAGACTTGTATCTAGAAATTATGTAGGAGAAAAAATGTAATTATTTGAACAATTTTTTTTTCAATATTTTCTTTCTTCGGTGTATTTGAAAGTGAACTAGAATGGTTGATAATATTAATAAGATATAAGATATTCAAAACGCACAAGGCCGAAGGTATGGAGCAACCAGTCAGTATCATACTCACTACTGAGTCGTAATTGATCTAGTTGTTATTAACTTCGTATGTAAACTTCAGGACGGGGAGTTTGTTTTTTTTTTTTTAGATTTTTTTTGTAGTTTAAAATACAACTATACTCCATCACGAAAATAAAAAAATAAAAAAAATTCAAATTCTGGAATCCCTATAAATAAAATAATTAAGGCCAAAAATAAATAAAATCAGTCATGTATTTAGCAACAAGGTTCTAGAATGCTTATAACAGCAAAGTTTTAAAATATCTAAATTGTAACTGTTTAAAACTATTAAAAAGAATACTTTAAGACGGGTAATTACAATTTTTAATAAGAATTTACATAAATTAAGTTACCTCCCTTACGTAGCAGTAACTTTTTCGAATTTTACAGCGTTCATGCTCACATATTCATAACTTATTTTAATTCTTTGTTTTCGCTATTCAGCCTTGAAGATGATCTTGAATGAGATTGAAAGTACTTGGGAAAATAAAAATCATGAATAATTACAGCATTTTTTTTTTTCACCCAGTTTTTTCCTGGAAAATTAATCCCACTGTGCGGCATAGTTGGGAAGTACCTGAAAGAAAAATACCACAAGTTAACCAAAGTCTTAACAATGGAGTTAAGTGGGCGAAGCTGTTCGCAAACCTTGCTCAACTACTGTTAATATCAGATTCTGTGCTCTCTTCCACAAACTATATCTAAGATCAGCTCAGAATAGAGCTCTACTTAATTCAATAATGGGATCGCCTGTGTTTGTACAAACTCAAGTATCGGCAGCGACACTTTATTCCTACATAACACATTATAAGTTGAAAAATTACCGCCGGCATGATTATTCTGGATTTCACTTGTATTTGGTACGAAAGAGTATCCGTGAAAGAAAGATCAAATCTATAACGAAAATAAGTCGGTGTGTGTGGGGGGGGACAGTACATATAAAAGCAATTGAAACCCAGATAGAAAGAAAGTCGGGCTGGGGGCGAGTGAAGGATAGAAAAGAAAGAGAATTCAGTTCAATGAAAGACTAACAGGTGGGAGTGGGTAGTGACGAGAAAGAGAATAACAACACCGTAAAGAAATATACAGAATCGCTTAAGAAGAAGCAGAAAAGGTGAAACTCAAACGGAATAACCAGTGGACGATGGCGGGAATACAATGTTGTTAGCTTTTATTCGCCTCGGTACTTTTGACTTGTCAAATAGAAGGGCAAACAAACAAAAATCCGTCTTCCTGCGTGTCAACTGAGAGGGATCGTGTCGCCAGAAGATCTTGCTCACTTGTCGAAACTGGTTGTTGACTTATTAAGACACGCACCGAGAAACCTTGACTCGACCTACCTCTGTCTTTTCTACAAATATTTTCATGGCAGATATTCTGATGGGGCTTTTTTCCTTAGTGCCTCAACTACAGGAATTTAAACGTGCTACTAGATTGGCAACTCGGTCTCACCGTGGAATTAGCTAGAGGCAACCATCACTTCTATTCTCGTACTTCCCCACCTGCGGAACACCCTTCCGATTTCTTGCTTCCCTGCCAACTACCTTCTTCAAAATGCTAACTGCAACGCAAGTTGTCATCTTCTGTCTTCTTGAAACCTGTTTCTTTACTGTCCTTTCCTCACTTCTCCCCACTAAACTCTTCTCGATCTCTTTCACTCCTTGTAACTCCCTGTATCCTAGTGGCATTATCGCTTTGCTTGGGGTGAGATTATTAAAAGGAAAAACAACTATTACAATCTCTTACCTACCAATATTTTTAAAACTATTATTCACACATTACAATGTCCAAGAGCTACGGAACGTAGAGGGTTACTAAATTAATTTGCTGGAAGTACATATAGGTTGGAAAGATACTTGAGGATGTTAATTTTGTAGAGATCGAGGAAGCTCCTCTTGTGAGTTTGTTCCAAAAAGTATCGATTAAGCTGCCTGAATGGAACTTCATACTTACAAATGGAATATGAAAGGGGACTCTATTCTGTATACATGTCATGGTGAATCATAGGTCTAAACGTCTGAACAAGTGGAACAGTGTTAGGTAAAATTTCTAATTTTTTCTTTGCTTAACTTCTTGCTTTACTTCAAGTTATCCCGTGAGTGTTACACTATGAAAGCCTTTTTTCCTCATTATGTGTTCCCAAAATGTCATCCATTTTTCTTCGTGACCGCTAAGAAAAATGTATTTGTAGTTAAGATTTTCTTTAAAACTTCAACGTTTCTCATTAATATGCTGAAAATATTATCAGCATTAGTCGATGCGAGCACATTTCTGTCGATTGAAGTCTTTTCTTGAATTGTGACGAAATTTTCTGGCATTCACCACCACGTCAGAGATTAGACACTACATCACTGATCTATTTACTTTGCTATAGTTAATATTTGCGAAGTTCAGATTAGTTTCGTATAAGGAGAAATTTATTGAGCAACCGGTTTAGATCAAATGTAATGTTCTGGACAGTATGGGATATAAATTGTTAACAGACGGCTTTGTAGGAATGTAAATGTGTATATACGTACATACATACGTTGTGTTTCCACAAAATCGCTCGACAGAGTATGCGGAGACGATTGTCCAGAAACATTAAATATGGTGGGCAGGGAATTTCGTAAGATTTGAGGAGGATTGTTTGCCAAAGAAAACATTCTATGAAGAACATGAAAGCGACATCAACAGAACCCCGGGAAACTTTTCAAAGTTTCTTTATCAGCCTCGTTTTCTCTGATGTAGCGAATTAGAACACGTGAAAATGCAATAAGTGAAGACAAAGCCTTACTCGTTGAAGCTGTTCTCCATAGAGAATTATGATTTAAACCAAGCTAAATGAAAACGTGTCGGCTAGAAAGTGAGGGATCACATAGTATTGCGTCAGCTGGCGACTCCGTGAAGCTGCGGAGAATATGGTCGTAACTTCTTATTATAAGCTGTGCTGAAACGTCACCGACGGATACATGGTCAAAAAAATGAGTTTCAATATAAATGCTGCAGTCAACAGGCAGATTTGATATTGCACTTTGTGTCATGAGTTATGTAAGAACAAGACTACTCTCACCGGGCATGGGAAGGTACATACATAATCTCAATCATGAAAACACAGGACAAACAAATATCCTAAATAAGTTTGTTTGTTAGCAGAGTAATAAGCCATTTAAAAGCCTTTCTGGTCATAATAGCCATGACTGAGCCGATGAATGGGGAGCGATAACAGATAGGAAGATACGGCGCAGAGATAATTACACTCGTAATCAAGTCAACAGACACACACACACACACGTATATATATATATATATATATATATATATATATATATATATATATATACCTTTTCTCCTTGGTAATTCTACAATTTAAAACTTAATAGAGATCTGATTTAGATTTCTAAATAGGTAATTTTAATTTTTTAATTTTTTACTTTTAATTTTAATTTCAAATTTTATAAATCTTTTAATATCTAGATAACTTTGCTTAGTTGTCAAATTTTTCGAATCATCCTATACTTGTTTTTTGATTGGCCACTCTAGCTTATGTAACAGCGTTTACTCTTAGCTAAGGATCGTTGATTAATTTGAAACTTTTAAAACCATTTATTCTATATTCTATATTATCACTTGACAAGACACAAGAAGTGTTGAAACAAAATGGCTACTTTTGTCGTGATTTTATAACGTATTTATGTTGTAATATTCAAATAAATAATATATATATATATATATATATATATATATATATATATATATATATATATATGTTGCATTGGAGACCACTGAGAAGGCACTGCGATTAAGCTTTTTAATTATGTTTTTTTTTACATTCGTACAAGCATATAGAAAAAAGATATTTAAATTGGACTTCTTTCATTTTGATATCCCCAATTTGTAATTCACATGATGGTATGTCACTTTTGCTGACAACCATACATTCTGTCTTTTTGCAATTGATTTGTAACCTATTCTTCCTATTTTCCTTTTATTTTATTAAATGTGTTATATCTCCTAAACCCTGTTCTCTCATCCCTTTATACAAGTTCGTTCGATAGGTTATGCACTGTTTTCCTCTGGTCCTCTAGCTTTCGATATATCTTGTGAGTGTCTAATTTTGCAGACACTCTTTCCTCATTACCTAACTCTCTCTTACTGATGTTTATAAGTGTCATTTTGTTTCCATTTTCTCTAAACATCGCTCGTTGCTCACATGTTCCGTCGATCTATAGAATCCCATTTCTGTTGCTTCAAGTCTCTTCTTCATCTTTGAGGAGATTGGCCAGCATTCACTGCCATATAGGAGGACTGTCATTACACAACAATCCATTACTCTTTTCTTTCTTTTAAACGATTTTTTTCTGTTTCTTAATACCCTGCTTGGCTTTTGCAAGGCATCTTTTATTTTCCCCATGAGCCTTCGGATTTCGGTGTCGCACTCTTCGTACTCTGTTAAAACACGATATTTAATATTTTAATTGATTTTGGCATCTCCAATTTGTAATTCGCATGTTGGTCTGTCCCTTTTGCTGACAACCGTATATTCTGTCTTCTTACAGGCGATTCTTTTATTCGTTCTATCGATCGATCGCTAATCCCGTGACCCCTCAGGGTCGTAGGGGCACCACTCGTAATGCAGCCGCAATAAAAAGTGATGTTTCTTTAGCAAGATAGCCTGACGGAGCCCAACCCTCGCCAGGCATCGTCCTGTAAGAATGTGTAAATAATAAAAAAAAAATTTCATTGTCCGCCACATTTAATGAAACATGTATAAAAGAAAGATTGATGCCCATATATATAAGTGTGTGTATGTATGTGTGTCTATGTCAGTATGATAGGGAATATCTGAAGTTCTGCGCTTATCCAATGAACTTGAAGCAGGGGGAAAACAGGAATTAAATCCATGGAATAAAAGCTGGGAAAGAAAAAGAAAATTTATATGTTTCAATGCAGACAGTGGCTGCCCGTATATTCTGGCAGTATTTAAGCCGTGAAGAATCTGTGATTACTAAAGGCGAAGACATTGTTTACACAGTAAGTACAGACGTCCAGCCCCACATAATATATTATTAAATCACATAAAAGCGGGCACACACGATAAATACATACACAGGCAGCTATATATACACGTCTATAAATAAATCGATCTATACACGTGTACGCACGTAACTGTGTGTATACATATGAATACTTAGAACTCCTTTCCGTCGGAATAAGTTTTCTAAATCAGTTTGTACTTGAATTAAGTTTGGTCTACACCCTGTCTCTAAACATGTGATCTTATAACTGACTAAACTACACTGATATACAGGGTCTATCAAAAATACTTTTACAAACTTTGAGGGCAGGTTTCTCGCACCAAAACAAGGACAGAAGTCTATATAATCATATATCCGCAAATTCTTGGTTTTTGAGTTATTAATTTTAAAGTATACGGTAGACGCTGTTGAATGTACAATCCCGAATATAACTCAGGTATCCTGTCTCAGCAACGCGGCGATAAACAGCAGCAAAGTTTGGACGACGCGGTTGCCTTCGGTCTGGAAACGCAAACGGATACAGCCGTGCAGCCTCGCGTCCATTACCATTCGCCCGGTTGTATGTAAAAATCATATCTGCCTGCTTACGATCTAAATATCCTGCCATTGTTAAACGGAACACTTCTCGGTTAACTCACTTCTACACGTTAAACGTTGAAGTTGGACTAGCCACGAATGACAAATGTAACCTCGTCTATACGGCGACAATGTGCCATCTACCGTAAACTTTCTTTAAGCTAAATAACTCAAAAGCGAAGGATTTGCGGACATATGTTCATATGGACTTTTGTACTTGTCTTGGTGTGAGGAATTCGCCCACACATTTTTCAAACGTATTTCTGATACACCCTGCAAATGTTTTTTTTATAACCTTTCTAAAGAAAGTAATGGATTTTTATTAATCCGACAAATTTTTTTATTACTTTAAACATTTTTTTTGATTTGGATACTCATATTTATTTATTAAAGAGTAGATGTATTTTTCGTCTGCCGGCCTGAATGTTTGAGAAATCTAATTAAAGCGCAAATCTTTCTTTAATATGATTTCTCGAACATTCAGGTAAGTAGACGAAACTTAAATATACTCCTTAATAAATAAACGCAGCGTCTATTAAAATACGAGTATCCACTAAAATAAATTTTGAAGTGATATATATATATATATACGTAACAAATTGTTGGTATATAATCCAAGTGGATCCTAGTAATATAAAATATTAAAACTGATCCACAAAAGGAGCTCAATGTATTTATTATTACAGAGCAAATAATTAATAAACAATAAAATCTAAAATGACCTCATAAGGGGAATAGCTTATTTCGGCAGACGAAGATATCGGTCGTCTGTCTTATCAACTCTGGTGTGGACTCAGTCTTCGTCTGCCGAAATAGCCTATTCCCCTTTTGAGGTGGTTTCGGATTTTATTGTTCATATATATATATATATATATATATATATATATATATATATATATATATATATATATATATATATATATATGTATGTATATGTATGAATGTGTATATATATGTATGTGTGTGTGTGTGTGGAAGGTGTATTTCGGCAGTAAACATTCTTTCAAACATGTTTGATGAAAAATCTCGACAAGTTCTATTGATCAATTTTTTTTCTTATTATTTTCAAATTTCAAAATTAGTTTTTTTATTTATTCGATAAATTTACCAAAGTACATATTTATTTATTTTTTAATATTATTTTTTCACATTATTCGGAATAATCCGCGAAAAAATAACATCAAATAAAAATAAATGTTTTTTGGTAAATTTGCAGATAAGATAAAACAACTAATTTTGAAATTTGAAATGTTTCATATAGGAAATAAATGAATGGAATCGTCCGTTTATGTAAATAAACAGAGTTAGCATTAGGTCTTAGCCGCGCGCTAAGGACTTAGTTCTCGCCGAACTCTCTGGCTTCAGGCAGAGAGGAACCCAGACGAGTCTATGCCGAAGGGCAGACTTTCATCTGGGGAAGTAGACGAACCCGACCCCGTTTATACGGTGTATACGGGAAATTTTTGCCCGAGTCTACGCGATCGGAACGCCCCACGTTAAAATCCACATCCCGTCTTGTGGGGAGGACTTGGGTAAATACTAGGTCTTAGCTGCGCGCTAAGCTCTTAGTTCTTGTCGAACCCAGACGAGGCTATGGAAGGGCAGAGTCTCGTCTGTGGCGGGTAGACAAACTCAACCCCGTCATTACGGGGAATTTTTGCCACGGGCTGGGAAAACCCCACGTTAAACCAGATTTGTGCCGCATCCCGATCTGTAGGGAGGTCGAGAAAATACCGAGTTAGCATTAGGTCAATTGCTAAGTGTACCTTGGTGTCGTAAACCTATTTCGATACTTACCTACGAGTTTGTCTTCCTTATTTAATTCGCTCTGTTATCTCGAAAACACGATATACAACAAAATGATAATAATTAAATTTGAAAAACAAAAAAATTTGATAAACTGAACTTGTCGATACTATTCAAACATTTTTGAAAGAATTACTACTGTCCCTTGTAGCTCTTAATAAATTTTGTCTTTCTGTTATTTCTCCTAAACCAAGTACCGTCATCCATTTACTCAACCTCATTAAGTATGTTATACGTTGTCTTCCTCTGTCCCACTTGCCCTCTATCTGTCCCGTGAGTAACAGATTTTCCAAGCCATCTTTCCTCATTATATTCCCCAGAAACATCAACTGTCTCGCCCTGGTGTTAAGTATTAGTTTCCTTTTAGTTTCCATTTTCTCCAAAACTTCGTCGTTACACGCATGTTCGGTCCACGGTATCCTGAGCATTCTTCTGTAGAACCACGTTTCTGTTGCTTTAAGTCCTGCTGCCATATCGGAGGACAGATATTACATAGCGACTTAGTACTCTTTTCCTTATTTCTAGCGAAACTTTCCTATTTCTTAGTACTCTGATTAGCTTTAGGAATGCTTCCATGGCCATCCCAATACGCCTTCGGATCTCGGTGCCGCTCTTTCCGTCCTCTTTTAAAACGCCTCCCAGATAAGATTACCATATTGCTTCACAAGCTCCTACTAGTCTGGTGCTCGGTGAAGTTTAAAATGAATAGTGAGTTTGATGCTCACTGTGTGCCCCATGCCAAAGATATTCGATATTGAATATCCCATCTAGGGTTGACAACCAAGTTAAATCTTCTCTGCCAAGACAAAGAGTGACGGCAATCAGCTCAGGTTTAATTCGCTAGACGTGGGAATGATCTTTCGAGCTCAGTGACCATTGCCTATCGCCAGCCAAGTGGTGGGATTACAAGTATATCTAACGGATCTGTTTGTAAACGCAGGAAAAAAATCAACAAAAAGACACGAAAAGTAATTAATCTGTTAGAATTTTTTCCATGTCGATCAATAGGCAAATAACGACAAACCAACGCAGACAAAATGCCGCTCTGCTTATTAGATTTGTCGATATCTGTAGGTGTAGATTCATATCAGGAAACAATTAGTTTTTTTTTTTTTTTTCAGAAAATAAATAGAGGAAAACCGATGGGGAAGGGTAAACAGAAATGAAAACGATCGTTTGTTTGTTAGTATAATCACGTATCTACCCCATTAAAAAATAGCGCGAAGTTACTTTTTATTTTTATTTTTTAATAATATTCAATACAAGGTCCAAGAGTCACTCAAGATAGAGGGTTACTCTGTGGATTTATATTAGCGTAGGAAAGGACA
This sequence comes from Acanthosepion esculentum, assembly GCA_964036315.1. Classification (NCBI taxonomy): domain Eukaryota; kingdom Metazoa; phylum Mollusca; class Cephalopoda; order Sepiida; family Sepiidae; genus Acanthosepion; species Acanthosepion esculentum. The sequence goes on from OZ038488.1 coordinate 24,789,857, forward strand.
AGTGTTAGGGGTATAGAGCTGAATTAGACGTTAGAAAGAACCGAGAACCTAATGCTAAACAGGAAACAAGGGATAAAACTTGACTCCTGTTTAAAAACCCGGAGAGGAGTGTGAACCGGACAATAGGTGAACCTATCTACTCTTGTCTATATCTCTGAGATGAGGTATTATGATTATTTACATTATTCGAACTGTTATCCTCATCTTCATTGCCATATTCACAACGTTTGGACCTTTGTACGCTCCGGCCTTCTTCAGGTGATTGGAATTTCGAATCGAACCCTTTATTTCATCCACAAGGGTATATTGTTCTAGTTTCAAGTGACATGCCTCTTCCGGATGTCTCAGTTATTTCCCTTTAACTCAACTCTCCAAGTTTGGTTCACCACTGCTGTGGCCTGGTAGTGAACTCTTTGGGTCGAGTCACTGGATCTAACCAACGTCTTTATCCACTGGGTCATGTGTCCGTGAGGAGCGTACAACGGCCGAAACGTTGTGAATATGGCAACGAAGAGGAGGTGCGGATAATGTAAATAATGTAAGCTATCTACTCCTATTGGTTAACCTAAGTATTTCTATGGAATGTTCTAAAGATTTAATGAGTTGATTATTAATCCGACATTTTTTTAACTTCTAACCTGATTTTTGTATGCCCGTGTTTGAAATAGACGCACCGTTCTTCTTTTTTTTTCTTTTTTTTTTTTTTCCAAACAGTGTGCATTATGTCTATCAGGCGGCACAATCAAGAAAAAAATAAAGAAAATGTGTTCTCCGACAGAGTTCAAACATGCGTCTCCCTTTATAAGAGAAGACACCGTTTGATCCAGCGTGGTTTAGATTGCTCGGACAATGAGAACAGCTATAATCTATTTTCCTTTTTAAGGAATGCACACACCACTTGTCCAGATTTTGAATATGTTTGTCAGGTGCAATGGCCACATGGCAATTTCGTATATGCGATTGGCTTTCATTGCCAATAAATCTTTCATTTCTGTCGACGGTTTTATAGTCTCCAGTAGGTACCGCCATGAAAACGAAAAAAAAAAAAAAAATCAGCATACCCTGATGAAAACATGCGCAAAAAGTAATGAAACCAGTTTTATAGCCAACATCGTGATGTTATTATTAAGAAGAAGAATCAAAGTATTTTTTGATTATTTAATTATATTTTTTATTCTTTTTTAAAACATTAGAAATTTGGATTAAAAACTTATTTTTCTTGCATCAACGGTTGTGCTAACTTTTAGCATAGCAAATTTATCCTCTTTTTTCGGTGGCAGACACATTAAATTTGAAATTTTTGCAAAAATTCAAACGATTGTCGGATTTTAATGAAATTTTCAGGATTATTCACGAAATTAAATTATTTTGGAATTTTTTATTAGAAAATCTTGGTATAAATATGTATTGTTTTTACATGTGTTTCAGCCCTTTACTTAATTTTATGAAAACTTGAGAAATTCATCGAAATAATTATTAGTGACTATATTAGTTAAAAGTTAATTAATTAAAAGTTATTTATTTTATTTTATTTATTTATTTATTTGCAAAATCGGACCCGATCTTACTAAAAATCTGTTCTGAATCGAAAAATAAAAAAACGCAATAAAACTAAGACAATACTTAATTAGTGAAGCTTTTAATTGCTTTTATGAATAATATATGTTAGAGACATTATTATCTGAAAACTGAATTATTACAAGATTTGCTTTCATTTTTTTACAATTTTAAATTGCTTAATTTATAAAGTTTTTAAATCAAAATTCATTTTCAATAAGATAATTCTTCGAAATTATTGGTATTAAATAAAACTATATTTACTAATCATATATCATAAAACTTATTACGATCTGACGAGGCCGAATATTTTAAAAAGAATTTTGATTTGTTTTTGTATGTGTGATTACGTGAAGAATTTCTGAGGTATGGGCGTACAAATCGATAAATCTAGTATTTAAAGGTCACATGCTTTAAGGGTTGACCCTCTTACGGCGAAAAAAACTTTATCACCATACTTAACTATGAACACGTTCGGCTAACAATCGGATGTAAATAAATCGATTAACAGATCAGAAAAACAAGACCGTGTAGTTAAGAAATGTTTGTATACAACATTTTATGTTATAAGTAAGTAATATTTGTTTCAAATCAGATTAATTTGACTCTAAATTTGCTAATTTTCCTTTCAGAGATATATATTTTATTTTTGCAAGATTTTTCAAACTGAGAATTAACTTTTGTTTCCAAAGATGTCAAAAGTGGCCGTTTTCATCGATTTTAATAAAATAAATCGATTTCAAATTGAAATACACCACGGGGTGTTTTTCTTACTGGGAATGGTAAATTTTAAATAATTTAGCTTTCAGTTAAAGCTAAAATTAAGCTTCAAGAAAGATTTTTCATTTTTAAAATTCATTTTAAACCTTACGTATGCCGAACTATTGGAGGTAACTAGTTTACAGCTTCTTTTACCGCCTGTGCGTTGTGATCTATGCCCGGTGGTAACACAGCAGTAACGTGGGAGTTGACTGATCAGATTTGTTTTTTGTTTTTTCATACAGCTTACTTACCCTTTCTGTCTTATTTAAAGCCGAAGCATATTTTGAACTGAAATTCCAACAAGTATCAACTGAAGAAGGCAGGAACGTACAACGGCCGAAACGTCGTGAATATGGCAATAAAGATAAGGACAACAGTCCGAACAATATAAATAGTGTAAATATTTTGGATTATAAGATTCTTTTTTTTTTTTTGAGTGAATATTCCATTAACATATTTTTAGAGAATAACAATGTTTTTTTTTCTCCAGTTATAAATCATAATATTCCATCCATAGCTGGAGGGGAGGATATAAACTCATACCTTTCCCAGAGGCATTTGCATGTAAGTGAATGTAACGAACTCGACTGGAATTTGAACTCCACTCTCCCATTTCGAGCAGCAATCCATTGTACCAACCGCATATCCACTTTTGTTGCTGAAATTATATGTAAGATCAATCTTCCTATACGGCAGTGAATGCTGATGAAGACTAGAACTGGAGCAATAGAGATGTGTTTCTATAGAAGGGTGCTTCGAATACCATGAATGGGACATGTGAGTCATTAGGAAGTTTTAATGAAAAGTGAAATGAAAGGAAAGACACTTGTATCTAAAAATCAAAGAATTGGAAAAATATTTTGGAATACAGTTTTCAGAATTTGTAAAATATAAAGGATTAATGTAATGAAAGAGTTCTTTCATGTTGGTAATTCTACTACAAAGAGGTATTGTTGGTATAATTTTCAGATAAAAATGCATTTTTTTTATCGGTATCTCCCCAAGCAAGGCAGTAATGCCACTAAAACACAAGGGGTTACAGGTTGAGGAAGAATTAGGAACTGAACCAATACTGAAGAACAGAAAGAGAAGAGAGTAATCAGGAGGAGAGTAGCTAGCGATTGACATTGGATTTAGATTTTTTGCAAATTGAAGTTGGCTGGAAAGCATGGAACCTGAAGGGACGCCTGCAAGAGAGAAGAAGAAACTGTTAGCATAGAACTTACGGCTACATCAAGTATTGCTGTTATTTTTACTATAAAAATGTATTTTTATAATTTCATAGAGTTTTGTTTTTGTTTCTAATTCACTATTTGCCCATAGCTGGCACCCTAACAGGTGCTACCACCCTAACAGGTGCTACCCCAGGTCAGAGTGAACCTGGGAACAACGACAATTAAGCGGTGGTTCTCAAAACCACAAATTTCCTTATCAGAAATCTTGCTGCCGGATGTAGTTTATCGTCATATCCCAGACGATTCAATTAATCTACCTAACGATTTTGTATGGGGATGGCAGAACGGGCGCTGGGGAAAATAGTAAGGGAGAAGTATTGCTTCGAGCTTAGAAAGATAGGAAATTGTGGAGAGCCATAATTGAAACGCATAACTGAACTATTCTGTGTGTTTTTTGTCTTCATTGTAGGCTCGGTGATTACTGCCACAGCTGGCTTTGTCTAAGTAAGAAACGTATACCTGTAACTTATTTTTATTTTGCTGTAGCTTTTTGGAAATATTCGTAACTGAAATCTCACAAAGGAAAATATAAAAGCGTTTTCACTTGTTATATTTTCCCTAATTAAAAAAAAGGATGCCTTACTCTGGTTACATATTCCGTTAAAACTTCTTAAATATCCAGATAGCAGATGCAATGTTACTATATAAGAAATCGGTAAGTATGTCATCATTTGAATCCTAATATCATCATGTACATCAATGATAACTAAACATACTTTCTCTTTGCATTATAAATCGGTGTCCTACTTAAAGGGTGGATATCATTTCGAGAAATAAATATGACTCTCTCTTCTATTTGAGGATGCAGGTGATCAACACGGTAACAGCTGAGCGATTTTGTAACTTAAATTACAGTGCATTACAATAGTAAAACACTGTTACAAAATAGTGTGTCTTAGCGCTTCAAATCTCTTCGAAATATGTTAACAAGCTGAGACAGCCTGAGTTACAAAGAAACAACTTGAAAGATAAAGTTTAAGTCAGTGGTTCCCACCCATCTTTTGCCAGACCCTACCTAAGCATGCCTAAAATCCTGATGCCACTCCCAACGTGACATAATTCTTATTATTCAAAAAGTGAACTTCTCTTCACGTAGAGGAAGCCTTCAAAGGCCGCCAAGTTAACTTTACTTAAGAACTCGACACTGCATATATGCAACAGGATTAGCATATTCTGGAGACACGCAGGAGTAATTGATAGCGGCTCGGAATGAGGAATCGGAAAGGTGAGTTCAAATTCCAGTCGAATCCATTACATTCACTTACGTCCTTGGGAAAGGTACGAATCCTCCTCTTCTCCCCACCTGCTATGGATAAATAGCAGGACAAACCGGTTGCCGTTGACCAGTTGCCTTGGATGGCTACTGGTCTACCGCAGAAAGAAATGGCAACCTACTGCGGGAAAAATCAGCCTTGTCAGTCATGTATCGAAAGATACATGATCACCTAAGCGTGTATCACACATGGCACATAACTGAATGATAAGCATTTAATTTTAGAATTGTACCATATTTATAAAAACATTGTGTTAGTAATATATATATATATATATATATATATATATATATATATCCAAGTGTAGGATTGGTGTATACGGAATAAATTCCAATAACCAACAAATACTATTCTTAAAAGAGTACTCAGTACAGTGTAGAGCAAATATAATTATTCATTGGAAAATTATAACATAAATATGTTATAAAATCACTACAAAAATAGCCATTTTGTTTCAACACTTCTGGTGTCTTATCAAGTGATAGTGTTCAATTATATATATATATATATATATATATATATATATATATATATATATATATATATATAAGGCAAATACTTTTATGTATGCATACTGTATATGCACCATATGTATTAACTCTTACACACACACACACACACACACACACACAGGCTCACTAGAAAAAATCACTTTTAGTAACTCATCCTCAAATTGCCACCCTGTGGAGAATTCCCCCCACTTTGGGAACCACCGGTCTAAATTAAATCTACAATGAATACACAAACATCTCAGCAGGATCGGGGTTGCCTTAGGCCTATTGCAAGGGTCCATGTAGTGTGGTAGTGAAAGCCTTTTTTTTTTCTAGTTATTAGAACCAGTTCCGACAGGCGCGAAAATCTTCTATTTGAAATACTTATGAAGTCCTGGTGCCAAAGATCAGGGCCTTTTTGTTTCTGTCACCGAGTTCGAAATCTAGTCAGAGCCCATCCCTTTTCTGGATGATTTGAAATTCAGTTTCCCCTTTTCTAGACTGGTTACCACCTGAAGTAATCTATTTAACCCCCGTAGTTTTGGATCAGAGTGAGAACTGATGAATTCATAGCTTTCCCAAGGTTATTCTCTGCGAAAGTGGACGTAAGGAACTCGACCTGAATTCGAACTCGTCTCGCCGATTTCTCTTTCCGAGCCGCTAAACGTTACACCACCCGCATATCCATCTATTTGCAAATAGGCTACGGTAATTCATAGAAGGAAATTGAGTATACACAAATTCCAGAATCTGGGAGGTGTCCTGGATTCAGTCGCCATGCGGATATTTACGGACAATTGTAATACATTATCTGTTCACATTAATTATTCTATTAATGAGTCACTGAATTTATGAATTAATACGTATATTCGCCAAATTGATTCTGTCAGTTCATATTTCTCGTATCCTGTATTATTCACCAGTACAATGATTGCGCGAAGTGATATCGAAAGCTTCCTGGACTGTACGTTCGCAACTAAAACTCGTTGATGTCCAGCCAACCGAGTCCGTTTGCTAATAGGTTTCGTGTTCGTTCTTGCGTTGGGTGAAGTTTATATCCATTAGATTCGCCTAGCGTCCGGTTCATACGATGCCTGGTTTTTTGAACAGGAGTAGAGGGTTAACCCTTGTTTCCTGTTTAGGATTGGTTTTCCGGTTCCTTCTTAACTTCCACACTATACTCTTACTGTCGCCGCCATGTTATTCACTAATTAAATCTTGACCTCTTCAAGTCTAGAGTTAGCCGTTATCTTTCTTGCATAGCCCCAAGACTTCCGTTTCTTACTCTTTTTTTTTTTAACCCTTTGCCTGTCCTGTGCATCACGTATGATGCGCAGGACATATGATTTCCACGTCTGCGCATCATAAGTGGTGCACACGAGCAACGCTAGTCTATCGCTATTTCCTTGGCAAAAGTTCCGACCAGGTACATTTCTTAGTGACATCAGTTCAGGCATTTACAGCTTGGATGCCGCGTACACAAGGTCAACAAATCCCCATTCAGTTCGTATTCTGTTGGTAAAGAGAAAGTTGCACTCTGGCAGGACTATTACAATGACTGCTAATTTGTGGAAGCCACTCTCCGATCCCTATGATCATAGCCTCTTCCAGACAAGGGTCAACCGTTTTCTATCCTACATATCCTCACAATCTGCACTTCTTACTTTTCTACAACCTCACTCAGTAACATTCTAGATTCAGTGGCTCCTTAAACTTGCACTGTGTGAAAAATAACGCATATATATATATATATATATATATATATATATATATATATATATGAACATGGAGCACAATATCTTGACCGTGTTTTGAAAAATAAAAACATTACATAAATACATACATGCAACTAACTATTCCTTATTTAACAGTTAAAATATTTCATCCTTGAAAATGGCTAAATGTATAGCCGAAAGCGCTCGGAAAAAAGAACATTCGGACAGTTTTTATATAATTTGTCATCCGAAAAGAAAAAAAAACTATTAGATCACATGAGAAATTGTATAAAATACTAAATCAAAGCACCTTGTAAATTCAATTCAATGAAATGTGCATGAAAGAAGGATTACTCCCTAAATACACAAATTTTAAATATATATTAGGAAAAGATTACTTAATATTTAAATACCAGTCTTATCCCGACTTTGAAGTTTCTTGGTAAAATTTCCAGTTTTCAGGGGGCTTTGATTTTAAACGATATTTAATTTTTTTTCAATTTGTTCCGTGTCTTTTTCAATCCGTTTTTTACTCTGTTTTGTACATATGCCGATTCGTGAATTTAACGACCTTCTATACGATCGCATTCATGAAAGTTTGCTTTTGTTTACGTAAATATTTCATTTTTTTCAGCTGTAGATTTTTCTAATTGAAAAAAATCGAAAAAAAATTGGAAATATTCCATAAAACTAAAAACCCCTGAAGACTGGAAATATAACCAAGAAACTTCGAAGTTGAGATAAAATTGATATTTAAAAGTTAATATTTTCATATAATCTTATAAACGCTTTATTATTAATATTATTTTAATATTTTTAATATTGAGCATTATATATAAAAATATCTGCTGTTTCTTAAATATTAATTCTTATATATGGTAGAACTAGACATGCGCAAGACAGAGGGATACTGGGAAATTTAAGGCTGATGAAAAAATTCTAACACACTCACACACATTATATATATATATATATATAAGGAACACACAGGGGTCATTAAAAGATAAGCATGCAGATAACTACTCCATCATTTCTCGAACCAGTCTTAAGTGTTTTATAATCCTTCACGCAGAACTTTTCACTACCATTTCAAGATAGACGTTTGGATCACTAACACGAATAAAAGGGAATGTCTCATATCCAGAATATTAACATCGAAAAACAAAGAAAAATAATTAATTATTTTTAATAATATGTGGAAATCTCCACATGTTGCTTGATGACGGTCGCGAGACCAGAAACACGTGTAGCAAAATTATGGAAAATAAAGCATAATATTTTTTTTTAAATCCACATTAAAACCAAAAATATTTGCGGTTTCTCTCTTCTTTTTAATATATATATATATATGTGTGTGTGTGTGTGTGTGTGTGTGTGTGTATTTATAGTACGAGGTTAAAAATGAACGCACCCATAGAAAGTCAATTTATGTATTTTTACCAAGACAAATGAGTAATAGAATTAGTTTATTTATACAGGGTATTAATACAGGTGTATATCTGTACATTATACAAGTATTTTACTGGGCAACCTTTTTCTTTAATAATTGATTAATTCTTCCTGGCATGATATAGTATCATGTTAATATTTTTTGTGAAAATGTTTGGTCTGATGAGTTAAAACCTCAGTATCGATTTTAATTACCATGATCTTTTTTAAGTCTCCATTTTCAGAATAATATATATATATATATATATATATATATATAGAGAGAGAGAGAGAGAGAGAGAGAGAGTGGGGGCGGAGAATACCAAGTGAGGAAAAAACGATCTTGTTACGGCTAATTTAGTAAGTTGTTTTCAAATCTAAGGTATACAAGCAAAAGTTATCTACAATCCATGTTTCGTACATGTGTTTGCATAGATTTACGTGTTTACTGGAGTCACTGTGCGCGTCTGTATTGGATGGAAGCGTTGGTTCGAGAATTTGGTGACATAATGTTTTAATATCAACTGAACAAGATAAAGTTATCTACACACCATATTTCGTCCATGTAATTGCATCGGTATACGTGTTTGCTGGGGTCACTATACGCGTCTCTAGTGTATTCAAGCGTTGGTTCGTGAATTTGGTGACAGTGATTTTGCGTTCAGCCCCTGTGCCGGACAACGTATATTTGGAAACGGGGCGAACAATAACAGAGTAGTACTAAATAAATAAATAATGAAAATAATAATAAACTAAGCGACATATTGCTAGACAAGGTCAGAGGGACTAGAACAATCTACCTCTGTATATTAAATAAAGTGCTTACTACGAAATTCCTTGATGGTTATCTAGATATACAAGCACCCGATGAACCCGGAGAGCACAACCGTCGAAAATATTCTGATAATAACAACAAAGATTGGGATAATAGTGAATTATTTAAATAACTCCTCATTCCAGAAAATAAGATTTCTCAGAGTGTCTCCATGTTTAAAATATGTCAGATATTACTAGCGAAAAACTTTAGGTAAAGGTCAATGATGAATAATCTTTTTTTTTATATTCGAATTTTATAACTTTCCATGGTTAAATCAATTTTTTTACCACTTTGTTGATTTCGAAAGAGAAAAATCTATATGTGCTAGCAAAAATATGTTATTTGGGGATTTAGAACCTCAAAAATCTGATAATAACGTTAAAACATCTCATCGGAGTAATCTTTTTTTTTAAAATAATCTCTTTAAACACTTCCACAGAAGAAAAGACACTATTTACTATATGAATACCAAGTTAGTGTTGTTCTTGTTAACATTAATGATTGATATCTGTAAAATTGTACTTAATTTCACGAATTTTAGTAGTTGCTGTAAATTGGTTGTGGATGAGAAACGGACATGCTTCATCATGGTCTTGAAATTGTCATCTGAAAAGAAAAACCCAGATAAAAATAACAACGAACAATTTTAACGGTCGGATTTTTCTTGGAACCCGTATATAACGTTTCATTCTATATATATATATATATATATATATATATATATATAGTTCATTTTCTCCATCAAGACATTTATTTCTGCAGTTCACTGCTACCAGCAAGCAGAAATATTTGTTTCTCCTGATGATGTCCATGTTGGCCGAAACTAGTCGAGGAATCTAAATGAAATAATAATAATAAAAACGAAAGATTATTAATCTACAACCCAGTGTGTCTGAAGATTTCAATTTTTTAAATAATTTTTATTGTTCAATATGCATACATATATATATCTAATTCTAACAGTTGAAATATAATCCTTGAAAATGGCTAAATGTATAGCCGAAAGCGCTCGGATAAAAAGAACATTCGGACAGTTTTTATATAATTTATCCTCTGAAAAGAAAAACTTTATTAGGTCGCACGAGAAATTATATAAAAAACTAAATAAAAGCACCTTGTCAGTCGTTTTTAATGAAATGTGCATATATATATATATATATATATATATATATATATATATATATATATATATATATATATATATATATATATAACTCTGATTATTTGAAACGTAACGCCTGACTCACTATGTGCCCTTCACCACTTGAAGTTGACTCACCGAATTCAGCCCATTTACAGGGTGCATTGGGCAAATTGTCACCATTTTATATTTTTAATTTCGTGGATGTGCGTTGTTTGTTTTTGATTTTTTCGACTGCACAATATAGTAGGGTCAGTTAGACACCGTCTGTGATAAAAAGAGCATCATGACGCAATTCACTCCGCCAGAAATTTGAAAACGGCATATTGTACTGTTTGGCATCCGCACCTGAAGTATCAATACGAACATTTCAGAGGGTTTGAGTGTCTATCTGAGGATTCGGCACGAGTTGGAGGAGTCTAATGGTGATTACCGGGGTACGACAGCTTCGAAAACTCACTCTGATAAGAAAAAGACTTCCGAATTATGGTGAAGGCCCCAGACTCAATACGGAGGCTTACATCAAGTGCCTTCAGGAAGTAGGGTTGTCCTGGGTCAAGTGGCTGGCAGCTGGAAGACCCTGTGTCTGGCAGCAGCACTGTGCACCGTGCCACACAAGCAGGAGAACACAGTCATGGTTGTCAGACAGTTTCAGCGACGACATCACTCCTTGCATCCACCTAACTCTCTAGACTGCAACCCCAATTGATTATTATCTGAGGGCCGCAGTTGAGCGAGATACCAACAAAATTCCTTGTAACACCAAAGATGAACGGAAAGCAAGGATTTTGGCAGCATTCACCAACTTAAACAAAAAGATTCCGAAGTCGTCTGGAAGCCGTGTTTGAAGCCAATGGCGATTTTACTGAAAAAATTTACTCTTTAGTATTAATAAGATATTTTTGTGTAATTTTGATAAATATATCTGTTAAAATGAGATGTCAATACTATTTTAATTTTTGCATAATTTAGATGATAATTTATCCATCGCACACTGTATACTCGTTGGGTACAGGAAGCAGGCATTATTAAGTGTAACATTCTCAATAACAATAAGAAGCACAGAGCAAATAATACAAGATGCTATGAAGCAAGATAAAGCAATGCAAGTATAAGATAGCAACAAAGTAAAAGTTCACTAATTAGAAATAGTGTTCAGTCAGGTGGTTATAGACTTCAAGACAAAAAGGAAAATATGTTGGTAAGGCTGAGAATTGTCCATTGGCTCGGAAGCGATCCCAGCAAGCATCGGTCGAATTCGGGGAGAGGGGATTATTTAGCCGTCCTTCCCTCTGCCAGGTAAGTTGAAATTAATGTTAATCCAATCGTTAGGAGACAATCCCTACAGATAGTACCCTTTTATTCGGGAAAGGGCTGGGGTCATTACCCGGCGCCTGAGGCGTCCCCAAAAGAAGTGTCCTCTCTCACTAGTTCCCTTGTTTCCTCTCTCTCTCTCTCTCTCTAGTTCCGTTTTTCTTCCCCACCTCTCTCTCTCTCTCTCTCTCTCTCTCTTTATTTCTCTCTCTCTCTTTCTCTCTTCCGGTATCAAGACCTCTGATCAGGAGATTGTAGTTTTTGAGGAGCGTGGAACCAACTGTTAATTGCTGTTGTTCCCTGCTCCACCCTGACCTTCGGTAGTAGCACCCATTAGGGTCTCGGCTATAGGCAAATAATGAACTCACAAACAAAAATAAAAGACTGAAAGTATAAAAATACCAGCTATACATTAAAATCGCCAACAATACATATTTATAGTAAAATGACCAACAATACATTTTATCTGTAGTTGAAGCATTAAATAACCCATAGAGGTTGATATGACCTAAACAAAATCAACCAACCAACATGAAAGAACCCTTTAGTGACATTAATCCATTTAATATCCTGCAATTTCTTGGAAAAATCAAAATGTATTCTAAAATACAACTTCAACAAAACTACAACATAAAACATATATCACCGCCTCTAGTAATTATGTCCACACAAACATGTATATACACAAAAGCTCTGTATTATCTACCATGTATTCAATTGTGAAGGCAGAATAACATATATCATATTTCATTGCTCCAAAGCTCCCAAGAAAATTAAATTTCGGCATTAAATGACACATATGGTGTTGGTATGCAGTTTTTAAAAAAACAAATCAAATCAAATCTCTCTCGTCCTCTCCCACCAGTTCCATTAATTTTCCCCCCTCTCTCTCTCTCTCTCTCTCTCTCTCTATATATATATATATATATATATATATATATATATATATCTCACTCTCCCTAATTCCTGTGATTTCTCTCTTGCTTTCTCTTGACAATGTCTTGAACGCAAGCGCATATACATGTACATGCCTATAAAGCACAAATCAAAAGTTGGGAGAATACGTAAACCTCAGCGCGTCAAGTAAATGCTGAGATATTCTGGAGTGTTAATCTCTTCGAAGGTCGCGCACGAGGTGAACTACAAGTTTAGCGCGTGTGTTTAGTTGCTTTTTATCCAAGGGATTATGCTTTTACACGAACAGCACTCCCCGACTCGCACACTTAGCTGTCACCGAGACACCTTTGCTTACAAAAAAATATAAAAAATGTGTAGCCGTAATGGACGCCTTTTCAACTAGTCACACCTTTACCTATGGTCATCTTTCTATTCAAACGGCCAGCGTACATTGGAATTTACCTCAGTTGAATAAAACAAGTTCAAATCCTTTTGCATTAAACAATTAATATTACATTTCAATTAGGCACTTGTAAAATTTCGAATACAAGTTCAATCTTGTTTATTTTTTAAACAATTAATTGACAAAGCTAGTTGAATATAAATACTGGTGGGACAAGAAGTCGTTATTTCAATAGGTGTGTCGATAAATTATAAACGCCTAGAGAAATAAATAATAAAAAGCTTGCCCCGATGAGATGTTTTAATATTATTGCCAGATTTTTGAGGGTCTGATCCAAAAATAACATCTTTTGGCCATCACATATTGAAATCGGCAGAATAGCAAAAAAATAAATAAAATAAGTCTATATTTCCTCAAGGATACATGACACAGTGGATAAAGGCGTTAATTAGATCCAGTGACAGGACCCAAAGAGTGTGAGTCCAATACCTGGTTAAGGCGGTGTGGAACTTGGCGAAAGGAATAAACAAGAGATAACTGACATCCATTAGACATGGCACGTGGAAATAGAACAGTCTACCTCAGCGAGCGAAATAAAGGCTTCAATTCGACATTCCAACCACCTGAAGAAGGCTGGAGCGTACAACGGCCAAAATGTTGTGATAAATATGGCAACAATGATGAGGATGATAGTCCGAGCAATGTAGAGTAAAAAAAATGTTTTAAATATGGAAAGATATAAAATTCGAACCTGATTGCAATAATTCAAATCATGATGAAAACAGCAGCATTTTAGTGAATAAAACAGATTTTGCTGAAACGGAAGGTAATTTCAAACACGCCTGTCATTTAAATTCCCTAACAAAAAACAAAAATGATAATAAAAAGGTTAGCCTTTTCACTCAGCCGTAGCTTTGAATGAGTGAAGGCTGTGGATCTTGACTAAGACCAACCGACGGTCTAAGACCATCCTTCTTCGAATATTGTGAACTGGCGCTACAGAATCATAAACAAAGATCTGTACTAGATAACAGAAAACATCACTTGAGGACTAAAATGGACATCACGCGTAAATCGAATTGAAAATAATAACATAATGAAGATGTTGACATTCCACACTACTTCAAACAAAAGGTTAAAAAGGAAACCTCCATTAACACTGGAAAGAGCGATAACAGCTACTGGAGTTGAGGAACCTGTTTTCCTGAAAATATTTTTTAAGAGAAAGATTTCATAATTTTCAACCGACAGGCTGCTCGGTAAACGAATACCGAAAGAAAACGGGTAATATAGGGGGCTGCAAATGTAGGTATACACGCAGTGCTATACTAGTATTACAATACTGGCTCTAGGATTCATTCAAAAAGACTTGTGTGAGTTCCTTTTTTTGTTTTTTTAATTGTGTATATCTACTTTTGCACTCCTCTGTGCTACTGTTTCTACAATGAGCACTCTCCTTTTATCTTTCGGTAGAGACTGAATTTTAAAATCTAACTCAGGTTCATTCAAACATTTTCTTTGCTCAGAATCCACATCTGTTATTATTCTATGTTATTTTTTTTTTCTAAAATCTCAGAACAGAAATCTTAACCCGAAATTCAGATATTAAAACTATCAATAAAAGTCAGTCATGATGAGAAGATACGTCTATTAGAAAACAGCTTGCCAGAATTGGGAAATTTGGATGCTTACTGAAAAGGCATTATCGAAAGTTTTATGATTTTAACAGACACGCCTAGACACGATTCATTCCATGAAGTCAGTCAAAAAAAAATGATGTGTATTTAATTTATTCCTTTTAATCATTTCACCCTAAGCAAAGCGATAATGCCACGCAAGGGGTTACAGGGTGTGAAAGAGAATGTGAAGACTCTAGTAAGGAAAAAGGACAATGAAAGAACAGGTTTCAGGAAGACAAATTAAATTATTTCTTTAATATATTAAGTGACTCAGAATAGAACTTACGGTTACCCCTATTTCAGTATTAAAATCATGAGACCTAATAGCCAATCTAGTTGTCCGCTTAATCTCATGCGGTCGAGTTACCAAGTATTAGATCAAATGCCATGAAAAACTATTTGCAGAAAATACAGAGGGAATCTACGTCATGGCACTTGGAGAGAGTGTAGTCGATATACCAGGACTGGATCGATAATATTACAAACACTCTGGACTTTGTAAAGAATTTCCAGATATATATCAAGAACATCAGACGATGTCTGCAGTATTCATTGCACGGACGAATTGTAAGTTATAAATGAGCAAAATGGATTCTGACGAGAAAGAATGTCAGTCACGACACGGTGAACCATCTTCCCTAAGAAAATAATTCAACCAAATTATTTTAAAAATGTTGCGAGATGGTGGGAAGAATGGTTTGGTTTGGTTTATTTTATGGCATATCAACCTCAATGGGTCATTTAATACCGACAACTTTTTTTTTTCCTGGTAACACTTTTGTTTTGTCAAAAATCTAGTTCTGTTAATATTTTTTCCTCAAAAATGTATAGCTGGTAATATTACTTTTTCAAAAACGTATAGCCGGTAATATATTTTTTTCAAAAATGTATAGCCGGCAACACTATTCTTTCAAAAAAAAAACGTATAGCTGGTAATATTTTTTCAGAAACATATTATCAGAGGCCTTTCTGTTGGACGTAGTTTATCGTCATACCCAGGACTCGGATGTAGTTTATCGTCATACCCAGGACGAGTTTTGTTTTTTGTTTTTGGGAGTTTTTTACGGCATATCAACCTCAGTGGGTCATTTAATGCCGACAACTTTTTTTTTTCCCCTGGTAATATTTTTGTTTTGTCAAACATCCATTTTTGTTAATATTTTTTTCTCAAAAATGTATAGCTGGTAATATTATTTTTTCAAAAATTTATAGCTGGTAATTTATTTTTTTTCAAAAACGTATAGCTGGTAATATTTGTTTTTTCAAAAACGTACAGCTGGCACCATTATTTTTTCAAAAACGTATTATCAGAGACCTTGCTGTTGGACGTAGTTTATCGTCTTACCCAGGACGCGGAAGTAGTTTATCGTCATACCCAGGACGGTGGGAAGAATGGATTGCGTTTTCGAAATTCCTTAAGAATTTCTTTTTTTATTTATTTAACACTTCACAGCAGAATGGATAAACATAGTTCAAATATGTTTTCTTAATTTAAATATTTCTCATACGGGGAAATACTTTTTGAAAAACTTTTATTTATTTAGTAATAGTCTGGAAAGTATTTAACAGGGGACGGGAGATATGACACCGAATGGCGAAGACGCGTTTAGATGCGAAAATATGTCCCCCGAAAGCTTAGAAACAGGAAAGGTTCGTTAGAAACAAAGAAAAGAGTACTCCATTCATGGTTCTCCACAACTTCCTATAATTTGTAGCTCTTGATAAGGTTCTTTTTTTTTCATTATCCCTCCCACTCCATGTTACATTTACAGCAGCTTATTAAGCAGGTCAATCGTTGTTTCATATGCCTCTCTTACTTTTTATATGTCCTATGAGTGTAGATTTTTCAAACCCTCTTTTCTCATTATGTAGCCTAGAGATTTCAACTCTTTCTAATTCTAAGTATAAGATTTTTTCCCCATTTTCTTTAGAGCTTCCTCGTAACGCACATGTTTAGTTCATGGTATTCCCAGTATCTATCTGAAGGACCATATTTCTGTCTCTTCTTCACCTGTGAGGAGATTGTTCAGCATTCGCCTTCATATAGGAGTGCCGATATTACATAACAGTGCAGTAATCAATTTATTTCTCACGAAATTTGTCACGAAATTTTCACGTTTCTTACCTTTTGGAGGGCATCTTTCGCTATCCCAATGCGCCATCGGATTTCTGTCCCTCTTTAATAGACTTCCACGATATTTAAAATTTTGTACGTGCTTGATTTTGGCGTCTCAATAGTTCGTATGTTGTGCTCTACATTTATTCCTTTCTTCCCGTTTTCCTTTAATACCCTCTGTAGAAGTTCTTGTGGCTTCCTTTCTTTTTCTGCTATCAACACTGTCATTTTCATATCTTATGTTGTTAAGACTGAGGCCGCCAATAATGAACCCTGGTAGGTTTGGTTTGGTTTGGTTTGGTTTACGGCATATCAACCGCAATGGGTTAATTTAATGCCGGCACAATTTTTTTTGCTGGTCATATTTTTTTTTAAATATATTTCTCATAATATTTTTTCTCCAAAAATGTAATGCTTGTATTATCTTTTTTTCCAAAAATGTGTCGTTGGTAATAATTTTTTTTACAATGTATTTCTGGTATTAACACCTATTTTTACACTTTCGTAGTGTTGTGGAGTTATTTCCATAATAGAACTTGTAGTCGGACTAAATGCGTCCTAAATGGGGTAAACGTACAGAAACGTTAGGAACTTGTAAATAAGTGTTACGCAGAGTAATCAAGTTGTGGTCGCTGATAACTTACTCCTTCCGACTACCTACTGACTCCTACTTATAATAGGTGGGAGAGTCTATACTCTAGACCAGGTATATTTCATTATAACACATAGTTAACCCCCAAACTAGGGTCAAAGCACTAACAGGTGCTACTACCCAGGGTCAGGGTGGATCTGGGAACACCAGCAATTAAGAGGTGGTTCCACGATCCTCAAAACCTCCTGATCAGAGGCCTTGCTGTTGGATGTAGTTTATCGTCTTACCCAGGACGCGGATGTACTTTATTGTCATACCCAGGACGCGGTTTTAATGTATCGTCTTACCCAGGACGCGGATGTAGTTTATCGTCATACCCAGGAAGACCCTGGTAGGACTTCTAGTCTTCTAATTCTATCAAGATTGCCTCGGTGTAAAAGTTGGATAAGTCCGCTGAGAAGACACATCTTTGTCTTACGCTCTTTTCTATTTTACTGTATTTACTAAATTCATATTCTATCCGTATGCAGGCGGTTTGCTCTCAGTATCAGTTGTGTATTACTATAAAATATTTATCCAAATAAATCAAGCTTACCTAGTAGTTAAGTAGTTCTTCGTGACATACCTTAGAAAGCACCTTTGCGTCAATTTTATTTCTTTCCTCTCGCTTGGCAACAAAGAGCTACTTTAACTGTTGTGTTTATTCTAAGCTGTGAACAGATAAAACCTATTATGTTTCACTGAATATACATACCAAGACATTACGGAGATGGCGATTTAGTTTAGATAGCGGTGTAGGTTTTTTTTTTCTCACTCAGAGTCCCAATTTCATTCAACCAGAAATAAAATAATTCATTGTCACCAAAAAATGTATTTTTGTTTTGTCTTACGCCTTTCTTGTTGCAACTTCTTATCGCAAAGCTCAGGTCATTTTCCAGTCTATTAAATAAGCACATGGAGCAGTAATGAATACATAGCTATTGATGTGGCTGAAACTCATTTTCGTAACCTTGGTGACCTATTTGCTTTTAATCCCTAGAAGGAGATGTGATAGTTGTAGATATTAATGTTTTTGTCTAGATAATAAAATCAAACAATACATCAAAGATATTGATTGATTCGTTTTCTACGGTTTATCAACACTTTTCAGGTTTTTTTATAGCCAGAAAATATTTTTAGATTCTATGTTTTGTGTTTTTTTTGTTTGCTTCTTTAGATAATAAAGATTTAGTGATTTTTCTTCTTTTTTTTTATGTGCCATGTCCTTTCGGGGCGTAGGCGATCATGGCTCTCCATCTCCCTCTATCCCTTGCAGCTCTGAACAAGTTTCTTCCCTCTGCTTCCTCCCCCAGACTACGTTCTGTCATCCACTTGCTTGAGCCCGCTAGGTATGTCATTCATTGTTTTCCTTTGTCTCCCTTCCTTCTATTCGACCCGAGAGTATCAGATTCTCCAGCCCCCATTTCTTCATTATGTGCCCCAGAAACTTCAGCTGCCTCTTCCTGATGTTAAGTATAAGCCTCCTTTTTGTTTGCATCTTCTCTATGACCTCATCGCTGCTCACGCGCTCGGTCCATGATATCCTTAGCATCCTTCTGTAGAACCAAATGTATAGGACACTCGCTGAAGACCAAACACTCAACGCTGTAGTAATGTCCGCCCAGATATTTACAGATCATTACTCTGCTGGATTGATGCAGGTCTATGACAAGATTTAACTCCGTTTATTTGCCTATGACTAAATCAATAAGGCATCGATAAGCATAGAATATAAAACGACATGCACATTGCCTTAAAAAAAAATTACGAATAATTTCAAAAATTAACGATTTCCATCTGAGAGAGTTAATTGATTTTTTTATTTTTTTGAAAATCGGCATCACTCCATGCAAGGCAAAAAAGCCACTAAGATACAAAGGGTTGCAGGGTGTGGAAGAATTAGGAACAGAAACATTAATAATGAGCGGGAAGAGGGAAGAGTAACCAGGAGGACAGTAGATAGCGATCGACATTGTATTTAATTTTTTGGAGATTAAAGTTGGCTGGAAAGTATGGAGACAGGAGGGAGTTCCACAAGTGAGAAGTGCGTGAAAAGAAACTGTTAGCATGGAACTTACGGTAGCATCTAGCTAGCTTAACTGCAAATTGATGAAATTCCAGTCGCCAGTATGCACTTAAATTCAACAACTTTAGGTACGATAGCAAATAGCTCATCCGAACAATTACCATGAAAGTATTTATAGAAATGTCACAGACAGTTTTACAGCAATGTGAAAGTGACTGGAACCAAGGCTTCAGATCAGGACCAGTAATATTGCTGATTCATCTTTGGATTTTATCAAGAATCTCTAAATATAAAGCATGAGCACCAAACTATATGTGGCAGCAATATTCTAAGCATGGACAAATGTTAGACTTATAGATATGTAAGATAGGTTCTGGAGTGAAAAATTGTCTCGCACGATAAAGTGAACCGATTAGGGTAGCAGCTGACCTAGCAATGGATTCAATATAATCTTTCTACTTTATGTCAGCTGAGAACGTTAGCTCGAGATGGCGCAACAGGGCACTTTCCTGGAGGTTAGCATCAGCCATGCTAGTTTAATGGAGTTGTAACTTCTCTCCAAAAATTGTACCCTTTTTTTCCGAACTATATCTTTATCATACACATAATCATCATTTTCAATCCCATGAGTGGGTGTGGTCTTATGATCCCTGGGCAGCTGAGCACCTGACCTGTTCCCTCCAAATTACTTGATTAAAAGCCGGAAAGTTTTTCCCGTTCATGCATAGCGTGTCTTGGACAATTAGACCTGGCGGAGCCCATCCCTCTCCTGGTCAAATTACAGCTCTGCTTGGTTACGGGCACATCGCCGTTCTTCCTACAAATGGTTCTTCTACCCTCCGTCAGGTTTTGGTTTAGCCCCTCTCCTCGCCTTTGAAATCTTTGTTGGGGAACCGGTTTAATCGCCGATGATCCGACCGTGCGGCAGATACCATTGGGTAAGATGGTTCCAGTAGCACTCGACGAATGATCTGATATAAAAAGAAACACGCTGCTTTAAATTTTGTTTTAACACGTAATAATTTATGAGAAAGGGAATACAAAGGCTTTACATGAAAAGAATATGGCTGATGAGTTTCTTTGATTTTTTTTTCTGGTTATCTGACCATTATTGGCACATGCCATTATCATGGGATTTTTTTTGTATCTTTGTTTATTTTTTTATATTTACATTTATTCTTATTTTTTGTCCTGGGAGGAAATGGTGCGATGGATTTTAACTATGAATGATTGTAGCAGACTCATGAACCACCCAAGCAGAAGATCCCTTTGTCTGTGATTCTTTCTTTCGTTCGTTCTTTCTTTCTATCGGTCTTTCTGTCTTTCGTTCGTTCTCCCTTCCTTCCTTCCTGCCTTTCGTTCGTTCGATCTTTCTTTCGTTCGTTCGATCCATCTTTCTTTCTTTCGTTCGTTCCATCATTCTTTCGTTCGTTCTTTCCTTCTTTCTTTCGTTCGTTCGTTCCTTCCTTCTTTCGTTCGTTCGTTCCTTCTTTCTTTCGTTCGTTCGTTCCTTCTTTCGTTCGTTCGTTCGTTCCTTCTTTCTTTCGGTCGTTCGTTCATTCCTTCTTTCTTTCGTTCGTTCTTTCTTTCGTTCGTTCGTTCCTTCCTTCCTTCCTTCTTTCTTTAGTTCTTTCCTTCGTTCTTGCCTTCTTTCTTTCCTTCCTTCTTTCGTCCGTTCGTTCGTTCCTTCTTTCTTTCCTTCTTTCTTTCGTTTGTTCTTGCCTTCTTTCGTTCGTTCGTTCCTTCCGTCTTTCGTTCATTCTTTCCTTCCTTCTTTCGTTCGTACTTTCCTTCTTTTTTTCGTTATTTCCTTCTTTCGTTCGGTCCTTCTTTCTTTCGTTCGTGCGTTCCTTCTTTCTTTCTTTCTTTCTTTCCTTCTTTCTTTCGTTCGTGCGTTCCTTCTTTCTTTCTTTCCTTCTTTCTTTCGTTCGTGCGTTCCTTCTTTCTTTCTTTCTTTCTTTCCTTCTTTCTTTCGTTCGTGCGTTCCTTCTTTCTTTCTTTCTTTCTTTCCTTCTTTCTTTCGTTCGTGCGTTCCTTCTTTCTTTCATTCCTTCGTAATTCCGTTCAAGAAACAAGCGAGCGAACAGAGTTGCGTGTTATTTTATTCTTCATTCTGGCTTGCGATGCTGCCTTCTGAAATAGAAATCAACCTGAATTCATCAAATCTCTTTTTGGATAATAACCACGTCTTTAGACCGAAAATGTTTACGCACAAAACGACAGGTGTTCCACCTTCACCACCACTTGGATGCAGATTCGTTAAAATTCACTTAACAGGAACGCTTTAAAAAAGAATTCAGATATTATTGAACTACTTGTTTCGTTCAGTTTATTAACTGAACATAAAACAGCTTGTCAATATAATTTCTCGTAATTTATTTCCATAACTTTCTCAACAAACAACTGTTTTGGAGATGGTCTTCCAGTGAAGTGATATTTTTCCTTACAATTCTGTTGTGTTCGAAAAAAAAACGTTCTTTGATTGTATTGACATTCGCTATTTCCCGGTAAATTTTTTAATTGTCAATATTGTCGCATTTTTTATTTATTTTAATCATTTCACTCCAAGCAAGGGAATAAAGCCACTAAGACGCTAGGTCGGTGAGTACTGAGTGGAGAAGAATATAACAGAAGAAAATGATATTAAAGAAAGAACAATGATAAAACAGAAGTTAAGAATACGGAAGTTAACAATTAACATTGCATTTAATGTTTTGCAGATCTAAGTTGACCGGAAAGATAAAAAGTCTGAAGAGTGCGAGAGAGGAAAGTATTTGAATAGAACTTCATTTCAACAGTAAAACGGTCTTAGTGCCCAGTTACTACTATATATATATATATATATATATATATATATATATATATATATATATATATATATATATGTATGTATGTATGTATATATATATATATATATATATATATATATATATATATATATATATATGAAGAAATATAGTCTTAAGGTGTGCTATATTTATGGGAAATATGACCGGTGGCCTGACGATTGCGTCTAGCATGAAACAGACTGTCGCCTCTAAGTGTTGACTTCAATGTTCACTTATATATATATATTGTATCTGCACAACGCAATCTTCACCTGAAGGTTGCGTTGTGCATTAAATTCTGAGTCGTGCTATCGGTGAGGAATAATCTGTATATCTATCTATCTATCTATCTATATATCTATCTATCTATATATATATCTATCTATCTATCTATATATATATATATATATATATATATATATATATATATATATATAATGTGTGTGTATGTATAATTAAATAAAAAGAAAGAACAGTAAGATATATAATCCGTTGTTCTCATTGATATTTTTTATTTTTACAAAACAGTGCTCAATGTAAATTTACAGAACATAAATATTATATATATATATATATATATATATATATATATATATATATATATATATATATATATATATATATACGGTGGACAACCAAGGCATTTCGTGTAAATGTCTAGAGAGTGTCTTGATTGCAAGGTCATCTACAGTAAATTTGCCGGCTGGCTCTGACATTTCACCATTCCTGGCAGATCTATGACCACGATGTGAGATATCTATAAGAAAATGTGATGGAAAGAAAAATAAAATGTCTCTAAATGAATTCGGCTAGATATACATATATATAAAATATAAAATCCCTAACACCCATCGCTCGTGCGCATGTGTAACCGTATCAACATAAAAAATTTAGTCCGATGAAGTCCTGAAGGACGAAACACCTAACAAGTAAACATTTTCCACTTAGTCATACATTTCCCCAATATTGTTCTTTATATATAAGAATATATATCGCTATCTCATATATATATATATATATATATATATATATTAGGACCTTGAATAAGTTCTCGCTGATTTTTCATGAAAATTAGTAAGAAACGTGTCACTGAAAGTATTGACCATCGCTAGCCACTACATTTCGCAACATTCTGGCAGCATTTGAATTCCACATCGGAAAAACCAGACGTCTTTAGAGGCTAACCACGAATCGACCCATTTTTTGGCATCTTCATACGAATGAAAGTGCTGTTCAGCCAGGCCCTGTGACATTGATCGGAACAAGTGATAATCGGGCGGGGCAATGTCTAATGAATACGGTGGTTGGGGTAGGACTTCCAATTTAAGCGTTTCCAAGTAGGTTTTCACCCGTTTTACAACATGTGGCCTAGCGTTGTCATGTTGCAAAAACACTCTGTCGTGTCAATGTTCGTATAGCGGCTGTTTTTCTTCAATGCTGGGCTCAAACGCATCAATTGTAGTCGATAGCGATCTCTCTAGCGGTTTCGGTCAGTTTGAGCAGCTCATAATAAACTACACCCAGCTGATCCTACCAAATGCGGAGCAGAAGCTTCGGACTATGGATATTCGGCTATACCGCCGATGTTGATGCATGGCAGGGGTTACTCCAAGATCTTATACGCTTATGGTTATCGTAATGTATCCACTTTTCATCGCCGGTCACGATACGATGTAAAAAAAACTTTCCTTTTCTGCCGTTGAAACAGCTATTCACACGTGACTAATGCTTTCAAACGTTTTGAAACTGTTGTGTGATCAGCTCCTAATGATTCTGCAAGTTCAGCTTGCGCCCGACATGAGCCATCATGAAGTAATGCCTCCAATTCTTCGTCTTCAAACTTTTTCGGTGCGCCAGACCGTTCTTTGTCTACAACATCAAAATCATTATTTTTCAAGCGTCTAAACTAATCTCTGCATGTTTTTTTTTCCAACAGAGTATGGTCGCCGTAAGTCTCAACAAGAATTCTGTGTGCTTAAGCTGCATACTTTTGAATAAAGTAGTGCAGTAAAATTCCCAGCAAATACATTTTCTTTGGCACAAAATCCGACATGTTTAATTCTATGAAAAACAAAGTTGTTTACACTTCGGCGAAATGACAGACACTGAATTTCAAGCCTGCTCGTAGTACTTCCTTAATGTATAAGTTATCATCTGAAAACTACACGCACGCAGTTCTGTGAAAGCCATCTGTTGGAAAACAGCGAGAACTTATCAAATAATATATATATATATATATATATATATATATATAACAGAAGTTTTGAAACAAAATGCCTATTTTTGTAGTGATTTTATAACATATTTATATTATAACTTTCGAATAAATTATATATATACTACCGAATTACCCGCACTTTGCTGCGTGTCACAAAATTTTTTGTAAGAAAATTATGATTGATTTTAAATCATTGATATAATTTGTGGAGAAAAATGATGCATTTTAATATTACTCAATGATCTTGCCGATGTGACCCCCATCTTCTGACTTTCTCCTTCTATATTTTGGATCGTTCATTCCCTTGATAAATTTGAATTTTTATTTAAATCAAAGGGAAAAAATTTCAGTGGTGGTTTCTGATATATATATATATATATATATATATATATATATATATATATATATATATATATATATATATATATAAAGCATTAATTGCTCACTCTAACGAGTCTGATCATAATTAGATTTAAAAAGCTTCTACTCTAATTAAAATACATATAGGTTACTAAGTGCGGGATACTATGAGGAAAGAAAACGTTATTAATGAGAGAGAACAACACAAGAGCAAGAAATTATGAAGACAGAAGATAACGGTGATATTGCATTTAAATTTCTTGACTTGGAAGCAAGAAGCGAGGAGAGAGATCCACAAGCGGGACGTGTGAGGGAAGAAACTGTTAGCATAGAACTTACGCTTCCATCTTGTCATTTCAACTCTAAATTGTTGAAACCTTTCGTAAATCTAGTTGTAACATTACTAAATGACACTTCAACATGTTGTAATAGTTAGCAAGCTTGTCTCGCTAAATCAATTACGTCTGAATAGCGAGTTCGATCCACACCTTCGGCCTTGTGCCATATCTAAGCTACGCTTAGAAAATCAATACTTACTTGGCACATTCCGAGTAGGGTTATTATCAGTTGCGCCTCTCTCTTCGAGCAGAGTGCAACTCAGTTGTATCTCTCTGCACGGTATGCTTTGTTCACGTTAAGTACCCTTTAGAAGGGTAGGAATCCATCTCTTCCTCCAGCTCTGGGTTAAACAGCATGCTTTACTACACTCACTTGTCTTGTCAAAAATATACCTGAACCTGAATGGGCTATGTAAGTTTATCTTTCCCCAAACACAGCAATGCTACTATGGCTACATAATATATTATGCCCCTACGACTCTAACTGGTGCCGTGATACAGAAGAGTAACCTCTTCAGATTATCAGGTCTTGAAACATGATGGCTTCTGCCAGTTCGTGTAAATCTAAAAAAAAATGTACAAGTCGTCGAAAACTGTCAAATAAACGGATCAAATTTAGTGTGAAATAGCGACAACTGTTTTAATTTCTGTCGAGGTACCATGTCCGAACTTGCGGTCTTATTCGCGGCTAGTATCCAAATTAAACGTTTTAATTGCGATGCCAATGTCAACCCAGAAAATAAAAGAAAATGTATCGATTTCTCGACTCTTTAATTGATTAGAATTGCGCAATTTTCTAAGCAATTCGCTTTGATTTATCGTCATTAGAGTTTGTCTTTTATTTTCCCCTCTAGGCGTCGCAGTATGTTTGTTCTGACGCGCAAACGTTCCTAAATTATTTCTGAAATCAAACACGAACGCTGAACATGTTATAACAAATCTGTTGATTGCTTTTTCATACAGTCATCACGTGA
This sequence comes from Acanthosepion esculentum, assembly GCA_964036315.1. Lineage (NCBI taxonomy): Eukaryota > Metazoa > Mollusca > Cephalopoda > Sepiida > Sepiidae > Acanthosepion > Acanthosepion esculentum. The sequence continues at coordinate 24,816,061 of OZ038488.1, forward strand.
ATATCCGATTCCAACTAAGTAAAGAATCCCATACTCCCCTTTCCCCTAACTCCCCTTTTTTTTAGTGAGTGGGAAGTGTAACCCAAAAGTATAGGTTTGTATAAGTTTAGTAAAGTTCTAGATAGGTAGATTAAAAAAACATCTGCCTGTTACAAGTTTTCAGGTTCTCTTTGTTCGTTTCGTTGTCATACCGTTATTGCACATTCTGCGAGATTAAACTGACAAAAGGCACCCACACACCTAACTTCAGATAGGTATTGTGACCCCCAGTCTGTCCGAGTTTCTCCTAGAACAGAGTCACTACTGAGTGATATGAACATAACCCCATCCATGGTTGCTGCTATCATTTCTAAACTAGATACCCGACAAGGCTTTCTGATTCGACGGTATCCCTGCAATTGTACCAAAGAAATGTGCTCCTGAACTGGATCCTGTTCTCTCCGAACATTACAATAAATACCTCGCTGTTTCTTGCATTCCAGCTTGTTGGAAGCCCTCATGGAGTTTTTCTTTAATAACTCTGGAGAACATTCTTACCACACGGGTTATTGCCCTATTAATCTCTTACCTATTTTTGGCAAGGTACTAGATGCTCTAATCAACGCCGAATTAGTGAAGCATCTATCTTCACACGATCTTGTTTCAGATAAAGAATATGGCTTCCGTTTCTCCCGGTCTACCGCCTACGTGTTACCGAATATCACCGAATTTGTCTCTCAAGTTTTAGATAAGAACGACCAACTTCGGGATGTGGCTCGAGATATCTCAAAAGCATTCGACAAGGTTTGGTATGTTGGCTTTCTATACAAGCTCAGCGTCTACGGTGTCTACCATCTAGAAGTCCAAAATCGAGGGACAAGAATGAATTTTCAACTCTACAGATCAAAAGTAGAAAAAATCATCTTACGATACGGGAAAACCAGTTGTATATTAATAAAATCACTGTTAAAAAAAAAATAGATGCTACGTACACTCGACTTTTGATAGCAGCATTAAATGTCAGCTGGGAACAGCAAATAACCAAGGAAGAACTATGTAGGAACTTATCAAAGATTGCAGACACAATCGCTGAAAGGATAGATCGGTTAAAGAGTCATTGCTGAAGAAGTAAACACGAAGTTGTGCATCAGCTTATAATATGGGCTATAATTTGGAAGAAAAATCAAGAGGTAGACCAACAGGAACCTTCATCGGTCAAATCAGACGACACTGGAATCAAAACGGAAAAAAAAACTAGTTAGTTGTAGATTTTTTTTTTTTGAGGATGATTATACTATACATTATTTTCATATTTTTGCTACACGGGTTTCCGGTCTCGCGACCTTCATCAGGCGAAGAGTGGATATTTCCACATATTATTAAAAGGTCACTGGCACCCTGATGATCTGCGTAGGTGAAACTTAGGTAGGTTTACCTGGTTCTTTAGGTTCATAGTTAGATTTACTCTACTTAGTGTATTGAGCAATTTACATAGTTACTTTTGCTTTACTCGTTTTGGAGGTTTTTTCTTTCGACTCTGGGCTTGGATTCTGGATGATTGTTTTCGCCTCAATCACATGTTCTTAGTTCTTTCTTTTTTTATCCCTTATTTTTCCTTGGCTATTGGTTTGTTCATTTACAAGCCAAAACACCTAAGGTTTTACCAGAAGAGTATAACTATTTATATTATTATTATTATTATTATTATCTATACACACACACACACATATATATATATATATGTGTGTTGTTGTGTGTGTGTGTGTGTGTGTGTGTGTGTGTGTGTATATATATATATATATATTGGCTTCAGATTTTGTTCGTTGCATCCGAAGTACGTTGATGGGGGGTCCGTAGATTAGAAGGTTGTCTATATATATATATATAGATATATATATATATATATATATATATATATATATATATATATATAGATAGATAGATAGATATAGCCCCATATATACGGCTCTCATCAACGTACTTCGGATGTAACGGACAATATCTGCAGGCAAAATAAAAAAGAAAGTTTGCAGGAAAAAAAAAGATTTACAAATCGTCACAGATGTATTTCAGAATTTGCGGGCTTCCCGGAACGAGTCGTATTAATTCTCAAATTGACCGCTTGGCGGCTATGGCGGCTATTTCAATAGTAACCAAAGATGAATGTGTAGTATATAAAGTACGATACATTAGCGCGTGCGTGAGAAAGTAATTGTGAGAAATCTATTATTTTTTTTATTAATATATCTATATTAAGTATATATTTATTTCTGCCGTATATACATGTTTATATTATTTACATTATGCTCATAACTACTGGCGGTCACTATAGTGGTTTTATGTCTCCAAAAATAATCCCTTCTCATCTACGGACAATCGGATTTAACGGACCACGCATCCTCCCTATTGTCCGTTGATGAGGGTTTTCTCTCTCCCCCCTCTCTCTCCCCCTCTCTCTCTCCCCCCCTCTCTCTCTCTCTATCTATCTATATATATATATATATATATATATATATATATATATATATATATATACTTATACCTCACCGCTAGCACGACACGCCGTGAGCATGACAATAAAGATGAGGAGAACAGTCCGAACAATATAACGGTGTAAATAATTACAATACCTTATCTCAGAAAAAAAAAAAATATATATATATATATATACATATATATATATATATATATATATATATATATATATATATATATATATATATATATATATAATGACATACATATTTTATATACCATGTATAATTTTTAATCACAGTGAATTTGCGTCCAGATTATTACAACATTTAAACTTTCGTGGCAGGTCTTCTATTATTGCAATGTTTGAATGATTAATAACAAAAGTTTTAAAATCTAAGCAAAACTGAATAAAATGGTAGATGAAATTCACTTGACTATGTCTCGAAACGCATATATTAAACTTTTAAATTTATTTTTTTTAAATATGTGTTTCGGTATATAATCTGCGCATGAAGGAGTGCGGAAGCTGAAATTTTAAACATTTAAATTAAAAAATTTTTTAAATATGTTTTTCGATATAGTCTGCACATGCGCATGAAGGGGAGTGGAAGCTGAAATTTTAAACTTTTAAATTTTTTGTTTTTTGTTTTAATTTAGCTTCTCCACTCCTTCATGTGAATGGGAAGTTACATCAACGCAATAATCATTTTCGTCCCATGAAGTCCTAAAGGTCGAAAGAGTTTACGCAAAAACATTTCCACTTTGTCATTAATTTTCGTGTGTGTGTGTGTGTGTGTGTGTGTGTGCGTGTGCGTGCGTGCGTGCGTGCGTGTGTGTGTTCTGCCTATTTATCATTCTGCTGAAAGATTTAAACCTTCTCGAAAACACGTGATGTAGTCGGCCTTCATCTACTACGCGAGCCCGTGACACGACTGCAGCTTGTCTGAATTCAAAGCTACTATTCTTCTACGTTGACTGTTGACCAAGTTATCCATATTAGTCATACCTTTTCAAAGGCCATTAACCGTTCGGCAAGCAGCACATCCCATAATGTACTGTTGGGCGTTTTGATCCTGACCAACGCACGTTACTATTTTGCCTTTGTGGTAATAGGTCAGCTCGGCATCAAGGGCGAACTCTGCCTCATTTCCAAGTTGAGCCTTTAGGTGTGGTTCCTTTGACAGAGTAGACGACATTTTTCAAACCCTATTCCACTGCTTCTGTGGGGTTAAAAATTAGCTTAGGTGTAGCTAAACTTGCCTTTCCCTTTGATTCAAAATATTTTTCGGGGAAAGGAATTCTCTAGTTTAACAGAAAACAAAAGATTATGCTTGAAACCTTACGAAAGAAGATATCTTATTTCACACAAAGGTGAGAAACGTATGGGCTTCAAAATATGAAAAGAAAAAATATAAAAAGGATTAAGAACAAAAGGAAAATCAACTATGAAAATCAACAAAAACAGTTGATGCAATCAATTTGTATTGCGATTACGTAGAAATAGAAATCTTACGTCTTTTTGTTTCAAAATCAAACGAATATTATTATGTTTCGGCAAGGATAGCATTTAGGCTAACTGTTTCCTGGAATACAGCGGTTTAAAGACAAATTTCTGTTCATCTTTCCTCTTCGGTATATCCACTGCACGCGTAGTACTAGATTGGCAGCTAGGTCTCATCATTTGACAGTTGACATGTCTAAATGTAACCGTAAGTTCTATGCTAATAGTTTCTTCTCTTGTACTTGTTGAACTCTCTTTTAGCTTTCCTGTCAAGAAGGAACTTCAAACATGCCTAACTCATCGTCATTCGTCATCTTCTTCTTGAATCATTTTCATTTATTCTCCTCTCTCCTCGATAAGGTTTTTCCCAGATTTCCACTCTCAGTTATTCCCTCCATCATAGTGGCTTCCTTGGGGGTGGAATTATTATTATTAATAATAATAATAATAATAATAATAATAGGTACGTAAAGTAAAGCCGTGTATACTGGTTTCAGCCATTTTAAAGAATCTTTCACATCATGGCATGCAGATTATACACATCAGCACGTCTGTTTGTCTCCAGTCTTCACGATTATTAATCGCACCTGGTAGGTCTTCAGGTTAACACCCTGTGTCCTCAAATATTTACTGAACGTATATTTCAAATGGGTAACCAATGCACGTGTGTCAATGTTTTAGTATTCATAAAATAATGTAACAGATCTGTCTTTTTTACAAATACTTTCACGGTAATTGCTCCGATGAGCTGCTTTCGCTGGTTCCTAGGCCACATGAATTTAAGCGTTCTACGAGGCTGGCATCCCGTTCCCACCCCTTCACCGTTGAAACTGTTAGATGTAGACGTCTCTTCTACTCCAATAGCTTCATGTCTCGCACATCTCGCCTGTGGAACTCCCTTCCTTATTCCTGTTTCCCTGACAAATATAATCTCCAACTATTTAAGTGTAACGTCAATCGACATCTCCAGCTGCCTTGATCTATCCACTTCCCTTCTCCACATCCTTTCACCTTTCATTCCTATCTGCTCTCGCTCCAAATCTTCTGTAACCCCCTTGCCTTGATCGATCCACTATCTTTCTCCACATCCTCTCCTTTACCACTCCTATCTGCTCTTCCTTCAAACCTTCTGTAACCCCTTGCGTGCTAGTGGCTTCCAGCCTTGCTTGGAGTGATAAGCTTAAAAAAATAAAAAATATTTCTAGGAAGGCTCCATGCCTGCAGTGACTATTGGGCCTTAAAACTCAATCCAGACCTCAAGTGAAACTTGTACACGATGTAGGGAAAATGGCCGGTTCCCTGTGCAATCCAATAAGTTCTTGATACTTCGTTCTCTCCTCTACCTTAACTAGAGCCAGATCAGGCCTAAAATAAAATACTGCTGTGATATTTGGGTAGAAACTGCCAAATCTTCCCTTTCCAAAAAATAACCCAAAAGCGACTCAACGGCCTTGTGGCTAACAAATTATTTTTGACAGTGACACATTATTTTCCACTTCTCTCATAGATGAGATGTAATCAGGCTCTTCCTGTTCCATTGCCACTTTCATGGATAGTACTCAGGTGCACACTATTCTTTGGTACCACCAGTACTAACCTTCACGGCTAGGACCCGCCATGCTGCACGGACTGTGCCTACCGTCCCACATTCCCTTCGTATTCATCGGTGATAAATAAGACCCACTCGCGGTTGAACCCCAATATAAAGAAAATCTTGTTTCTTTCACGAATGACTTCTTAGATGGAATGTAGTCAGCCATAGAGTTGGTTTTATATATGGTGCTGTTTCCAGGATAAATTCAATGCAACAAGCTGCAACCTTATACGCATGCCATATATTCACGCATAGCATGACTGATAATTGTTAACTTAGCCGTTTCCTTACAGGAAATATTGGCATTTGTTGTTCGAACGGTTAGGATTACTGTCAAATTAAATTCATATAATCTTTTTCTTAAAATTTTTTTTAATGAAAATTAGACTTCTTATGTCCGCTGTTATATCTCTTTCTAGTATTGACAGGAGTTTCCTTCCAAACGTTTTGTTTGAGATAGTTTAGAAAGTTGACACCTTGATTGTATCATTATTTCCCAGTTTAGTTACATTGTACTGTTCATATTGCCGTTGAAATCTTCAAGCGATATGGGTTTTGTTATTTGATAATGTTTGCGTTCATCTACCACCAGTCTACGAGATCCGACAATGGACAGTTCTCTTTAAGATCCACAGGTTCATTCGCATAAATCCGCTTTTAATCACTGATCTGAGAAAACGTTTGTATAACGCTAATAGTTTAGGCATTTCTGAACGAAATTGATGCCACACATGACATCCACGTGAGAGCCTACATCGGAAAACGCTTTTTAAGAACATGGCTCGAGTCCTTATGTTAATAATTTGCTTTTGTGGCGCCTTGAATAAAATAATTATGACGCAAACTATCCTGTGCTCAAGTTCCTTATCTCGTATATTAAATTTGTTATTTAAATGACCCTTACACGGAGGTATTCGATGTCTTTAGAATTAATTAATTCTTTGTTTAGAATTTTTATGGTTGTTTCAGAGTATGTGACATCACAAGTCTCATTCCAATTCCAATTCATAGTTTCTATTTTAGAAAGTCCTATTTCATTGGACACTTGAGGCGGTTAATTATTTTTGTTCAAGGTCATTCTTACACCTGTGTCATCAGCATATACTCTCATCGTCAGTACGCTAATCTCTGAAGGCGAAACAATATATCTTTTGTTTTTTAAGGTTTATCAACCCTTTGCAGGTTATTTAAAGCCAGAAAATAGTTTCACATTGTAAGAATTACTTTTAGTAGATAAAAATGATTTACTGACACATGTCTTACTAATTAACCCGTACCTGGCGGGAAGAGGTGCAGTCATGCCTTTCCCAAGAGTATTTGTGCATAAGTGAATATAACGAACCCGACTGGAATTTGAACACGTCTAACCGATTTCCAATTCCCAAATGTTATATATTACACCACCCGCACATCCATGCTTGCAGCACCTGTTATCCGCAAGCGGTCACCCTCTAAGAACTGTCCAGGCTCGGCGTTGATTAAATTCTGTGATCGTGCAAGCAGTGTTTCTTATTAGAAAACCCTTTTGAGATGAGGTGCGGTATTATTATGGTTCGCTTCTTCAAATCTGTGCTTGTACAAATATTAAAAAAATAGCTTAGGGAGAGATTAAACAGAATTAAATAATCTTAAACCCAGTTCAGTATTATTTCTGCGCATCTCGACAATAAGTTTTCTTTTGCTATATATCTGCAGGCCAGAAAGAAAACGTTTCGGAATAGAAATTCCCAAAGAGACATCAATAGACGGGTAGATCTGAAGCGATACGGAAAGATATGTGATGGCATAAATCTCTACTGACATAGATAAACTGATAGATATTGAGATAGATCGGTATGAGAATGAGATAGATATGAATGTGATAGGTAGGTAGGTATGAAAAAGAATTGAAGAAGAGACAGGTGGATAGATAAATAGGTAGATAAAAAGTGACGTAGATACACATATCCGAACATGACAAACAGATAAGACGAAACTTCGAAGGAGCTTGAATTACATTTAAGAAAACGTTCCAGTCTGTTTCGCGCTCGTAAATACAAGAACACATCGCTGACTGTAGTCATATTTTGTCTCGTAACTCTGAGAAGGAAGTGAAAGAAACCATAAAAATGTCCTCAATAAATTTCCCAACAAATGCTGAGAGTGCTGAACTGTTATGAAATATCTAATTTCCTATCTGGAACCAAACTAGTTTCATTCCATCATTGCCAAATCGGAACCCCGAACTTACACCAGTCACGATGAATGGATGTCCTCCCGAGGAGGCCCAGTGCCTTGAGCGACTATTGAACTCAACCCAGACCTCGAGTGGAACTCGTATATACGAGCAGGAAAAATCGTCGGTTCCCTGTACCGCGCAACTAACTACCTGACTTCTTGTGCTATACTCTACCATTACAAAATCCAGATCAGGCCTTAAAATGGAGCCCTGCTGTCATATTTGAGCAGGAGTCGCCTAGTCTTCACTTTCCAGTCTTGATTGTGACCAAAATTGTTTCCTAGCTCTTTGTGGGGGACAAATTATTTTCAAAATATTCCTCTCTCACAGGCGAAATGTAGCAAGCAAGATTTATCGCTACTTGCATCGAAAGTGCTCAGAGGAACAGCATTCTTTAATAGCACCAGTTCTAACCTTCACGACGAGGACCCGCCATGATGCGCGCATTGTGCCCAACCACCCTCCTCATTCCTTCCGTATTCATTGAGTAAGATCCACTGGAACAGCTTCTTTTCACGAACCACTGCTCTGTGGAACCGACTCACAAGAAAATGTTTTCCCGATCACTACAGTCATTACCTTATCAAGTCTAGGGTTAAACGTTATCTTGATCAAATATAGGCATGAACTTTGTCTCTTACTCTATAACCCTCAGACCACAATACAATATCCTGTTTAATATTTCAGTCACATCTCGAGAACTACAAGGGACAAGATAGATAGATAGATAGATAGATAGATCGATAGATAGATAGATCCATCCATCCTCGTTATTGTGAGTGACAAATTATTTTCCACCCTGCAACCTCTCTCTCTCTCTCTCTCTCTCTCTCTCTCTCTCTCTCTCTCTCTCTCTCTCTCTCAGAGGCGAAATTTCGGAAGCCTCCCTATGCTCTATCGCTACTTCTATAGAAAGTGCTTAAACGAACTATATTCCTTAGGTCCACCAGTTCTTACTTTCACGGCTAGGACCCCACCATGCTATGCGCACTCCGGCCTTCTTCAGGTGGCTGGAAAGTCGAACTGAACCCTTTATTTCCTCAAGGATACATGGCACAGTGACTAACGGCGTTAGTTAGATCCAGTGACAGGACCCAAAGAGTGTGAGTTCAATACCCGGTTAAGGCAGTGGAGAACTTGGAGAGGAGAATTAACAGGAGATAACTGATAACCGGCATCCATTAAACATGGCACGTGGAACTGGATTAGTCTACCCCGGTGAGCGAAATAAAGAGTTCAGTTCGACATTCCAACCACCTGAAGAAGGCCGGAGCGTACAACGGCCGAAACGTTGTAATAAATATGACGACAAAGATGAGGACAATAGTCCGAATAATGTAAATAATGTAGGAATCATACAATATCATATTGCTGCTGATGCAACTAGAATTGCTGCTGCTGCTGTTGTTGTTGTTGTTGTTGTTGTTGTCATGATATATCTTGGGACCTACATTTGAATCCAGTCATTTTACTATTGGTCAGGATGATTATATAATAACCAAGAGATAGGCATTTATGCTAGCTACTGATCACTGAAAAGATGTTGTTTGTCCAGTATCCCTGGGTCGATAGACAGAATTGTTTTTTTTTTGTTTTTGTATGGGGGGGGGGGGGCTTTCTAATCAATAAAATAGAGTTTGCGGAAGCTACAGTATAACTCCTACTTCGTTTTGACTTTGACTAATAAATAATGTAAACCCGGCCACCATTTTCGTTTTCACTTCGTCATAATCGATTTCTCTCTGCGACGATATTTGTCTCTAGATTTGGTTTATTCTTGCTCAATAACTCTGTGTTAGTCTTTATTAATAACGTTCTCTTTGTTTGCCAGCCTCTCCCTCATACACAAACTCTCTTTCTCTCTCATTTTTTTCTTCATTTTTCTCTTTCTTTTTTCATCTTTTTCTTCTTTCTTATTATTTTTCTTTTTCTACTTTTTCTTTTCTTTTTCCTCTTTTTCTTGTATTTCTTCTTTTTCTTTTTTCTTGTATTTCTTCGTTTTCTTTTTTCTTCTATTTTCTTTTTTTCATCCTCTACTAATTTTTCTTCTTTTTTTTCTTCTTCCTCTACTTATTTTTTCTTTTTTCTTCCTCTACTTCCTGTTAGTTCTTTTTCTACTTATTTTTCTTCTATTTTCTTTTTTCCTCTACTTATTTTTCTTTTTCTTCTTTTTTTCTTCCTCTACTTATTTTTTCTTTTTCTTTTTTTCTTTTCTTTTTTCTTCCTGACTTTCTGTTCCTTATTTTTCTCATCATTTTTCTTCTTCGTTTTCTGCTTATCCTTCTCCTTACTCAAATTTGATTTCACAATCACTCTATTAACCCACGTGTGTGAATATATGAAAGAGAGAAGGACCAGCCGTTTATGAAAATGACATGTACTGAAGCATTCATCAGAATGTACACAGTAAAGGGGAAATATATACGAGTTGCATTCCAGAAGTTTTGAAACCTTTTTAGAAGAGGCACTTATAGCTAAGCTAGATCATTGTAAATTTAGTATATTATTATACAACTAATAAGCTGACCTGCCGGCGTTCGTTATCCCAAATTGAAGGAGTCAGCGGTAACAGCTCTTCGAAAACAGCCAACTAAACGCTGCTTGTCCCAGCTAACTAGTTTGCAGTCGGGACGTGTAGACATTTTAGAAGTTCGCTATTCAATTACGTTTTATGTTGACAGAGATGGGTATCAAAACTCTGTTGACAATGTTCGTCGTAGTCTATGAATATAGAATCCAGCGCAGTACGTAATCTGTTCAATGAAACAACGTTAAAGATTAACACTTACGAGTCAGACACTCTACTGGATCTGACTATATTGCCAATAGCAGCAGCAGCAGCTGTTCCGTAATTCTTCAGTCTTCGAAGGTCTCGGTGGTTGGCAGTGAATATTCGGAAAAAAAAACATGGCTGCCTTTATACACGTCGAATTGAATATTTTGAGCTTTATGATTGGTTTACTCTTCTATTGGTCAACTTTAAAATGAGTCAGCTCATTTTGGTTGGCTCACTAGTACATACAGTACCCAAAAACTCTAACAAACTGTTCTTCATCACCACCCCTACAGTGCAGACTGTGCTCTCTGTGACTTTCTCCCCAATCTGAAGGGTAACGTCAGGTACAGTCGTTTTGGAGACATGGAGATGATGAAGGAGGTTTTTTTGGGGGGGATGACTTTTTTCTACTTATTTGAAATTAATAAATGTCTCTCCTGAAAAACTCAAAACATCTGGAATCACCACATACATACGTACATGATGATGATGATGATGATGATGATGATGATCTGCCGCATCTTCACACGTTATGCCCGCCTAATTACGTTCGCTCCTCACCACGCACTTCTCTTGTGCATGACCCCGAAGGTGACTTGCCAGGCCGACTGCCGACTTGCATGACTTGTTGCACAAGTGACAGACGAACAAAGTGCTTGCCACAACCTTGATGCACTCACGCCGCTGTGCCTGATTCCTGTGCCTTTTCAGTCCTGAGCTCGTTGCGCATACCTTGTCACACAGCATGCAGGCTGTGACACTCTGTGTTTCGGGAATGCCAATGGTGAGTTTTCTTTCTTCATGTGACTTCACGTGATTCACCAAGCCAGCCTTTGAAAGAAGTATGCGCTGACAGAAATCACATGTCCAGCCGTTGATACCCTTGTCGAGTCCATGGTTATCACCCGTTCGAAATCGCCGCTTCAGCCGTTTGTGTTCCGGACGACATTCTTCGAAGAGTTGACACCCGTCTCTTATTTGACCTCTCCATTCAATTCTATCAAGGGCCATCTCTTCCCAATTGTTGAAGTCAAATTCCAACTTTTTTAGGTTGTTCTTGATACAGTCCCTGTATATTTCTTTCCTTGGTTTGTGCTGAGGACGCTTTCTGATACTCGGCTCACCATAAAACAATTGTTTTAGGAGTTTACTATCCTTTATTCAAATTATGCGTCCTGTCCATCGCATTTGGGAACATGTTACAAGAGACTCTGCTTTAGCTGTTGGCCCTGACTAGGACATACATGCATATAAACATACACACGCACACGCACACACACACACACACACACGCATATATATATATACATACATACATGTGGCCGAGTGGTTAGAACGTTCGCTTTCTGACCATGAGACACGGGTTTGATATTTCAGGAGGGTAACTTCAGGATGTTAACGGAGGCGATCCCAGAGTGCGGCACATTTGGAAATTGCTTGAAAACAATACCACGGGTTGACCTTGTGAGTAAGGGGCCGTCGATGGTTGTGCTAGCACGAGGTCAAAAGTCATCATGACCGAGGATTTGAGCGTGCTGGCCTTGTTCAGATTGTCGATCATGCTAGATAACGAGCCTTATCTCAGAAACTGTAACTAAGGTCTGCTCAGCATAGTTCCTGCATGTGGGCGTTGAAATGTGCCTGAGCGGGCGTCTGCAAAGCTGCAGCAGAGATTAGTTAACCTCGGCATCCTCAAATACAACCAGCCCCATCGTGCATATATGTATGCCTATATGTATGGGCGTGGCAAATAGTTGAACAGATTTTTTTTACCAAAAAATTAACCAAATGTCAATACCTTAAAAATAAGAATCAATACACATTTCAATGCCTCAAACTTAATTTAAAATCATTTCATTTTCTGTTAGATTCAATACTCCACCTTGATTATGACTTCTATACAACGAGACAGGTTCTGATATTCTGATAATATTCTGCTGAAATCACAGCGCTGTAGAGGTTCTTGATAGCATCCATGAAAGTCTGGACGTTATCAATTAATACATTTTTTTCATCCTGAGAGTTAAAGAATTTTTTTTTTCTTAAAATCTTATTAAGCATTATTTCAAAAAGTCTTCCGAGTATGAGATTGTGTTCATGGGCGCAATCTTTTGTATCCAGTAACGTGCAGAGGTTTGCTGATTCCCGAGGGGGCGTCTTACTCTATCTCGAGTGGCTCTCTTTTTAAAGTTTTTATCAGAGGAAAATAAGCAAACTGAAAAGCAAATAAATTAAAATGATAGAAAAATTCCAAAAACGAATAAACCTCCATAGTTTAAAAAAAAAAAAATCCACGCTAGAACCGAAATACTTTTCATGCTTTGCTTACTCAACTAACTCACAGAAGTCTCTTTCGGAACAGTTACTGAGATCATCTGCATCCTGTTAAAAAGGACTTTTAGCGGGTGTAACTGTTGTCTATCACTTGATTCGTGTGTCTCTCCCTAGTCATAAAGCAACAGGGTGTGCCTTTAGCAGAAGAATAATAATAGGCCCATTCCGCAGCTTCATTTTTTAAAATGCCACTTGGGTAACAGCTATACTATACACTATAACGACCACCCCCGCAAGTACGCACACCCGATTAGGGTTAGGGTGTACATTCAGATGCACCAGCAAAAAGATCAACATATTTGGTACCATATATGTCACCCAGTGGATGCTTTTTACTTTCGGCCTTGAGCCACATCTAAGCTACGCTAAGAAAATCATCATTACTAAAATCGATCCTCACTGGGTGCCCCATATTTTTGGCCTTGTGCCACATCTAAATTACACTTAGAAAATCACCATTAGTAAGTTTATCCTCACTGGGCACCCCATATTTTTGACCTTGTGCCACATCTAAACTACACCATTAGTGAGTTATAGCGCCACTGAATGCCTCTTAGTTTCTGCCGTGTGCAGCATCTAAACTACAGATCGTCATATATGACACCCGGCTACCACTTCGTTAGCTGATCATTAGTGAGTTTGATCTTCACTGGGTGCCCCATACTTTCAGCCTTATGCTACATCTAAGCTACGCTTTAAAAATCACCATTAGTGAGTTCGATCCTTACTGGGTGGCCCATCTAAGCTACGCTTAGAAAATCACCATCAGTGAGTTAGAACCCCACTGGGTGCTCCTTACTTTCGGCTGTGTGCCACATCTAAGCTATGCTCAGAAAATCACCATTAGTGAATTCGTTCCTCACTGGGTGCCTTCTACTAGTGACCTTTTGTCAAACCAAGCAAAACTTAATAATCAAGTATATGCCGTGCCCTAAGAAATACGTTAAAGCATTGCTGCATGAATCTGGTAACCTAGTAAGTTTGGGTTCAATCCTTGGCCGGGTAGTAGAGTCAGATTTTAGAGGAATCGAGCTCGCAATAACTAAGAAGTAGTAAAAAGAACAAGACCAGTTCGGATCCGAATTCCCTGGGAGTTACTCAGATCGACATAGACCTTGAAGGCAAAAAGTCGTGATAATAACAACAGAACTGAAGACGTTATTCCATTTGTAAATAATGTGAAAATATAGCGTGTGTTGTCAATATTTACGACTCTGGTTATTGTAGTTTTAAAAAATGCATAATTATTCCGACTAAAATGATTGAAAAAAGTTGTATTTTAATATCGGTGCCTGCTTTGAATAATATTATATTAAGGAATGACAGCTTTGCATAATATAGTAGAAGAAAATGCCCCCTTCTATAATATTATAGCAGGAAAGGCACGCCTTGTATGATATAACAGCAGGAAATACCCGAATTGTATAATATCCTAGCAAGAAATACAGGCCTTGTATAATATTATAGCAGGAAATTGCAGCCTTGTATAATATAATAGCAGGAAATACCCGCATTGTATAATATCCGAGCAGGAAATACATGCTTTATATAATATCATAGGAGAAAATGCCCGCCTTGTATATTATTATAGTTCGAAATGCCCGCTTTATTTAATATCTTAGAAGGAAATACCCCCTTGTATATAATAAGATGAAATGCCCGCCTTGTATAATATCCTAGCAGGAAATATACGCTTTGTATAATATAGCACCAGGAAATGCCTTGAATAATATCACAGAAGGAAATGCTGCCTTCAATAGTATTATAGGAGGGAATGCTCGCCTTGTGTAATATCATAGCAGGAAATGCTGCCTTGTATATTACAGTATGAAGTACCCTCATTCTCATAGCAGGAAATATTCGCCTTGTATAATATCACATCTCAAAAGCTCGCTTTGTATAATATAGTAGCAGGAAACGACCGCCTTGTATAATATCATAAGAGAAAATGCTCGGCTTATATATCATAGCAGGATATGCCCTCTTGTATAATATCTCAGCAGGAAATGTCCCCCTTTCATAAATAGCAGGAAATACCCGCCTTGCATAATACCATAGTAGAAAATGCCCGTCTTGTATAATATCGCGGTAGGTAATGACAACCTTATGTAATATCATATCAGGAAATGTCCGCCATATGTAATATCCTAACAGGAAATGCTCGTCTTTTATAATATCACAGTAGGGAATGCCAGCCTTGGAAATCAGCATTTTTGCTCGAGATAGGAAATTAGAAAGAGAGAGAGAGAGAGAGAGGAATATAAGGAAATAACGAATGAAAGAAAGACTAAATAAAAAGCGTCTAGCCCTGCTTTTATTAATATGGCGTGAATCCAACCCGACTGCTTTTGATTCTTGACAGACCATCTGCAATAAAGGCTTAGCCCTACCGGCATCGACGAAAAACATCGTTATATATTAAACATTAATTAATTAACCAGTGATTTCTTTTGTTTTCTTTTCACCTTTGTGGGGGGTTCGCCGCTGCTAAGCACTGAATATCCGCTCAGAGCAAAATCCCGTTACAGAAAATTGATCCAAATAAATGGGTTCAGTTTGTACTGTAAGCCCGCCCACGGCTTGCCGGAAAAATGCTCGTAGACGGCATGTCTGTTATTCTGCTGTAGCTGCCCGTCCCTGCACTAACCCCAACAAAATCGATTCCATTCACTTACACACTCTAATAGATTTGGTGAACGCTGGAAATATAATCTGGTATAGCGCCAGAGAAATTGGAGAAGTCATGCATATACGCATGCACGGAATCCCAGATAGGATCCCCTTTCATCTCTGAACAGAGACGTTCTCTTCCCGTTAATTGTTTGGCAAAAGGCTACATACGTTGAGCATTAAGTGAAGATAAAGGATAAAAGCTGCACGGGCATATTAGACTCACTATCATAATAACAGCATACATACGGGGGAAAATATTTTTAGTATATTTAAGCATGTAATGAGCCGTATCCTTTCAGGCAGTTGGTAATCATGGCTCTCCAGAATTTGTTGTTCTTTATAACTCTTAATAAATGTCTTTTTCTTGTCTCTCCTGAATCCCGTTCCGCCATCAAGCTCACTAAGTATGTTACGTGTTGTTTTCTTTTCTCCCTCTTGCCTTCAATCTGTACTGTGAGTATCGGATTTTCCAAGCTCTCTTTCCTCAATATATGCCGAGAAAATTTCAACTGTCTCTTTCTGGTATTAAATAAAAGTGTCCTTTTTGTTTCCATTTTCTTTAAAACTTCGCTGTTGTTCACATGTTCGGTTTTGTTATTCTCAGTATCTTTCTGTAGAACTAAAGTTCTGTTGCTTCACGTCTTCATCTATGAGAAGATTGTCCAACATTAACTGCTAAATAGAATGACTGATATTACGTAACAGTTCACTACACCTTTCTTTGCTTCTAACGAATTTTTTGTTTCTTAATACTATGCTTAGGATTTGAAAGGCATCTTTCGCTATCCCAATACGCTTTCGGATTTCAGTATATCATTATCCGTTCTCTGTTAAAACATTTCAAAGATATTTAAATCTTTGTACTTATTTAATTTTGCTTTCACCAATTTGTAATTTGCATGTTGGGCTGTTCCTTTTGCTGAAAACCATACATTCTTTCTTCCTGTAGTTGTTGTTCAGTCCTTTCTTCTCGCTTTCCGTCACTACATTCTATAGAAATACGTGTAGTTTCCTTTCTGTGTACACTATCAACACAATGTCATCTGCATATCTTATATTGTTAAGAAAGTGAACGCCAATAATGAATCCTGGTAAGAATTCTCTCAGAATGGCCTCATTGTATAAGAGAATATGGGAAAACACATCCTTGTTTTACACCATTTTCTATTTGTGTATATTTAGTGAATATATTTTAAAGATTTTGGCCGCTAAAAATGAATCTTGTTAGGTCTTCTAATTCTCTCAATATTGGCTCACTGTATAGGTTGAATGTATCTTCCTCTGTACACTATCAATACTGTGTATTCTGCTTATCTTATATTGTTAAGATCGTGACCGCTAATAATGAATCTTGGTAGGTCACCTTATTCTCTCAGAATCGCCTCACTGTATAGGTTGAATATATCTTTCTGTGTCAGCTATCGGCACTGTGTCATCTACATACCTTATATTGTTAGGATTGTGTCTGCCAATAATGAATCCTCGTAGGACTTCTAATTCTCTCAGAATGGCCTCATTGTATAAGAGAATATAGGACTATGATGTCGCAATACGCAAGCGAATTCCGGTAGGTGGACGTCAATCGTCATCGAAAGCTGACGTTTAATTCTCATTTCCCCCTCTCTCTCTCACTATCCCTCTCTCTCTCCCTCTCTCTCTCACTATCCCCTCTCTCCCTCCCTCTCTCTCCGTCTATCCCCCTCTCTCTCCCACCTCTCCCTCTCTCTCACTATTCCCCTCTCTCCCTCCCTCCCTCTCTGCATCTATCCCTCCCCCTCTCTCCCCCTCTCTCTCCCTCTCTCTCTCCCCTCTCTCTCTCTCTTTCACACATACACACAGGTATATGCAATGCGGCAAACATACTTCTGATACGTACAAAGGTTGATTGTCCTAGTGACCGCTCACCCAGAACTGTCAGCCATTACTTTATGCAAATGAGGAAACATATAATGCGAAATGATCATAACAAATAAAAGATAAAATGCTCACTCGATTCGCGCCATTTCCGTTCCGCAAGCCATGTTCTCACTCACTCACTCACTCACTCACTCACTCACTCTTTCACTCACTCACTCCATCACTCACTCACTCGCTCCATCACTCACTCACTCACATAAACACACATACTCGAATTTTCATAAAATTAAATGAGTGGAGGATAACAGGTGTAAAAAATATTTTTTACCATGATTTTCTTAAAAAAAATATAATTTCTAAAATAAATTTAATTCATTTTGTAAATTAGTCCTGGAAATTTTCATTAAAATCTGGAATTTATTTGATTTTTACAAGAATTTTCAAATCCGTGTTTTTCACCGGGGGGGGGGGACAAAAAAAACCTCTAAAAATTGCTATTCTAATTTATGGTCACGTTCTGGCGCAACCCCCGCCCCCACAAAAAAAAAACAAAGAATTTCAGCAAAATTTCAAACGTTCTAAAAAAGATTAAAAAATATAATTTAAGAATTCAAAAATCTATTGGTCTTTCCACTTAATAATAACAAATAGATTTTGACGATAAAACTCTGTTTTTATCAAGATTCGGGCATTTTTCCATCATGTATTCTCATTTTAAAGCGAATCTTTGGATATATATATATATATATATATATATATATATATATATATATATATATATATATATATATATAAAAAATAATATAATAATTAATTCATCGAGTCTAGTCTAAAAGAATCCTCAACAGAATGCAGATAGCACGGGACGGCCGTTTCGTCCTATTTTGGAGATTACATCAGCAGTGCACATCCACTACCGAGAATCGAACCCGAAACGATACGATATGACACAAGCGTCATACCCACCGGACCAACGTGGGACTCATCCGAGTCTATTTATACCAACGAACTCTGCCCTCGTGTGTCACGACTTCTATCCCCAATCCGCACAATCCGGCGTATTAGAAGCCAGTTCAAGAAGTGCCACCTACTTTCGGCTTTGTGCCACATCTAAGCTAAGCTCTCTCTCTCTCTCTCTCTCTCTCTCTCTCTCTCTCTCTTTATATATATATATATATATATATATATATAGAGAGAGAGAGAGAGAGAGAGAGAGAGAGAGAGAAAGAGAGAGATAGGTAGATAGAGAAGAAAGACAGTGGGAGCTAGATCGTTAAGTCTTCGTTGTATCTGAGTAAGTGTCGTTGCCGAAACTGTGGTTTGAAACTAGATCGCCAGTGAGTAACACGAGCGATGCCATTATTAAGTAGATCACGTGATCATAAATAAAGTGAATAAATACGAAGTAGCGTAATGATGACTGTTCACTCTTCTTTCCAATCCACTATCGTTATACGTTCACTCACTCTGCTACTATACTCTTCTCTTCTGATCATTATACTATTTGGCGATTACTACTTGAACAAGTATTACTAGTGCAGATATTATTGGAAGACGTTACTACTAGTTCCGGCGTTTACAAGTCTCGTATACAACGAACATCTTTTGAAGTGATAACGAACTTTCGCTTGACATAACAAAATTGGCAAGCGAACCCGTCCAACATTACAAAATAACGTTTTTCTTTTTTCTTATTCTTTCACATTCAGAAATCCTTTGTGTCTTAGTGGAAGTAGCGTGATTACTATACGTTCACTGTTCACTCTTCTTGTCTATCCACTATCGTTTTACGTTTCCTCTCTCTACTCTACTACTATACGCATTACGGTTCTCTTCTGATCATTATACTATTTGGCGATTACTACTTGAACAAGTATTACTAGTGCGGCTATTATGGGAAGCTGTTACTACTAATACCGGCGTTTACGAAGTCTTGAATATGACAAGCATTTTTGGAAGTGATAACGGGCTTTCGCTTGACATAGCAAAAGTGACAAGCGAAGCCGTCCAATATCACAAAAGTCTTCAAATTTATACTCAGAACACTCTAAATACATTTATTACATCAATAAATGTCATCACTTAGCGTCCTCCATAGTTTAGCGTTCATTGGCCTCCATTTTAGTTGTGAATTCTTTATCTCCGCTTGACTGAATTTCAAACGCTCTATCTCTGATATCAAGCACTTTATCCCATAAATATAGCATACCTTAAGACTATATTTCTTCATACATATATATGTTTATATGTTTTTATGCTTATATACGTATATGCTTATATATATGTTTACATATATATGTTTATATATACATGTTTACTTCTATATATATGTTTATAGATAGATGTTTGTATATATATATATATAGATAGATGTGTGTGGTCATATATATATATATATATATATATATATATATATATATATAGGTAGATAGATGTTTGTATATATATATATATAGATAGATAGATAGGTAGATGTATATATATATATATATAGAGAGAGAGAGAGATGTTTGTATATATATAGAGAGAGAGAAATAGGTAGATAGATAGATGTTTGTATATATATATATATATACATATATATATGGTGTAGATAGATAGATGATGTTTGTATATATATATATATATATATATATATAGATAGATAGATAGATGTTTATATGTATATATATATATATATATATGTTTATATATATACAAACATATATCTCTATATATAAACATATATATATAGAAATAAACATGTATATGTGTGTGTGTGTGTGTGTTTGTGTCTGTGTGTGTGTGTGTGTTTATATACAGTTGGTATAATCTCCTCATCTTTGGTGTTATTATCACAAATATTTCGAACCTTGATGACTTTCGTGACTTCTATCCCTGGAGTGGGTACTAGTAGTGGAAACAGAGCAATCAACACCTGATCAGTATTAAAATGAACAAGACCAGGTATCCTTAAAAATGGACAGCGGAAAGAAAAATGATTTTACAATTGCATAAAAGATCTGACTGATAGTGACTGTAAAACGTTGTATTGTATCTACTATGTAACATTAAATATAAACTTTGACCTAATGAACAGGTAGTTTTCTGTTATAGAGACTACAAAAACCGTATTCTTTTACCTGATACTGAAAGAAGAAACAAGCAGGTAATGTCGTTTAAAACTGAAAGAGCAGTCGACTTGCAAATAAGCGATACTGTATAACAATGCCACCTATTCTTAAAAAAATTGTTATCTTTTTCCGAATTGCCGAGGAAGATATTACTTATTTCCGATGTTATCTTTGGAGAACGAGATGTCGTTATTGTATCAAAAGTAACAGTGTTCTTTTGTTCCCTGTCTCTGTGAAGAGTGTAAAAGATGGTGGGAAGGTGTCTTTAGGGACGCCAGATTAGTATTATTTAGTCAATGTGTGTGTGAGGGGGTCGCAGGTCATTGGGTTGTGGAGAGGTCTTGCTGTTACCGATCACTGGGGAACTGCCTCGCGGCAATCAGACCAGGTTGTCAAAATGGCGTCGTTCATGTCAGATTGGCGCTCAAGGATACGGGATTTAAGTTCAAATTTCGTCAGCGAGTACGTCTTTATTTCCCATCCATACTGCTTACTTTTCCTTTTAATGATTCGTGCAAGCTTCTGCATGAGTATATCTATAATAGAATAAATTCGACATTCTTCTATAATTTATAATGGCATAGATTCTATTGTGTGTGTGTGTGTATACATATATATATATATATATATATATATATATATATATGATAGAATATTATATATATATATATGATAGAATATTATATATATATATATGATAGAATATTATATATATATATATGATAGAATATGATATATATATATATATATATGATAGAATATGATATATATATATATGATAGAATATTATATATATATATATATGATAGAATATTATATATATATATAATATTCTATTATATATATATATACATATATATGTATATATATATATAATAGAATATTGTATATATATACATATATATATACATATATATGTATATATATATAATAGAATATTATATATATATATATATATATAAATACATATATATATATATATATATATAATAGAATATTGTATATATATACATATATATATACATATATATGTATATATATATAATAGAATATTATATATATATATATATATATATATAAATACATATATATATATATATATATATATATATATATATATATATATATAATAGAATATTATATATATACAGTGCTGTTCGATAAAAGTGACTCACCTGATTTTTTTTACATAACAATTTTTTCGCCTATTGTTTTTGGGGTCAAACTAATTTTTAATCTTACTAATATAAAGACCCCTTCCCGACCACCTAGTAAAAAAGTTTCCTCACCCTAAGGTATTCTATTGATAATTATAATTTTGGATATAAATGAGATTTAGGGAAAAATTGTGTGCAAAAAAAGTGACTCACTTATTTCCTGCAACTAGTAGTCAATAGAAACATAACCGAACAGCTTTAAATAAAGAATAATAGAGGCATAATTTATTTATAATAGCTAATATTGTTCGGAATATTTAATAATCTATGGGTCCTCCTTTATTTTGAATAACCTTTTTGAAAATATGCGATGACAAAATCTTAAGAGCAGGCATTTATAATAAATACTGTCTTCAAATGCATTATTTACATTAGATATAGTTGGCTCTAGTTGCTTGAATTATTTACTGAAAAGGCTTCAAAATGTGTATATATTTTTGAGGCACCCTATAAGCGTGAGAAAAAAGTGCATATAAAAAAATGTCCGAACTGAAATCAAAATAAATTTTTGTTTTATTTTGCTAAGATTAACTAGTCAGTAAATTATGCAATCAGAAATTTCTTTCGTTATAATTTAAAAAAAAAAACTAAATTAAATTAAATTAAAAACAAAGAAAACGTTCTGAAGTTTGACTGTCTTGGGAACTTACAGCGCATGCCCGGACTAACCGGTTTTGATGGCTACTTGGTCAAAAAAGCATTTCTACACATGAAACTGGGAGAAGAAATTTGTATAAAAATGTTCTTCATTGACTTAATGGTCGACTTAAGCTAGCATAATGTACCTTTTATTCATTAGTTCGTTGGACTGTGGCAAAAGATTCATTTATACAGTTGGAAAGATCACGCAATGGTTTATAGCTGATAGAGTTCAGTTCAAACGTGAAACGCTCCACAGATAGTGGTACAGGAGTAGGGTGTATCGAGGACATTCAATTTTGAACTGAGGTCGTTAGGTTGAAGAGGCCGATAGGATCCTGCCGTGTCGAATTACTTGTTATAAAGAAAGGGATACAAATGAATTAATACAAATTAACATAGTATTTACTTTACTACAAGTACATTAGTGTAGTGGCATTCGCTTTTCAATAACGTTAATAGGAATAGTGTGTAGCGTAAATGGAATTAATGAGCCAAGATCAAATTCTGATCCATTCTGTTTCATTCACTCCATGTCAAGGCATTTGGAAAATACATGAATCCATCGTCTTCTAATTATGGAATGTAAAGCAAAGTAGACAGCGATCTCATGCCTTGAATGGCAGCCAGTCTAGGAATAAGGAGATTCTGTATTCAAAAGCAGTTTCAAGAATGATGAGATATCTTGTTCTAGAGATACTCGCAGATGCTACAACTTAGGGTAGGGTTTACCAAACCTTTTAAACCACCAACCACCCCCAATAGACTCCTTGATTCCTCATCGACTCCCAGAAATCTGAAAAAAAAAAGAAATAATACTATGTTCTGTTTTATCAAAGAGCATAAATTATTTTAGCATTTCCTTCGTTATTGTTTCTTGATAAAATTCATTTCCGCATTACGTTTTCAGTTTTTAATTCTCTTCCTGCAATGATAAGCATACGACCGCATCACGTTGAAACACCGGTTCCCGTACGATCAGCGAAGTTAAGCAACGTCGAGCCTTGTCAGTACTTAGATGGCTGATCGCTTGCGAATACCAGGTGCTGTAAGCTTGGATGTGCGGGTGGTGTAATGAATAATGACTTGGAATTGTTAATCGAAGAGCCGAGTTCCAATTCCACCCAGGTTTGTTATTTTCACTTACGCGCAAATACCCATGGGAAAGGTATGGGTCCACCACTTCTCTCTCCCAGCTATGGGTTAAAAATTAAGACTTCTATCATTAAACCATTATTATCTTCAAAAAGAAATTCGTACAATCTAAGAATATTTTATGACTTTAAATAACCTCCAAAGGGTTGATAAGCCGTAAAAAACGAATCAGGCAATCAACTATTTCACGGTCAGGGAAGACATTAGAGATGGGCGGTTTAACCAAGAAAAAAAAACAACTTTTTTTTCCGTTTTATCTATACATCTTGACGAATAACATTGCATTTTAATATTTGGAGAATATAGCTATCAGGGAAGAAAGTAATAGGAATTCCACAGACGGGAAGTGCGAGACATTAAAATATTGGAGTAGAAGACATGGCTACATTTAACCGTTTCGACAGTGAAAGGGTGGAACCGAGATGCCAAGCTAGTAGCACGTTTAAATTCATTCAGTTTGGGAACCAGCGAAAGTAGCTGGTCAGAGCAGTTACCGTGAAAGTATTTGTAGAAAAGACAGAGGGAAGCAACAGCATGTCTGTGACAGAGCGACTATAAACGAGATGCCATATCAGGGCCAATCATATTGCATATCCGTCTCTGGATTTTGTCGAGGATCTTAAGACAAACAGCGGGGGCTGCAGACCATATATGGCAGCAGTATTGCATGGGCGAATGGTTGAAGTGATGGAACATTAATTGTAATAAATAAAATAAAATGTACATTACTCTTGCCTCTCCTCTTAGACTCGCAGTGAGATAAGCCATTCTTCAAGAGGATTAAATTCAATATTACAATCACGTCCCCTGAAAAGTGGATCTCCGTAAAACTCAGAGCTGAGACAAGATCAGTGAACATTTAATTTTATTTATTACCATATATATATGCTTGATCTAGCCATCGAAAACAAAATTAATTAGAGCTAAACAGTCTCCAAATCGAATCAAATAATTCTTCAATTATCTTCAGGGCATACGCTAGCCCCGCGTATAAACACGGATTTTAACTCCAATCGTCGTTGGCCGACGTCAGTGAGCAAAGAATTAAGCGTGAGCCGGATAATAATATTATATGAAATGTCTTGGAGGGCGAATTCTTTAACATTGATCATAAGTTTCAAATCTACGCTTGCAGACACATTCACTAAAATAATAATTATTTTTAAGTGTGTGTTTAATGCAGCTTGAAGAACTGTCTGAATAATCCAAACTAAATAACTGTCCGTTTGGATTTTATCCAGAATAGAACTGAAAGAAAACAAGAATATTTACACGACCGACAGAGAGAGAGAGAGAGAGAGAGAGAGAGAGAGAGAGAATGAGAATCTATTGAGAAAATATATAGAGCAATACGTGTGTGTTTATATATGATACGAATTTAAATAATATATATATATATACAGGGTGACCCAAAAGAACAGGAATTTTTGAAGTGCGAATTGCCAGACATGAACAAGTGGCAACACTGCGAGACAGTGACCTTGAGCAAGTAAACATTTCGCCATTTTAGTAACGAGAATGAAATTCACAGTATCCCAGCTGAGATGTTGCAGCAGTCAATGAGGAATCTCAACAGCAGATTTCAAGAATGCATTCGTACAGGAGGACGCCATCTACAGGACGTAATTTTTTAAAAATGAAAATTCAATCATTGTTTCTTAAATGGCATGTTTTAAGGTTTCAATTACTATGAATTAAATATTTTTCTCCCATCACTCTTGGTTTTATTGGATTGTTAAAAAGTTCCCGTTTTTTTTGTTTGTTTTTTTGGTCACCCTGTATATATATTGTGTCTATATAGGCAGCAATTTTTCATTAATGCATGTTTTATTAAATAATATAGATAAGTTTTGTCTGTTTATTTTAAGTTCCTTTCATATTGTCTGATAAGCTTAATAACATTATCATTGAAAGACGGAAGGAAATCACCATATTGATACATGTTTAAATCACGAGCTGCGACGCGATTTTCGCTTCCGTGTCTCGTATACACGAGTTTGTCGTTGCTTTTAAATTTTTAATCCAACAAAAACAGACTATCATTATTGTTTCGTCCGTGTGTTGTTTGATATATTGAAATGTAATTGTCATCTTTGATAATGGCTTATGTAAGCCGAAAGCTTAGATTGGATTTAAACATGTATCAATATGGTGATTTCCTTATGTCTTTCAATGATAATGTTATTAAGCTTATCAGACAATATGAAAGAAACTTACTTAAAATAAATAGACAAAACTTGTCTATATTATTTAATGAAACATGCATTAATATATATATATATATATATATATATATATATATATATATATATATATATATGTATATTATAATTATTTTCTTTTTAAAAATATATATATATATATTTAAATAATGGTTATATATATGTTAAATATATATATATGTATATTATAATTATTTTCTTTTTAAAAATATGATTCCATCGTGACACAGGAATTTGTTTCAAAACTGAAACCAAAGTTGTAAATTTAATAATAAAAATTAAACTTAACATCCAGTGTTTCGTTCCATTGTCAAGCGATGTTAGAAATAACTTTCTAAGATATTTACTTAATCTATAAGCGCAGACAATCTTAATATTTTGAGCTGTTAAGGTTAAGGAAAATTCAATCTATTTTGATTAGGGGTGGTTGGGTTTTAATTTCCCTAGACAACTTATGTACCAAATATATATTACTTACAAAGTCAGGTTAAATTTATGTGTGTTTCGGGTGCTTGCTCATCCCGGTTTGTTTGCTAAGTTATTCCGTCATATATATATATATATATATATATATATATATACTGTTTGTAATTTCTTTATTTTTAGTCGTTTCAGGATTTTTTTCGTTTGGCAGGCTGTATTGGTATATTTGCAAGCATTATACTAGTTCGTTTATATATATATATATGTATATATATATATATATATATATATATATATATATATATATATATACTGAACTCTCCCGACGTATGAGGGCGAATCAGCGCAGTTCTTAGACCCAACAATCCAACTACCCTTAGGCTTGTGCAGAACCAAATACAGAACTGGCGCACAGTATGCGACAAGATCGTCAAACCACCCTCCGCAGGTGTTGAATTCAGAGTTGTCCTTCACTAGACCGTTTACCAGCCAAAGATATAAGATCCAATCTGTCCTAATATTTCCCCATAGCTGGAGTGGGGGGATTAGAAAAGTTGGATTCATACTTTTCCCAAGGTTATTAGCACGTAAGTGAACGTAATGAACTCGACTGGAATTTGAACTCGGCTCAATCCGAGCCGCTATCGAATACTCCATCGTACCTCCAAATATATATTTATAAGTGCGGGTGGGGTGCGCGTGTAGGTATTATAGGCCGATGAAAGAAATTCGAGAGATAAAAAAATTAACAATAATGATATTAATAATAATAATATTTATTGCATATTATTATCCCTTTTGACCAAATAGAATCATGAGGAGAAAAAAAAGATGTTAAAAATCGGGATTTTCGGACACGCCTGTGTCTTTTATAAATGAGAACATTTTTCCCGCTTGTGTTATATTACTAATGAAAACTAGTAGTTTTGGTCTAGTTGTTTGCCACGATTAGGGTTGTAGAGGGTTTGGAGATGGCTCTTTGTGGAAACGCTAGTCAGTGACATTATTTACATTATTCGGACTATTGTCCTCATCTTTGTCGCTATTTGCAACGTTTCGGCCGTTGTACGCTCCGGCCTTCTTCAGGTGCTTGGAATGTCAAACTGAACCCTTTATTTCGCTCACTGTGGTAGACTATTCTAGTTCCACGTGCAATGTTTTAATGGGTGTCAGTTATCAGTTATCTCCTGTTAATTCCCCCTCACCAAGTTCTCCACTGCATTAACCGGGTATTGAACTCACACTATTTGGGTCCTGTCACTG
>OZ038488.1:24848502-24883502 GCA_964036315.1 Acanthosepion esculentum
AGAAGAGAGGGGGAAAGCGAAAAGAAAGTCGTGGGAGAAAAGAAAGGGGAAAGTGGAAAGAGAGACGGACGAGAAACGAAAAAAGAAAGAGAAAAGCGGAAAGAGAAACGGAGGAGAAAAGAAAGAGGAAAGAAAAAGGGGAAAGTGGAAAGAGAGATGAAGGAGAAAAGAAAGACAAAAACAGAAAGAGAGACGAAAGAGAAAAAAAGAAGAAAGAGAAAAGCGGAAAGAGAGACAGAGGAATAAAGAAGAAAGAAAGAGAAAAGGTGAAAACGGAAAGAGAGACGGGGGGAGAAAAGAGAGAAGAAAAAAAAGCGGAAACAGAGACAGAGGTGAAAAGAAAGAAGAAAGAGAAAATTGTAAAGAGAGACAGGGGAGAAAAGAGAAAAGAAAGAGAAAAGCAGAAATAGAGACAGAGGAGAAAAGAAAGAAGAAAGAGAAAAGTGGAAAGAGATTCGAAGGTGAAAGGAGGGAAGAAAAGGAAGTGAAAGCGAAAAGAGAGATGAAGAGAAATGAGAGAAGAAAGAGAAAAAGGGAAAGCTGAGAGACGGAACAGAAAAGAAAGAAGAAAGAGAAAATGAAAAGCGGAAAGAGAATTGGAGGAGAGATAGAAGGAAAAGAAAAAGTGATTATGACAAGAGAGGTGGCGAATAAGAGGGAAGACAAAGAAAAAACGTTGAAACTGAAAAGGGAGTTGGACGATGAAAGGGAGAAAGAAGAGAAAAGTTGAAAGAGTAACGAAAATGTAAGACAAGAAAGATGTGCTTTCTCTCCTCTCTTTTTATTTGATGCTTGAATTATTTCGAAATCTAATTTTAAAATTCGCCTATCCTCATCTGTGTCGTCATCCGTATGTCTTCCTCGGGGGGTAGATTAACGGTTCGTTAGGTTTAGGATGTGCTGGTGGTGCTGATTGATAGCAGTTCATAATGAGAAATCAGAGAACCGAGTTCGAATTTTTGTCGGGTTCCTTATGTCCACTTATGCACAAAAACCGCTAGAAGAAGTCTGAATCTCTCCTCTCACTCAGCTATGGGTTAAACAGTGGGAATTTTATCTGGAAAAACCATTGTTATTCACAAGAATTCTTACAATCACAAATGTCTTTCGGCTTTAACTTACAAATGGTTGGTAAACCCTAAAAGAAAACAAATCACTCAAGCAGCAATGGCGCTTCTCGAAAGAACGAGTTTTTTTTTTTTAGTTTTTTTTTTTTAGTTTTTTTTTATTTCTGTTTGAATTTCTGGTATATGGAGTAACCATTCTTTACTTTCGGTTCAGTTTATTTTGTTTTACGGTATATCATCAGTGGATTATTTAATGCCGACAAGATTTTTAGGATAGGTTCGTATAAACAGAATATGTATACTTTGTAAGAAATCGGTTTGTAGATAAGGGTTCATTGGCGTATTTTTGTCGAGAGTCAAATGTATTGCGAGGAATTATTCTTTCTTTTTCAAAAATGTATTGCTGGTAATTTTACTATAACAATCTATTTTTACCCTACATTGGAGGTTAACTATTTGCCCATATGTGGGACCCGAACAGGTGTTACCGCCTTGTGTCAGAACTGGGAACAACATCAATTAAGAGGTGTTTCCACGCCCCTCAAAACCTCCCGACCAGAGACTTTGCTGCCGGATTTAATTTATCGTCATACCCAGGACGCATTTACTTTCGGACTTATGTTCTGTTTTAATCACAAGGTTGAGGCAATATTTTTTTGTATACTTTGGAAAAAAAACTGTTATGTGGCCAGTACAGTAAATTTAATAGTCGGCACTAGTTAAATTAATTGGGCTGCTTAAAAAAAATAAATAACGGGGGAAATTTAGATTAATATTCATTAGTCTTTCCTGTGAGAATGACATTTATCATGGAAAAATATTGATTTTTATCATTTTAGGAGCGGAGTCCGCTTCATAATATCGATATCGTGTCAAATCAATCCCTGACTCATTTACACTTTGTATATCTTCGAATGTTAAGTTTGAAACAGTGCTACGTCATTGATGACTACTTACTATTGATGTTGACCCTTTTTCCAAGGCATACAGTAATAAACGACATCATCAGAAGAGGTCTGGATGCAGCTGGGTTCCCTTCCCAAATCGAACCCATAGGCCTCGACCGTGGTGATGGAAAGCGGCCGGGTGGCATTTCCATTTTCCCTTTTAAAATAGGAAGTCGTTGATTTGGGATGCGAACTGTGTGGATACATTTTCGACCGGTAATTTGATCAGGTCCGCGGTTGAGCCGGGGTCCGTCGCCCAGGACGCAGAGATAAAAAAAATAGTTAAATATTCTTCTCTTGCTGATGTTTTTTTTTTATTATTCCTGTGGCAGTGGAAACTTCTAGGGTTATTGGCCTTCGTTCAATGGCGTTCCTTCGGAGGATTGGCGGGATGGCGTCTCGATTAAGGGACGAGCCTTGCGAAACGGAGTGGCTCTTGGGGCGCGTCTCACTGGCGATGGTGCGAGGTGATGCTTTCTCCATCATTGCGGCTGGCAGAGGATAGCAAAAAAAAACATTTTGTTTATAATTACTTTGTTCAAACTTTTTTTCAATAAACTTATTTTTTCCAATTCCCAATAATACGCAGCTACCTATGACATAAGCACAATTTCAAACTTGATATTTGAAAATGAAAACAAGGTACAGATAAGTCTTTATGAAGTCACTGATCGATATGACGATGAATTTGTATTAGGAATCGGATCCCGACTTCTAAAATGATAAAAAATTTATATATTTTTTGATTGTGACAAATGTCCTGGTTAGAAAAAGGTCTTTATTTTATTTTTTTTATTTCCTCGATTTAGCTCGGACATTCATGAATCTATAATGCCAATCATCACGACCTGCATCAAGATAGGAAGGTCATTATGAGAGGCATTCTGTGTCATAACATAGCTGGTCAATGTAGGTGGTTGCTGGACGACCAACTCTTCTTGTTCCATAGCTCGGTATCTTGTAGATAATGAAAGCTCATTTACAAAAACTGTTTAAAAGAAATTATTCCCTGCTTTGTTTTGATGCAAGAAGTGAAGCAGTAAAGCCTATCAACTACTTCCCATTCTGTAGTCAGTGCAAAAAAATATGTATTAGGTGAAATGACGGATTTATAGGAAATGAATAAAACGCTTCTGAAATGTTAAATAACTAATTTATTAGGTTGTCACACAAGAAATGACGCACATTATAGGAAATGAATAAAATACTTCTGAAATGTTAAATAACTAATTTATTAGGTTGTCACACGTGAAATGACGCACTTTATAGGAAATGAATAAAAAGCTTCTGAAATGTTAAATAACTAATTTATTAGGTTGTCACACATGAAATGACGCACTTTATAGGAAATGTATAAAACGCTTCTGAAATGTTAAATAACTAATTTATTAGGTTGTCACACAAGAAATGACGCACTTTATAGGAAATGAATAAAATGCTTCTGAAATGTTAAATAACTAATTTATTAGGTTGTCACACGTGAAATGACGCACTTTTATCGGAAATGAATAAAAAACTTCTGAAATGTTAAATAACTAATTTATTAGGTTGTCACACAAGAAATGACGCACTTTATAGGAAATGAATAAAATGCTCCTGAAATGTTAAATAACTAATTTATTAGGTTGTCACACAAGAAATGACGCACATTATAGGAAATGAATAAAATACTTCTGAAATGTTAAATAACTAATTTATTAGGTTGTCACACGTGAAATGACGCACTTTATAGGAAATGAATAAAAAGCTTCTGAAATGTTAAATAACTAATTTATTAGGTTGTCACATATGAAATGACGCACTTTATAGGAAATGTATAAAACGCTTCTGAAATGTTAAATAACTAATTTATTAGGTTGTCACACAAGAAATGACGCACTTTATAGGAAATGAATAAAATGCTTCTGAAATGTTAAATAACTAATTTATTAGGTTGTCACACATGAAATGACGCACTTTATAGGAAATCTATAAAATGCTTCTGAAATGTTAAATAACTAATTTATTAGGTTGTCACACAAGAAATGACGCAATTTATAGGAAATGAATAAAATGCTCCTGAAATGTTAAATAACTAATTTATTAGGTTGTCACACAAGAAATGACGCACATTATAGGAAATGAATAAAATACTTCTGAAATGTTAAATAACTAATTTATTAGGTTGTCACACGTGAAATGACGCACTTTATAGGAAATGAATAAAAAGCTTCTGAAATGTTAAATAACTAATTTATTAGGTTGTCACACATGAAATGACGCACTTTATAGGAAATGTATAAAACGCTTCTGAAATGTTAAATAACTAATTTATTAGGTTGTCACACAAGAAATGACGCACTTTATAGGAAATGAATAAAATGCTTCTGAAATGTTAAATAACTAATTTATTAGGTTGTCACACATGAAATGACGCACTTTATAGGAAATCTATAAAATGCTTCTGAAATGTTAAATAACTAATTTATTTAGTTGAGATAGACACCATGTTGATGAATGAGTGTTCTCCAATGTATTTCTAAATTCTTGATTCTATCTTTAAACAAATTCTCATCCGCTGATGTGTTACCTCTTCCTTATTGGAGGATGTTTGATTGCGTGTGAAAAGCTCAAAATGCTTAAGTAAGTGATAATCTGTCGGAGAGATATCAGGTGAACATGGAGTATTAGACAAAATTTCTTAATGTAAGCTCTTCAGCATTTGGACAGTTGATTGAGAAGTGTGCGGCCGTGCGATTTCGAGCAACAAAATTGGGTCATCCCTTTTCAAAAGTCTAGAATGTTTCTTTTTCAATTCTTTGTGCATACACTCAATTTCTCCACAATACCAGTTTGCTGTTATTGTTTTCTCTTAAGACCAGAATGAATAATGAATAACCCTATTGAAATACCACCATACAGTAACCATTAACTTTTTAGAGGGCAGTGGAGGTTTTGGGTATTGTCTTTGTGCTATCTAACCAGTGCCTTGCTCTCTTACTGTTGTCAAAGAGTATGCATTTCCCATTGCATGTAATGATTCGATGCAAAAATAGTTCTTCTTTCCCTGGCTGTACGCATAGAGAAAGATGGCTCGACATTGTTTCATTGAAATCATTTTCATTGGGCTTATGAGTAACACTATATAAAAGAAAATAAAGAGTCAGAGATAAGTAAAGATTTTATATATATATATATATATATATATATATATATATATATATATATATATATATATATATATTAAAGAAGTTACTTCGTTAGACGACCGGTTCAACAACCAACCAAAAAATACGTCCTGTGTGACAACGTAATAAAAGCCTTTCATTCTGTGGCTCCTGCAAAAGAATTAAAACTTATCTGACCAAGTAATGCGTTTTTGTTGTCGTTTTTTTTTTTAAATTTTACTACTAGCTAGAAAGGAATTTTATTCTTTTTCTTCCTTAACACTTTAATAATATCAGCAATTTACTTAGCTGAATGTTAAGCTTGATAGCTGAAATAAACAAAATACGAGAAACCTGTTTAAAAATGTTTAAAAATAACGAAAACAGGTCACTGGTTTTTAACACTCAGAGAAGCAACAAGATAGGATTGGTCGACTGTAACAGAGATGGTCCGAGCAAACCAGAAATGTTTTTCTCGGTTCGACTTTTGGATCGTGTTCCGTCCTTACAACTGATCAAGTGCTGGTTTGAATTCCCTAACGCAGGCACTGAACAATACATACTTTTGTCTCGAAATTCAATACCGTAATCGCAACAATCGAAATTCATGTGTTTGATACACAAAGGACATAGCGCTTTATAATGTCCTCAAAAATAATTAACTTGTACTAGAAAGAGAAGAAATAAAAATCATTTATTCGGAAACAGTTTTATTTCAAATGTGAAGAGACGACTCCTCACCCCTGTGCTTAAACACTCGACATTTAGTTTCAAAATACACTGCTTATGATAGATAGTATGAATTTTCTCTCTCAAGTTCGAAACTGTAATTAACTGCACCCTTCAATCCGCAAACTCGTGGACAATTATTTCGCATTCATTCGGTCGTGATTCTCAATATAACTAATAATTATGGAAGTGTTTTTTTTTTATCAAATAATGAAAGACTAAGACAGGCATTAAGACGGGGAAACAGGAGTTTGGCTCGCTCACTTTGGAGGCGTTTATTCGAAATATGTTTAAATGCAACAGTTGAATTAAATATATAAGGGAGTTACCCAAAAGGTCTTTAAAAATATGGGAAAATATCTTGTAATTTTTGTCGCCAGAATCCATTCTTGCACGTTTATAAATCTACCGTTTGTCCGTGCATTAAATGTTGCTACCACATCTGGTCGAGTACTCCTGCTATATATATTGAGATTCTGGACAAAATCCAAAGAAGAAACTGTAAAGTTATCGGTTCTAATTTGCCATTTCGGCTTCTGTCTCTTTCACACCGCCGTAACGTGGCCTCCCTGTGTCTTTTCTATAAATATTTTCATGATAGTTGTTCTAATGAGCTTTCCTCTTTGGAGTTGATCACAGTACCAGATTGGCAGTTAGGCCTCATCATTTTATTGTTAAAATAGCTAAATGCAACTGTATGCTAATCGTTTCTTCTCTCACACCTTTCACCTTCCGGCTTCTTGCTTTCCTATCAACTACGATATTCCGAAATTGAAATGCAACGTCAATCGTCATCTCATGTTTCTCTTAAATCCGTTTTTTTATGGTTCTTTTTCCTCATTCTCTTTCACTCTCAGTAACCCCTTCCGCCTTAGTGGCGTTATCGACTTGCTTTGTGGTGGCGGCAGGCAATAAAGCAACTAAGACGCAATGATGTCACTGAGTGTAAGAGAATATGAGTAAAAGAAAACATTATTAAGGAGAGAGAACTACAAAAAAATAAGAATTAAAAAGACAAAATTTAACGATTGATATTGCATTTAAATTTTTGAAGATCAAAGTTGACTGCAAATCAAGAAGCCGGAAGTGAATTCCACGAGAGAGAAGTGTTTCGAGAAGAAACTGTTTTCATAGAATGGTTATAATTAAAAACGGATGGTTGTGTTTAAAAACAAAAAGCGAAACAAAAAGAGTTTTGAAATATCCGCTAGTTTGCCATCTGACCAGAATACACAGGAAAATGTGTTTTGCAATTATTTTGTATTACTTTTATTTATAATTACTTTATTTTGAGATGTTTATCAGAAAAAATAATCAAACAGAATAATAATTATCAGTGTGGATTCATTTATATTTTTCCTGTCCGATCTGTGGTGGAAAGGGATATAAATCAACTTAAGTTAGCAAATTTATGTGTGATTAGTTCACTTAGGTGTATTAATAATGTGTACAAATAAAATATTTATCTGTATTTAGAAACTCCTACGTTTCTTGGATTGCAATCTTATTTGTTCAAGTCATTCATGTGAGGCACACAGATTCGTATGTGATCGTTTTGCTTTAACTTTCTCTTGAAATAGGCTTTGTGGTCACCGTCTTTGTCGTTGTGTGGCTAATCGTTTTCTTTCGAGAGATATTTCCATTTCACTGTTATATTAAAAATAATTTAACACGAAAAGATATTGAGCAAAAGCGATTCATATAATACCAGGGGTAATTAATGAATCATAAATACCATTGAACGTTTAAGAAATATAAAGGGGACGGATTAATTAAACAATTCATTGGACTCCATTTTAATTGTGAATTCTTTATCTCCGTTTTATTAAATCTCAATACATTGTTTCAAGATTTTTGTTTCATTACATCTCATCATTAAAACTTTATGACAATTGCCATCATTTTGAGCGGAACGGGCACACTAGTCATATTTTAATTCTGCTTGTTTTTTCCCATAGCCGCTACTTTATTGAATAGACTCCCGAGACTATGCTTCCCTAAACACTACAGACATAACCTCTTCAAGTCTAGGGTAAACCGTTATCTGTTGTACGCATCCTCATTATCTGCATTTCCTTCTCCCTTTCCACAATTCCGTCTGTATAACAAACACATTTAGTAACCTTCTACCTTGAGTGTTTCTTAAGGCTTAAATTAGGCGCAGATTTAGTACAAAAAACGCTTTTTAATGCACACATACTGACAAGTGACAGATACGTGTACAAACACAGTCACCACATGGCAAAGTTTTTCACTTTTTTTATCCCTGGTATATGTGTTTTATTTGATTGGTTTGTTTTTGGGGGGTGGGGTTGTTTATTTTGCGTTCGGATTATTGCTTATGCGCAATGTTTACCTCTGACCTGACACTCTCTTCGCAACAAATGTCGGGCAAAATTCTTTTCATCTCCAACACACTGGCTTATGTCCAGTCGTTAGACACACATGCACGTGTTCGTGTAAATATTTGTCGGGGATACACCACACAGTTTGCTATTTGAAAAGCCTAGCCTAGTTTGGCACAAGATCAGAATGGAAGAGCAGAATATGATTGAGCAGTGTAATTCGAGAAGAGCTTGCTTACTAGCGTTCTTCGGAAAGTGAGCCAGTCGCATAATGTTTTACTCCACAAAGAATTGTCCATAGGACAGTTGTCTAGTGCAGCGTTTCCCAAACTTCTCTCAACCAACGCCCCCTTAGGGCACAAACTTTTGCCAACGACCCCCCCCCCCCCGTCGTCAAATTAAATTTAGAATATTATACTGAATTCATCTTTCATAGCAAGATAAGTCTTAGGTATTAGCACAAAGATAACGTTAATACTGTTTTCATTTCTGTTAGAGATGCCAATGATTAAAATCCTAAAAAAATAACTTTTGTTTGCTAGCTTATCTTAATGTTTTCAATGCGATGGTTGACTGGTGCTTACTGGCTAAGACTCTTACTCTAGGTTCATATGATAGCTTATCTCATTGTTTTCAATGCTATGGTTGACTTTGGTGCTTACTGGCTAAAACTCTTACTCTAGGTTCATATGATAGCTTATCTCAATGTTTTCAATGCGATGGTTGACTTTGGTGCTTACTGGCTAAGACTCTTACTCTAGGTTCATATGATAGCTTATCTCATTGTTTTCAATGCGATGGTTGACTTTGGTGCTTACTGGCTAAGACTCTTACTCTAGGTTCATATGATAGCTTATCTCATTGTTTTCAATGCTATGGTTGACTTTGGTGCTTACTGGCTAAAACTCTTACTCTAGGTTCATATGATAGCTTATCTCAATGTTTTCAATGCGATGGTTGACTTTGGTGCTTACTGGCTAAGACTCTTACTCTAGGTTCATATGATAGCTTATCTCATTGTTTTCAATGCGATGGTTGACTTTGGTGCTTACTGGCTAAGACTCTTACTCTAGGTTCATATGATAGCTTATCTCAATGTTTTCAATGCGATGGTTGACTTTGGTGCTTACTGACTAAGGCTCTTACTCTAGGTTCATTTGTTAGCTTGTCTCAATATTTTCAATGCGATGGTTGACTTTGGTGCTTACTGGCTAAGGCTCTTACTCTAGGTTCCATGCTTCTTGGAAGTAATCGTAAATCACCTTGTTTTGTAATTTGCAGTCGGTTTCTTTGTTTAGTAAGAAGCTCTGTAACTGCATTGAAACCACATTCAGCCATATAGGAAGTTGAAAAAGCAATGAGCAATGTTTGATAGCTTTCCACAGCACTTTCAAAAATTTCCTTTTGTAGCCAATAAAAGGAAAAATGGAATAATCTTTGAAAATCTGAAAAAATGGATATATGCCCACCGCCACCGGAGTATTTTCACCGCCCCCACAAATGAAATAAAAAAAACACCTCCTTTCAAGATAACGGAGCCTAAAAGAGGTCGGGGCTCTCGCCCACTTTGGGAAACACTCGTCTAGTGGATTAAAGCATTTCTTCGTGAATTTGGAGATTTTTTCAACCCCTGGGTCGGGCTGTTTGAGCACTTCGACGAGGTCTAATAGCAGGCTTCTCACGCTAGGTCAATTACGACTGAGTAGTGAGTTCGATCCTCACTGGAGGACCCCTACTTTCGCCCACGGGCGACATCTAAGCTACACTTAGTAAAGACCGCAGAAGGAGAAGTGCCGAGAGAGCTTAAGCCATTTTGCCACGGTTAGCGGTTAAACCCACTTTAAACTGATCTTGTGGGTGCACTGAAAAATGCATTCTGGTCGGGGCAGTGTATACTTGAACTCAGTGGAAACAGAGCGAGCAATAACTGATCAGTACCATAAATAAGAACTAGACGAAAAATCCCTTGATAGGAGCAATGAAACAAGAACAATTTGCCCCTGGAGATTAAATAAAGGTTTCAGTTCGAAATTACCTGGAGGGAGCGCGGATCGACAGACACCTAGTTTTATATGTTTCTTTTTCTCTTTCTTTTTCTGTCTGTCTTCTTTTCTCTTTCTTTTTCTTTTTCTGTCTGTCTTCTTTTCTTTTTTAGCGTATGTTTCTTTTTCCTTTTCTTTTACTGTCTTCTTTTCTTTTGCTTTTTTGTATATGTTTCTCTTTCTTTTTCTGTCTGTCTTCTTTTCTTTACCTTATTCTTTTATGTTTCTTTTTCCCTTTCTTTTTCTCTCTGTCTTCTTTTCTCTTTCTTTCTTCTTTTTCTGTCTGTCTTCTTTTTCTTTTTGGTATATGTTTCTTTTTCTCTTTGTTTTTCTCTCTGTTTTATTTCCTTTTTCTTCTTTGTAAATATTTCTCTTTCTTTTTCTTTTTGTCTTCTTTTCTTTTCTTTTTTTCTCCGAAAACATTTACTGAATTTTGTTTTAGGTACAAGTTCACGATAATTGCACTCCCAAGAAATCTCGACTCCCTTGGAACTACATACTTGAGAAGATTTTTGAACATTGCTCTGCGTTAGACGCCAAACCAATTACACACACACACACACACACACACACACACACACACACACACACACACTTATTTATCTCTTATTATGAACAATGTTACTTTTAGTCGCTACTCTTTTTTTTTTTCCTTGAGTGAAATTTAATTGACAACTACCGGCCTGGGCTTTTGAAAGTCTTATTGAAAAAAGGAAACTCCCGTTCAGTATCAAACCTATTTTCAGTTTATACGGAAAAACCGCCTTTAAGATAATCACCCGAGAAAATCATAGTAAGAAAAACAGGTTTAAGTCCTTACTATTAGTAATGCGACTCTGTAGAATGTTCCACTGAGTCCATCTCTGGGTCACGTAGTTCAAACCCTGATTCATTGGAAACAGAGCGTGTGATAAACTGAAAAGTACAGCATAAGAGAATAAAACAAGATATGCATGAAATATGGAAAAAGGAAGGAGAATAATCAACCATCATCGATGAAAGAGTTTAGTTGGAAAGATTTAGAACATTGTGATAATAAAAACAAAGATGAGGGCATTAGCCTGAATGTAATTAATGTAAGTAATCCTGGATTTTATGCGCACACACACACACACACACACGCACACATATATATATATAAATATAAAAGTGAACACTTAGAGGTGACAGTCTGTTTCGTCAGGCCACAATCGCGTCTAGCATGAAACAGCCTATCGTCTCTAAGTGTTGACTTCAATGTTCACTTTTATATTCACACACGCTCTATCTCTGGTATTGAGTACTTTATCCCATAAATATAGCACAGCTTAAAACTATATTTCTTCATATATATATATATATATATATATATATATATATATATATATATATGTGTGTGTGTGTGTGTGTGTATAATTTTTCTCGACAGAATGTATATTACATATTCATAAATCTACCATTCGTAATACTTTGAATATTGCTGCCACATATGTTCATGTGCGCCTGCTATATATTTAGAGATTCTTGAAAAACCCCAAAGGAAAATCTGCAGTGTTACTGGTCCTGATCTGTCATCTCGCCTATAGTCACATTCCCACCGTCGTATCGTAGTTTTCCTGTGTTCTTTCTCTAAATACTTTCATGGAAATTGTCCTGATGAACTTTACTCTATGGTACCATACGGTACTATATGGTACTATGGTCTATTTTATGAATTTAAGGGCAGTGTTAGATTGGCGGCAAGGTCTAATCTTTTTAAGGTTGAAATTGCTACATGTTCGTTCTCTACTAACAGTTTCTTCTATCGCAATCCTCATTTATGGAACACTGTTACGGTCTCTTGCTTTCCAGTCAACTTTGATCTTCAAAAATTTGAATGAAATGCCAATCGTTATCTACTGTCTTCTTTATCCATTTTCATTTATTGCTCTCTTTCCTTAATAGTGCTTTTCCGTATTTTTTTTTATCACTCGGTAATCCCTTGCGTCTTAGTGGCTTTATTGCCTTAGTTGGATTAAAAAGATTGAAAAAATAACCCTGGGTGATGCGTATATATATATATATATATATATATATATATATATATATATATATATATATATATTAAAAAGAAGAGAGAAACCGCAAACGTTTTTGGTTGTAATGTTGATTTTATTTTTAAATATTATGCTTTATTTTCCATAATTTTGCTACACGTGTTTCCGGTCTCGCGACTGTCATCAGGCAAAGGTTGGAGGTTTCCTCATATTATTAAAAATAATTAATTTTTTTCTTTATGTTTTTCGATGTTAAATATTCTCGATATGTGACATTCTCTTTTTCGTGTCTTAGTGATTCAAATATCTTTCTTGAACTTGCAGTGAAAAGTTCTGCGTGAAAGGTTATAAAGCAATTAAGATTGGTCCAAGAAATGGTGAAGTAATTATCGGCATTCTTATCTTTTAATGACCCCTGTGTGTTCTTAGATCTATTTCCATTTTCGTGTGTTTTTTGTCAGCATGCGTGTATATATGTGTATATTCCCTTTCCATACATACACACTGTCTATACATGTGTTTGTGTGTGTGCGGGTGTATGTGTATGTGAATGAATATGTGTGTCGGTAAATGTGGGAGTGCCTTTGGTGCCTGCTCGAGTGAACACTTTGCAGATCAGGATGATGATTGGTCGACCAATATTATTTCTCTTGTCTTTAATTGGCTAGATTGCTCGAATGTGCTGAAAGTTGTCGCACCTCGCTGACAGTGTCATATTAATAAATGCTAAGCATTTTTTGCCTTTGGCGCACGCTGTTTCAGGTTCACCGGCTGTCATTTTATACGATGCCGAGGTAGTTTCAGTGACAGTTTCGTGTAGTATATTTTTTATGCCGTAAAATATCTTCTTTTTTTAACTGTCATTTGTTGCTAACTTAGACTGACAGACGCGGGACGTTCCGTACACAAATGATAAATTACTTAAAAATCAAGGGTCGACCTCCAGACAAAATCGGCTCATATTCAAGTATATAGGATTATTATTCAGTCACATGCTATACGTGATAGACGCTTAGGTGATCATGTATCTTTCGATATATGACTGACGAGGCAGTTTTTTTTCCGCAGCAGGTTTCCATTTCTTTCTGCGGTAGACCAGTTGCCAGCCAAGGCTATAGAACCAGGCCTGTGCTGCATAGCTGGCGGTGGTGGGGAGAATCGATTCCTCAAACCGAGCTGCTATCCATTACTCCGCCGTGCCTCCGTGCCTAATTACAATTACTTAATTCTAAAATTAAATGCTAATCAGTCAGTTATACACGCTTAGGCGATCATGTATCATTTGATACGAGGCAGATTTTTTCCCGCAGTAGGTTGCCATTTCTTTCTGCGGTAGACTAGTTGCTATCCAAGGCCACAGAACCCGGTGTATCCTGCTATTTATCCATAGCTGGGGTGGGGGAGAAGTAGAGGATTCAACCCTTTCCCAAGGGTATTCCCTATTACTGTTTCCCTGACAAATACAATCTCCAACGGTTTAAGTGTAATCGACATCTCCAGTTGCCTTGATCTATCCACTTCCCTTCTCCACATCCTTTCATTTTTTATTCCTATCTGCTCTCGCTCCGGATCTTCTGTGGCCCCCTTGCCTTGATCGACCTTCTCCACATCCTTTCATTTTTCATTCCTATCTGCTCTCGCTCCGGATCTTCTGTGGCTCCCTTGCCTTGATCGACCCACTGTCTTTCTCTTTCACCACATCCCCTCCCTTGCCACTCCTATCTGCTCTCCCTCCAACCCTTCTTTAACACCTTGCATGATAGTGGCCTCCGGCCTTGCTTGGGGTGATACGATTAAAAAAAAAAAAAATTACCACGTAAGTGAATGTAATGAATTCGACTGGAATTCGAACTCGGCTCGCCGATTCCTCAATCTGAGCTGCTATCCATTACTCCACCGTTGATGAACCAATTCTGTTGAATTTTCCTGGGATAAATAATAAAGAAAGACGGCTTAGAAAATTTGAAACTCACAGGACATACTGAAGACAAGGGTGAGAAAAGATTCTTCCCAAGAACTGTGACTTTGTAGAATGGTAATCCGCGAAGATGGTTTCTTTAACACGACAGTCTTCACCGTTTCAAGGGTCAATCGTTATTTATCCTCCTTATCCTCATAATATTCACTTCCTACTTCCCCCTCAGAAACTGTCTGCCTTGAGTGGCTCTTTTTGCTTTGTATTATGCGAACTTTATTTTTTGAAAAGAAATAGTGAATAACCTACCTAACGAGTCTGTGTCAATGGGTGGCAGAACAGGGCTCGCGAGGTTTAGTAAAAAAAAGACAAACATTGCTAGGAGATACAATGAATAGGAAGTTGTGGAGAGCCATGATAGTCCAATTCGTGTAGGGGTGTAGAACATGAAAAAAGATGATTCCATTAATTTAATTAGAACTGATAACATTAATCAGATTCGGTAAAAAAATATATCATTAAAATTTATTAATAAATATTTAAGTTTTTCTTCATTTGCTTGGCTAATAATACCTCCCAAACAAGTTATCATCAGCATTTTTATTGTTTTAAGGCAATTCACCCCAAGCAAAGCGGAAGTTCCACTAGCACGCAAGGGGTTATAGAGTATTGAGAACAAGAGTAAAAAGGCGTATTTAAGGAAAGGATACAGAGAAGGACGTTGAACAAGCTCAGGGTGTCAGATGTCGATAGACATTACACTTGAATATTTGAAGATTATAGTCATCAGGGAAGCAAGTAAGGGGAAGGGAGTTCCACAGACGGGAAGTGCGGGAGAAGAAGCTGTTTGGGAAGAAGAGATGGTTACATTTAATCGTTTTGACGGTGAAAGGGTGGGACCGAGGTGTCAGCCTGGTAGCTCGTTTATATTCATATAGTCCAGCGAAAGTAGCTCGTCGGAACAGTTGCCGTGAAAATACAGAGACAGAGGAAGGCCACGGTACGTCTGTGGGATAATGATTGTAGACTAGATGCCAGATCAGGGCCTATCATCTTTCATATTCGTCACTGTACGAGCCATAATGCATGATGACTTAGGGTATCATAAAGTTTTGTGTGTTGAAGCAAATAAGCAGTACATACATGGCTTCCTGAGCAATCGAAAATCCTCTTTCTTTTTTGGTAAGGATTAAGAAGCTTGTTGAACGATATCCTAAATGCCTTGGCGTGCACTTTGTCAGAAAGTGACATATGCCCTTGTTCTTCATCAGAGGAAATAAAGGTATATAGAGATTGCGTTCAGCTTTTGATTTACCCTCGTATATCTATATATAGAATTCTGGGATTCCCGTTAGTCCAGCTGTCTGTCATATCCTCTAAAATAACCATACATTGACCGATCGAAACCAGTGCAAACAGGTAAGGGTGTCTACAGTACAGTTGGTTTTACTAGGTGCACAATAAATGTTCATTCATTTTTTTTTGTTTTTGAAAATTAAAAGTTTTATTAACATACAAAATACTCTTATCATTTTAAAAATCTTTTTTTCTTCTAATTTGTATTTTTTTCTTTCTTACAGGTATGGTACAACGTATTATAATTTACTAAAACCAACCAACCTGATTGTCGACCAATGGGTAATGCAATGATATGATTTTATTTAATCTGAATCTTCTTCTTTTTTTTTTAATCACTTTTGCTGCAAGCAAGTCAGTAACGCCACTGTGACACAAGAGGTTACTGGGTGTGGAAGAGTTAGAAACAGAAACATTACTAATGAGCGAGAAAAAAATAGATAGCGATTGACATTGCATTTCAGTTTTTGGCAGATTAAAATTGGCTGGAAAGCATGGAGCCAGAATGGAGTTCCACAAGCGTGCAGTGCGAGAAAGAAAATTCTTAGCATAGAATTTACGGTTATATCTAGCCAGCTCAACTGTAAATTGGTGAGACCTCGTCACCAGTCTAGATCTGCGCTTAAATTCAAAGAGTCTAGGTACCATAGCGAAGAGATCATCTGAACAATTACCATGAAAGTATTAATAATATTGCAGATTCTTCTTTGGATCTTATCAAGGGGCTCAAAATAAATAGCAGGATCACCGGACCATATCTGGCAGCAATATTCTTAGCATGGACGAATGGTAGACTTACGTAGGATAGATTCTGGAGATAAATTTTCTCAAGCACGGCACAATGAATTTTCTTAACAGCTGACCTAGCAACGGATTTAATTTAGTTTTTCCATTTCATGTCAGCGGACTGTTCTGAAGTATTCTCATATTCTTCCCAAATAAGTCAAGCTTTCCGAGCAGTTCAAGTAGTTGTTTGGGTAACTTGCAAAGCTATAAATTATCCTATTGATCAATAATTAGTATTCTAATCTTGAAAAAGTAAACACACCACAAGTATCTGTC
The DNA here is from genome assembly GCA_964036315.1 of Acanthosepion esculentum. Classification (NCBI taxonomy): domain Eukaryota; kingdom Metazoa; phylum Mollusca; class Cephalopoda; order Sepiida; family Sepiidae; genus Acanthosepion; species Acanthosepion esculentum. The sequence continues at coordinate 24,865,127 of OZ038488.1, forward strand.
TATATTTCTGAGATGAGGTATTATGTACACTATTTACATTATTCGGACTATTGTCCTCATCTTTGTCGCCATATTTATTACAACGTTTCGGCCGTTGTACGCTCCTGCCTTCTTCAGGTGGAATCCTTTATTTCGCTCACTGGGGTAGACTGTTCTAGTTCAACGTGCCATGCTTAATGGATGTCAGTTGTCAGTTATCAAGGACACATGGCACAGTGGATAAAGGCGTTGGTTAGATCCAGTGACAGGACCCAAAGAGTGCGAGTTCAATACCCGGTTAAGGCAGTAGAGAACTTGGAGAGGGAAATTAACAGGAGATAACTGATAACTGACATCCTTTAAACATGGCACGTGGAACTAGAACAGTCTACCCCAGTGAGCGAAATAAAGGGTTCAGTTCGACATTCCAACCACCTGAAGAAGGCCGGAGCGTACAACGGCCGAAATAAATATGGCGACAAAGATGAGGACAATATTCCGAATAATGTAAATAGTGTACATCACAAGTAAATGTAAATATCATTTTGATTTCTTTAACGCTAATCTTACTCCAGCATTGTTTTACTCCAATCTTTTCAACGTGTTTACAATGCATCTTTTTTTGTGCTCTATCACATCAAGACGTAGGCGATTATAAGCCTCCGTAACTTCCTGTTCGATTTTGCTCATGTAGAAGACAGTCTCCAACATTCAGCTTCTGAATGAGATACAATTAAACATAAAAACGAAAAACGTAATCTTGTTTTAAAATAGTTTTTAAAGTTTAAAGGAGAATTCTAAATTTTTCCACAATCTCTTTTAAAATATTATAAATTTTTGTTATTTCTTTCAATTGGTGACAGATGTGTTATTTCTTTCTTTTAGTTATCGCTTTAAAGAGAAAGTTTTAATTTTTAACCCACAATGCAATTTGCCAACCACTCGACCCCGCCCATTTACAGAGAACTCAACTCTTCTGTAGTCAGTTTGACAAATGAAATAAAAGAGACAACAAAAACCAAATTCGTTCTCATGTGAATATTTCAATTATTTCTGGGGAGCGTATATTGTAGATTAAATGAATAGAAGAATAAAAGAATAGAAATAAAATAAACAAACGATGCTCTATTCTATGTTAACATGATGCCTCCATAACAGCATGTGACCTTCTTCAGGATTGTTATTTTATGACAGTTAAGACATTAAAAAAATTAGATCATCTCATCACAGAAGATTTTCGGAGTAAATATGAAAGTTAGCAGATGGGATACAAGTAACAAATTGAGCTGCAGATGAAAGCCTAGAAAATTTAACTATTTATTTATTCTCGTCACTGTGCAATGCACAATGAAATTGCATATCAGCCCTCAGGTGCACTAACGCATAAAAAACAAACATGTACAATAACGAATGAGGAGTAATAACATTTAAAATACGTGGAAAATTGTCGGCGTGCGACAACGTTCATTTTACGCAGAACCCAAGGATAAAAGCTTTCACTTAAGCATCTTCCCTAGAACTAAAATGTCGCCCTGAGGGTAACTGTTCACACAATATATATATATATATATATATATATATATATATATATATATATATATATATATATATATAAAGACATTAAAAGAAAAACATGTAAAATTGGTATAAAATTACAATTGTTTCGACGCATATTAAAGCCTCTCATCAGGCGATTGTGAATTACTGCCGAGTGAACGATATATTTGGATTTAAAAGCAAAATAGAAACGCTTTTCAAAAAAAACAAATTAATGGTTATAAGGCTTGAGGTCTTGATCAACCAATCAAACAGAAGCAAAAATTTTTAATTATTTTTTTATATAAATAGGTCATTATTTTAGCAGCTATTAGCTTAAAGCTGATACATAAGTTTACATAAAATATACAAACCAGACAATCCATTTTCCTAAGAAATACAAAAGGAGTCTTTGTACCTGCATATATATATATATATATATATATATATATATATATATATATATATATATATATATATATATATATATAAAGACATTTTTTATGTTTATACATTCTTTTTATAGATACAAATATTTAAGTAAATGCTCTGTTTTATAATAAACAGTATTAAACAACATTTACCGGCCTGAATGTCCGAGAAATTTTCATAGAAAATTCCCCCCCCCTCGACAGGAATCGAACCTGTGTCCTATACGGAACTGTCATATAGCCTGACGTGCCTTAACCCTTTTTTGGCCACAGAGGAGCGTTCGGTTAGCAAGGTCAATTTACTGCTTATAAACTTCAATCTTCCATGAATCTCTCACGTACATTCATATCTGCTCATGGCGTATCAAAAATAAACAAATGACGTCACACATTATGAAATGGACAAAGTCCGACAATTATTTTAAGACATTTTTATGTTTATACATTCTTTTTATAGATACAAATATTTAAGTTTTATAATAAACAGTATTAAATAACATTTACCTCTGTGGCCGAAACGGTTAAGGCACGTCAGGCTATATGACAGTTCCGTATGAAAATTTCTCGGACATTCAGGCCGGTAAATTTTCGAATGTGTTGATTATTGTCCGAAATTTATTTCGCTCAGAACAAACAACACGTTATTATTAAACGTCAGGAAATTATAAAATTGAAAAACTATAAAAATTAAACAGACTTTGTGGGTTCTTTTTAATCAAACTTATTTAGTGAATACTTGTTTCATTCGTTATTCATATATTACGCACACGTATATATAATATATATATATATATATATATCAATGTGTGTGTGTGTGCGTGCATGTGTGTGTATGAGAGAGAGAGAGAGAGAGCGAGAGAGCAAGTGATATCGCAATATATATATATATATATATGGGTAAATGATATATATATTTTATATATCAAAAACAATTTTAGAGAAAACAAGTATGGCAAAGAGGGAAAAAATGTCATGAGACGCTGAGAATTGAATATTTTTTAGTTTTGTGTCTATGTTTTGGGTATATAATCTAACCGATTTCATTTAAATTATTTTTCTTTTTTTTTTCTATTACTGTTGTCGTTAAATATCCCACGTTGTAATAATAGAAGATCTGCCATGAATTGTGAAACTTTGTAAGAACCTGGACTCAAATTTACTATGGATAATCAATTGATTAAAGCACTTTCGAAACATTTTCGTCCCAGTAAATTTTCTCTTTTAATTAATGTAGCATTTTTATATCAAAATTGTGGCCAGTCTCGTTGCGGCGAGCAACTAAAACATTTAATGTGTTGTTTTGTAAAAGATTCCTTTTATGTTCATATAATCGTTTATTTAAATTGCTTCAGGTTTCTCCTCTGTATTCCATGTGGAAATTATTATAGTTAACAGAGTAAATCCTCCCATCAAGTTTTACTTTATTTTGTTGTGAATCAATTATTTTATTGTTTTATCATCATCATCATCATCATCATCATCATCATCATCATCATCATCATCATCATCATCATCATCATCATCCTTCGACCTCCCTATGGTTGTTCGGAACTCCATTGACAGTTCTTTACCACACTATTCAGTCTTGCATTGCTGTGTCCAGTTCCTCAATGTCCAACCCTGAATCCCGAGCTATGGTATCTAGGAAAGTCAATTTTCGTGAGAAGACCCTTCCAGAAGGTTGAGACGATTTCTCTGTCCGCTCAGTGGCAGTTGCTGGCAATGTGTAATCGTTTTTGCTTAAGCTTAAGAGAGCTTAATTTATTGTTTTATACGCATTTGTGACGAATTTTATGTTGAGTTTTGATAAATTCTTTTTAGTTGTAATTGTGGTGGAGTTGATTTGTAGAACAATATATTTTAATTCGTTGGGTTTGTCAGAAAGGACCGCTTTTCTATTTTGAAAAATTTTATGCGCATTTTTTGAATATGAAATAGTTATTGTATTGGAGGAGCTTGAAAGCATTTTTCATGTATTTTTCCACTTCATGTAAATACTGAGGGCTGCACATTCTGAGTGCTCTTAAGTAGAATCCGATAATTATTCCGGATTTGATTTGATTTATTTTAATATGAGAATATATACTGTATATACTCAAATATAGTGCGAGTTTTGGGGATCAGATTTTTTCATGCAAAAATTATAGGGAGTCGCACAGTACTCACCTAATGTTTTTGAAGACGTTAAAAATCATGCATTTTCTGTGGCCGGTTGCACGATACACAGGTAAATTATTTCTGTGGTGAGGTTAAAATTCATGCAAAAAAATCATGGGTCGCATTATACATAATAAGGTCGGCTTACACACGAATATCTATCATTATCAATATATATGGTGGAAGATGTATTTGATTAAATTTTGGAAAGTGTGTCAGACTTACATATTTCCATCCCATTTTTGTAATTTGAATATCAATATGGTAGTTGTTGTCCTCTACCTCCAGTAGGTTATTTCAGTGTATTTCTACTCATCACTTCACAATACATTCGATTAATGATTCCCGCCTATTACTATCATTAAGTTAGGGTCAATTGCCTGCTATTCTGTTCGTCTGTATAAGCTCCCTTTTATTTCATTTCCTAATTCAGTTACTCCTTAAACTTTACATTTTCTAGATTTCTCTTCGTCGCTTTTTGTCTCCTCCCCAACTCCGGCTGTCGCATTTTTTTTATTTATTCTATTTTAAAAACTATCCCTGGAAGAAACGAACGAACAAGACTCATAGCAAATGTTGAGTCGCTGGCGACAATGAACGAATTTGATAGAAGAAACTTGAACAACAATAAACCTTTTCAGATTAACAATCAACTGATTATAGGATGGAAATTCTATCCAGGGGATGCCTCACCCGTGTTCAGGAGCTGCCTCGCCTCGTCAACGTTAGCTCTGCCTATACCACATAACAATTATCCTTTCCTTCTTTTTTTTTCTAATTATCCGGGGGGGTGGGGGTTGTTAGATTTTTTTGTTGTTTTTGTTTTTTAATTTTATGAATTGACTTGTTTAAAAAATAGAAATATGAAAGCGAATTAAGATAATAGTTTGTAATACTAATGTATGAATCCGTTTCTCCTCCCCAACACAGGTTGAGTCATAAGAAATTTCCGTTTCGAGGAACCAATTGTCATGGCGAATGTATTATCCTAACTACTAAACACATGTACTAGTTAAGAATAAATTTGTAATACACTAACATACTTTAGTTTTTGATTGCTAACTTATCAACAATTGCTTTTTTTCTATCTACATTTATATACCTTATGAATTAAACTAAGTACAACTGACTATTTGAGGTTGTAAAATTTTCAATGATTTTGACGTCATTCTAGGGCATTTTTTTCATCGAAATTCATGAATTTGTTTCGCTCATACTAAATCTCGAAAAAACGCTATATATTGTTTGTCCATAATGTTGAATATATTAAATTATTCAACATTTAACAAGAAAAATCTTGATGTTAAAAATTGGCGCAAAACATTGTTGCTTTATGTAAGATGGAATGATCTATTATATGTCTCTAATTTGTATTTAGATACATTGTATTTATTTTCAATTTTTCTAGTTGAATTGTTCACCTATATTGCATATGATTCCATATTATACATAATTCGGTTACAATAAATTTTGTGTTTTATATGAATATAACATTATGAAAATTGAGATATAGTAGAGTGGAGGGCCCGTATCATAGCTTGGGGGGGTGGCACGAAAACCTTGCCTCGGCGCTGATTAAATGAAAAGTGTTGATCTCCATTATAACGTAAAGCCATACCGAGATCAAAATAACACCGGGGAAAAAAATTAGAACCTGCAATATTCATCTGACCTTGCACCGATCAATTATTATTTTTTCTTGATCACTGCAAAATGCTTTGATGAATGAAAACTTTTTTTTAAAGCAAAGATAAATTCAAATATACGCCGAAAATGTTTTCACATCAAAACCTACTGAATTTTGCTTAAAAGGTACTGGAAAGCTATGTGATAAGGTCGCAACATGTCATTACATATAATGGCGAAATATAATTGAATAAAATGTAATTGTGCTTTTTTTTTTTTTTAAATGACTCACCTTATAAAATTATCGACTAAAAGTTTCCAGGCCCTTTAAATTCTGGCGCAAAGCGGTACCCTTTGAAACTGCCTGAAAAACAATACCACGGGTTGACCCAAGCCTTGCGAGTGAAACTAGGTAGATGTGACCGAGGGTTTCAGCGTACTGACCTTGTTCAGATGCCAGATAATGCGCTCTCTCCCAGAGACTTTAACTAAGGTCCGCTCAACATAGCTGCGGTATAAACCTCAGATGCGCTTTCTGAGTGCTGAACAAACACAAATGTGTCTGAGCAGACGTCTTCAACAAGGATTGGCTATCCGCCCTAATAGACTGGCATCCTCGAATACGAGCGGACAATCACCACTGTTTGGTCTATGCGTGCAAGTGTGTTGAAATTTTATATTTATTTATCCAATTTCTTGGGAGATAAATTTTCAACTCATTCTGAACCTAGTAATCTGAGAACTGGACATCTGACCTTCAGTCACAACAATTAAGCGTATTATTTCATGTCTATGGCAACCTCTCATATATGTGCTACCAGCCGCGGTTTGGTGAGGTGACATTAATTCTTTGAAGCCTTGTGCCAGAGCCAGCTAAGCATAAAATGTTTTCCTTACTCATATTTTTCTGACTTTCAAACTACCTTTCTCTGCTTATCATCGAATCTATACCCTATTTTTCTTATTATAGGACTCATACACTTTCTTTAATTCCCGTTAAACCTATCCCCTCTTTTTTTTCTCATTGACCCTATACTGTCTCTTTTCTTCTCATTGAACCTATATCCTCTCTTTTATTCTCGGTGAACATAGAACCTCTTTTTTCTCATTAAATATATACCCTCTCTTTTCTTCTCGTTAAATCTTTACTCTCTCTTTTCTGCTCATTGAGCCTATATCTTTCTCTTTTCTTCTAATTGAATCTATACGCTCTCTTTTCTTCACGATAAACCGACCACTTTTCTTTTCTTCACCTATCCAATCTCTTTTCTTCTCGTTAAATCTCTACTTTCTCTTTTCTTCTCGTTGAATCTATAATTTGTCTTTTCTTCTCGTTAAACTTATTCCCTTGAATCTATAGCCTCCATTTTTTTCTTATTGAACCTATTCCCTTTATTTTCGTCTCCTTGAACCTATACTCTCTCTTTTTTTCTTATTGAACTTATTCCCTCTCTTTTCTTCTCATTGAACCTATACGCTGTTTCTTCTCGTTAAGCCTATAACCTTTCTTTTCTTCTTATTGAACCTATTCTCTCTCTTTTCTTCTCACTGAACCTACACCTCTTTTCTTCTCGTTAAACCTATAACCTCTCTTTTCTTCTTATTGAACGCATTCCCTCTCTTTTCTTCTCATTGAACCTACACCTTCTCTTTTCTTCTCGCTAAACCTATAACCTCTCTTTTCTTCTTATTGAAACTATTCCCTCTTTTTCTTATTGAACCTATACCTTTTCTTCTTGTTAAACCTATAACCTCTCTTTTCTTCTTATTAGACCTATTCCCTCTCTTTTCTTCTCATTGAACCTATACTCTCTCTTTTCTTTTCATAAAACCAATGCCCTCCCTTTCTTTTTTTTAACTGAATATTTACCATCACTTTGCATTTTCCCTCTCAAACCCATTCGTCCACTTTCTTTTCCCAAACGACCACTACTGCTATTCACTGAAAAGCCGTCTCGCAAAGGCGTTGGGGTATACATTACTAAACAACCTTGCTTTCCAGTAGACTTTTGGCCGACTAAAAGAGAAAAAAATACCTTGCCTACCTGACACAGGTGAGATGTGAACATACCTGTTGGATGACTCATTCAACAGGTAGCAAGATTCTCCCACTTCCCTCTGACCTGCACTCTCTACACGGGGGAAGGGAAGCATGACCGTACTATGGTAATACTGAAGTAAACAAGGAAGGCAAAGGCCGAGTATTTGCATATGCCTCTCTGTGCATGGTTACTGATTTATATACACGTGAGGCCATATGCGCACTTGCGGGTTCCGCTTCAGGGTTAAAGCTGATAGCTGTCCCAAATACTAGATTAGACAAGTTAGCATCACGTTATGGACATTAAAAACGTTCAGAAATTAATCTTGATCGCTAAATATTATTGTTTTTTTTTTGTTGTTTTTTTTCTAATGTTCGCCCAATACATGACTCAGTGGCCACTCAAGATACGTTAGTAAATAAGGTGCGTAATATGAAAGAAAGAAGAGGTAAAAATGAAGTGAAGCTTATCAGAATAAGGAGAATAGAAAGTAATTGACACTTGACATGAAGACGTTATGACTGTAGCGTTCGAGGAAGCATCCATGCGTGAATTGGTTTCACAATTGGTTCGTAGGAAAAATCTGTCTGCGTGAAACTGCCTCCTTACAGGAAATACAACAAATTTTATATTAGGTTAAGTCACAAGTAATTTCTTTTTCTAAGATGTTTCTAAGAACTAATGACTAATACAATCCTAACTACTAAACATACGTACCAGTTAAGAATAAATTTGGAGTACACTAACCTACCTTAGATTTTGCATGGCAGTGGCAGCGTACACAGTGGATGAAATGAAACGTGTTATTCAATTCTATGGCAACACAATGCCACAAAAATAACGCTGGAAAAATTGTGTAACTTGGTCTGTTCTTACCCCCACCCGCCATAATAAGCTGACCTTGTACCAACTGATTATTATCAATTTTTGATTAATGAAAAACGCTTTGATGGCGGGGGGGTGTTTTTTCTTATGCAAAAACAGATTCAAATAATCGCCGAAAAATCTTTCACATCAAAGCCTACGGAATTTTACTCTGAAGGTCTCAAAGGACCGCCTTATTAGCGGTAACAAGTCATTGCAATTAATGGTGAATATATAATTGAATAAAATGTAACTTTTAAAATGTATTTTTTCAAGAATAAATTTGATAAAAAAGTGAAAATTTTTCATGACTAGCCTTATAAAACTATCGACTAAAGTTTCCCAGGCCATGGCGCAAAATACGATATTCAGGAATTTACACGAGATTTTAAAAGGCCGTGAATTGAATAAGCTATATAGAATATGTATTTACTGCAGTATTACAGTTGTAAAACGGGGAGAATGGCCGTAGGGTGTCAGTTCTTAGGATGAAAATAAAGAATAAAGCTCATCTGAACATTTGCCATTGAAATAGCCGTGTAGCGATAGGGTTGCAACATTGCATTTGCTGGGAATAGGAATACACGCTGGAAAGTAAATTCTCCCCCACAAGGAAGCTTGAAAGACCTTGAACGCTACCAAGGTTGGAAAGTGTGAATGACCTTGAACTCTATCAATGCTGGAAAGCGCGAACGAGGCAGCTCCATCATAGATATGTCAGCAATAGTTCGCTTACGTCTGCAATGTATGAGCTGAATTTCATCGATCTCGTCCAGGGGTCTATAAATGATTTCTTTTTCATTTGAAATTATCGTTTTATTTTTATTTTTATTTTTTGGCAGTTATTGAGTTGATTTAGTAACGGCTGCAGATTTTCATAGAGAAATGAAATGTTTCTGTAACATTAACTGTTAATAAAATATTTGAACAGTAAAACAAACAGAAATAAACCGTTATTTGAATTCTGAGATTAAATTGTTTTACTGTTTAGCGAAAGCTTTATCTATGGAAGTCTAGCTTTCGGATATGACATGCAAATATCTGCATATGCTTCGTTAGCGGCATATCAACTCCTGATCAATTATTCAATGCTAAAATTTAATTTTCCTGGGAACATTAGTAATTTCTTTTATAAAAACATATTGCTGGTAATTTTGCTAAATAAATGTTTTGGCTCCGGTCTAGGGGTTAACTATTTGCCCATACATGGGACCCTAACAGGTACTACCACCCCAGGTCAGGATGAACCTGGAAACAACAGCATTTAAGAGGCGGTTTGACGCTCGTCAAAACCTCCCGGTCAGAATTCTTGCTGCCGAGTATAGTTTACTAGCAGCATGGCCCGGCGTTGCCCGTGCTTGATTCAAAAATCGTACGACTCATACAGCAATCGCTGTGTTCGCCCTTCCTTGCCTTTAAAGGAGTGCCCTTTGCCGTGCTGAGGTTGCTACATGCCTTACTTCTTGCCTATCTCACACTGCGAATTTTTTCTAAGCTCTATACTAAACATTAAATCTGTTACGAAAAAAGAACTAAACAAAATGAACACAAAACGATCAGCTTTAAAAAAGGACTCGTAACTGGAAAAACCGAATGAAAAAAGAATGTTAACAACAAATACTTTTTCACACCCAACACAGTTCTGCGGAATCAGAATCAACGTTGAGTTTAAGCAAACGAATGAGCCAATAGGTGTAAAGTGCCATGCAGATTTAAATTTTTCCCACTTGTGACGAATGCAGCTATCGATTTTTTTTGCATGCTAGCATGCTAGTTAACATTCGTGCCAGTCAGCTGTTGGCTCTCAAGCTGGCCAATAGAATCTTCCTGCCTATTCGCGGCAGCCAGCTATAGGCTCTCACTCTGGCCAGTAGAAAATGGCCGCAAACTACATGAAAACTACCGTAGAAGCATGAAAAAATCGAGTATTTCCACTATCGAAGTTGGGAAATGTGCATGTAAATTTTGATGCAAATCCGTCGAAAATTACGGCCGTGCATTCGTTACACACACACACACACACACACACACACACACACACACACACACACACACACACACACACACACACACACACACTGTCTTTTATAGATAGAGATAAATCATATACAGGACGGTGAGATGTGAGTTCAAGTCACATCAAAATCTTTTGTATTCCGACTCCATCTAACTAATGTCGTCGCTTTTTCCTGGAAATGAGAACTAAACCTAAAACTAAAGTGTTAGCCTATAAAATGCTTTTGATTTCAGCATTATCATTTGTCCAAAATCATTACCGCCATAAATTTTCAAAATAAACAAATTTAAAAAAAAAAAACTTCCTTTTCCGTTTCTTTTATATTTTTTCTTTTTCGTTTGTCCCTGAAACATTATCGTCAAAAACTTTTGTATAATTTTTATATTTTTGAATGATTTTTTTTTATCCAACCTTATTTCTTATTGAAGGGGGCACGGTGGAGTAATAGATAGCAGCTCGGATTGAGGAATCGGAGATCTGAGTTCGAATTTCAGTCGAATCTATCACATTCACTTACGTGCTAAAAATGAATGAATTGTCTTCTCCCCCACCCCCACCAGTCATAGGTAAATAGCAGGACAGACGGGTTTCTAGAGCCTTGGATGGCAACTGGCCTACCGCAGGAAGAAATGGCAACTTACTGCGGGGAAAAAATTTACCACGTCAGTATCGAAAGATACATAATTGCCTAACATGTATAGCACATAACTGTATTTCTTATTGCTAAAACTTTATTTCCAGATGGAACTTGTGTTTGACTTTCTATCCATGTTTTTTTTTTTTTTCGTTAAATAGTGAACAATCTCTTTTAAGAAGCCCTAATAAAAAAAGAAAAAGAAAAAAATTGCCTCCGACATTAATCGAGCCTGTATTTCTTTTCCAGTCAGGGAAACCGCTTCTATAGTCGAAACGTGCCGCTACCAAATTCACTTTAGACAGACTTATTTATTTCACTCTTTAAAACAAAATAAAACAGGATAGCAACTCAATCAAGTGTAACCACTAAAAATATCTTTTACAAAAATAAGTCTTATATGCGGTCAAAAAAAATCAGTAAATCTTATTTCAGAAAAAAAAAAAAAATTCAAAAATATAGGTAGCGTCACAGATTCGCTAAAAATGATAATACCGTAATTAAAAATACCACAAACTTAATACAAAGTTTTATCGTCAAAATCTTTATGATATTATTAAGAGGAAAGACAAATGGATTTTTGATTACTGAATATTTTGGATCCTTGTTGAAACGTTCGAAATTTTGGTTAAAAATCATATTTTGCTTGCATCAGAGTTGAGACCAAAAAATAGTATAGCAAATTTCAGCGTCATTTTTTTTGCGGTGAAAATCACATTGATTTGGAAATTCTTACAAAGTTTGACTCTCACTGGGCACACCATACTATCGGCCTTCTGCGACATCTAAGCTACGCTTAAAAAAAAAACATCATGGTGCTCCACACTTTGGGCCTTGTGCCATATCTAAGCTACACATGGAAAATAATTTGGCACTGCGACATGGTATAATGGTGGACAAGCTTGTTTTGTTAGATCAATTACGACTAAATAGTGAGTTCGATCCTCACTGAGTACATCACACTTTCAGCTTTGTGCCACATCTAAGCTACGTTTAGAAAATCATTATAATCTGACTTCGCACCCACAACACCACCGTTTTAAGCATCTGATTTATCCCTTAATTTTTAATATCTGCTTTACCCAAGCTCAGTTATTTTTATTCTCTGACACCGTGCTTGACTATTTTAACGATCATGGCGTATTGGAACTCCAATGTTGTGAAAAAAATTGAAGAAACTATAATGAAGAAATCTAACGCAAAATTAATTAAATAAAACTTACACTTACAGATTGTATACAAATCAAAGATTAAGGTGAAGAAAATCAGAAGCATGAGAAAATCATTTTATGTCATGCAACAAGTGGTTGACCCATATTTTGGGGGCCCTGAAGCTTGAACATATATGGAGACTCCTTCGCAACAAATAACAAGTGATTCAAGGATCCAACTGCCAAAATGTAGACTATGAATTGATTCTGGCGTCCCGTGTAAGTGGAGTTTCGGGCGCTACAAGCCCCCAAGAGAATTTTGAAATTTAACCAAATACAGGGGGATTTTGAGGCCATATGAAATGGGTATTAGAGCATATTCTAAGGCTAACATTTGCAACTTCAACTCATTGGCCTATGATTCTATCACTAAAATGGCCTTACTCTAATAACGAACATTAAAACAAACATTGATTTTGCTAAAAATATTCACGCATTAAAAAATGTTGCTTCAGGGGCCCCTCTGGGATTAGAGGCCCTGAAGCGTCATTAGTTTCATAGTATACCCGCAACTTTATACACCAAAACTGGAGGCCCAGTGGTAAGCGTGTTAGACGCAATATCCATTGAAATTCAATAGGATCGCTGCCGATACCACACATTATATAGCCATGAGCCCAAATATTTCTGGTCAAATATAATTATCATATCTTTTTATGCTCTTGTATACAGGAGTGGGGCTAAAAGAGTATTTTATGCGACTTTAAAAAATATTAATATTTATTCATTTTTATACTATTAATCACTAAATACAAGGCAGAAGAGCCACTCAATGTAGAATTAAACTAAATTATATTCTTGTAATCACGTCAAAGGAGGATTGGTTGATTTGTGTTTTACGGTTTATCAACACTTTATGGGTTAGTTAAAGCTGAAATATATTTTGGATTATAACAATAATTTTCTTTGCGACTGAATATCGCCTTAACATTTTGGAGGGAAGATAACAGAAACATTTCCAGATACAAGTATTACTATTTTAACTATAGCTGGGGAGGAAAAAGATTCATACTTTTAAAGGGAAGAAATAAGAAGCGCTTATTATGAGGATAGGTAGGATAGATAACGGTTTACCCTAGATTTTAAGAAATTAATATCGTAAGGATCGGAGAAGCGACTTCTCGGAAGTTTGTTCGACAAAGTATCAGTTTTGAGGAACAAGTTGTCTAAGTGGAACTTCCTCTTTTCAAATGGAATACGAAATGAATTAGGATGAATGAACCCTGTGTACGTCGCGCGGCGAATACTTGCTGCGAAGGTCTGAGATGGTGGGATTAAGGAATATAGTTCGTCTGAACATTCCTTTTGGAAATAGTGATTTGGACAAATTTTGGGAAGTGGGCCTAAGTTGAGAAGTTCGTGACGTTTTCTAAGTATAACAGAAGTGTTTAAGAGAAATAAACATGTCCTTTTTTAAAAATTTATTCATGAAATATTGCTAGAATGTCTTTGTTAGACCATTATCTTTAGTATCAGTGTGACCTTTAAATACTTGGTATTACCTAGTCATGTATATCAGTGGTGGCAACAATATAGCAGCCTTTAAATGTTAAAAAAAAAATGATTAAAAAAATTATAACGATTAAATGTCAGTAGAAACGAAAGAAATTCCAGAAAATGACAAATACGAAAAAGATACATCAATTTTTATATATCGGAACAATTTTTAAAAAATCTATTAAAAATATTAAAAATAAAAATTCGTTTGACGCGTTTCATCTTTTAGGAGTCCTTTGGACCAAACTGATGTTTACGTTGATGTAACTACACATGCGCACGAAGGAGAAAGGGCGCTGAAATTTTAAACTTTTAAATTTAGTTTTTATTATCTGTCTATATTTCTGAGATGAGGTATTATGTACACTATTTACATTATTAATTTGAAAATTTATTTAAATCCGGGGTCAGTTCGACATTCCAATCACCTGAAGAAGGCCGGAGCGTCCAACGGCCGAAACGTTGTGATAAATATGGCAACAAAGATGAGGACAATAGTCTGAATAATGTAAATAATGTTAATTTTTATTTTTGTATATGTGTTTAGGTATATATTGTCTAGCCGATTTCATTTAGTTTCTTTTTGTTTATATTTTTATCAGTTTTGTTAATAAGCTTTTTTGTTTTGTTTTTGAACTGATCCAGTTGTTCCTATCAAAATCGGGAAATGAAAGTTGTCCTGAACGGCCACTCGTCTACATCCTTTCGTACTGACGCGGGTGTCCCCTATGACTCCATCCTTGGTCTTATGCTGTTCTTAATTTTCATTCACGAACTTCCCATTGACATCAACTCTCAACTTGGCATCTACACTGACAACACATTTACACCTGCCTCGATAAGCAAGGTTGATCAGTCTGACATTGTCAAAATGACAGCTGATGTCCGACGTCAAGACACGTCGTTAACTGGGACAAAATTGTCAATTTTAACGCCCCCAAAACAAAAACTTGTCAATTTTAACGCCTCCAAAACAAACCTTCTCTCCATTAATCATCTGAGAGGCTCCTCTCTGCCTTTCATCAGCTGAAAAGTTACGGTCTCTCCGGGCACATTTTTGAGTTGATTCAGTCTTTCCTATCAAAATCGTGAAATGAAAGTTATCCTGAACGGCCACTCGTCTACATCCTTTCGTACTGACGCGGGTGTCCCCTATGACTCCATCCTTGGTCCTACGCTGTTTTTAATTTTCATTAACGACTTTCCAGATGACATCAGCTCTCAACTCGGCATTTACGTTGACGACACAACCATTTACTCCTACCTCGATAATAAGGCTGATCAGCCAGACAAGGTCAAAATGGCAGCCTATGTACAAAACGCCCGCAAGCCCGTCGTTAACTGGGGCAGAAGATGGCTTGTCAATTTTAACGCCTCCCAAACTAAACATCTCTCCATTAATCATCTGAGAGACTCTTCTCTGCCTTCCATCAGATGGCTGATTCTACCCTCCAAGAAAGAGTCTCATCGCGACTTCTCAGCTGACAAGAGGTGGAAAGAATACATTGAATCCACCGCTAGATCAGCTGCTAAGAAAGTCGGTTCACTGTGACGGGCGAGACAGTTTTTCTCTCCGGAATCTACCTTGCATATCTATAAGTCTACCATTCGTCGATGCTTAGAATATTGCTGTTATATATAGTCCAGTGCCCATGCTATTAGCCTGAATCTCGTTGATAAAATCCAAAGAAGAATCAGTAATATTATAGGTCCTGATCTGGCAGCTCAACTTCAGTTGTTTGCCCACTGTCATAAGGTTGCCTCTCTGTATCTTTTTTTATAAATACTTCCATGCTAATTGTTCGGATGAGCTATTTGCTATGGTACCAATATTGTTTGAATTTAAGTGCAATACTAGACTAGGGAAATATTTAATCAATTTACAGTTAGGCTAGCTAGAGTTAGCTGTAACTCTTATGCTAACAGTTTCTTCAGTATCTGTCTATATTTCTAAATTGCAATATGAGAACTGGTAAAAATGGTTGATGAAGACATTGAGTTTGTAAGTCCCAGAAATGTATACACAGATGCCCTTAAGGATACATGGTACAATCGATAAAGTCGTTGGTTAGATCCAGTGACAGGGCCGAAAACGTTGTGAGTACAAAACCTGGTTAAGGCAGTGGAAAACTTGGAGAGATGAATTAACAGGAGATAACTGATAATTGACATCCATTAAACATGGCACGTGGAACTAGAACAGTCTACTCTAGTGAGCGAAATAAATGGTACAGTTCGACATTCCAACCACCCAAAGAAGGCCAGAGCGTACAACGGCCGAAACGTTGTGATAAATATGGCAACAAAGATGAGGACACTAGTCCGAATAATGTAAATAAGTGTAACAGTTTCATATCTCGTACTTTTCGCCATCCCGGTTCCTTGCTTTTTAGCCAAATTTAATCTGCAAAAAATTAAATGTAATGTCAATCGATATCTAATATCCAGCTGATTGCTCTTTTATCTTTCTCCTCATTATTAATGTTTCTGTTCCTAATTCCTCTGCACCCTATAACCCCTTGCGTCCTAGTGGCTGTACTTCCTTGCGTGAGGCGATACCGATTTTTAAAAAAAGATTTATTTCACATTGTGATAATAGATCTGCCAAGAAAGGTGAAACGTTGTAAGACCTGGAAGTAAATTTATTGTCGATGGCCTAGCGATTAAAGCATTTTCTATAGAATTTCGCCTTATTAAATTGCTTCCTCATTTAATTTATGTAGAATTTCGCCTTATTAAATCGCTTTCTCATTTAATTTATGTAGAATTTTGAAAAGTCAATGTTCAGACTCATTAGATTGAGCAACTAATGCAGTGAGGGTGTTGTTTTGTAAAAGATCCCGTTTGTGTTCATATAATCTTTCATTGAAATACTTTGAAGTTTCGCCTATATATACATTGTGGCAATTATTACAGGTGATAGAGTTAATTCCGATATTTAACAACCCCCCACATGGGTCGTATATGGCACAAGGCCGGTTTAATGTGGGCTTTCCGAGCCCGTAGGCTCGGCCAAAAATATGCCCATTAGAAACCGTATAAACGTGTTCAGGGACTGTCTACCTCCCCGGACGAAACCTTGCCCTGCGGCAAAGCCTCGTCCGAGTTCCTCTCTGCCAAAGCAGAGAGTTCGACAGTAGTCACACGTGGTGACTTGATAGAGTTAATTCCACCTCAAATTTTACCTTAATTTTTTCACTCTTTTAGAAGTAATTGTGACAAATTTTATGCCGTCACATCAAAGTAAACATCACTTTTGTCCGATGAAGCCCTAAATGACGTTGGTTTACGGGAAATTTTTTCACACTTTGTCATAGATATTCCTAATGATATATATATATATATATATATATATATATATATATATATATAGCCATAGGAGTCTTTTTCTTGCTAAACAAAATGAAACAGACTATCGTTTCTGGGAGTTGACCTCAATGTCCACTTTTATATTTGCATAAACTCTATCCCCGTTATTGAGCACGTTAACACATAAATACAGCATACCTTAAAACTATATATTAGCTCCGTCACGGATATTGAGCACTTTTCACTAATTACTGCACGCACACACACACACACACAGACACACACACACATATATATATACATATATATATATATGCATGTATGTATGTATATGTATATATATATATATATATATATATATATATATATATATATATATATATATGTATATATATATATGTATGTATGTATACACACACATATATAAACATATATATATGTATGTATGTATCAGGCACGTGCCTTCAGTAATTACTTAGGGTAGGCAGCGCGTGACTTTTATGCAGTAAATTTGCAAAAAAATAAAATATTTTGCATTTTATGCATAATAACCAAAGTAACCTTCAAAATTTTGGATCAGTTGCATATTGTGGCACAGAAGGAAAATGCAGCTGCTGACAGTTTATTCAGTGGAGGCATTACCTACTCTGCCTACCTAGACTACACGTCCTTGATATATATATATATATATATATATATATATATATATATATATATATATATATATATATATATGAATGACTGTGTGTATGTCGGTAATATTTAAGATATAACTAAAAATATATCTATAAAAGGCTTATATGTATAATGAGAAAGGAAAAATTTATATTAGCCTTTGGTAAAAAAAACTAAAATAATATACTTATTAATTACATTATAAAAACAAAAATTCAACAACACGATCATTTACTCACACTTTTCTTTTACTGGACATTAAATAACAACACTTGTCTTAGAATCCTCCGCAATTTACCAAGAATTTTAAGTCAACCTGATGAATATTTATGAGCGTTTCTTAAATTTAAAACGTTTGAAAAACTAACAACATTTTTACTTTTGTTTATAAATACTTG
>OZ038488.1:24888502-24906002 GCA_964036315.1 Acanthosepion esculentum
ACCGGCAATATCGATGAATAGAACAATTGCGACCCATCCCCCACCCCAGTTTGAGAACTTTCATTTTATTTTTACGGAAAAATTATCAGCATTGTATTTTGATTACTTCTTTATGCGATTATCAGTCGATGGGTCAGTCTAACATTAGGAATGAAAAATTTAAAATATCTCCCTTCCTCCCTCTCTCTTCTCTTCCGCTCTCTATCCCCTCCCACCATCTCTCTTCTACCCACTCTCTTTCCCGTCCCTCTCTAGCTATTACCCACCCTCACTTTCTGTTCTGAAAAGATTTCCTTCTGAAAAGGTTTCCCATAAAAGTCAAAAGCTGAGCTTATTTCCTTGAAAGATCAGCGATTTCTCTCCCTTAGTTTGTTGAAAGACAGCTTCTGGTCAAACCTTCTATAAGCTCTTTCATCTGTTTAACGCATTAATTTAGCTACCGTTTTCGTTTTTAAATCCAGTGTATTTTTGTGTGAGAGTGAGAGACAGATAAACAGTATGGGTTTACAGACTCATTCTGGGAACAGATGACCACGCCTATTTTGTAATGTATATTTCAATTCGAAATTACCATATCCTGACAATATCAACTGTGTTATCGAGGCAAAACGAATTTTGACTTTTATGGAAAAGAAACCATTTTGAAATCATATTTATTTTCTTCACGGTGGAAACGAACTTTACAATTATCTTATTATAATTCTGATTATTGCCTTAGTTAGCACGAGCGTTACGCCCTGCCAATACCTCCTTGATAATCAACTATTTTGTTTTGGTCGCGAGGATGGACATAAAAATTAAAAATTAAGAATGAGCTATATAATATTTTCTGAAACTGACGTATATTCTATGACTTTGAGATACATACTCTGTTTTCCTAACACTTTGACATTTCAGTCGATACTTAACCTCAGGAATTTTAATACTGCCACGTGACTTATCGAGTGATATCGGGAGATTTTATTTCGGTCTAACATTCAATGCTGAGCTCGGATTCATAAACATTCAGCATTTTAAAAATTTCCTTCATTCGCAGTGCAGTTTTTTTTCTGCCTAGTCATACATGAATCTGTTTTTCTTACTAATTATCAACCAATCAAATTAGTCAAAAATATTTCCTGGCTACGCCTACTTGAACATGCTTTTACACAATTTACTTTTTGCGTTTTAGATCACACACATACACACACACACACACACACACACACACACACACACACACATATATATATATATATATATATATATATATATATATATATATATATATATATATATATATATAATCTTCATTCAGTGACTCTCTTTGTCCGAGCTGGTTGAAATGTACTTGTGAAGTCCATTTCACCTAGCTGATACTCATCAGGAAAATAAATGTCCGAAACGATTTTTGGGACAAGTCGGGTATTTTGCATTTAACAATATATCAGCAGTCACTGACATATATATATATATTATATATACATATACATTATGGAATGGGCTAAGACCGCCATTTATTTTAATATATTTATTGTTTTATATTATTTATATAGATACAAATGTTTAAGTGAATGCTCTGTATATAATAATCAGTATAAACAACATTTACCGGTCCGAATGTCTGAGAAATTTCATAGAAAATATGTGTCCGTCAACAGAAATCGAACCTGTATCCTATGTGGAACCGTCATATAGCCTGACGCGCTATACCATTTACCTACAAATGAAGCGTCTGGTTAGCAAGGTCGAATTACTACAAATTTCCCGTGATATGTCTACTCAAACACGTGAATCCGCTAAATATAACGTTTATTGCAATATATATATATATATATATATATATATATATATATATATATATATATATATATATATATATATATATATATATTGTTTAAAATTTTCTTATAGAGAAAGAGGGCTCATTATCGATGGTAAAGCATTTTTAGATATAAACAATTTTGGTCGGAAGATTGTTTGAGGTGTGAAACTGATAGTCATCTTGCAGTTTTGATTCCTATGTCATTTCTCTCTCTGTCTCTGTCTCTCTCTCTCTCTCTCTCTATATATATATATATATATAATAACAAATCTATCTAGGTGGTAGGAATTATTTCAAGGGATTATTTATTATAAAAACATTAAAAAGTTAAAATCATGATGAGAGCTACATGTATAAATTTATATACAGAGTAATATAAATGAATAAATAATAAGGAAAAGACTTAATTATTCATCATATTATCGGTGATATATACATATATATATATATATATATATATATATATATATATATATATATATAGAGAGAGAGAGAGAGAGAGAGAGATAGATAGATAGATAGATAGATAGATAGATAGATAGATAGATTCTGAAATTCTGAAACAGATTCGAAGAACACGATTAACTAGTAAACAAGAATAAGAAAGAAAAAACATAAGACACACCCATTAATAATGTTTTCTTTCCTATTCACCTGAGCTAGGGTATTGTAATGACGGAAATTCCCGTTATTTGCAGTTAAATCATTAATATTACCTTGACGTTAAAAGTACTCATTCGTTTTTTTTGTTTTGATTTTGAGTTTTACTTTTTTCTTTTTTTTTTTGTAATTTTATTTTGGTTTTTCGAAATTCTCTCTGTCTATTGTGAGGACTTTTGCCTTACCTTTGATATCATAGCCGTTTTTAATACGAGTAAAAACTGTGAAATTCTTGATTATCCTATCAGAACTGATCCTGTAAAATGGTTAGCCGACTTTTCTCTTGAAATATTGCCAGGTTCCGCAGAGCAAACCTTGCTGAAACACCAGGCATTATTCCAAAATTTCGGTCGGAATTACTCAACAATATCCAACTGACATTTCGACCTATTCACCGTGTTGTCTGACGGACGCCGTTTTTTTTTATAACCGTTCTATGTCCATTTACAATATTTTTCAAAGATCATCAAACTTGATTAAACTCCGAAGCGATCATCATCTCCAGGACCTATCGATTTCATTTCGAAATTTCATAAAAATATCATTCGGGCAGGCATCAATTCATGACGAGAGGGTATTAAACGAACCTCGAAAAGGAAAGCTGCGAGTCTTGGATCAGTTGCAATAAAAGACAGTTTTCGAATGGCTGATGGTGAATCACTGCTACCCTGCTATTTAACCCATAGCTGGAGGTTATAACAGATGGATGCATGTCTTTTTACTTGTTCCTGTCATCCACAGTTTAAAATGCGACTTTCATCTTTGCCATTTTTCACAGACTCTTTTTATTTGTCTTGTAAGACATCACACTCAAAGAAAATTAGTTAAATATATATGCTTTGGAACATGCTCCCGCGTGGATGCTTCCCTAAACACTACTGTGTTAACCTTTTCAAGTCAAGGGCGAGTTGTTATGTATATCACATAACCTAATAATATTCACTTCCTGCTATTTCTTGTTGGGACAGGTAAATAGTGGCAGATCGTGGGAAGTAAATGAAAAAAAAAGGTAGGACATTAGATTAAGGAGAGGAGTGGCTGACATAGAACAAGCGAAAGAACGAAAAGGGTGTGGAAAAGAGATGTGGTCAAAAGCAAGAGGGAACTATATCCTTATCTGAAAAGAAGAAAGGCAAAAAACAAGATAAAACATCTCACCAGCACTTTTCTTAATCTAATCACTAAGCAAAAAAACCTTTTTTTATCTCTGCAAGAGAAGAGCGTAGAATGCAAATACTGAAACGGAAAGGAAAGGCGATGAATGGGTGTGGAAGATGAGAGTCGATGGGAGGAAAGATCGCTCAAGTCCTTAGAAATTTTTGTGAAGAAAAGGTGTGGAGGAACGCATGAATTCCTTGTTCTTTTTTTTGTTTTTTTTGTAGGTGGAGGTTCTTTTTTATTTGTCTCCTTAGTAAATAGAATTTCAGGCATTTTAGAATTAATATTTTCCTATGAAATAATCAATAGATTTAGACTCAATGGCCTGTTTCACAGACTTTTGTATGTACCTAGTCCGGTTGGAGTGGGGGGTTCAATTTGAATATTTTTTTATTCTTGAATTCTTTATGTCATTCAAATAGTTCGTCTTTTAGATGATTAGTACATTCAGAACTCTGGTGATCATGGCTCTCCATAACTTCCTATCCTTTGTAACTCTAAACAATGTTATTCTTAAATCAAAGAATTCATATGATACAGGGTACGGCAGAAATACTTCCAACGCATACCTCCCAGAATTACCTCCTACTTAATGGTAAGACATTAGCTAAATGAAGACACAATTGCCACTAATGTATTACCATTATGTGTGAGGTATTTCTGGACGCACCATGTAGAAGGTATATCTAGGAAGCATTTCTGAGATGTATATGGGGGAGTTATATCTGGGAGGTATTTCTGGGATAAATATCCGGGATTTATATCTACGAGGTATATCTAGTAGGTATATCTGGGAGGTATTTCTGGGATATATATGCGGGATGTATATCTGGGAGGTATATCTAGTAGGTATATCTGGGAGGTATTACTGGGACGTATATCTGGGAGATATATCTATTTGGTATATCTGGGAGGTATTTCTGGGATATATATGCGGGATGTATATCTGGGAGGTATATCTAGTAGGTATATCTGGGAGGTATTTCTGGGATATATATGCGGGATGTATATCTGGGAGGTATATCTAGTAGGTATATCTGGGAGGTATTACTGGGACGTATATCTGGGAGATATATCTATTTGGTATATCTGGGAGGTATTTCTGGGATATATATGCGGGATGTATATCTGGGAGGTATATCTAGTAGGTATATCTGGGAGGTATTTCTGGGATATATATGCGGGATGTATATCTGGAAGGTATATCTAGTAGGTATATCTGGGACGTATATCTGGGAGATATATCTATTTGGTATATCTGGGAGGTATTTCTGGGATATATATGCGGGATGTATATCTGGGATGTATATCTAGTAGTTATATCTGGGAGGTATTTCTGGGATATATATGCGGGATGTATATCTGGAAGGTATATCTAGTAGGTATATCTGGGACGTATATCTGGGAGATATATCTATTTGGTATATCTGGGAGGTATTTCTGGGATATATATGCGGGATGTATATCTGGGAGGTATATCTAGTAGGTATATCTGGGAGGTATTTCTGGGATATATATGCGGGATGTATATCTGGGAGGTATATCTAGTAGGTATATCTGGGAGGTATTACTGGGACGTATATCTGGGAGATATATCTATTTGGTATATCTGGGAGGTATTTCTGGGATATATATGCGGGATGTATATCTGGGAGGTATATCTAGTAGGTATATCTGGGAGGTATTTCTGGGATATATATGCGGGATGTATATCTGGGAGGTATATCTAGTAGGTATATCTGGGAGGTATTACTGGGACGTATATATGGGAGATATATCTATTTGGTATATCTGGGAGGTATTTCTGGGATATATATGCGGGATGTATATCTGGGAGGTATATCTAGTAGGTATATCTGGGAGGTATTTCTGGGATATATATGCGGGATGTATATCTGGGAGGTATATCTAGTAGGTATATCTGGGAGGTATTACTGGGACGTATATCTGGGAGATATATCTATTTGGTATATCTGGGAGGTATTTCTGGGATATATATGCGGGATGTATATCTGGGAGGTATATCTAGTAGTTATATCTGGGAGGTATTTCTGGGATATATATGCGGGATGTATATCTGGAAGGTATATCTAGTAGGTATATCTGGGAGGTATTACTGGGACGTATATATGGGAGATATATCTATTTGGTATATCTGGGAGGTATTTCTGGGATATATATGCGGGATGTATATCTGGGAGGTATATCTAGTAGTTATATCTGGGAGGTATTTCTGGGATATATATGCGGGATGTATATCTGGAAGGTATATCTAGTAGGTATATCTGGGAGGTATTACTGGGACGTATATATGGGAGATATATCTATTTGGTATATCTGGGAGGTATTTCTGGGATATATATGCGGGATGTATATCTGAGAGGTATATCTAGTAGGTATATCTGGGAGGTATTTCTGGGATATATATGCGGGATGTATATCTGGGAGGTATATCTAGTAGGTATATCTGGGAGGTATTACTGGGACGTATATCTGGGAGATATATCTATTTGGTATATTTGGGAGGTATTTCTGGGATATATATGCGGGATGTATATCTGGGAGGTATATCTAGTAGGTATATCTGGGAGGTATTTCTGGGATATATATGCGGGATGTATATCTGGAAGGTATATCTAGTAGGTATATCTGGGAGGTATTACTGGGACGTATATCTGGGAGATATATCTATTTGGTATATCTGGGAGGTATTTCTGGGATATATATGCGGGATGTATATCTGGGAGGTATATCTAGTAGGTATATCTGGGAGGTATTTCTGGGATATATATACTGGATGTATATCTGGGAGGTATATCTAGTAGGTATATCTGGGAGGTATTACTGGGACGTATATCTGGGAGATATATCGATTTGGTATATCTGGGAGGTATTTCTGGGATATATATGCGGGATGTATATCTGGGAGGTATATCTAGTAGGTATATCTGGGAGGTATTTCTGGGATATATATGCGGGATATATATCTGGAAGGTATATCTAGTAGGTATATCTGGGAGGTATTTCTGGGATATATATACTGGATGCATATCTGGGAGGTATATCTAGTAGGTATATCTGGGAGGTATTTCTGGGATATATATGCGGGATGTATATCTGGGAGGTATTTCTGGGATATATATGCGGGATGTGTGTCTGGGAGGTATTTCTGCGCTCCCTGTATAACAGTTCAACCCCATCTTTCCTTGTTTCTAACAAAACTATCCTGTTTGGCTTCATACTTTGGTAGTCTAATACAGCGGTGATGGTAATGTTTTCTTATAAGGAAACTGTCAGTATTCATTGACCGAATAGCCAATGCTGCTTTCAGTTGAAATTTATAAAATTTTCCTATTAAATCAATTTTTCAGTAAAATAGGTTTTTCAAGTCCAGTAACTATTATCGCTCTTTCCTGTACTGATGACTGCTTCCTTCCTCACACTTATTCGAATTAGTGTGTAATGACAACATCTAGATTATGTCATTATTTACTCTTTGAGTTACACGTGCTATCCGTTTTATTTGTTACTGCTGTTGGTAGTCCTCAAGTAATGGTGTTTCTGTTATTTGGAACTGTTCTTTGTATACGATTCTGTTGCGTCAATCCATAAGTTTTCATGAAAAATGGTAGTCACTAAGACCTACAAGACTCATTCGCTGGAAGCTGTTTTTAATTATTGATCTGAGAAAATGCTTGTATACAGTTAAGATATTTAGGAAGCGGCTAGGCGACATGCATGACATCCATATGCCAACCAAGGATGAAGAGCTTGTTCACCTTTGTATTTAACAATTATAATAAGAAAGAAAGAGCGTATGAAAGGGAAAAAGAACAAGGAAAGAAAAGAAGAAAGGGAAAATGGGAGCGAAAGAAATAAAATAAATGGAGGAAAGAAGAAAGGAAAAGAAAAAGGGAAGAAGGAGAAAAGGAAAAGAAAGAGTGGAAGATAGAAAAAGAGGAAAAGAAAGGGTTGAAGGAAGAAAAGAAAGGAATAGAAGAGGAAAGGCTGAGAAAGAAAGAAAATCAGGAAAAGAACGGGAGGATGGAAGTGGGTGATTAAAAGAAAGACAGGAAAAGAAAGAGGAGAATAAAGAAAGAACGAAAGAAAGAAAGAAAGAAAGAAAGAACGAAAGAAAGAAAGAAAGAAAGAAAGAAAGAAAGAAAGAAAGAAAGAAAACGGAAGGAAAACAAGGGAAAAAAGGAAGAAAGACAGACAAGGAAAGAAATGGAGGAAGGAAGAAAGGAAAAGAAAAAGGGAAGAAGAAGGAAAGGAAAAGAAAGAGTGGAAGATAGAAAAAGAGGAAAAGAAAGGGTTGAAGGAAGAAAAGCAAGAAAAGAAAGGAATAGAAGAAAATCAGGAAAAGAACGGGAGGATGGAAGTGGGTGATTAAAAGAAAGAAATACAGAAAGACAGGAAAAGAAAAAGGTGAATAAAGAAAGAAAGAGGAGAATAAAGAAAGAAAGACAAAAAACGGAAAGAAAACAAGGGGAAAAGGAAGAAAGACAGACAAGAAAAGAAATGGAGGGAGGAAGAAGAGAAAGGAAAGTAATGAGAAGCAGAATCAGAAGGGAAGTAGATAAAAAGGAAAGAAAGAAACGGGAATAAAGAAAAAAAGAGAGTGAAAGAAAAGAGGTTTTGAAAAAGAAGAAGAAATAAAGGAATAAAAAGAAACTAGTTCCGCAGTGAAAAGAAAAAGTGATAAGTTAAAAAGGAAACGCGAGGAACGCGAGAAGAAGGAGGAGGTGGAGGAGGAGAGGAGGAGGAGAAAGAAAGAAAGAAAGAACAGCAAAAAGTAACCGCGGAATGAAAAAGACATTTAAAATGAAAATGATGTCACCGATCCTGTAAATACAACCAATGACCAACAACTGGCAAAAAAATCTAATTGTTGCCATCTTACTCAGCGATTCCTTCTCCCCAATGACCTCCTATTTCCACCTCAAACCTGGACCTGTAATAATACTTAAAATAACAAACTACATCCGACAAACAGCTCAGAGAAAACATTTGATAGCCAGGAAAGTGGAGTAGGAAGAGGTCAGTTCTGGTGATAATTGGTATCTTACTCTGTTGGTCACTGCTTTTTGCTTTGAGTCTGGGCATACTAGCAACTGAACAACAAGGTCAGGACCTTTAAATTACATATCTATTACTATAAAACCAATAATTGTTTGCTTTTATGCATCTTATGGCTGGCCAAATGCCTGGTACCTGGGGACTGACAATTACTGAATAAGACCAAAATGGGATAGGTGGTGCTGACCTCTGAGGTATCCCAAGGATACCACAAATCAATTTAGAACCAAAAACTTCTATTTGCAGCTACTTTACAAAAAGGGACATCTTTTTACTCGCCTATATTAACATTCATTTACTTAAAACTAATCATTGACTATGTCAGCTGTTAAAAGGTTAGCAGTATGAAAAATGCAAGGAACGGTCAAAGTTCATACACAGATAATTGTTCTGTAAATATTTAGGCAACTGTAGATAACACCAATAATTTACATAGGACACGCTGCAAAGAAAGACTCCAAATTCTGGAGCGTGTTATAATAAAACAGAAACAGCCAATATTAAGTAAGGTATCTTTCTCCATTGGGGCCGTTTATTGAAGTGTGTTAAAAAGAAAAACACATAAAAATTCAGTTTGACCGTTTATATGATGTCACCATAACGGACTTGAAATTGGTTCCATCAAACGTGAGAATGCTGGAATTAAAAATAACAGTTGCATGAATATCAACAGAACAATCCTTAAAAACAAATGTAGCAACATTCGAAAGTACTCGGGAAGAAAATAATATAAAATAAAAATAAATATGAACTTTGGAAAATTTACTGAGAAACACAAAACAGCTAAATCGGAAATTTTCCAAATTAAATAAAAAAAATCGATAGACAGAACATGCCCATATTATTTAACCAAACACCTTTGAGACAATTATTGCTGCTGTAATACAGCTTATATATATATATATATATATATATATATATATATATATATATATATATATATATATATAGTTTACGAAAAACTAGACCCAAGGAGGATAAATTCCAGAGAGCTCAATGTAAATCAGAGCTAATAATTTAAATAAAAACAGACCACTTTAAGGTTCCATGTAATAAATTATTACATGGAGCCTTAAAGTGGTCTGTTTTTATTTTTATTTAAATTAATATATATATATATATATATATATATATATATATATATATATATATATATATATACGGGGGTTGGACAAAATAATTGAAAAACTTGTTAAATTCAAAGAAAATTAATTTAATATGGAGTTGGTCCTTCTTTAGCCTCACATACAGCTTTAATATATCTAAGAATGGAATCATACAGCTTCCTGACTTCATCCAGAGGAATTTTCAGCCATTCTTCCATTAACACTTGCTCCAGCTCTTTAAAACATGACGGTGGAGGATAGCGGCTCCAAACTTGTCGCTTCAAAATTCACCACAAATGTTCAATAATATTGATATCTGGAGATTGGGGAGGCCACTCTATGTGTTCTAGCTCATTCCATGCTCTTCATACCAATTCTTAACCACTCGAGCGGTATATATTGGAGCATTATCGTCTTGGAAGATGCAGTCACCATCAGGGAATAAAGCTTGGGACATTAGATGAACGCGATCTCCCAAAATGTTCAGGAAACCTTTGTTGTTGATTCTACCATGACTGAGACATTTCCATGATATAGCGGCCCAAACTATCATTGATCCACCTCCATGCTTTACTGTTGGAAGAAGGCAGTCAGGGTTGTAAGCTTCTTTGGGCTGCCTCCACACATAAACTCACCCTGTATTAGGGAAAAGAGAAAAACTGAACTCGTCTGAGAATATGACTTGCTTCCATTGGTCTACAGACCAGGCATTGTGATCTCTGCACCACTTCAACCTCTTCTGAATGTCGCGAGTAGAGAGAAGAGGTTTCCTCACAGTGACTCTTCCATGATATGCAGCTTTATGGAGCTCACAACGAACAGTTTTAGTAGAATCTGGACTATTCAGATGATTATTCAACTCAGCAGTCACTTTGGCCGCAGTAGTCCGATGATCTTTAGGCACATTGCATTTCAATGCACGTTGGTCCCTGTCAGTAAGTTTGCAAGTCCGGCCCGAATTGCTACAGTTGCTAGTTTGATTTGTTTCTCGAATTACATCATAGTTCTTGATATGGTAGCTCTTGAAAAACCAAACAGTTCAGCAACCTTAGTGATCAAGGCTCCTGCCATGCGAGCTCCAACAATTTGCCCTTTTTTGAACTCGGAGAGGTCACGCATTTAACTTAAATTTTACTAAATTCTAAAAATAAATTAGACAGTAAATTAGATAAAAAAAAATGTATTTAGAATACATATAACATGCAATTACGAAGTTTTAGTTAAAGTTCTTAATATAATAGGTCATTGAAATATAGAAGTGGAATTTGCACCTGTTCCAATTATTTTGTCCAACCCCTGTATATATATATATATATATATATATATATATATATCATAAATGTGAATGCCAGTGTGTCGCTGTGTCACACTTTTTCAGATTTACTCCTAGAGGCCGTAACTCAACATATCATACCGAAGGCTCTTTTTTTTTATTAAAGACTCTCAAAAAGACCTATGTTGGCAGCCTAGAAATATACTGTTTAAAAACAGAAATATCTACTCAAACACGTGTTTTTACTAAATACAGTAGAATCCCTCATATCCGGAATCCCGCATATCCGGAGTGCTGCATATCCGGAATCCCGCACATCCGGACATGATTTTGATGTGTATATTTCAACTATTTGGGTGATACGTAACTGATTTGAAACTTCTGTTTTTCAGGAAATTTACTTTGGATAATTGCTTATGTTTATTTCACCCTAATGGCTTGTATGGGTGAAAAAGATGATGGGAATAAGAGTAAATGGACAACTTTAGGGTTGTCGCAAAAAGTGGAAATTTCTAGACGCTGGTGACAGTTCATTGTAACTAATAGCTGAAATCACCATAGGAAAGTCAACATTGTATGATATAAAATCTTCCAAAGAAACTATTCTCCAGCGTTCACATTATCACAATTAAAAAGGAAATAAAAAACATGATTGTGATGAAACCTGGACTGAAATTGAAAAAGCTATTAGAAAAGGTTATCAGTTTCATGGAAAGAAAGCTAGCATTTAGCTATGGCGATTGCAATAACGAACCAGAGTTAAAAAGTATCTTTAGTTTAAAATTTTCAAGAACAAAAGCAAAACGAAATGCGGAAAAAGTTGAGAATGACATTAGAAGAGAAAGAATCATCATGCAACAGCCATTAAAAAATCCACGTTACATTATTTGTTTTGCATACGTGGCAGACTTAATTTAATGAATTTTCATTAACATTACATAATTTATTTCTTTTTCCTTAAAATCAATTCCGTTATATTTCACTCACCATTAGCTTATTTTGTTTACTATAAAACACTGAAATTAAATGTTAAACCTGATTTCAGTTCTTTTATTTTAATCTAAATATAAGCCCTCATATCTGGACTTTGTAACCAATTCCTCATATCCGGAATCCCTCATATCCGGAATCCCTATTATCCGAACTTTGAAACCAATTCCTCATACTCGGAATCCCTCATATCCGGAATCCCTCATAACCGGAATCCCTATTATCCGAACTTTGAAACCAATTCCTTATATCCGGAATCCCTCATATCCGGAATCCTTATTATCCAAACTTTGAAACCAATTCCTCATATCCGGAATCCCTCATATCCGGAATCCCTCATATCCGGAATCCCTCATATCCGGAATCCCTCATATCCGAACTTTGTAACCGATTCCTCATATCCAGAAGGCCTTCTTAGTCTGGTTGTCAGGGATTCTACTGTATATTATATTCTACTGTATATTGAGAATTTACAAAAATATTAAACACTATTTATTTATTAGATTGTTTATTTACAAGAATAATTTTATATTATCATAAGAAATATTGCCATATAAAGAGGGAGAAATAATTAAATACTCAAGCGTTACTGAAAACCCAGTCACAGATCTAACCAAGTGATAGGAATTCACAAGACTTTCATCATAATTATTTTCAGCGCTCTGAAGAGGTGGAGGGAGAAAAGACAAAAATAAAGAGTGCAATTTTTTTCTGACATCCTGGAAGAGAAGGGCTTGATATAAAATTTTAACAAGGTCACATTTCCTCTGTAAGACACACCTTTCATAGGTAGGGCTCTTCATACTCAACAGCAACATGAAGCAATTGCCTTAAACTTTTATCTGCAAAACATAATATGACTTTACTTCAGTTGAAATATATTTTATGTTTAATATAAAAATATCAGCAAACTTGGAGCTTCGTGCCCAACCCTAAAAAACTGAAGTGTCAAAAGGACTTTTTTCCCTTGACACTGCTATCATTTTAACTACCTTCACTCTTGGACAACAATGTTTATTGTTTTAAAAAACGATAACTATAATTGTAATAAAACTTAAACATATTTTGAAAGTAAAGTTATACATTTTTGTTCTTGAGAATTTACAACAAAAATATTAAACACTATTTATTTATTAGATTGTTTATTTACAAGAATAATTTTATATTTACAACATTCTAAAAACTAAATTGTATTAAAACTAATGCAATGCAATATTTATCATTCATCAGTTTACAAAGAAATAAATAGAAAAAAGATATTTTTATTCATAAATTTATAAACATTTACTAAATTATTAAATGAGAACCAACATAGAAGAATTATGTCAAACATGTTATTAAAATAGTGATCGATTTTAATATGTTATTATGATAGTGCTTGATATAAAATAACAGGACCATAAATTATATATTAATAATAAATTTACATTTTTCCTCTCCGGTAGTGCAACTCTCGGTGAGGGAATATACATATATATATATATATATTTTTGTCATCCACAGACAGACTGTTTCGCTGCTCATCAGTGTGGCTAGACGTCCGGTTGCCTTTAGCTAGGATCGAAACCCGACTGAATTTGCGTCAGTCCGAACTTCTCCCACTAAGCCGTCAGCGTACGGTACGGGATGAGGGTGAATTTTAGCGTGTTTATTTTTAGATTCAGATAAACACACAGTGACTGAGAGTGACTCAATTCTGTCGAAGAGTCGTGCAGTATTAGCTTAAATAGTCACTGTTTACAAATTCATACCTCAAACCAGAGGGCTCAACCGAAATTAATTTTTCAGGAGCTAATATTTTTGTCATCCACAGAGAGACTGTTTCGCTGTTTCACAGCTCATCAGTGTGGCTAGACGTATATATATATTTATATATATATATATTCACACATGTTTCATTAAATAATATAGACAAGTGTTGTCTATTTATTTTATGTAAATTCTTTTCATATCGTCTGATAAGCTTAATAACATTATCATTAAACGAAGAAAGAAAATCACAATATTGATACATATTTTTTTAATCCAATCTAAGTTTTCGGCTTACATAAGCCATTATCAAAGATGACAATTACACAATATATATATATATATATATATATATATATATATATATATATATATATATATATATATATATATATATATATATATATGGAGAAAGAGAGAGAAAGAGAGAAAATAGGAAATAACTCGTTAGGTAAATAATCCGAAGTTCTCTAGTATTTTTGTTTTTATTTTTTTAAAACAGTGCTCGATACTAAAGTAGAGCCTAAATTATAAAGATAAAGACGCGAAAATTTCAAGATTAGTTATTCCAAAAATTTCGCTTGAAGATGAAACATAGCTTGATACTTTAATTCAATTTAATTCTAATAATTATATTGAAGTTTTCAGTTCTTGTTTTTGAAACATGAGGACACTTATGTAGCGAAGGAATCATATTTTTTACAAATAATTATAATATATATATATATATATATATATATATATATATATATATATATATATATATATATATATATAGATAGATAGATAGATAGATAGATAGATAATATTAGTGGTAAATATACACATACATGCAATCGTATATCTAAAATATATAAATAAATATACATACATACACGTACATATATGTATAAAATAAAATCATTCCAAGAGGATAGAATCCAGGTAGATCTCAATGTCCAGGACAGAGTAAGGATAGAATAAAAAGTCTTAAATACTAATATTCCATGGTCATAATTTATTCTATTGGAATCATAAATACGATCCAATTCATCAGATATATATATATATATATATATACTAGTTGTAATCTTATAAATATAAGAAATTATACTCGTCCGGAAAACCTTAGGTGCCTTGATCTGTGAATAAACAAACCAATACCAAAGGGAAGAAAAAAAGAAAGAACAGAGAACATCTACGTCAGCCGAAAATAATCGTCTAGCATCCAAGTTCACAGTCCAAAGAGCAAAAAACCGATACGAGTAAGTAAAATAACTAGATAAAGTGCTCGATACGCTAAGTAGAGCAAACCTAAATTAAACCTAAAGAGCCAGACAAACCTACCACGATTTCAACTAAGCGGATCGTCAGGGACTACTGAGCCAATAGTCCCTGACGTTCCGCTTAGGTGAAACCGTGATAGGTTTGTCTGGCTCTTTAGGTTTAATTTTTATATATATATATATATATATATATATATATATATATATATATATATATATATATATATATAAATATATATATATATATATATAAATATATATATATATATATATAAATATATATATATATATATATAAATATATATATATATATATATAAATATATATATATATATATATAAATATATATATATATATATATAAATATATATATATATATATATAAATATATATATATATATATATAAATATATATATATATATATATATAAATATATATATATATATAAATATATATATATATATATATATATGCATATATATATATATACATATATATATGCATATATATACATATATATGCATATATATACATATATATATACATACATATATATATACATATATATATAATAATAATTGGCCACTCGATATCGAGGACACCCGTTGCAATGCACAGCTAGCTAGCGCATATTGCAACATTTGCACAGGCATTTTTTGCAATTTCCCAACTGGGAAATGCCCACAGAGCCCACCTGCAGTTTATATTGTTATTGGCGTGTGCAGAGTCAATTAACAGTTTTTTAGAGCGTTGGTGCGAACCCAGCGTGATCATAAATGAACAAGGCTGGCCACCTCAACTCGCAATCACGGTGTTTTTTGTGATATCGTGCTAGCTTTGGCCCACGAGGTCTTCCACACAGTTTCCTCTCCCAAATTCCCTCACATGGTTTTTGGTGGACCCATGGCTATGGAACAGACACTTGCCAAAGATGCCCTGTGCTTGGAGTCCGATAGCTGCTGAAATTAATTCCAGCCAGGATTCGAACTCGGTGCCTCGTGTTTCTAAAGCAACGCCTTAGACCACTCAGCCACACAGCCACAATGCATACAGTACGTTTACACCGCATGTATAAATTTGACGATTATTTATTTGCTTGCCGGCGTATGCACACCCGCACATGCGTATATGCTTGCTTATATCTGGTCGTTTCATTTATCATCCCTATAAGTATATACAGCTCCTCAGCGTTGAGCACTTTACCCGGTGTATACTAACAGTATACCTTACCTTATACGTTTTTACATCACGGATCCTTTTATCTTGGACTAATCCACTTACAAAACGGACCAACACGAACATAGCATGTTGCATAATATTGAGAGTGTCGTAGGTAAAATGCAATGGAAACTTTTTTCTTTAAGAGACCACCCAGAAGAACGCAAAACCAAGACTCCTTCGGTTTCAAGTCCCTAACAACAACACCCAGCGACGAAACTCCTCGAATTCGAAAAGGACTTGTACTGTATAATCGATAGCATTACTTACATCCAATACTCATACAGCCATCGCTATCACTTGACTTAAAATATTTTTGCCCTTCCTTGCCTTTAACCGAGTACCCTTTGCCGTGCTGATGTTGCTACATGCCTTACTTCTTGCCTATCTCACACTGAAAAGTTTTTCTAAGCTCTATACTAAACATTAAATTTGTTACGATAAAAGAACTAAACAAAATGAACACAAAACGATCAGCTTTAAAAAAAAGGACTCGTAACTGGAAAAACCGAATAAAAAAAGAATGTTAACAACAAATACTTTTTCACACCCAACCCAGTTCTGCGGAATCAGAATCAACGTTGAGTTTAAGCAAGCGAATGAGCCAATTGGAGTAAAGTGCCATGCAGATTTAAATTTTTACCACTTGTGACGAATGCAGCTATCAATTTTTTTTGCTAGTTAACATTCGTGTCAGTCAACTGTTGGCTCTCACGCTGGCCAATGGAATCTTCCTGCCTATTCGTGGCAGCCAGCTATAGGCTCCCACTCTGGCCAGTAGAAAATGGCCGCAAACTTCATGAAAACTTCCGTAGAAGCATGAAAAAATCGATTATTTCCATTATCGATGAGAGTTGGGAAATGCAAAGTCGGTTTTGGCCTTCCTGCTAACTTGGAGCATGTGCATGTAAATTTTGGTGCAAATCCGTCGAAAATTGCGGTCGTGCATTCGTTACACACACACATCCTGCCTTTTATAGATAGAGATATATAATTCATGGATTTTAATCTGCCATTATTTTTATTATTATGAGCATTATTTTAGTCAATACAGGTATATGAGTTGGCACACCTGTTTTTTTCTTGCCGAACACAGCCAAAATTTTTTTCCCCATATAGAATTCTAACTTCGAACTTTTTATTGAAAAACAGTTATTTACCATTAAATGAATAGTTTATATTCTTAATAATTTTTGA
>OZ038488.1:24921002-25041002 GCA_964036315.1 Acanthosepion esculentum
TTCGGCCGTTGTACGCTCCGGCCTTCTTCAGGTGGTTGGAATTTCAAACCGAACCCTTTATTTCGATCACTGGGGTAGACTGTTCTAGTTCCACGAGCCATGTTTGATGGATGTCAGTTATCAGTTATCTCCTGGTAATTTTCCCTCTGAAAGTTCTCCACTGCCTGAACCCAAAGAGTGTGAGTTCAATACCCGGTTCAGGCAGTGGAGAACTTTCAGAGGGAAAATTAACAGGAGATAACTGATAACTGACATCCATCAAATATGGCTCGTGGAACTAGAACAGTCTACCCCAGTGATCGAAATAAAGGGTTCGGTTCGAAATTCCAACCACCTGAAGAAGGCCGGAGCGTACAACGGCCGAAACGTTGTGACAAATATGGCGACAAAGATGAGGACAATAGTCCGAATAATGTAAATACTGTTCATTATGTACGTTACTCACTGTTTTCTTCTTTCACGTGTCCTAGAATGTTCAATTGTTTTTTTCTGATTTCAAGTACAAGTTGCCTTTTTATTCCCTTTTTCTTAAAACTTCCATATTTTCCAAATGTTTTGTTTATGGTGTTCTAAGCATCCTTCTGTACAAATACATCTGTGTTGCTGCAAGTCCCCTCTTCATATGTGAGGAAATTGTCCAGTAATCACTAACATACTTGAGGAATGATATTACAAAGCAATTCGACATTCTTTTATTTGTCTCCAATTAAACTGATTATTTTTACACAAGGGAAAATATCTTTTATTCCATATCTTAGTGAATGTTAAATGTGGATTTGAAGGATATGTTTTGGTAGGAATATAAGTATCAGAAGAAATAATGAAGACAGAAGTATCAATTTTTCATTTTGTTCTTTTCTGGAAAGTGTAGCTTAATTTTAGGTACTAGGCCAAAAGTATAGAACAACCAGTGAGGATTGAACCCTGGAGCATCTATTAGGGACTCAAAATGTCGGTTTGGTTGTCTACTCCAGAAAGTATCTGACTCCTCCTGTCAGTCTCTATCTCTACAAGAACCAGATCAGACCAAAAGATAGAGTGGTAGTATTCCTGCCATATCACAGCTGGAGCTACCTAATCCCCACTTTCTAGTCTTGGCAGAATTCAAAAGCATTTGCATGACCTTGTGGGTAATATATTGTTTTCCAACCCTTTTCCCACAGACAAAACATTGATAGATTCTCGCTACTCTACCGTTATTTTCATGCAAGATATTCAGTTAAACTAAATTCCTGGTTCCACCAAGTCCAGACCTTTATACCCGTGACAAACCATGCTATGTGTATTGAATCAACTCATCCTCATTCCTTTCATATTCCATTAGTGATGAGGAAGTTCCATTCGAGACAGCTTCTTCCACAGAACTGTTGCACTGCAGAATAGACTCCCAAGAGGGTGCTTCTCTGAACACTATAATTTTAATCTCTTTAAGTCAAGGGTTAACCATTATCTATCTAATATATCCTGACAATATGCAACACTTGCTCACGCTCCCTGTATACCCTAACAACATCACCATTCAGTAACCCTCTACCAGGAGTGGCTCTTAGGCCTTGTATTTCAGTGATGATCACCCTGTATAAGTCACAAGAGTCATTGAATGGAGTGGATTACAGAGTAAGAGCACAGTTTATATGGGGAAGGTAATGGTTAATCTAGACTTGAACGGGTTAAGATAGGGAATGAAGCATCATATTAGGAGTTGGTTCCAGAAAGTAGCAATTTGTGGGAAGAAAAGAGTGGAACTTACATCTCACCAATGGAATATGAAGGGAAAGAGGGTGGTTTCTTACAATGTGCGTGACATGGTAGATCTTAGCCATGAAATTTAGAACTGGTGGAACTGAGGAATGTAGTTTGTCTGAATACTTTCCATTAAAATGTGGATACAGAAGTGAGGAAAGAGTTTGTAGGATGAAAAACAATTCATCACCCACAGCGACGCAGAGACGCTTTTGGTCTCTACCGAGACTGGAAAGTGAAGGCTGGGCAGCTCCTGTCTATACATAGCAGCTGTACTCCATTTTCAACATGATCCGGCATTTCTAAAGGCAGAGGATTGCAGAAAGAGTCAGGTACTTGCCGGAGCAGTTCTGGGAACCAACCCTTTTTCCAGCATCTTTAGTGATGGTTCATATGTACGAGTTCCACTTGAAGTCTGGGTTGAGTTTAATTCCCAATAGCCACTCAAGACTGAGAGGGCACCCATTTATCATGATTGGCACCACTTTACTAGAATCAGTTGATTGATATTTGTTCAAGCTGACTTTTTGCTTCTTTTGACCTTCCCTGACAAGTTAGGACAAAATTACTAGAAATATTTTTTTTTTTTACCTGGCAATTGAGACAAATAGCATGAGTGTATCTGATCATGTCAGCAAACGCAGTGAGTGGTATTCGAGTCTTTCAAACATTTGGAGAGACAAATAAGAAAATTTTCAATCAACAATTCTTGTAAGGCAACAAGCTTATCAAAATGATACTAAGAGCTAATGGACCATATTCCAGTCTCTAGTGACTCAGTCATCATAGCAGCACACCTGTACTCTCTAGATAAGGAGATAAAATTCTTGAGTGTTCTTTTTTATTTATTTTAAATATGATCTCATCAGTAAACAGCTTATGATAAAAGTATTTTATCACTTTTCAAGGAAATTGTGACACATTTCGCATGCATGACTTCTCTTGAAACATAGCATTTTTTATAAAACATATGACTAATGCTTAAATTTATCACAAGACACTTGGGAAAAATCAAGTGTCCCGGATTCATAAATCATATTTCTGGTAAAACATAATTACTTTCCAAACGGCCCAATATATAATTCTCTTTCTCAAGTCTCGTACATTTCAATTGTGGAGTATACGGCCAAAGCCTCAAGCAGCTTTGTGGGTGAGGAATTATTTCCCACCCTGTAACTCTTTTTCCTACAGACAAAGCACAATCCCTATTTCTATGACAGATGATCAGACAAGGTATATTCCTTAATTCCACCAGTCCAGACATTCACAACTAAAACCTTTCCCACAGAAATGGAGAACTCGGTTCGATTTTAAACTGAACCCTTATTTAATCTAAGGTGGTAGAGTATTTTCATTCATGTCAAAGGATATAGTCTTGTATTGCTAAGTGATCGCTTACCCTGTTTACACTAAGAATGTTAATCTGTTATGTAATATTTACTCTCCTATATGGTTGTGAATACTGTGTCTCTTCACAGATGATGAAAGGACTTGAAGCAATATCAGGATTGATAAATCCACATTTAACATTCACTAAGATATGGAATAAAAGATATTTTCCCTTGTGTAAAAATAATCAGTTTAATTAGAAACAAATAAAAAAATGTTCCGACAAGCTATATTCCTTAATTCCACCAGTAACGACATCAACAGCTATGACCTGCCATACCTTGTACTCAGAGTTGAATCAGCTTCATTCTCTTCATATTCCATTGGTAAGGAGGAAGTTCCATTCGGGGAGCTTCTTTTTTAGTACCGCTACTTTGTGGAACAGACTCACAAGAGGATGCTGCCCTAATCACTACAATCTTAACCTCTTCAAATCTAAGGCCAACCATTATCTATCCTGCATATCCTCATAATACGCACTTCTTACTCCCTCGTATTATGCTTTTACAACAACCTAATTGAGTGGCTCTTGGGCCTTATATTCGGGGGAACAATGATATGCTTGCAAGAACTTCTTCTCAAAATCAGGAGTGATTCTTTAATACTGTCAGAGCAAGAGATTCTTAAGTGCTGTTATTTCATCCAAATGACATGGGAAATGATTCCATGAGAAAAAAAAAGGCTATTTACTGTAAAAAAACACCATCGCCTGACGGAATATCAGCCCTCTCAGCTAGTAATCTGTTGCTCTGACCACTGAGCCAAATCTAGAAGTACATCTTATCTTAAATCAAACAAAATGGTTTCAATTTACACAATATTTCATGCCTTTGTTTCTCTCTTGTGTTACTCGTTTTTTTTTCACTTGGCTCTCAGCCTTAGTCTCAAAACAAGCATACCGGTGTGGAGGCTGGGTGGGGGTCTGTCTGAAAAATCAAATGCTTAGTTTCTGTGGGACAGCTCTTTGTTTGAAAAGCTAATGTGAACAGGGATTTGCTTCTAAGATTCTGTAATTAAACACTTGGCTCACCTTGTGGCAGCCCATTAATATGCGATGACAGAACCTTCTCGCCATTCTGAATGGTTATTAAATATGATTCTGTAAAATCTCTTTTACCATCAAATACTGGATATTTCCCAGAATCTGTTAGATCAGATCCAGTGAGGGCCAACATTGAATTCCCCCACTTTATGGCATCCCAAGGGCTAGGTAAATTAGTTTTCCCCCTGGTTTCTTCTACCTTCAATATATCTTGTGTGTATTATGTTCTCTGGGCCTTCAACATGTGTCCCAGAAATTTCAACTATCTCTTTCTGATTGTAAGTATACTTTCTTTTCATTCCTCCCTTAAGATAAGACTTCCTTACTATTCACATAGCATTTCCATGGTAGTCACAGTATTTATTAGTAGAATTTCACATCAATATTGCTTCAAGTCCTTTCATCATCTGTGAAGAGACACAGTATTCACAACCATGTAGGAGAGTAAATATTACATAACAGATTAACATTCTTAGTGTAAACAGGATAAGTGATCACTTATCTAGTATTACAACGTTTCGGCCGTTGTATGCTCCGGCCTTCTTCAGGTGGTTGGAATCTCGAACTGAACCCTTTATTTCGCTCACTGGGGTAGACTGTTCTAGTTCCACGTGCCATGATTAATGGATGTCAGTTATCAGTTATCTCTTGTTAATTCCCCTCTCCAAGTTCTCCACCGCCTTAACCAGGTATTGAACTCACACTCCTTGTGTCCTGTCACTTGATAAAGGCATTAGTTAGATCCTGTAACAGGACCCAAGGAATGTGAGTTCAATACCTGATTAAGGCAGTAGAAAACTTTCAGAGGGGAATCTATTAAACATGGCATGTGAAACTAGAACAGTCTACTCCAGTAAGCAAAATAAAGGGTTCAGTTCAACATTCCAACCACCTGAAGAAGGTCGGAGCATACAACGGCTGAAACGATGTAATAAGTATCGCGACAAAGAGGCGGACAATAGTCTGAATAATGTAAATAGTGTAAAAATGAGGACAATAGTTGGAATATGATATATAGTGGCATGGAGCATGTACATAAATCAACTGTTCATTTTAACCCCTACCAAGAATATTAATGGAGGTACATAATATTGAGGAAATATACAGGTAATTTTAAAACAAAATAAGGAATTTATCTACAAATTTACACACTTGAAGTTGTGTCTGTAGCTCATTTCAGAAAAATAAATCAGAAATTTTTTAAACACTATAGTTTTAATGAATTGTCCTAAATGATCTAACACAAAATAATATTCAAAAATGTTTAAAACAAAGTTAAAAGTGTTCATTGCTCATAGAATGGATATACAGTTTGCATATGTTCAAAAGTAGATGAAGAAAGATAGTTTGATATACTTAGCTTTCTTGGATTGTTGAGAGAAAATTTTTTGAACTGCCTCATGTTTTGTTATAGGCCAATAATATAATTAGCAAGTTGGTGCACATTGCTAGCAGAGCGGCCATGTTTACACTGTAACAGCAGCAAAAAATTGACACAATCAAGCTCACTCTTTGATCATGTGACCATATGACAACAAGAGTACTAATTATAAACCAGGATGCTCTGTTGGCTGTGTGACAAACCTAAAGAATTGATAATTTTTTACATACCACTGTATATATATATATATATATATATATATATATATATATATATATATATATATATATATATATATATATATATATATAAATGGTGGTACTCGTTTGGAAAAACCTTGGATAGCTTGACTTGCAGTAGAACAAGGAAAAATGGGGAATAAAAAAAAAAGAACCAAGAACATTAAAACAAGCCGAAAACAATCGCCCAGTGTTTAAGATCCAAGTCCAAAGAAGAAAAACCCCAAAACGAGTAAAAAGACAAATATGTAAAGTGCTCAATACACTAAGTAGAGCAAAACCTAAGATAATCCTAAGGAGCCAGGCAAACCTACCTAGGTTTCACCTAAACGGATCTTCAGGATAACGCTTTACCCTGAAGATCCGTTTAGGTGAAACCTAGGTAGGTTTGCCTGGCTCCTTAGGATTATTTTATCTATCTATCTATCTATCTATCTATCTATATATATATATATATATAGAGAGAGAGAGAGAGAGAGAGAGAAAGAGAGAGTGAGAGAGAGTGAGAGAGATGAGATAATGATATATATTTTTATATATCAAGAACAGTATTGGGGAAATTGTATGACAAAGTCGAAAAAGTTTACTTGTGACAAATTTTTTCCTTCAGGACTTCATTGGACTTAAATGTTGGTAGACCGCATATGTGCATGCCAGAAGGGTGCTGGGAATTTTAGAAGGTTTTTTGTTGTTTTTATCTAGCTGAATACATTTACAGTCTTTTTTTTTTCGTTTCCATAACTTTTATAAGTATTCCACACTGTGATATTAGATCTGCCAGGAAT
This sequence comes from Acanthosepion esculentum, assembly GCA_964036315.1. Classification (NCBI taxonomy): domain Eukaryota; kingdom Metazoa; phylum Mollusca; class Cephalopoda; order Sepiida; family Sepiidae; genus Acanthosepion; species Acanthosepion esculentum. The sequence goes on from OZ038488.1 coordinate 24,927,582, forward strand.
GGTGAAATGTAAGAGCCAGGACACAAATTTACTGGAGATGATCTTTTGATTAAGGCCCTCTCTAGACATTTACATTGTAGTGAATTATTTTCTCCGTTGATCAGAGTACCATTTTATTTTATCTCAAAATTGGGGTCAGTCTCATTGTGGTGGGCAATGAATGCATTTGACATATTATTTTGTAAAATGTGACTTTTATGTTCATATAATCTTTTATTTAGATTCCTTGAGGTTTCTCCTATGTATTTTTGTGACAATCATTACAGGTGATGGAGTAAACTCCTCCTTCAGGTTTTAGCTTATTGTTTTGTTTAGTATTGACTAAGTTTTTTATTGTTTTGGACGTAGTAGGGATGACTATTATGTTGAGTTAAGATAGATTCTTTTTTATTGTAGATGTGGTAGAATTAGTAAGCAGGATGATATATTTTTTTGATTCATTGGGCTTCTCAGGAGGGGGCTCTTTTTTTTGTTTTACATATATATATATATATATATATATATATATATATATATACTTTCAGCTTTTAAATGCTTATCTTATTTATTATAACTGTGGATTTTTGTTCTGCTCTCACTTTTACTGGAAGGAAGTAATTTAATGTCATATTTCAGTATTCAATAAATATAAACAATAAAACACATACTAACAAATTGTAGCAGCTTCAGCCAAATTCATTTTAAATAATACCGAGCAACGAACATAAAAGAACTCTTTAATGACATTATTCCATATAATATTCTACAATTTCTTAAAGAAATCTAATCGTATTCCAAAATATAACTTCAATAAAGCTACAATATAAAACACACCTACCATTGCCTCTAGTAATTACGTCCGCACAAACATGTACATGCACAAAAACTGAGTATCACCTACCATGTATTCAATCGCGAAAGCAGAATAACATATATTATTATTACTTCAAAGCTCCCAAGAAAATTAAATTTTGCCATTAAATAACTCATAAGGAGTTGATATGCCGATAAAGGAAATCAAATTAAATCATTCAATAATATTGAAATCATTCAGGTTTTATTTTGTGAGGAGAAAAATTAATCTAAGTTTCAGTTTAAAAATGTGTAAATCTGTCTTTTCATATACATTAATTAATTTCTCTTTTGATATTGATTGGAATTTGAGTCCCTCAAAGGCATAATGTTTTAATTTCATCTCCTTCACTGTGAATCAGGTGTCATGCCAGAGGCCAACCTTTGATGTGGTCCATGTTGTTTTAGAAATACCATGATTCAGGATGAAGGCTCCAAATTCTTGCTTCAGGATAAGAAAACATTTGTGAGTAAAAGAGTGCCATATAGTTCAGTTTTTTGGGGGGTTTTTTCTTGTTTGATTTTTTCTTTATGGCTTATCAACATTTGGCAGGTTATTTAAAGCAGAAAATATTTTTTGATTGTAAGAATTTTTTGTTTTTGGAAATAATAATGATTTACCAATACAAGTTGTACTAATAAACCCAAAGATTTTTGTGAGAAAAGGTGGATTTATACCTTTCCCAAGGGTATTTTCATGTAAGTAAATATCACAGAGATGACTGGAATTAGAACCCAGCTCTCCAATTTCCAATTCCAAGCCATTATCCATTACACCTTCTGAACATCCACGTTTACAGCACTTGCTATTCCCAAGCAGTCACCCATCTAAATACTGATCAGGCACAATGTTGCTTAACTTCAGTGATTGTACAAGAACCAGTACTCCAATGAAATGGCCAAAAGCCACCATGTTTGGGGGTAGTGACGGAAGCATAAACTAGCCTTTCTTTTTTTTTAAATTTAAAAAAAAGATATTTGAATCATTATTTTAATTTAACTCTAAGAAAGACTTCCTCATTTTTTTAAATATATATATTTTACACCTGGGAGAAAATTAAAAGCTAGACCTTAAAACAAATTCTTTGAATGAACACATCTTCAAAAAACAGATTTTTTCAACATTAACTCTCTGATAACAATAACAAATTTATTCTTTTAATGGCATATACCATTATCTTTACAAGGAAGTGCCTGGACAGAATATCTGGTTTTGCTCATGAGGTCTTATTCCTCAGGAGTAAGTATATTTTATTAACATGGTTTGGACACCCACAAACACAGGAAAGCATTTCCATTTTTTTTTTTTTTCCAAGTTATCTATTTATTATTCTTTTTACACTTATTTTTTTGTAAAATTGAAAGGTTGGGTGGTCTGTCTCTTCTGGTAAAGATATTCAAACATATTTACCTGAAGTTGTAGAAAAGAAGATGGTATCTTGTGAAAGATAAAACAAGGAGTCACTGGTTTTTTCCATTTAATTTTTTATTTTATTTTTATTTCCAAAAACGCAACATGGAAAATCTGCTTCTCATAATCCATGTGTATTTAGTGCTGAATTCTTTTTTGAAACAAAAGTCCATAACATTTTTTAAGTGAAATTCAAAGACAATATTTAGATATTTATCAATAGATTCATTCAACCACATATATGCCATTTTGTTCCACTAACTTTTACCGTCTTTGACACAGCTCCATGATTCCATCCTCCCAGAACTTGGCATCATTCTCTTTGAGGAAATGGTCTCAGGATTGAGATTGAGATTGAATTGAGATTCTTCTTATTTCGATTCCTAAACAATTTCTCATAATAAATGGTAATTTGAATTTGCAAGGTCAAGTGAGTACTGCTGGCAGGGTAGAATATCTACTGCAAGTTGTTTCAATTTCTGGTGGGCCTGCAAAGAGATGTGGGGTCTGCCACTGAATTAATGTTCTTCAAGGTGGGCAACTCTTTCAACTTGAAAAAATTGATACAACAAACTTTTCCTAAATCCCTTATATTATCCTAAGCTAAAGTTAATCAGTCTCTATAAATGATATTGTCCACAAGAGTTTCAAGTTCCATGGTGTAATGGTTAACAAACTAAATCTGGTGATATAATATTATACTGAGTTCAATCTATACTGGGTAATCCAAATTATACCATCTTGTCAGGCTAAGGGAAATTTAATAAATAAATGGCAGCCTTGTTACTGAAGTAGAAATTTGGTTCACTGTGTTGTGCTAGACAATTTTTATCTCCAGAAACTGACTTAAAATGCAAAGAAGAATCAGCAATATTATTGGTCCTGACCTTACATCTCAGCTTCAGTCACTTTCCCATTGCAGTAATGTAGCTTCTCTATAAATACTTCCATAGTAAATGTTTGGATGAATTCTTTTTTTTAAAATTGTTATTATATTCCCCTCCCCCACTGACAATGAATTGTACATATGGGGACTAGTTACGATCTTCATAGAGACAATGAGGTATTATGGTGAATGTAGTAAGAAAGGTAAGTAAGAATGTGTTTTTTGGTGTAAGGAATATTGTTGCATGTTTGTTTCAGTGTTTGTGGCTAGCTAAATTTATAGTTAAGACAGAAGAAGACCGTCCTTTGCCCCCCATTCCCCCTTTTTTGGCCTTGTGCCACATTTTCTGTATTTGAAGCAGAAATAAATATCACTTTTCACTATGGTACCTAGACATTATGAATTTAAGCACCGTACTAGATTAGTAACACAGTCTCATCATTTTACAGTTGAATTGGCTAGATGTAACTATAAGTTCTATGCTGACAGTTTTTCCTCACACTTCTTGCTTGTGGAACTCTCTTCTGCGTCCATGCTTTCCAGGCCACTTTGATCTTCAAAAATTTAAAGGCAATGTCAATCATCATTTCCTGTTTTCCTGATAGCTCTTCTATTGTTCTCGCTCCTTAGTAATATTTCTCTCTGTTCTTATTCTTTCACACTCAGTAACCTTTTGTGCCTTAGTGGATTTACTGCCTTGCATGGGACGAAGCAATTAGAAAAAAAGAAAAAAAAAAACTAATCACATATTTTTATTGGTGCCAATGTTTGGTGTGTAAATACAGGCAGAAATACCTGTGTTTTGAATATTGAATTACACGGCAGGTAAGCTCTCTCTCAAGGACAGAGGAAATACAATATTCATACAACTATTTTTCCACATTTGTAAATATGCGCTACTAAGCTAAGATCAATGAATATCTAGGGTGGAATTTGTTATGTGTGCTGTGTCTCTTCAGTAAAGAGGGGTTTTGCTGAGAATCAAATCTATAGCTGGTAATATTTTATTTTTCCAAACATCTATTGCCAGCAATATTTCTTTTTTATCTAAAAATGTATTTCTGGTAATATATTTTTGAAAAAATGTATTGCTGGATAATTTTTTTTCAAAAAGGTATTGCTGGTATTTTTACTATAAAAATCTACTTTTATATTTTCATAGTGTTTTGACCCCATTTTTGGGGATTACGTATATTGCTGGTATTTTTACTATAAAAATCTACTTTTATATTTTCATTGTGTTTTGACCCCAGTTTTGGGGGTTACATATATTGCTGGTATTTTTACTATAAAAATCTACTTTTATATTTTCATAGTGTTTTGACCCCATTTTTGGGGATTACGTATATTGCTGGTATTTTTACTATAAAAATCTACTTTTATATTTTCATAGTGTTTTGACCCCAGTTTTGGGGGTTACGTATATTGCTGGTATTTTTACTATAAAAATCTACTTTTATATTTTCATTCTGTTTTGACCCCAGTTTTGGGGGTTACGTATATTGCTGGTATTTTTACTATAAAAATCTACTTTTATATTTTCATAGTGTTTTGACCCCAGTTTTGGGGGTTACGTATATTGCTGGTATTTTTACTATAAAAATCTACTTTTATATTTTCATTCTGTTTTGACCCCAGTTTTGGGGGTTACGTATATTGCTGGTATTTTTACTATAAAAATCTACTTTTATATTTTCATAGTGTTTTGACCCCAGTTTTGGGGGTTACGTATTTGCCCATAGCTGGGACCATAACAGGGGCTACCAGCCCAAGTCAGTGTAAACCTGGGAACAACCACAATTAAGATGTGGTTTCACACTCCTCAAAACCCCCCAACCAGAGACCATGTTGCCAGATCTAGTTTATCATCATACCTATAACGTTCTATTATCAGCATTGCCTCCTTTGATTATATGCATCATGTTAATGAGCTCATCTTTTGTTCTGCTAATTATTGTTTTATTTTATGCCTATCTGTCTTATCTGTGATCTCTGTTCTTTCTATTTCTGCATGTATTTGGTTGAGCCAAGCCTCTCTAAATCTCAATAAATCCTTGACATATAATGGCAAATTAATTGCTGAATTCATTAATTTTTGCTTTGCTTTGTTATCACTCTCATGGTCAGGTGTGATCATAGGGTTGCTGTGCCACTGAGTACCTGACCAATTCCTTCTATATATCTCAGTTGAAAGCTGACAAGGAATTAATTCATAGCATAGCATATCTTCGGCAAGCAAACCTGGCATAGCCCATCCCTCTCCAGGTCAAACCACAGTCGATGTTTTTCAAACTGGATGCTCTGCCTTGGTTATAAACATGTGACTGTTGATTCCATTAAAGGTACCCTCTACTCTACTACTGACTTCAGTCTAGGTACCCATTCTGTCCAACAATGCCATGTCATCACAGGATTCATTCATAATTATGGACCTTCATTTACCCTATTGTGTTAGATGGCTGTTGACCCTACAAGAATCTTCATCTACTCTTGAGACGGGTCTTGTTTTTAACACTGTCATGAGTCTATTCACTCTTCTTGACAGAAAAGAAGGCTTACAACCATATTCTATTGAAATAACAGTTATTGTAGGATTACTGAAGTTAAGTAACATCGAGCCTGGTCATTACATAGATGCTGTGAGTGCTAGTGAATACCAGAGCTCGAGTCTTGAATGTGCTGGCAGTATGAAAAATAACTCAGAACTGGAATTCAGCAAGCTGAGCTCCAGTTGAGTTTGTTATATTCACTGATATGCAAACAACTTTAGGAAAAGTATGAATCCACCTCTTCTCCCACCAGCTATGGGTTAATTAGTAACACTTGTATCTGTAAACCATTATAATCTCAAAAAAAATTATTACATTCTAAAAATATTTCCTGGTTTTAAATAACGTACAAAAGGTTTGATTAGCCTTTAAAAAACAAATTAAATCAATCAAACCTTAACAGAAAAGCCTGGTGGGGGAACTGGTTTAGTTATCGATGACACAACATGCAGTACTGAGTTATTTGATAGATTGTAAAGTGACCTTACATAATTTTTGTACAATGTTCTTACTAGAACATTTCAATTAAGCACTGCTGTTCCAGATTACCTAGATGAATAAAATAGTTATTTTTTTTTTACTATTTCTTCATCTATCTCTTTTCATTTGAATGCAAAAAAGTTCTTCCAATATTCTGCTTCACTCCCTCTTCTCGTGTACTTAAAAGGATTCTAAAATCAGATCTTTTGGCTTTCCCTTCAGTTGCTGTTGTCCCTTGCCAGCACATAATTCAAAAAATAGGGTGAGAAAGAGAAGAAAAAATGAATAAATAAACAGTTTATATACTAAATATAAATATATACAGGGTCTTCCATTACTTACATGCTGGGGTTGGTGACAGACAGATAGAGAGAGTTGCTATGTTTATTTTTCTCATCTGAGTGCAGTCCATATCTCTTTTGTTCATAGCCCAAAGGGGATCAACTGAATGTACCCCTTGGGAAAGATAAGGAACCCTGGCAAAAAAAAATCCTATCTTTACCCATATCTAACGGGTTTCCCTACCAGTTTCTCTCGTCTCTGTATTCCCACACACAAACCTAGATTCTCATATTGTAAGAAACTTTCAGATTTGGCACAAGTGTTAGACTGTAGGAGTTATTAGCAATGAGGTTAAAGTACACTGATTCCACTTTATCTGTGGTTTAACTTTCTACAGTTTCATTTTACCTGTAATCAATCCAACATTTTATAAGTTTTATTAAATAATGGTGCTGAAGTACAAGGGAAGGGGTGCTGGCAATTCATATATGTAACATCCTCTTACCATTCTGTAATAATTTGGGGGTACAATTGTTTCCCATACATCCACGGTCTTGTTTCTCATGCTTTCAGCTATCCACTGATAAATCCATAAATAGATATTTCATAAGTTTTACTCAATAATGCTCCCAAACAGTAGGTATGCTGACATTTTAAATATACCAAAGGGAAACTGCAAAGTGCTTCTTTTAAGTGAAAATACAATTTTTTTCAAATTAATTAAAAAAGGTAAAAATTTGTATGCAAAGCTTACGAACATTTACCAAAGGGGAGATAGATTTGTCTATCATCTGGTTCAAACTCCTCCCCAGTCTTTTGAACAGGAATAAATGCATATCTCTTGTTTCCTGTTTAGGATTGGGTTTCTGGTTCCTTCTAAAGTATTACCCTTTTCTTTTACTTCCAGTGTCCCCTCTCCTTGTGTCTTGGTGGCATTATCTCCTTGCTTGTGGTGGTGCCTCTTACTCTGCAACCCTCTACCCCAAGTGGCTCTTGGGCCTTGTACATGATGAACATCATTGTAAAACAAAAACATTAATCCATCACATAACGTTTATTGTAAGACAGCATTTTAACTGTTTCATCTTATTATTAAGTATTGTGGATAATTGATAACTTTTCTGGTTTAATAAATTAGATTTTATCATAGGCATATGAACAGGAAAAAGTATAGTATAATATATATATATATATATATATATATATATATATATGGTGATTGCCACATCAGGCTCAGATGAGAGCTACCTCCTCATCCTTTGTATCACTTGTAATGTATTCTGTCTCATTTCAGCGTCCATGACCCCTAAGATGACTCTTGACACCTGCATTCAATTTCATGCATATATGAGAGATAAACTCTGTATCCTTGATTGGGTTAATGGGGTCTGTGTAACAACATGTGCATTCTTAGTCCAGATGATGCTAATCCGCAAGGCTTGTTGCTAACAACACAAGTATTGTGGGCAGGGTGATGAAGAACACTGGTATAAATGGCTTGCTTCTGGTTATTATAATGACCTTTCAGATGGTTTATATAATCTGACCTCGACAACAGCACGCACTCACACTTACCCCATTTCCAAGTCTGCATATTAGTTGGCAAGGCAGAGTGAGTGCCTCTTTGGAGATTGTGCTTAATCTGCCCGAGACATTCATCTTCAAAGGTGTTGCATCTACTCTGTATATCTTAAACTTATTTAAATTTAAATTCATGGGTGTGTGTGTGTAGGTGTGTGTGTGTATATATATATATATATATATATATATATATATGTATGCATGTATGGGTCTGTAATATTTGGAGTTTTTAGCTGCTTTGGTGATGGTGGTAGTGGGTAGAAGTCATGTAATATAATCCCTATCTATAAACTGTAAATTAAGTGAATGAGGAAAGCCAAGAATCTGGATCACTTCTGCACTGCCAGGTGGTGTAATGGATAGCAACTAAGAATGAGAAATTGGAGAGCCAAGGTCAAATTCCAGTTGGGTTCATTACATTCACTAATATGTAAATACCCTTGGGAATGGTGTGAATCCATGTCCTCCTCCTTGCTATGGGTTAAATAGTAGGGCTTGTACCTCCAAAAAATTAACATTATTCTTAAAAAAATTATTGATACAATATTCACTAGCAAAAAAAAAAGCACGTTTTTCTAAGTATGTGAACGATGCTGAAAATTTATTTGGTTGATTAGTACTGTTAGCATATAAATAGTATTATCATTCACAGTTTTGCCTCCTTACAGTCTGATACAATGTTTTTATCATGTTTTTCAATGAGACCTAATATAAATGAAAGTTGTGTTTTTTTTTTTTTGAGAACAATATTGAGGCTATAACATTCAGAGGGTAGAATGTCAAACAAATAATGGAAAAGACACAATTTAAATTTAGAGAAATACATCTGCTCTTGGGGAAAAATGGATTCATGCCTGTTCCAAGGGCATTATTTCAAGAGAAGCAAAAAATAGGCCAGAATTTGAACTTTTCTGTAATCATTTCACTACTGCTATATATATATATATAGATAATACTAGTAGTCAATATATATATATATATATATATATATATATATATATATATACATAAATTCCCAAGAAGATAGAATCCAAGTAGAACTCAATGTCCAGGACAGAGTAAGAATATAATATAAAAGGTTCAAACACTAATATTCCATGGTTATAATTTATTATATTGGAATCGTAATCACGATCCAATTCATCAGACCTACAAATTCCCAAAAACTTTCTTTTTTTGAATTTGTACGTCTGATGAAATGGATCATGATTATGATTCCAATGTAATAAATTATAACCATAGAATATTAGTGTTTGAGCCTTTTATATTATATATATATATATATATATATATATATATATATATATATATATAGGAGGCACGGTAGAGTAATGGATAACGGCTTGGATTGAGGAATTGGAGAGCCGATTTCGAATTCCAGTCGATTCCATTACATTCATTTACATGCTAATACCCTTGGGAAAGGTGTGAATCCTCTTCTTCTCCCTCCAACTATGGGTAAATAGCAGGACAGACTGGGTTCTATAGCCTTGGATGGCAACTGGTCTAGGAGAAGGACAACTCGGAATTCAAAACCTGCGGAGGGTCGTTTGGGGACCTTGTGGCATCCGTTGCACCAGGTCCCTGTATTCGTCCCTCCAAAAAGTGTGGATGGCCCTGCACAAAGCATTCACCACTATAATCAAATCCTGTGTGGCTGTCGGGCTTTCAGTTTCTGGGAACTGGTCTGTCTGACCCTCATACGTCGAGTTCGACCGGAGAGCGACAGATATATATATATATATATATATATATATATATATATATATATGTATATGAATAAAAACACAAGAGGAACAACTATTTTTAGCAGATGCATTTTGTCCTTGTAGGAACTTCAAGGAAAATATAGGATTTATTTTGTTGAATATTTCTCAGTTACTTTTGTCTTACCAGACTTTGAATTATGGCACATTGTGTAATGTCACATGTTTTGACTGACCTTTCAAACACCTGATGAATATTCATGAACATTCTCATATTTAAAGGCCTTGATAAACTAATGACAGCCCTGTTCTTGTATATAGATACATGCAACAAAATAAATCCTACATTTACCTTAAAGGTAGCCAACAAAATAAACTCCTATTCTTAGATATTCTTGTGAAGTCTCGTAATGATCCATTAACTACTTTGTTATAAAAAAAACACACAAGTAAAACTCTTGCCATCATAATTTTACTAGCTAATGTACTCTCAGATATGAAATAAGTGTTAGTAAAAAGTTCCTTATGTGAGCACATGAGAATTCATTCTGTCTGCTTTCCATTTAAGGAACTTAATAACATGAAACTCTTGTTAATAATAAAAAGTCTAATATTACCATATTAAGCGTTTTCTTTCTAAGGTAACCAATAGCAACACAAAAAGCACAGAAAAACAATAACAATAACATTTTCTGCAAAAATCAAATGCATGGTAACTACAAGCAAGATGCATCTTCACTTAGAAACATACACAACTCCAGTCGACAAAAACAAAAAAAATTAAATTATTTATTTATTACAAAAAATTTTAAGCTGCTAACCTCACTGTCAAAAACAATAATTACCTACAAAACCTACATTACAGAGCACCAATATTATTTATGAATTTACATGTTCCTTAAGGAGCTGTGTTTCTAACCAATCCAAATTTGTAAATAATCATACTGGATATACTACAACATGTTTAACAAGAAGACTCATGTTACATCTCTCTGACCATAGCTCAATTACATATCATTTATATACACATGGAGACCTACCAAACTCTATTTGTAACATACTTGTTGATAATACAAATATAATAGCATCAACATGTAAAAAATGCTAAAAATTATGGAGGCATTATTAAAAAAAAAGAAAAACTCAACACTCAGTAATATCAACTATGAACACGGTCACAATGTGCTGACTGTGTTTGTAAAATAAAACATTCCTAAAACTCTACATACATACATAAAACTGATGTAATGGAATAACCTGTCACCCCCATGAGTAACTACCTATAAGTATCTGTAAATCAATGGACTACAGAGACTAGCTGGGATCTGTTGAGTACGACTCAGACTTATGCGGGAACTAACGACCTTCCAATAGTAGCAATCACTACTGGATTGACTTGCGATGACCTTGTGCATAACTGTTACTGTTAGTTTTTACAATAAACCTTTACCTATTTTATCCACATTGTTTTTCAAGTATATATTCCCAGCAGCATGGAATATAACAAAAATAATGCATATATTCAGTTAAAAGTAAAATAAAATTCATCCTTGATAATGGCTAAAAGTATAGCCAAAAGCATTTCGAAAACATTCATACAAATTTTATATAATTTATGAAAAAAAATAATGAAAACACATGAGAAATTATATAAAAATTCAACCACCACAACTTGTCAGTCATTTTGAATAAAACTTGCATACACACACACACACACACATATATATATATGATAGAAATTGGGAGGATTTGAGATAATTATAATTAAGTAATTCATTGCGTCTAGAAGAAACCTCAACAGAATGCAGAAAGCACTGGATGGCTGTTTCGTCCTATATTTGGGAATCATCAGCAGAGAATTGAAACCCAGACAGTTACATTATCAGGCAAACGTTATACCAACTGTTCCAATGGGCCTCAGTGACGAAGAGATAGAGAATCAGACTCGATATAGTGTCATTTGATCACATATTGCGGGGTGGGACTCATCCGAGTTTCTCTTTAACCATAGGACTGTGCCCCCACGAGATACGACTACTATCCCCAATATATATATATGTGTGTGTGTGTGTGTGTGTGTAAAGAAAATTAGTAAATTAATTTCGAGTAAATTGAATTGAGTCCTCCGAGCTACTGGCGTATTTTGTATAGAGAAAAATGTTAAAATTCCCTTCCCTTCTGCCGTGCGCTGAGAGCTTCTGCTTTCTTTGGCTTCCTCAGGTTAGAAAAAGAAAGACAAAACAGCGAGGTAAAATGCCTTGGGATCTCTGATAAGAAGTTGTGACCATAAATCAATTTAAATTAGATTACCTTATCATCTCCAATGTACAAACTCAAGAGAGTGTCTGTGCGCCTGTTTCTTTGTTTTATCTATATTAGAAGTATATACACATTACAGATCTTATTTTTTTCTTTTTTCTATAATCTTTTCCATCTGCCTTTCACATAATATCTGATTTGTCATTGTCCAAGAAAATCACAGGTGGAGTTGGGTAGGCAAAAAATGTTTCCTTCCCATAGAGTTAGGTTACTAACAATTCTTGCCATCACGTTATTAAGTTACAATGTTGTGTCAACCTTCTTTTTCTAAATCCTTGAAAGTTACACTTGCTGCGTATAGTCTGGATTACCAGGGATTTTAAAGAGTATATATGTATAAACACACACACAAAGACATGCGCAAGGTGAAGTGTAGGGGGGGGGCAAGAAGTTCTTGGATTTTGAAAAATGTATCAGGCCCAGAAATATTCAACACAACATTTATACATGCATATATATATATATATATATATATATCCATCAAGGCATTAATTTCTGTAGTTTACTGCTACCAGCAAGCAGAGACATTTTTTTTCTCCCGATGATGGCCATGTTGGCCGAAACTAGTCGAGGAATCTAAATGAAATAATAATAATAAAAGCATAAGAATATTAATCTACAACCCAGTATGTTTGAAGATTTTAATTAATTTTTTTAATAATTTTTATCGTTCAAAATATATATATATATATATATATATATATATATATATATCCAAGTATAGGATTGGTGTATACAGAATAAATTTCAATAACCAACAAATACTATTCTTAAAAGAGTGGTCAATACAGAGTGAAGCAAATATAATCATTTATTTGAAAATTATAACATAAATATGTTATAAAATCACTACAAAAATAACCATTTTGTTTCAACACTTCTGGTGTCTTATCAAGTGATGGTGTTGAATGTATATATATATATATATATATATATATATATAAATAAATGAATGTATATATATATATATATATATATATATATATATATATATATATATATAAATGAATTGCACACAAATTGCTGGTGTTATTGTTATAGAAACAGTACTCAATACTCAATGTTATATAACAGAGCTATATATATATATATATATATATATATATACAATGTATGTATCTATGTATTTATGTATATATATGTATGTATATATGTATATATATATATGTGTGTTTTATAAATATATATATATATATATATGTGTGTGTGCATATAAATATATATATATACTTTTGAGAGTTAGTTCTACAAAGTATCAGTTTGTAAGAAAGATCTGTTTAAGTAGAACTTGCATCTCACCAAGAGAATCTGAAGGGAATGAGTTTGGTTCTCTACGATGCGTGTGTCAGAGTACGTCTTTGCCATGAATGTTAAAACTGGTGCGTGTAAGGAATGTTGTTCATTTCATCACATTCCATAAAAATAGTGATAGTGCAATGGTTTGCAATGTTTCATCTGTGGAAGAGTTGTAGGGTGTAAAATAATTCATCACCCACAAAGACCCAGCAGACCCTTCCTATATAGTTTTATTTTTTAAAAATCATTCCATCACAAGCACGATAATAATACCACTAAGACACAAAGGATTACTGTCTTTGATATAATTTGAGAAAAAAAATTTTATGAAGGAGAAAGAACAGGGAATAAGAAGACAGAAAATAATGATTGACATTGCATTTAAATTTTTAAGGATTAAAGTTGGCTGGAATGTAAGAAGCCAGAAGAGAATTCCACTAGTGAGAAGTGCGAGAGAAGGAACTGTTAGCATAGAAATGGTTACATCTAGCTATTATTATCGCTCTCCCGTCGAACTCAACATATGAGGGTCAGACAGATCAGTTCCCAGAAACTGAAAGCCCGACAGCCACACAGGATTTGATTATAGTGGTGAAGGTTTTGTGCAGGGCCATCCACACTTTTTGGAGGGACGAATACAGGGACCTGGTGCAACGGATGCCACAAGGTCCCCAAACGACCCCCCCCCGCAGGTTTTGAATTCAGAGTTGTCCTTCTCCTAGACCAGTTGCCATCCAAGGCTATAGAACCCAGTCTGTCCTGCTATTTACCCATAGTTGGAGGGAGAAGAGGAGGATTCACACCTTTCCCAAGGGTATTAGCACGTAAGTGAATGTAATGGAATCGACTGGAATTCGAACTCGCCTCTCCGATTCCTCAACCCAAGCCGTTATCTATTACTCCACCGTGCCATCTAGCTATTTAAACTGTAAAAGAACTATAGCAGCTGATCTGGCTCTTGCAAAGGTAGAGGACAGCAGGAGTCATGTACAAAGATCTGACCATTTTTCCAGTATCATATTAACAGGTTCCACTTAATGCATGGGCTGAGCTCATGTTCCAATACGTGCTCAAACCATAGCACCACCCTTGAGAGAACATCTATCCATACATGATAGGCAAAAATATTTTCAAATTGTTGCTGATGAACTTTCACTAGTTTGTTTTTCAAGGCATTGAAGGTGACCAGCCAGTTTTTCCCCAGTTAGAGCTATGTCAGAGGCAAGATCAGCTGCCAGAACCTGGCAATCTAGAATTTTGTATGTGCACGCATATACAAGGGCTCAATAATTAAGAAGATGCTTCCAGCGTTTCCAGAGCTAGAAAGCTTATGCAATAACAGTCTATGTGACAGCTTTTCAAGGACCTTTGAAATATCTAATGGGATTGTCATTGAGATAAATTTTTCGTTTAGTGCCTTATTGATTTTGTGAGGGATGACAGTTTGGATATCAACAGTGGATCAAATTGATTTAAATCTGTACAGAATGTCACTCTAAATGTTATCCCTTTTCAGGGATTGACAAATAAGATCAAAGAGCCTAATCTGATCTATTATTTAACCCATAGCTGGAGGAAGATGAAATAAATTCATACTTTTGTCAATGGTATTTGTGCAAAAGTGAACTTGGCTTGTTGATTTCTTGTTCTAAACTGTTAAAATGTGCAGTAGCTTATAAGAGTGCAATAGGTGCAAGCATGTGTTTGCAATGGCATGAAAATTAGATTTAGAGATAGACAACAAAAAACACTGTAGAAAATTTCCCAAATTGAAAATGAATAAACTGGAAGAACTTTGGAAGAAAGAGTACAAGCAACATGGAATTAAAAATATCATTAGCATGAAATCAGTCAGATCTATATTGTTTAAAACCGTTAAAATACTTTCAAAGCAAGAAAAATGGGTTCCACATTAACTTATGGAAGCAAACATCAGTCACCATTTTGAAATCTGTCTTTCTTTTCCTGCTTGACACAAAGAATGTCCTTATAGACAAGATAGTCTCTGGCTATGAAAAATTGATTTCTTACAAGAATGAAGAACAAAGAAAACCTTGGCAATATCTTAGTTCCATTTTGAACATTTTATGCCTAAGGGAAACTATAAAAGAATTATTCTTTCCGTGCTTTGGTTAGATTTAAATAATTTTCTTCTCTTTAGATTTAAAGAATTTTCTCCCATTTTGATTGGACTTAAGTAATTTTCTTCTCTCTTTGGTTGGTTTCAAAGAATTTTCTTTTCTTTTTCTTTGGTAGAGTTCAAAGAATTTCCTCTCTCTCTTTGGCTGGTTTCAAAGAATTTTCTTTTCTTTCTCTTTGGTAAGATGCTAGGATTCAAAGAATTTTCTTCTTCACTCTTTTGTAGGCTTCAAAGAATTTTCTTTTGTCTCTTTGGTTGGATTCAAATAAATTTCTGTTCTCTCTCTGGTTAGATTTAAAGAATTTTCTTCTTCACTCTTTTGCTGGATTCAAAGAATTTTCTTCACTCTCTTTGTTACGATACAAAGAATTATCTTCTTCTCTCACTTTGGTTGGATTCAAAGAAATTTCTACTCACTTTTAGTAGAATTCAAAGAATTTGGTAGAATTCAATGAATTTTGTTTTCTCTCTTTGGTAGGATTCAAATTTTTACTATTACAGATGAAAACTAAAGTTCCTATTACTGGGCAATTCTAAAATTAGCAATTGGCTTGTTTGAATGAAACATCAGAAGCGAAAACATCTTATAAGGAAAACGCAAATGTAGCAATCATAGGACTGATAGCCTTCCACGTGCAGTGCATCTGTCATCTTTGACAGCACATCTGTCATCTGATCTGTCATCGCTGACACTACATCTGAATTGCTATGTAACATCAATCCTCCTATATGGCAGCGAATGCGGGACAATTTCCTCACAGATGAAGAGAAGATTTGAAGCAATACAAAGTTCTACAGAAGAATTCTGAGAATATGAACAGAACACATGAACAACAAAGAAGTTTTAAGGTAAAATGAGAAAGAAAAAGACATTTGTACCAAGAATCAGAAAGTGACAGTTTAAAATTTCTAGGACACATAATGAGGAAGAAAGTCTTGGAAAGCATGACACTCACAGGATTTGATAAAGGCAAACCGGAAGAGGGAAACAGGAAACATCCTACCAAATAAACTTGTGTAAATGGGTGGCAAAACAGATTGTTAGGGAGTTAGTAAGGAGACAAACTTTGCTTTGAGCTACAAGGGACAAGAAATTGTGGAGAGACATGATCATCTAGGCCCTGACAGGACATGACACATAAAAGAAGAATACACTGTAGCCTTCTTTAGCCGTATGTTTTATTCAAGAATATTCTCATATTTTAAAAAATAAACCCTTTATTACTTATTTGAAGTTGAGCGTAGAATCAAACACAATATTCGAGTCTTTAATCATGAAAGCGCAAACATTAGATTTAAGGTTCCAAAATTATAATTCTTGATTTTCACATGAGGCCAAAGTTAAATGGATATAATTACTGGTCAAGTTTTTGTTTTTTCTTTACTTTATTTTACCCAGTACAAGTCCCAAGGACCACTCACAGTAGACAGATAGAAAGTGAGATTTTTGCAAGAGAAGAGGAAAGAGCAAAGCACAAAGTGCATTTTACGAGGATATGTAGGATAGATAACGGTTGGCGCTGGACTTGAAGAGGTTAAGATTGTAATGGCGAGGGAAGCATCAACTTTGGAATTTGTTCCTCAAAGTAACAGTTCTGGAGAAGAAGCTGTCTAAGCAGAAATTACACCTTACCAAATGAACACAAAGGAGATGACGATGATTTGCCATGATAAACATTGTATAGCAGGTTCTAGCTGTGAAGGCCTGAACTGGTGGTGCTAAAGACTGTAACTCATTAGAACATTTGCCATAGTAATAAAATAGTGAGAGGTTAGCAATATTTTGTCTTTGGGATAAGGGTTGCAGGATGAAAAACAATTCATCACCCACATGGCCACATAAATGCTTTTTAGCCCTGACAAGTTTTAATAGTGAAGTTTCCCTTGTTGTTCGGTGAAAGAAAATATTATTTTCGTTTAGTTATTGTACTCCAAACAAAAACCTATCATCTTCTTCTGGAGATCAAACCAGATGTTGTGTTATGCAGAATCAGGCATACAAAGACTTAGTTTGGTTCTCCAAACAAATCCGAAAATAATAATAATTCTTCTGGAAAATACCGATTTTTTAGCTTATGAAGATCCTTTCTTCGACAGAGGCTTACCTCAGATCTCAACATCTTTGCTGTTCTACTAGTCTTTTTCCCCACTAGGAAAACTGGCATGAGACTGTGGTGAGGAACAGGCCGTTAACCTACTGTAATGACCTGATTCTTGTTTGCAGACGTGAACATGATTGGGCAATTATGTCTCTTTTCTAGCAGTAGGCTGGCATTATTTTCTGCAGTAGACTGGTTACCAACCAAGGCTACAGAACCCAGTCTGTTCTGCTATTTTACCTATCACTAGAAGAGAAAGGGATGGATTTATACCTTTTCCAAGCGTATTTGCGCTTAAGTGAATGCAACGAACTTAACTGGAATTTGAACTTGAATCTCTGATTTTTCATTCAGAGCTATTATCTATCACGTCAGCCACATGTGCATACTTATAGCAGCTGGTAGTTACAATCAGTTAACGATCAAGGTCAATGGTTCACAAAATTTTATTCTCTGGGCTGCATCTTCAGAATAAAAATTTACTTGTGCCTCACCAAAAAGAAGTCCCAGTGAAAAGGGTCAAGTAGCCCTATGACAAAGAAAGTCCAGGGAGAGTGCTAAAGGGAGATAACCGTGGAGTCAAAGTCAGAACATTATCATTGATAACTCTCTCCTCCAATCCATGGACCCTAGTTACTATAGTCTTAATCCTTGATATACAGTGTAACCCGGATATAAGAGACCCTGATATAAGAGAAAACCGGATATAAGAGAGATTTTCTCTGGTCCCAAATTAGAGCCTGTGTTAATGTATATATAATAGACCAAACCCGGATATAAGAGAAACCCGGATATAAGAGACCTCGTATCCGGTCCCGACAACTCTCTTATATCCGGGTTACACTGTAATGCAAAAATATCACAATGAGAAAATCAATCAATAATTACTTATAACTACTTATATAATAATTATTCATAACTACTTATACTGGGACTTATATTGTAATTGACTGCATGAGTCCCAGTATAAATAGTTATAAATAATTATTATATAAGTAGTTATAAGTAATTATTGATTGATTTTCATTACTCTTCTTTATATTTTAATCCATAATAATAGAATTTTGAAATCATATTTATTTTTGGCATATGAATTTTTTGAAACTCTTTGATTGTCTTTCAGTCGTTCTGCCTCACCTGCTATCCTCTTCCACTACACCAATGAGGCATGCCACACCTATGAGGTGTGCCGCACCATTTGGGAAATGATCTGGGTACTGACCAGGCTCAAAATTCCTTAACTTTAGTGATTGGACAAGAACCTGTGTTTATTTTTTTTTGTTTTTTTGTTTTTCTGAGGTCAAAAATATAAACGCTCATTAAGAAAACATCTTAAACAAATATACAAAAATAACTTTTGTTTTCCACATTTAGTTGCTATTGGAAAGACTTGCGTATAATTTCTGGATTTTTCTTGTTTATTTTTTTCTTTTCTCACAGAATGTTTAAGATTTATGAATAATCAGCTTTTTTCTTCTTTTGTCTTTTTTAGGTGAGTCTGGTTAGAAGACTTTGGTTACATTATGTTTGCTCTGACAAGAAAAAGTCTTTCTGATTCATTTGGTAATGTAGACATTTTCACTTCTTTATTTATACATGTACAAGAAAGTAGATTTTAAAATTCTTAACAATTTCAAGTCATTGTCTCTCTTTAAGAAAAGGCAAGTATGTCAGTGACTTCATTTATGTACTTGTAAAACTGGTTTATTTGGATATTAACCTGTATTTTACACACACACACACACTCACTCACGCACTCATACACACACACACACACACTCACTCACGCACTCATATACACACACACACTCACACACACACACACACACTCACTCACGCACTCATATGCACACAAACACTCACACACACACACACACACACACACACACACACACACACATACACCTTCAAGTATTCACTAAAAATGAGCATGCATGATGAACAACCACATCAAACTTATTTTTATAAGAATTCTTTGTTATTATTTAAAGGAAAGACCAAAGATTTTTCAAATATGAAGAAGAAGAAGAAGAAAATTCCTTTTTTTTTATCCAGCCTCATATGCACTTTAGAAAAATTTTCTGGTATGTAAGCAAGGACTTAAGACTTCGGATTTTTTCATTTAAAAGGTTCTTTGGCTCCAGAAATGTCATAATCGTTAATTTTTCCCGTTAGCAGAGGTTGTAAATATTTTTGTGATTGTTGTACGGCTTTGCCTTTTTAAAATTTCCCACCTTACAAACGGGTCCCTGTTGTTTTTTTCTTTTAAATTCCACATATGTTTAGTAAGTTTGGTAGAGGACCTAAGATTTGCTAGCTTAAATGATGACCTGTGGTTGTACTATCTACGTTTGAAAGTAAATTCCATTCACCCTATGTATTTTGGCCATTAATATCTATTACCTATGCTTTATAAATTATAGCTTCTGTTTTACAAGCTCCATTTCTGGATCCAAAGAACCTTTTAAACCAGAAATCCAAAGTCTTAAGTCCTTGCTTACATATCAGAAAATGTTTCTTAAGTGCATATGAGGCTGGATAAAAAAATAGTATTTTAACCCCCCAAATAAACTTGCTTTTCTTCTCTTCCCCCTTCTTCTTTTACTTCCTCTTCACATCATCCTACTCTCCCCCTTTCTATTACAACTAACGTTGTGCGTTTGTTTAATTACTTTTGAAAATAATAATGTAGTGTTCTTTAGTTCTTTTTTTTTTAAATAAAAAAGCATTAGGTGGTCATTTGATAAAAATCACCTAAGGATACTATAAGGTTGAAAGCAAGGTAGCAGATTCAACTGACATCCTGATCTTTAAATATATATATATATATATATATATATATATATATATATATATAGTTTACGAATAGGTAATTCGTATGGGTAGACCCAAGGAGGATAAAATCCAGAGAGCTCAATGTAAATCAGAGCTAATAATTTAAATAAAGTCTGATGATCCGCGGTCTTTTAAAAGGGCTGTGGTGAAATAATTTATTACATGGAGCCTTAAAGTGGTCTGTTTTTATTTTATTTAATATATAGATATATATATATATATATATATATATATATATTTTATAGAGAGAAAGATATATATATATGTTTGTGTGTGAGTGTACGTGCATGCACACATGTAAAGGCCTGCATACACACACACACACACACACACACACACACACGCGCGCGCACACACATACACTCGTGTACACATATGCACACACACCGACATACACACAAAGATGAAAAACATCTACCTAAAACCAATAAAAAGTGCATAACACATTATTTTTTAAATTTGTTATAATAATAATGAAAATGAGAAAACCAACAGACAATTGCTGATACCTCCTGACAACTGGACTGAATGTACAAAGGTTTGTCTACAACCGTGCTTCTCAAACTGTCTGATATGGGAGACTGGCATTTTTTTTTCAATGTGTCACATACTTTGTAATATTTCGTGATAATATTAATTCATACTGGAAATGATATATGTAATGAATATAATAAAAGTTGAATATTTTTTATCTTCCCTTTATTTTGCAAAAAAATAATTAAATATCAAAACATATAAAAAGTGATAAAAAATAAGCAGTTTATTAACACTAAAACAACAATTATATAACCTTAATCTTTACAAATGATTCCTTGACAAGGCCTGGGCACTGGCCGCGTACCGGTAGCTGATGGTCCGCGGACCACCACTTTGAGAAGCATTGGCATTAGAAACGGAAATCAGCAAATTTTTTTGACTTTGTATTTCTGTATTTATGTTTTCTAAGCGTTCCCCACAAAACTGAGCGATATCCCCCCCCCCAATCACACTGAGCGATATTTCCCTCCCCCATCACACTGAGCGATATTCCCCCCCCCATCACACTGAGCGATATTTCCCACCCCCCATCACACTGAGCGATATTTCCCCCCCCCATCACACTGAGCGATATTCCCCCCCCCCATCACACTGAGCGATATTTCCCACCCCCAGATCACACTGAGCGATATTTCCCACCCCCCATCACACTGAGCGATATTTCCCCCCCCATCACACTGAGCGATATTTCCCATCCCCCATCACACTGAGCGATATTTCCCACCCCCCATCACACTGAGCGATATTTCCCACCCCCCATCACACTGAGCGATTTTTCCCCCCCCCATCACACTGAGCGATATTCCCCCCCCCCCATCACACTTTACCTCTCTGTACAAATAGAAGTTATAAAATAAAATCGCCACATTTATTTTGATAAAGTTCCTCAAGGGACAAAACGCGTTGGTAAAGAAAGGTTTTTCTTTTGTCTTATATATTTATATTGTCTTGACAGATACATTTTATTTATATCTGAAATTTTTCACGCGTACGCACGCGTGCATGCACACACACACACACATAGAGTCGAGAGATATTATTCAAATACAATGGACACGTGTGTAATTAAACAAAACATATTTTTTTTTAATTCTTCAAAGCATGAATAATTTAGATACATTTTTGTGAATGACAACGAATTCTTTGTGGACCAGTAGAAATGCTCAGTGGACCAGTAGAAATGCTCTGTGGACCACCGGTGGTCCACCGGTGGTCCACCTGGACCATGCTGAGAATCATTGGTCTAACTGATTTCATTTAGTTTCTTTTCTTTTTGTTCATGTTTCCATCACTTTTGTTATTATATCTCCCGCATGTTGATAATCATATGGACGCTAAGTGATGTAATTAACTGCCTACGACATTGCTTCTGAAACTAGCTAATATGGCGGACCGCTTTTTTTTTTCTCAATCTGTCACGTACCTGTAAAATTTTGTGATAACATTAATTTATACTGGAAACGATATATATAATGAATATTATAAAAGTTGACTATTTTTTTTATCTTACATTTATTTTCCAAAAAATAATTCAATACCAAAATATATAAAAAGTGATAAAAAATAAGCAGTTTATTAACACAAAAACCAAAATTATGTAACCTTAATCTCTACAAATGATTCCTTAGCATGGCCTGGACACTGGCCGTATACTGGCAGCCGATAATTGAAGTACTGGCACCGGTCCACGGACCACCACTTTGAGTAGCACTGGTCTACAAAACGGTAGTCCAGGTGGTGAATATAACATCAATCTGCTAAGTGTCAAATTCTATATCTGTATTAATTATATATATATATATATATATATATATATATATATATATACACACACATATATATATATATATATATATATATATGTATGTATGTATGTATGTATGTATTTTTTTTTAATGGATCATTATCCAACATTATTTCATTAAAGGGAGGAGTCTTAGGTATTTCATGTAAAACAGTTTCTCTTTCTTTCTTTATATATATATATATATATATATATATATATATATATATATATATATATATATATTTATATATATATATATATATATATATATATATATATATATATATATATATTTCACTGTTCAAGAACATAAATAATACATATGTCAACACATGCACACCTTAAAAATCATGTTTATAGTAACAAGAAATAACGTCAAATAAAAAATATATATATATATATATCGGTTTGGCCAAAATGTTTACTCAGTTATTGAGTAGAAAATTTACTTATTAACCCAAACAAACTTTTGGGCCAACCCGACATTATACTTAAAGTTTCATGTTGGTAATTAAATGATTATGTCTAAGGTTAATAAAGAACCGAGTATATCATCATTCCTACCACGTGAATATTATGAGACAGATGCATTGCCATCTACAGGGTACAATGGATAAATTGTCATATCAGTCAGTCAGTTATGTGCCATGTGTGATACATGCTTAGGTGATCATGTAACTTTCAATACATGACTGACGAGGCAGATTTTTTCCTGCAGTAATTTGCCATTTCTATGGTAGACCTGTTGCCATCCAAGGCTATAGAACCTGATCTGTTTTGCTATTTACCCATAGCTAAGGTGAGAAGAAGAGGATTCATACCTTTCCCAAGCGTATTAGCATGTAAGTGAATGTAATGGACTCGAGTGGAATTCAAACTCAGCTCTACGATTTCTCAATCCAAGCCGCTATCCTTGTTACGTAAAAATGAAAATAACACTGACATCTCATTTTAACAGATATATTTACTAAAATTACACAAAAATATCCTGAAATACTAAAGAGTAAATTTATTCAAATAAAATCACCATAGGCTTCAACTGCGCACTCTAGGTTACTTCAGAATCTCTTGCAAATCTTCTAGACAGTCTCCTTCTTTCAGTTGGTGAATGCTGCCATACTCTTGACTTTCAATTCATTTTCTGTGTTATAAAGAGTTTTGTTGGTCTCTCCCTCAACTGTGCCCCACACATAATAATCAAGAGTGTTGCAGTCTAGGGAATTAGGTGGCTTGATGTGGATGCAGAAATTGTCTGACAGCAATGACTGGATTCTCCTGTTTGGGTGAAATGGAGTAGAGTCCTGTTTCCAGACATAAGGTCTTCTGGAAGCCATCCTCTTGACCCAGGGCAGCACTACCTCCTCAATGCATTTGTTCTTGATCTCCGTGTTGAGTATGAGGCCCTCACCAACAAATTTGGGAGTTCTTTTCTTATCAGAATGTTCAGAGTGGGTTTTCTGAGCTGCTGCACCTTCAGAATCACCATCAGACTCATCTGACTCTTTCTAAATCCTCTACCCTGTCCTCAGACTGACATCCAAGCACTCTAAAATGTTTGTATTGGAACTTCCGGTATGAATACCAAGCAGTACAGCGTGCCATTTCCAAATTTCCGCCAGAGAGAATTGCATTATGGTGGTCTTTGTCTCATAGATGGTGCCCAACTGACCCTTCTATACTGTGCAGTCGGCAAAATCAAAAACAAATAACACACATGCATGAAATTAAAATATAAAATGGCGACAATTGACCTATCACACCCTGCACGAAACTTGAAGTACCTAAACGGGTGTAATACTAGTTTTCTTTTGCTTCTATTGGGTCTGTTTTGTATATTTTACTTTGAGCACTGTTCTTATAGTATCCTTCTTTATTTTTTATGCAATATATATATATATATATATATATATATATATATACACAAACATATATATATATATATATATGTGTATATATATATATATATATATACATATATATATACATATATATATATATATATATATATATACATACATATATATATATAATATATATATATATATATATATATCTATATATATATACCAACATATATATATATATATATATAATATATATATATATATATATGTAATATATATATATATATTTATATATATAAATATATACATACATATATATATATATATATATATATACATATATATATATATATATATATATATATATAATATAAATATATATATATATATTTATATATATATATATATATATATATATATATATATGTAATATATATATATATATATATATATATATATACATACATATATATATATATATATATATATATATATATATATACATATATATATATATATATATATATATATATATATATATTTATATATATATATATATATATATATATATATATATATATATATATATATATATATATAATAAAAAGGCTTAAACACTAATATTCCATGGTTATAATTTCTTAAATTGGAATCATAATCACGACCCAATTCATCAGACTTACAAATTCAAAAAGAAATCAGAAAAAATAACTCCAGGGATAATTATTTTTTCTGATTTAATTTTCTGATTTCTTTTTGAATTTGTTGGTCTGATGAATTGGAGCGTGATTATGATTCCAATGTAATAAATTATAACCATGGAATATTAGTGTTTAAGCCTTTTTATTATATTCTTACTCTGTCCTGGACATTCAGTTCTACCTGGATTCTATCCTCTTGGAAATTTATATATATATATGTATGTGTATGTATGTATGTATGTATGTATGTATGTATGTATGTGTACATATTTATATATTTTACATATATATATATATATATATGTGTGTGTGCGTGTGTGTATTAACCACTAATATTATCTATCTATCTATATATATATATATATATATACATACATATATATATATAGATATGTGTGTGTGTGTGTGTGTGTGTGTGTCTGCACAAATAATTGAAATGGTGAGAATAAGAAAAACTCCTGCATTTCTTCAACAAACCCTGTAAAATCCCAAAGAGAACAAGTTCAAACAAAATGTAGAATATGAAAAAAATGAAGGAATGTCATACCAGCCACAACAAAACATATAAAAAAAATGATAAAAAGCAAAAGAAAAAAAAAAAAGAAACATTTTTTGTATGTGTTTACCATTTTCTATAAGAACTGCTTTTCTTCAAAAGCAAAACTGAAAACCCAAACGTTTTCTATGCTTTGGCGTCTCCTTCACATTTACCCCATGTGCATTGGCAGCGGTGGGGGTAGGTTTACATTGTCATATAAGCTGTTGGTGAGTCTGTTTACCTATGCAGTGGAATGTTGGTAGGCATACTGTATCTTAACATACGTCTGGTATGATGGTATATATGTGCACACCAGCTTGTGCGCATCCTAAAATTGATCTGTCTGCACTCTCTCGGTCTTCTGGCTTTCTGTCTGTTAATATCGTTCTTTTCATTAATCATTCTCTGTTCTAATTTAATCTCAGTCCTTTCATATCTGTTTGCTGTCTTTTATGTGCCAAGTCCTTTCAGGACATAGGTAACCATGACTCTCCGTCATTTAGTGCACAAAGAAAATTTTTAGCCCTTTATTTCTTTTCCCCTGTTCGTGCATCCATTCAGACAGACTCATTAAGTAGGTAACTTTCCGTTTCCCTCTTTCACCTTCAGTATGTCCTGCGAGTATTAAATTCTCTAGGACCTCTTTACTTATAATCGGTCTCAGAAATTTCATCTGTCTCTTTCTGATTGCAAGTATAAGTTTCTTTATTGTTCTTATTTTTCTTAAGACTTACTCATTTCGCACATGTTCTGTCCATGGTAGTTTTAGTCTTTGTTAGTAGAACCCCATCTCTGTTGCTTCAAGTTTCTTCTTCATTGTTGAAGAAGCTTCCCAGCATTCACTGTCATATAGGAGATTAGATATGATACGGCCATTCAACCCTCTCTTTGTCTTTTGTTTGTTTCTTACAACAAAATCTTCCTATGTCTTCATTCTTTGGTTTCTGGAGGACATCTTTTGCTCTTTCCATGCACCTTTGTATTTCTGCATCACATCTTCTTTTGTCAATTAATAACACAACCCAAATAATTATATTTCTCTACATGATTGATTTTCACATCCCCAATGTGTAGTTCACACATTGGGCTCTCCCTTTTGCTGGTTTCTTGAGTGTGCAGTCTGAGAGATGTAATAATGCATTCCTATAATAAAATCATTTCCAATGCATTCCTATAATAAAATCATTTCCAATGCATTCCTATAGTAAAATCATTTCGAATGCATTCCAGTAGTGATTTTCCAAGCGTAGCTTAGATGTGGCACAAGGCCGAAAGTATGGAGCACCCAGTGAGGATTGAACTCATTACTCAGTCGTAATTGTTCTCGCGAGACAAGCTTGCTAACCATTACACCGCCTCGAGGTGCCCAAATGCATTTCAATAGTAAAAGCATTTTCAAAGCATTCCTATGGTAAAGTCATTATCCAATGCATTCCTATAATAAAATTATTTCCAAAGCAAATTGGTAACTTTTCCGTTTACCTCTTTCCAATGCATTCCAATAGTAAAATCATTTCCAATGTATTCCTATAATAAAATCATTTCTAATGCATTCCTATAATAAAATCATTTCCAAACCATTTCAATAACAATATCATTTTCAGTGCATTCTTATAGTAAAATCATTTCCAAAGCATTCCGATAGTAAAATCATTTCCAATACATTTTGATCTTAAAATTATTTTCTAGATGTTCCTATAGGTAGACATTAAAGGATAATAATAAAAATTCAATGCATTTCCAACACAAAATCATTTCCAATGCTTTCCTTTGTCAATGATAAAATGAACCATTTCTATACAGGAAACATTTCACATTCATTGATGGAACAGTTAACATTATTGCCAGTTCAAATTTATAAAATCTTTTTATTACATACAGACTATTGTCTTCATCTGCCCAATAGTCAAAAATCTATACCTAGGTTTGGTTTACATTAAAGTCAAAGGTAGATATGTGGATATAGGTTTAGTTTGCTCAAGATTCAAAAATATAGACACAGGTTTGGTTTGCATGAGAGTTAAAAATAATGAGATATATTTTTGGTTTCCATGAGAGTTAAAAAGTTTGTCAATATGTTTGTTTTACCCAGATGTTACAAAGGTAGACATAATTTTGATTTAAACAAAAGTCAAAAGGGTATACATAGGCTTAATTTACACAAGATTAAAAAATGTAGACAAAAATACAAAAAATGTTTCGTTTGCTCGAGAGTTAAGATAAGTAGGTGTGGCCCTTTTGTGGGAGTTTACCCTTCTGCATGCGGATGCAGTTGGTGCATTCTTAACTCAAACTGATAGGATATATGGTCATATTTGAGAGTATAGAAAATGTCTTGCCCCAACATAATTTGAAATTTCTGCCCAAATGACTGAATATGAGAATTAATTTGGGAAGAATATGTTGGTTGGGATGAGAACTTTTCAGTATTCCCCTGTATATGCTTCTCAGTCACAGACATGCATACTAACCTTTGCACCATGTTGAAGTGTCACCCTCAAAAAAGCCTTTTTTACTAAGTGTAGTTTAGATGCGGCACAAGGCTGGAAGTATGGAGTACCCAATGTGAATCGAACTTAATGCTTAGTCATAATTGATCTAGTGAGATATGAATGCTAACCATTACACCATGATGAAGTGCTGAATGTCCAATTAAAATAGCAATTTACTAAGTGTAGTTTAGATGTGGCACAAGGCCGAAAGTATAGAGCACCCAGTGAGGATTGAACTCAATACTCAGTTGTAATTGATCTAGCGATACAAGCTCGCTAAACATTACACCACACCAAAGTCCCCTCCACAAAAAAACTATTTACTAAGCATAGCTCAGATATGACACAAGGCCGACAATATGGAGCACTCAGTGAGAATCAATCCTCATTACTCAGTCATAATTGATCTAGCGAGACAAGCTTGCTGTTACACCATGCTGAAATGCCCAATGTCCAATTAAAAATAAAAAAGTATTTTAGCTTTTCACAAGTGTCTAGATATGTCCATACTGATGGAAACTGCTATTTAAATATAAAATTAGCAAATGTTCCTTGTAGCAGGCAGCAGCTAACTTAACACTCCCATAAGCAAACATTAAAGCTAATGATAGGATTTTGCTTTTATGGGTACAGATGTTAGTTCTTCTATATCTATTAAGCAACGAAGCTATCCCAGATTAATTAACTGAAGTTAACTGTTAGTTGGCCAATCAGGATGCGCCATTTTTATACTGGCAACCTAGCAATTTGCAATTTTTTTTAATGTGTCTTTTGGCCTTTCCTTTCTCAGAGGAAAGTTGTTGCCTCTTGTAAGTCATAATTTAATCAAGTATTTAAATACCTCTTGTCTATTGATATTTATCATGAACTATTTTCATTTTTAAAATTCTTTAGTTTTTGTTTTTTTATTATTAAAAGGCTTTACACTATTTACATTGTTCAGACAGTTGTCCTCATCTTTATTGTTATATACACAATGTTTTGGCTGTTGTACTCGCTGGCCTTCAGGTGAAATATATTGGAATTTCAAACTGAATTCTTTATTTCAGCCACTTAGGTAGATAAAAGTATAAAAGTGTTGGTTGAAGTAATTCAGTGACCGGAATTTCGAACTGAACCCTTTATTTCAGCCACCAAGGTAGATAAAAGTATAAAACTCTTGGTTGAAGTAATCCATTGATTGGAATTTCAAACCGAACCCTTTATTTCAGCCACTGGGGAAGATAAAAGTATAAAAGTGTTGGTTGACCTAATCCAGTGACTGGAATTTTGAACTGAACCCTTTATTTCAGCCACTGAGGTAGATTAGCCCAGTAGATAAAAGCATTGGTTGAAGTAATCCAGTGACTTAACACAAAGAGTTGTGAGTTCAATATTTGGCCACAGCAGAGGTGAACAAAAACTTGGAGAGTTGAGTTACTAAAGGGAAATAACTGAAACTGAGATATCCACAAAAGGCATGGCATGTGGAACTAGAACAATCTACCTTGGTGGATGAAAAAAAGAATTTGGTTTGAAATTTCAACATATATCACCTGAAGAAGGCCGAAGCATACAATGGCTGAAACCTGGTGAATATGACAATAAAGATGAAGACAATAGTTCAAACAATGTAAATAGTTACAATACCTCACATTAGAAATATAAACAGATAGATAAAAGTGTTTAAATGCCAATTTTCTTTTTCTAAATGTTCACCCAACTCAAGGCACATGAGCCACTCGAGTTAGATATTATTATGTAACTCACTGTGCCTTCTTTGGATAAAGTTTTCTGCTGATATAAATTGGAAAGATTATATTGAATCATTTGTGAGGTTTATTGCTAGGGAAGTTGGTCCACTGTGCCATGCTAGACAATTTTTCTTGTCAGAATCTATTTTGCACATTTATAAGTCAACCATTCAACCATGCATTGAATATTTCTGCCACATCTACCCTGGTGCTTCTGATATGTATTTAGAGATTCTTGATAAAATACAAGCAAGAATCTACAATGTTAACAGTCCTGATCTGGCATCTCAGCTTCAGTCACTTCCTCTCTGTCATAACATAGCTTTCCTGTGCCTTTTCTATAAATATTTTCTTGATAATTGTTTTGATGAGCTTTCCTTTTCAGCACAAATGTACAAATTTCAATGCAGTACTATATTGACAACATGGTCTCATCATTTTACAATTGAAATTGCTAGATGTAACTGTAAGTTCTATACTAACAGTTTCTTCTCTCACACATCTTGCTTGTGGAACTCACTTGCTTTCCAGTTAGCTTTGATCTTCAAAAATTTAAATGCAATTTCGAACATTATCTTCTGTCTTTTTAATTCCTGTTCTTTTATCATTCTTTGTCCATAGTAATGTTTTTCTTCTTCTCATATTTTTTCATGTTCAGTAACCCCCCCTTGCATCTTAGTGGCTTTACGGCCTTACGTGGGGTGAAATGACAAAAAAAGTAAATAATAATGTATGTGCAGGTAATATAACAGTTATTGGCACAAAGTGTGCAGTTGTGCCAAGTTCAAATTGGTGAGTTCAGTTTTGCACAAATACCCTTGGGAAATGTATGAATACATCTCTTCTCCCCCACCTAGGGGTTAAACAGTGGAACAGAGTTGGCTCTCTAGCCTTGGTTGAT
The DNA here is from genome assembly GCA_964036315.1 of Acanthosepion esculentum. Taxonomy (NCBI): domain Eukaryota; kingdom Metazoa; phylum Mollusca; class Cephalopoda; order Sepiida; family Sepiidae; genus Acanthosepion; species Acanthosepion esculentum. Next base: position 24,958,529 of record OZ038488.1, read on the forward strand.
CACCAGTGTAGGTAAAGAAAAACTCTGAATTCAAAACTAGTGTGGGCCTAGCAACTATATTAAAACCTGCTTACTATAGAAACCACAACAGCGCCATAGTGTGATAAAGCTGTGGTTCCAGATTTTACAAGTCTACATAACTTATATACATACAATGAAATATAATATTTTTCATATTAATCTGTACATTAAGTACTGAAAATCAGGAAGAATGGGATTTTCAAGTTTCAGGAATTAAAGCAAGTGTTGCTACTAGAATAAGTTTTTTTTTCTTTTTTTTTCTGAGTAGGTGCTGAAAAGTTCTCAGTCTGAACAAGTAAGGATTAAAAAAATTTCTTATGTTGTCAGATTTTGGGAAGTGTGTTGGGCTGAGAACTTTTTCAGGATATTTTGTTATTATAATTTAACAATATTCTGACTGTTTTTTAAAATTATTTTTTAAATAAGAAATGTTGCAGCCTACTAAAGACTGAATTAGCTGTTTATATAATCTTTGAGATTATTTATGTTGAAGGGGCAACTTGCAAGTTTTGGCACATTGCCAAGTGCCTTGAGGGGGTGAAAAGAAAATTGTACCGAAGTTGAAAATCCTGTATACTAAAATAATTATCTAAATAAATATCCTACTTTCAAAAGTCTGACTAAAATTTTGAAACCATTTTTTCTTTTTTCAAATGCAGAACACGGATACTAATCCAAAATTTTATATTGCATAACGTTATTTACATTCACTTATGCGCAAATACCCTTGGAAAAGGCAAGAATCCATCTCTTCTACCTCCAGCTGTGGGTTCAATAACAGGACACACTAGGTCATATAGCTTTGGTTTGCAACCAGTCTACCACAGACAGAAATAGCAACCTACTCTGAGAAAATCTTTTGCATAGTCAATCATGAACAGAGGTTGAAGTAAAGCATCTATGAATGCCGAATATTTCCTTATAAGGAAACGGCTAATATTACCATTAGAGAAAGAAAAGGTGACCTACTGCGGGAAAACCTTCAGCCTAGTCAGTCATAAATCAAAAGAGACATGATTGCCAAAGCATGTATTGGGTATGGCATTTAACTGACTGACCATTAGAGATGAGATGAACAGATACTACTCTTTGATCACAGCCTGATGGACTGGGGTTGAAGTAAAGCGTCAATGAATGTGGAATGTTTCCTTATAAGGAAACGCCTAATATTACCATTAGAGAAAGAAAAGGTGACCTACTGCAGGAAAACCTTCAGCCTAGTTAGTCATAAATCGAAAGAGACATGATCACCCAAACATGTATCGCATATGGCATTTAACTGACTGACCATTAGAGATGAGATGAACAGACACTACACTTTGATCACAGCCCAACGGACAGGGGTTGGAGTAAAGCATCAATGAATGTGGAATGTTTCCTCCTAAGGAAACAACTAATATGAGCATTAGAGAAAGAAACAGCAACCAACTGTGAGAAAAACTTCATCTTAGTCATGAATCGAAAGAGACCTGATTGCTCAAGTGTGTATCACGTCTGGCACTTAATTGAAGGTTAGTTAGGAGTGTTGATTTTATGATATGACAATGCTTATTATGCTATTTAACTTTTTTGTTTTTGCCTTGTCTTTATTTTCAAATAGAGGTGATGATTATGCATGTTCTCAAGACATAGAAACTCATAGCACCGTTCACAGAATATCTGCAGTAAAAAACAAAGTAGAATTCTCAAGTAATGGCTTATTATTATTATTATTTTAAAAATTTCTTTTTCATCTGCATTTGTTTTATAACCCCATGCCAGCTCATAACCAGTCTATTAGAGCAAGTGAAGGATGTGATTTTGGTTGTTTACACTTAATTAAACAGCTGTTAGCAGAAAAACTTAAATGGATGAAACTCTTTGTAGGTTATGGGTTGTACGTGTTAGAACTATTTTTTTGATTTCTTGGAGAGATGGTGCACGAAAGATTTTGCTGATTCATTCTTGAGTTCTTTTCTTTATTAAACCCAAAGCTCCAACTGCAACAGTTTTAGTTTTTAAGTTCCACATATTTTTTCTATTTCCATCTCCAGGCGTTTGTATTTTCTTAGTTTTCAAAAACTTTTGCAAACATGATTTTTTCACTTACTATGCTCATGTCAAACAGCATGCAAACTTTTTGAATTCCGTCTCTGATAATAATGTTTGAGCAATTTGCTTGTATTTTTCAATCTGCGTTTGATAGAAAAATACCAGAGTTTGATAACATCTTTTCCCTCAATTACAGATTCAGGATGATGTTTGTACCAGTTTGCAGCTAATTCTATCCTGTAGTTAAAATACATTCAATTTTAGTTCTATTTTTTTTGGCCTGATTTCAAGTGCTCCTATTATTATGGGTAAGACTCTATCCTTCATATATTACAGTTATTGCATCTCTTAGGTGGGATCCAATTATTTTTTCAATTTCTCTCCTTTCTTTTATCTTCACTCCATGTTCTTCTAGCAGGGATAAATCTGTGATATTGCAGTTCCATTTTCACTTATTTATTATTATTATTATTATTATTATTATTATTATTATTTGGGTGTGACACACTCATTAGTCAATAGAATTTCTGTCCTTGAGACATGGTGTCAATAAGAATCCCCACAACTCAAGATCTTTTCAGAGAATTCTCACAGAATAAAGAGTGATAGTTTTCTCTTGAGTTCTGTAATTTTGGTCCCATTTCAAATTTCCTTAAGAACTCTTTGAGGTTCCTGTTTGGTGTTCCAAGCATACCCATCTTCAACAGTCAAGTTCTATAGATCATTCAACCCCTTATTCTTGTTTTCAATTTCCACATTTTTTCGATTTCGATTTCCAGGTTTTTATACTTCAGTAATTTTTCACATTTCTTGGTTGGTATGTTACAGTCCGCTGGGCAAGCCATATCAATTAGTAGGCAAGATTTTTGTTTTCAGTTTTTAACAATTATATCTGGTCTATTTGCTTCAGTCTTCCTGTCTGTAAAGATGGTGTAATCCTATAGAATTGTGGTGTCTTCTATTTCTGTTACCGGTGTTGGGTGATGCTTATATCAGTGTTTATTAACATCTTTTCCAAACTGTTTACACATTGTTTCGTATAAGAATTGCCCCACTCTGTTGTGACCATTTTTATATTCATTTGGCACAAATTCAGAACATCCTGAGACTAGATGCTTTTATGGTTTTGTGATATTTGTTACAGAAGCTGTATTTTGGAGCCAACGCTATTATGTATGGTATTTGCCTCAAAGTTTCTAGTGAAAAACTTGCACTGCAAGAACAAAGGCTTCCATTTCAGCCTTTAACCAAGATGCTCATAATGATTGATCAGTGTTAATTTTATCAACATCAGATTAATTAGCATGTTCTGGATATTGGCCATGCAGAGATTTGTCTTGCTAGCATTGTTTCATCTGTTCAAGAGTTTTATCTTTGGCTTTCTTTTTCATCATTTTTTATGAATAATTGGTTCTTGGATGCTGTTTTGGTTTTCCACAGAATTTACTAAACGTAAATCTTGTTTGTATTTACAACCTTCTTTCATGACTGAATATTTTTTTCTTTCTGTGTTCATGTTGTTTTACTAATTTCTATTCCACATAGTCTCTTACCAAATCTGTACCCAAGAGCTTGAGTAAGGCAAAGTAGTAAATATATGCATTTTGTATTTAATCGTTTCACCAGTAATCCAAAAGCTAAATAAGGGATTAATTGAGAAACAGGAAAGATCACTGGAAACAAAGAAAAGGATGCTGGACTTCTATGTAATAAGATTCCTCCCATATAGCTGGACAATTGCTTCCTAGTTGAAGAGACTTGAGGCAACAGAGATATGGTTCTACAGAAGGATGCTGAGAATTCCATACACAGAGAATGTGAGCAACAAAGAAGTTTTAATGTAAATTAGAACAAAAAGGACACTTTTTCGTAGAAGAGTTGAAATTATAGAAGGAGGAAAGAAGGCTTAGAGAGTATGATACTCATATAACATAGTGTAGCAAGGGAAGCAGAAGTAAACTTAAAGATTCCTAATGACCTTTTGTAAATTGATGGCAGAACAGCGATGGGAAGGAATAGTAATGAGATAAATATCTACAAATGATAGGAAGTTGTGGAGAAACAAGATCACTTACATATTTAAAAAGGCTGTCTGACAGAGGATGGTGAGTGTGACACTGAGATCTGTAGGTGTATCAGGATGGCCAAGGATACATTCCAAAAGTTGGGCAGAGTACTGCGAGTCAGGGGGATATCTTTGGTAACAAACAAAAGAATACTGAACTGTTACATGACATCTGTCCTTCTTTACAGCAGCAAATGTTGGACGATTTCCTCAAAGATGAAGAAGAGACTTGAGGCAACAGAGATGTGGTTCTACAGAAGGATGCTAAGGATATCATGGACCGAGCGTGTGAGCAACGATGAGATCTTAGAGAGGTTGCAAACAAGGAGGAGGCTTATACTTAATATCAGGAATAGGCAGCTGAATTTTCTGGGACTCATAATGAGGAAGCAGGGCCTGGAGAACCTGATACTCACATGTCATATAGAGAGAAAGAGAGACAAGAGAAAGCAACGCGTGACATACCTAGTGGACTTAAGCAAGTGGATGACAGAACGTGGTCTGGGGGAGGAAGCAGAGGGAAGGAACTGCAAGGGATAGAGGGAGGTGGAGAGCCATGATCGCCTACGTCCTGAAAGGACAAGGCACATAAGAACGAAGTGATGGATCAGAGAAAAATGTTGTTGCAATCAAGAATTAATTATTATTAAAATTCTTAATGACTTGGCTGATGGTGGTAATTGTTCAACTGATGTTACTTTTGATGATATAATGGATCCAATGGTTAGTGACGAGAATCATCTTCATCATGGTGAAGAGGAGGAAATGAAAGATGATAAAAGAGGAATACAAATGAATAATTAACTACTTGAAATTTCAAACCAGTTTTAAACAAAGCAAAAAGCAAACCATCAAAAAGTAATTTTTATTAATAAAGCAATTAAAATCCGAACCCTTTTTCTCTCCTTGTCATTTTAGATTCTTCAAAATCCAATTTAAATTTCATTCAAAAACAGTAGCTTTTAAGTGTATTTTTTCCATTATTTAAGGAAGGAAAGAAACAAATGGGAAAATTAAATTATGTGGCACACCTACCCAACTATTAATAAAGACAAAAAAATAAAAAATCAGCAAACATAGAAATATCTGAGTTGTTAAAAATAAAAAAATACAGAATATTGTTAATTATTGCAGAAATCAAGAAGGGTGATTTAATCAATTTTCTTGGATGCACACTGCATAAAACAAGGAGATAATGAGTTGAAATGATGACATCAACCTCGAGGGCTTTTTACCTGAGATTTTTCTCCCTTTTAACGGTAGTCAGAGTGAAAAAGTTGCATGATCCATGGATGGATTGAGGAGATCCTTAAAAGTAGTTTCTTAGAAATTTATTGACTCAAAAGAATGTGCTGAACAGAAAACAGTAAAAGTTGGTAGGTGCATTTATTAGAAACAAAGAGGTGTTCCAAAAGCTAATCAAAGTATTAAGAAAGAGAAAAATTTTGTTAGAAACAAAGAAAAGTGTACTGAAGTGTTATTTTTGTGTTTCTTTCCTCCTTTTCCTGAAGAGCAGATAAACTTCTTTTATACACCTCAATATGTCCACTACTATTTTTTGAGAGCTTAAGGAAAACTATTTTTGTGGGAAGATCAAAGAAAACTGTTTCCTTTTTATTGCATAACATAATCCGGATAACACAGTTACATAATGCCAGTCCTCCTAAATTGCAACAAATGTTTGACAATCTCACAGATGAAGAAGAGACTTGAAGCAACAGAAATGTGGTTCTACAGAAAGATGCTGAGAATACTGTGGACCGAACATGTTAGCAATGATAAAGTTTTAGAGAAAATGAAAATAAAAAGGACACTTAACATCAGAAAGAGGCTGTTGAAATTTCGATAGCACATAATGGGGAATGCAGACTTGGAAAATTTTATACTAACAGGACAGTTTGAAGGCATGAGTGACAAAGGAAAACAAGCCATTACCTATCTAGATGAAGTGAAAATGTTGCATGATCCACAGATGGATTGAGGAGATCCCTGAAAGCAGTTTCTTAGAAGTTTATTGATTCAAAAGAATGTGCTGAACAGAAAATAGTAAAAATCAGTAAGTGCATCTGTTAGAAACAAAAATGCTTTCCAAAAGCTAAGCACAGTATTAAAAAAGAGGAAAATTTGGTTAGAAACAAAGAAAAGTGTACTAAACTGTTACCTAATGCCAGTCTCTCAGGACAACAGTTCAAACAATGTAAATAGTGTAAATAGTTATAAAACAGTTACGTATGAAATCTTATTTATAAAACATGGACACTAATGAAACAGTTATGTATTAAGGGTTATTCATATACCAACAAAAAATGGAGTATCAAATGTATGGTTTTTACATTGACACCACATTGGGTTTGTAAAATTCATCTGCTTCCATATATACAGAGAGATTGGTCAGATAATGTTAGGCGGTCTCTCATTGGTTAATAAAACCACATGGGTTCAGAAAAGGCTGAACACCAAAAGGAGAGAAGGGACCAGACCTGCTCCAAGGTAACACAGAAGAAATTCTCTCCACCACCAATGATACCAGCTGAGAGTTTTAAGGGTACAAGCTACCTAGCTCTAGTTCACTCACCAGACGGCTAAGTACACCTAACATATTCTCTATATATAGGAAAGGACACAGTGTTTATGTTTTAATCACTGTATTTCATGTAGATAAATATCTTTTTTGCATTGAAAATATTCTTATCCATGCCAGTCCCAAAATTTCATTTTGAACTTGTTGACTTCCTTTTTTACGGAATAAAGACGCTTACTACTCTCATGTTCTTTGCAACATATCATCATCCAGTCTTCTGTAGTTTCCAGGTATCTTTGAAGACCAATTGTTGTAGTTTTGTAGGATAGTTCTAGTTGAACTAATCCTCTACCTCCTTTAGATCTGGGAATATACAGACAATCAACATCAGCTTTGGGATGATGCATGCAGTAGCAAGTGAGAAGCTTGCTTTATTTTTATTATTATTATTATTATTATTATTATTATTATTATTATTATTATTATTATTATTATCTCTTGTTTTATAAAAGAGATTACAAATAATATGACTAGTGTATTGGAAAGAAGATGACAGTGTATCAAGTATTCAAAGAAAATGATTTTTGTTTAGTTGGTTGATTTGTTTTCTGTCTTATCAACCTTTTGCAGATTATTTAAAGCCAGAAAATATTTTTGTTTTTTTAGATAGTAATGGTTTAATGATACAAGTCTTACTAATTAACACAGAGCTGGGAAGAAATGTGGTGTATTCACAACTTTTCCAAGGGTATTTGCATGTAAGAGAATTGGAACTCCACTACCCAATTAAAATTTCCAAGCCATTATCCATTATACCACCCATATATCCCAGCTTACAGCACCTGGTATTCTCAAGCAGTCAGCCATCTACATACTGACCAGACTCAACATTGCTTAACTTCCATATTTGCATGTAAGAGAATTGGAACTCCGCTCTCCAATTAAAAATTTCAAGTCATTAGCCATTACACCACCCACATATTCAATCTTACAGTATTCCCAAGCAGTCAACCATCTAGGTACTAACCAGACTCAACATTGCTTAACTTCCATGACTGTACAGGAAATGGTGATTCAATGCGATATAGCCTTTTGCCCAGAGTAAATGAAGAATAAAAGTAATACAGATAAATTTAATCACTGTAACCAATTCACCTTTCAGGGATTAATCAACGTGACACAGGTTTTTCAGTGGAAAAGGATATGAGTTCAATTCTTGCTGGCGGCTTGTTTTATTCCCAGTTCCTGCACCTGAATAATACTTATAGTTTGACACTCTCAGAGAAAATAGAGATAGCGACAGAATGAAAGAGACATTTGTCAAGTATTGGTAATAACAGAGAACATAAACAATGCCACCTCCCACCACATCCTCACCCAGCTTGAAGCAGAAGTTCCTGAAGTATGAGAAAACTTTGTCAAAAATGTCACAGAGTACTGAAAAGAAAATGTTCGTTAGAAGTGGCATGGCAGGCAAAGTTGTGTCATATTACCTATGATTTATTACCTACTTTTATTTTACTTACTTTAGTTCCCAGCTTTGATGACACTATTTTTTTCCACCCTGAAATAAGTTTAGAAAAGTCACCCTTTGTCCTACATGCTGCCAAAGGTTACTTCTTTCATATATTTTTAGTGCCATGTCCTTTCAGAATTCATGGCTATTTACAGATTTAAAAAAAAAAAAAATGTTTTTTTCTATTATTCGCCAAATACAAGATCTAAGTGCCACACAAGGTCAAGTTTTACTGAGTAGGGGTGTTGTAGGGGTGTATCAGACAGCATATGATGATGATATATAAAATAGGTAATGATTGACCCTAGACTTGAAGAGGTTGTGATAGTGATCAGGGAAGCATCCCCTCAGGGGTCCATTCCACATTACAGCAGTTCTAAGGAAGAAGCTGCGTTGGAATATGAAGGGAATGTGTATGTAGCATGTTATGTCCAAACTTTCTAGGTCTGCTCTTTTTCCATTTGTAGCTGCAGAATTGCTATGTTTTTTAGGGAAAGATAGTGAAATGGTTTACTGTTGCCTTCTACATGGTTTTGGATTCAGAGCTGCCATTCCCTCTTCTGGGCATAGTTGATCCTGGTACTCCTGGAAATCTTTTCTTTATTATCTGTGAAAGGTTTTCTTGGAATAGTGGAGAATTCTAGTGTTGCTTTCTCCATGAGTTTTCTTACTCTTCAACTAGTTGCCACACAAGGCTACAGCGCTCAGTCTACCCTGCTATTTAACCAGTAGCTACCACATTTTCATGTGTCTAATATGAGGAGTATAATAAAAAAAAAACATGTTTCTGAAGCTAAAATTAGGGAATAAATTACATCCTTGAGTATAATACAATCCCATCGTACAGCCATCCATATTTAATGTTTTTAAAAAGTTTTACCATATTATCCATTAAAATCTCAATGTCATACATATAATTTACTAAAATATTTCATTTTTTATGATATTAAAAAATAGAAATAAACTGGATGTTTAGCCATGTGCTTGTTTCTTCTCATTTCTGTTTCAAAACTTATTTTCAAATTTTTGGGAAAAGGTGATAACTAGACATACCTGGTAATATATTTTAAGGTGTTTATTAATACTTTTCTGTTTAATATGACTTTAATATATTTCTATATATTAATAAACTATGAAAATATTTAAAAAAATTACTGTATGTCATTAAGAAAGAAGAGATAAAACTTTATAAAAAAAAAAATCAAAATATATACAAACTTTATATATATATACAATATATATATATATATATATATATATATATATATATATATATATATATATACTAGCAGCATGGCCCGGCATTGCCCGTGCTTGATCAAAAATCGTACGACTCATACAGCAATCGCTATCACTTGACTTAAAATATTTTACCCTTCCTTGCCTTTAAAGGAGTGCCCATTGCCATGCTGATGTTGCTACATGCCTTACTTCTTGCCTATCTCACACTGTGAATTTTTTCTAAGCTCTACACTAAACATTAAATCTGTTACGAAAAAAGAACTAAACAAAATGAACACAAAACGATCAGCTTTAAAAAAGGACTCATAACTGGAAAAAACGAATGAAAAAAGAATGCTAACAACAAATAATTTTTCACACCCAACCCAGTTCTGCAGAATCAGAATCAACGTTGAGTTTAAGCAAGCGAATGAGCCAATTGGAGTAAAGTGGCATGCAGATTTAAATTTTTCCCACTTGTGACGAATGCAGCTATCGATTTCTTTTGCATGCTAGCATGCTAGTTAACATTCGTGTCAGTCAGCTGTTGGCTCTCACACTGGCCAATAGAATCTACCTGCCTATTCATGGCAGCCACCTATAGGCTCTCACTCTGGCCAGTAGAAAATGGCTGCAAACTACATGAAAACTGCCGTAGAAGCATGAAAAAATCAATTATTTCCACTATCGATGGGAGTTATGGAAATGCAAAGTCAGTTTTGGCCTTCCCACTAACTTGGAGCATGTAAATTTTGGTGCAAATCCATCGAAAATTGCGGCTGTGCATTTGTTACACACACACACACACACACACACACACACACACACACACACACACACACACACACACACACACACACACACACATCCTGCCTTTTATAGATAGAGATAAACTACGAAAATATAAAAAAAAAAATTACTGTAAGAAAAAAGAGTGAAAACTTTATAAAAGAAACAAAAATCAAAATATATACAAACTTTATATATATACAATATATATATATATATATATATATATATATATATATATATATATATATATATATATAAATATATATATATATACACAAACTTTATCTTGTGAGCAAAACTGAGATAAATAACCAATTAAACTGATTCCCAAAGAACAAATATTGCCCAGACATATCAAATACATTTTGTAAACAATTGTTATCAACACCTGCCTACTTTGTGTTTCATTATCTATTCTGTTAACTGAGTGGATTTGCAATCTGGCTGTTTCAAATAAGAAGATTTTTAAACTCTGTAATACTTTCTGAAAATGTGCCAGTCAGTTATGTGTCATGTGTGATACACGCTTAGGCGATCATGTAACTTTCTATACATCACTAACGAGGCAGATTTTTTTCCCACAGTAGGTTGCCATTTCTTTCTGCGATAAACCAGTTGCCATCCAAATATATAGAACTCAGTCTGTCCTACTATTTACCCATAGCTGGGGGGAGGAGAAGAAGAGGATTCATACCTTTCCCAACGGTATTATCACTTAAGTGAATGTAATGGATTTGACTGGAATTCGAACTCGGTTCTCCAATTTCACAATCTGAGCCATTATCCATTACACCTCCGTGCCTCCTATCCATGAAAATGTATACATACACATAATATGACAGCCCTCTCTTTGTCCTTTAATTTTCATTCAAAATACAGTAATGAGTAAGGGAGATGGATTCATGCCTTTCCCAAGAACTTTAGTATGAAAGTGAATGCAGCAAACTAGCCTAGGACTTGAACTTGTCTCACTGGTTCCACTTTCTACACCAGTTCCCGTTGCACCAGCTTCAAATCCACATTTTCATAAACTTCTCCCAATTTGATGCATAATTGAAGTCACAAAAGAAGTAAGAAAAACTGATTAAACAAAGGCTAAATTATGGAATTGGAGTAACATTGTGTAAGCTCTGTGCTACCATAGATATTTACTGACACACTACGCATTAACTTGAGTTAGAAGCACAAGATGTTTTAGGATAAAAACAAATAAAAACGTAGACTCAAAGTGATTACAAGAATCTACACATTGATAAGCAATCCCCAAAACATATGAGTAAGGCTGTCCCACCAGCTCAGACCTTTGCAACCAAGACCCACTTTGTTACATCCACAGAATTGAATCACCCTCATTTCCCACACAATCCATTAGCAAAAATGATGTTTTCAGAAAGCTTCTTCCCAAGAGCTGCTGCCTTATGGCCATATCATGTTGAAACACCAGTTTGTGTATGATCACCAAAGTTAAGTAATATTCAGCCTGGTCAGTACCGAGATGGGTGAGCACTAGGTGCTGTAAGCTTGGATGCAAGGGTGGTGTAATGGATAATGGCTTGGTGTTGAAAATAAGAAAGCTAAGTTCCAATTCCACTTGGATTTGTTATATTCACTGTTTTCAATTCTCCCCCAGTTATGGGTTAATTAGTAAGCTTGTATAAGTAAAAATCATTATTATCCCCCCCACAAATTCTTATAATCTAAAAATATTTTCTGGCCCGCAAAGGGTTGATAATCTGTAAAATCAAATCAATATAATGAATTCCTGTGAACTGGCACGTTGTGGAAGAGACACCCACAAGGATACACTGTAACTTTAACCTTAATTAGTCTTGTGTCAGTTGTTATCTATCCTCCATATCTTCCTCCTTTCTCATTCATATCATGCACATCATTCAATAGCCCTTTAGCTTGAGTGGCACTTGGGCCTTGTATTGGGTGAAAAAAATGGATGAAAATACTGAGGCAGGTTAGGTTTAGGGCTCCAAATTCTTTATACAGAATTGTCCCATGGGGCAATAACTTAGTGACTTGGTTCATAAATTTGGTGACATTGGAATTATGAGTTCAATCCCTGCACTGTCCAGTGTGTACTTGGACTCATTGATAATGGAGCAAACTAGAACTGAATGGTACTAAATAAAGAACTAGACAAAATATACCGCAACATAGGCAGTGAAACGAGAAGAAAATAACTCCCGTAAATTAAATAAAGGGTTCAGTTCCAAATTCTTTATAATTTACCTAGATCAATATCCACCTGATGAAGGCTGGAAGGCACAATGACTGAAACTTTGTGACAACAACAACAAAGATGGGAACAATAGTCTTCATGTAAAAAGTGTAATAAATAAATAAAAACACCTCATGCCCCAAAATTCAGACAGAAATACATCTAGCTCTGTTTCAATTTATATATCTGTATATATATATATATATATATATATATATATATATATATATATATATATATAGGGTGAGATGGGTAAATTGTTGCCATCTTATATTTTTCATTTCATGTATGCACATTGTTTGTTTTTTATTTTGTCAATGGTACAGTGGTAGGATGATTTGGGCACCATCTGTGAGAAAAAGTGCACCATGATGCAATCCACTCTGCCAGAAATTTGGAAACGGCATGCTGTACTGCTTGACATTTGCACCAGAAGCTCCAATAAAAACATTTCAGAGTGTTTGGGTCTCAATCTGAGGAGAATTGGATGAGTCATGGTGATTATGAAGGTAGGGCAGCTCAGAAAACTCACTCTGATTGTTCTGATAAAAAAGAACTGCTGAATTTGTTGGTGAAGGCCTCAGGCTTAACATGGAGGCATACATCAAATGTCTTGAGGAGGTAATGTTGCCCTGGGTCAAGAGGGTGGCTGCTGGATGACCCTATGTCAGGCAACAACACTCTGCACCATGCTAGAAGAACCCAGTCATGGCTGCCAGACAATTTATGCAACCACATCACCCCTTACATCTGATCAAATAACTCCCCAGACTGCAATTCCCTTGATGTGTGGGGCACAGTTGAGGGAGAGACCAACAAAATTTCTGAAGATGAACTGAAGGCAAGGATTTTGGCAGAATCCATCAACTTAAACAAGGAGACTGTCCAGAAGAGTTGCAGAAGATTCTGAAGTCTTCTGGAGACAATGGTTGAATAAATTTAATCTTTACCATTTCTAGATGTTTTTGTGTATTTTTGTAAATATATCTGTTAAAATGAGACGTCAGTGTTATTTTCATTTTTGTGTAATTTAGACGATCATTTATCCACTGCATTCTTGTGTACGTAACCCAGAATTTAGCAGAATATAAAAACATATTCAAACTAAATGTAGTATAGACGATTACTGATTTCCTTTGTGTGAATTGTCAAGACATGCCCAAGGGAACTTCTTTAAAAGAGACAGTGGCATCAAATTTTAGATTAAGTTATTTTCCTTCATGAACAAACTGTTTTTGGTAGAATTTCATGTGTGTGATAGTGGGAAGACAAAGCCTTTTGTTTTGCATAAATTATTTCAGAATAGAATAAACCATTCTGACAAACCAATGAATCAAAATATATTATTTTACCTACCAACTATTTCACAACTCTAATTGAAACGGATTTATCTAAGCTTAATATGAGATTTATTATACTGACTTCTAAAACAATAAAAGACTTAGTAAAAAAACAAATAGTAACATGGAGGAATTCTATCACCTGTAATAGTTACCACATAAAATACACAGAAGAAACTCTGAGGAATTTAAATAAAAGCTATGAACACAAAAGGGATCTTTACTAAATTAGTTGTTCATTATTGTGAGTCTGACCATAATTTTTATTTAATAAATGCTACTTTAATTTACTAAGAAAGTAATTTACTAAGAGAAAAGGGTATAGAAAGTACTTTAATCACCAGATTATCTATAGTAAATGTGCATCCATATTCTTATACCTTTCTTGACATATATTATCCAAATGCGTGATACTTCATAACAAAAGAGATAAAAAATAAGCAAAAATTAAAAACTAAACAAGATTACATGCCCAAGCACGTATTTAAAAAATTCAAAATGTATAAAATTTCAGCATACCTTTGTCTTTGTGTACATGCGTAGTTACATCAACTTAAACATTACTTTAATTTGATAAAGTTCGAAAGGATAAAACACATCACAAAAAAATTTTCCCACTTTGTCATTAATTTTCCTAATATTATAAACTTTTCGTAGGCTTTGGAAAAAAGGGAATTTGTCAGCGACTGTTGATTAATGCTAAAAGCTCTTCAGTATGAATTGAGACCTCAGGTAGTCAATAGTGCTTATATCTCCTATATAATGCATTAAAAATTCCCTTTCTCCATAGTGTGCACTGATGGCCTAAGGGTGAGAGTCTCTGACTGATATCAAATTGGTCAGGTTTTGATCCCAGCTTGAAGCAATCACATGTCTAGCGACACTGATGACATGTGATACAACAAAACAGTTTGCAACTGGATGTCTATATATATATATATATATATATATATATATATATATATATATATATATATATATATATATAAAGATATCAGATGTCTTGAGTTGTTTAATTTCATTGATTGACTTTTACAAATTATGATTAATCCATTGATAATTGTTCAAATTTCTTTTTGGAAGAAATCTGGTCCAAGCTTTCAACTTTCTTAAGTTATCATCAGGATTTTAAAAAGTTGAAAGCTTGAACCATATACATATATATATATATATATATATATATATATATATATATATATATATATTTATATATATATATAAATGTGCAATATTTACTGTCCAAGGTCAACTGATATCTATCCTACATGTCTTCATATTAACCATTTCTTACTTCCTCCTTCCCTCTCATGTACAATAATCTCACTCAGTAACCCTCTACGTTGAGTGGCCCTTATGCCTTGTATTGAATGAACTAATAGTAAAAAAAATGCATATAATCATATGTATGAAGCTGTATCCCGTATAAATGTTATACAAAATGTAATATGTTTTGCTGTATTGTAAATAAACAGATTACATGTACGGCCTGCTGAGTATATGTAGGTCGCTGTTTGGAAGTGCAAAGTAAGATTGAAAATATTCCTTATAGAATGAACATGTCTGTGCAGTGAAATTTTCTGAATAGCTCAGCAAATAACTGAGTTGCTGGGTGCCAGAACAGTTATCTGCATGGGGACTGGAATCAATGAACCAATTTCAGATTCTGGCTGAAACAGTTGGTGTTTATTTAATTCGTTACAATTGTTAATGGTGCGGGTTAAGCAGACTGGGTCTTGGTTGGCAACCTGTCTAGAGGAAGAACAAATCTGAATTCAAAACCCTGTATAAGAAGGCTACTACACTTTTTCTATATGCCACATCCCTTCAGTACCTGGGTGATCATGGCTCTCCAAAGCTTCCTATTCCTTGTGGTCCTTAGCAGTTTTTCTACTTTTACTAAGGCTCCTAAGCCCCCTTCAAGACTAGTCATAGCAATATACAGTTTACAGATATTAAAAGAAAAGGAAGCTGTGGAGAGTAATAATCATCTATGTGCTGGTATTTTCAAAGAGGGCAGTACTGGGTTGGCCAGAAAGTCTTGACTCAAGTGGAAAGTTAGCAACAAAACTTGATCTCTGTCTGGTGGTATTTCCAAGCCTGTTTCCCACAGTCACACCATCAATGCTATACTGTATTGCCAGCAGATAAGCCATGTGCATGACAAACTAAAAAAGGGGTATCCTGTTTTGGTCACTCGAGGTTGGACTTTGTTTCAACAAGACAACATGAGACCACACCCTGCCAGGTTGACTAAGGAGAAGTTCAAACAGATGAACGGTGTTGAGATTCTTCCATGTCCAGCATGGCCTATTCCATTCAATGGGACACTTTTTCCATAACCAGTGATTCAACACTTTTGATGATGTGAAGGAAGCTTGTTTACAGTTTTTTGATTCAATGCCAGCGGACTGGTATCTGGGACAGATTTTGATGCTGGCTGATCGCTGACTGAAGATCATCGAGAATGAGGGAATTCATTTTGAAGAATAAATGTTGGGGTTGCTCCATAAAATCTTGTTGTTTCCTTTCTGCTTCCCAAGTGAGTCATGACTTTCTGGCCAACCTAGTAAATAAACATACATTTATAAGCAAACGGATTTCATTTATGTTAAATCATTCTGTGATCCTCTGCATGTGTTCGTTTTTATTTATTGTTTTTTACTTGAATGTATTCGTAATAAGTGTTTTTATGTTTTCAAAATGATCCACTTAACAAAACTGTAGACCCTAATTACATCTGTTCAAGAAAATAGAAGAAAGAGAGAGAAGAGAAAGAAAATTTGTTTGGACTACATGAGAATTAAGTGCTAATGAGATGTTACCCAGTGTTGTTATAACCCCACAGTGCGTCTTGCCCTTGTACTCTTGATCCTCTCCTTTCTGCCAAGATACAGAAGTGGAATCAGCAAAGAGGCTGGATGTGTTTTTCCACCATAGCTTCATCCTATTACTGCTTTAGATCACACAAACTTTTATTTTCAGCATGATAATCAGCACTAGCTAGGACATTGCCAGCAGTTGTACATATGCAGAGATGTTTATCTATCTATCTATATATATATATGTGTGTGTATATATATATGTGTGTGTATATATATATATATATATATATATATATATATATATATAGGATGACAGCAGAATTAAGAACATTATAAAAAAATGCATAACACTAGTTGACAATAGCAAAAAAATTAGATTAATTAATTATTACAAAATCTTTAAAACCTCTAACCGTATAGTTAAAAATAATAATTCACTTCCTAGAACAAAATTAAATAGGGCAAATATTATTTACGAATTTAAATACCCATTAGGGAATTGTATTCCTGACCAATCAAAATTCGTAAATAATTATATAGGCCACACTACAACATCTTTGACACACAAACTCACTCTACACCTTTCTGACCATAGCTCAATTAGATCTCATTTAAATATTCATGGAGACCTACTGGACACGATTCGTAATATACTTGTTGACAACACTAATATAATAGCATCATCTACATGCAAAAAAAGGCTAAAAATAATGGAAGCCTTATTAATAAAAACAACAAAAATCAACACTTAATAATATTAACTTTGAACATGGAGATAATATCTTGACAGTGTTTCGAAAAATGAAAACATTTTATAAAACATACAACAAACTATTTCTTATTTAACAGTTAAAATATTTAATCCTTGAAAATGGCTAAATGTATAGCTGAAAGCACTCGGATAAAAAGAACTTTCGGACAGTTTTTATATAATTTATCATCCAAAAAGAAAATATTATTAGATCGCATGAGAAATTGTATAAAAAACTAAATAAAAGCAACTTGTCTGTCATATTCAATGAAATGTGCATGAAAGGAGGATTGCTGCCTAAATACACACACACACACACACATATATATATATATATATATATATATATATATATATATATGGTTGAAAATGGTTAAATGTATAGCTGAAACATGGTATCACTGTGTAGCGAAAAAAACATATTTTAAATCAATTAATTTATAATATATATATATATATATATATATATATATATATATATATATACTTCTTCTTACTATATATGTTATATTTAGTGGCTACACATGTTTGATAGAAGACTATTTTATTTTTAAATGGTATATTGTGCTGTGTCCCTTTAGGACGTAGGTGATCATGGCTCTTTACCTCTTCCTGTGCCTTTGACTGGACTAAATAAAGAAAATCCTGCCAAAAGGAAATTTTTTTTTATTGATGACTTAAAAATCTCCAGGCTGTTAGACATTATTATGCTATTTAAAAATTAAATTTAAACATGTTAAAATTTAAACAGTATTTTAGACCAGTGTTTCTTAGCCGTTTTAAGCAATGGCACACCTAGAGACAAATGTAACTGTTAGAGTTAGAAATAGTTTGTTATATGTATGTTTTATAAAATGTTTCATTTTTTTGTTTCAAAACACAGTCAAGATATTATGTCCATATTCAAAGTTAAAATATAATCCTTGAAAATGGCTAAATGTATAGCTGAAAGCGCTCGGATAAAAAAGAACATTTGGACAGTTTTTATATAATTTATCATCTGAAAAGAAAAACATTATTAAATCGCATGAGAAATTATATAAAAAACTAAATAAAAGCACCTTGTCAGTCGTTTTATATATATATATATATATATATATATATATATATATATATGTATGTATGTATGTATATGTATGCCATGACAATATTTTGTGTCACACTTAACAGGATCACACTGCAAACTAGTGTGCCATGGCACAGTGGTTGAGAATCATTATTAGGCAGTATATTTAGACATTTTTTTTTTTAGTGGATATACATGTGTCTGTGCAAAATTGATCCTATATTTGTGTGTTCGTGCTTACATTTTAGTTAATTTTTATAAAAGTCAAAAAAAAAGGAAAATATTTCTTATTAAAAATATTCGAAGCAACATTTCTGGACCAACTGAAGATTGCCTGCATGTCTATTGATAGAAAAATATAGCGAACTCATGCAAATGTGTCAATTTGAAATATTTAAAAATGGAGGCAAGTCATTTATTTCTGTGGATAAAGAGATATGAGGTCTGATCAAAAAGTATCGGGACTGGTAATGTAAAAAAAAAAGAAAACTACAACACATAACAATTCAGCATTTAATCTCCTTCAAAGTAGTCCTCTTCTGAAGCCACACATTTTATCCAGCATTATTTCCATTGATGGAAGCATTCCTGGAATTTCTTTTTTTGGGATAGAAAATATATTCTCTTGTATTTGCTCAACATCTTGAATCTTGTTCTTTTCAAGAGGGATTTGATTTTTGGAAAGAAAAAAAAGTTCTGTGTAATATGGTGGTTACCCAGAAATTCTTTTTAAAACTATTAATAATAGAATTTCATTTTAAGTCCTATATTTGTTTGTTCATGTTTATATTTTTAATGAATTTTTATAAAAATAGAAAAAAAAGGATATATTTCTTATTTAAAATATTGGAGCTCCTTTTTTGTGGATAGTGAGCAGCTGCTGTGTCAAATTCTCTTGGGTTTCTTCAATATCTTGTAATCTTGTCCTTTCGAGTGGGGTTTTTGTTTAGTAGCATAACAACCACCATGGGCTATCTAATGCTGAAATCTAAATATTTTGTATGGAATTTTATCTGTTTATTTGGTTAATAATAATGGTTTTAGTGATACAAGTCTTACCATATCTGGTGGGAAAGACGTGAATTCATACCTTTCCCAAAGCTAAGTGTACCTCACTGGAATTGGAACTCAGCTCAGTGTACCTCACTGGAATTGGAACTCAGCTAAGTGTACCTCACTGGAATTGGAACTCAGCTCTCCAATTAATAATTCCAAGCCATAATTCATTGCACCACCCACACACCCAAGCTTACAGCACCCAGTATTCCCAAGTGGTCACCCATCTAAGTACTAACCAGGCTCAAACTTTTCTGACCGGTGATCATACGGGAAGCAATGTTACAATATGGTGTGGCCTGTGGAATATTGATATCTTAAATTAGAACTTCTGCATATATGTCAAAATTTTGTTGTCATTTTAAGAATACCTTGTACTTTTTTAGAATTACTTTTATCCTGCAGTTCAGTAATGTGACTCCAAGGAAGCGCAATTTTACAGGAATGATTAGCATCTACCACTCTAACCTGGCATGCATGAAACGAAACCTTCCCACCATGCAACAGATTCCTGTCAAATTATCATCTATGTGTACATTTCGTTCAGTCAATCAGTTATTTAGATGGCTTGGGGTGAGCCTGTAGTCTTGTGTGTTTGGCCAGCTTGATCTGTAGAAATTTAAGAAGCTCGGAGTCAAAGCCTTGAATGAGTTTTTTTATCTCGGAAGATGTGATTTAGATTATTTACTGTGTATTTTTATTCTGTTGCTTTATCATTTCTAAATGTGTATGTGTGCACACACACAAACACACACACTCACACTCACACAAACACACACACTCAAACACACGCACACACTCGCACGCAAGCACATACACATAGCAAAAACATACACATACATGCACAAAACAACATACACACACACAGAAGCACACACACACAAGCACATACACACACACAAGCATATGCACACACACACACAATCACATACACACACACACACAGAAGCACCTACACACACACAAGCACATACAAAAAAACACACACACAAGCACATACACACACGAGCACCTACACACACACACACACAAGCACATACACAAAACACACACACAAGCACATACACAAAAACACAAGCACATACACACACATAAGAACATACACACACACACAAGCACCTACACACACACACACACACAAGCACCTACACACACACACAAGCACATACACAAATGCACACACACAGAAGCACCTACACACACACACAAGCACATACACAAATGCACACACACAAGCACCTACACACACACATACAAGCACATACACACACCACACACACACAGAAGCACCTACACACACACAAGCACATACACAAATGCACACACACAAGCACCTACACATGCACAAGCACATACACACACACACAGAAGCACCTACACACACACAAGCACTTACACACACATGCAAGCATATACACAAACGCACACACACAAATGCACATACACAAGCACACACAGACAAGTACACACAATCACATAAACAGACAACCACATATGACAAAATGACTATGAAATATCTGAACAAAGTATGTAAGTGCCAATTTGTGAAAAGCAGTTGGAGGTTTAACATTTTCATTGTTAATGTTTCAGTTAAAAAAACAGGAACCTGTTTTGAGGATGCTCGGACAATGCGAACTATTGACCGCAAAATAAAAATTTGTATAAGGAAACATTCTGCATTCATTGGCTGAACAATTAACATTACTGAATGTTGACATTTCTAAAATCTTTCTCTTAAAAGATCTTTTTAGGAAAATATGTATCTCAAGTCCAATAACTGCTATTGCTCTTTCTAGTACTGACTGGAGTTTCCTTTCTTACTTTTTGCTGTTGGTAACCTGGAAAGTGAATATAATGGTGTCATTATTTTCTCTTCTTATTAAATTTGTTATCCATTTTAGTTGTTGCTGCTGTTGGAAGTCTTCAAGTGATGTGGTCTTTGTCATTCGGTAAATTCATTTGTTAGTGAATCTGTAGTGCCAGTTGACAAGATCTGATGAAGTACTGTCCTCACAAAGACCCACAGGATTCATTCTCTTGAATCCATTTTTAAAATAATTATCTGAGAAAAATTTTTATATTGCTGACAGTTTTGATATTTTGGAGTGACTTGGATGCCATGTTAGAAATACATATCGTAGACATCAGTTTATCCGGCAATATAAAGTTATCGCTCTGTTTGGTCAAAACTCATTCATTTGGTGATAAAACTGGAGAAGACCCCTCCAGGACGCAGGGTGATGGTATATGGAGACCATGTTCTGCCCAGATTACATAGCCCCCATCCTCTCAGCCGTACTGACAAGATCCAAAGGTGTACAGGGTAATATATTTGGGGCTAGCTTGGCTACAAGAGTTGCCAGAATGTTGTCAGGGTTGACAGCTAACCGCCATCAGGGCTCTACACGTGGATCTACTTCTTTAACCTATTCCATGTTTGGATATGACCGCAAGGCAATGGGGGCGGGATAAAATCAGGGTTTGCCTTCCCCTAGATAGACTGCTTTCCTGGGCTCTCAAGCTCCAACTACCTGAAGCAGCAGGCTGTAAGTTTTTCCCCTTGCTCATTCTCTGGCTTTGAGTTGGACTTAGTTGTCAGAGGCTATTTGAGACACATGCAACGGAAACATTTTATAGACAATAGGATCTACTATCACCCCCAGCTATGACAACCTTTGGAATGCATATAATGTATATATATATATAAACATTATATATACTATGTGCTTTAGAGGCTCAAAGATAATGAACGTTTTTTAAATATATAAAACATTATGTAAACAAAAACACTAGAAAGCAAGACAAATTAAAAAAAAATATTACATAAATAAACAAACACTATCTGTCTATATTTCTGAGATGAGGTATTATGTACACTATTTACATTATTCGGACTATTTTCCTCATCTTTGTCACTATATTTATTACAACGTTTCGGCCTTTCAGTATCTATCTATATTTCTGAGATGAGGTATTATGTACACTATTTACATTATTCGGACTATTGTCCTCAACTTTGTCACCATATTTATTACAACGTTTCGGCCGTTATACGCTCCGGCCTTCTTCAAGTGGTCGGAATGTCAAACTGAACTCTTTATTTCACTCACTAGGGTAGACTGTTCTAGTTCCACATGCCATGTTTAATGGATGTCAGTTATCAGTTATCTCCTGTTAATTCCCCTCTCCAAGTTCTCAACTGCCTTAACCGGGTACTGAACTTTGGGTCCTGTCACTGGATCTAACTAACGCCGTTATCCACTGTGCCATGTGACGATGGCATGTAGAACTAGAACAGTCTACTCCAGTGAGTGAAATAAAGGGTTCAGTTCGACGTTCCAACCACCTGAAGAATGCCAGAGAATACAACGGCCGAAACGTTGTAATAAATATGGCGACAAAGATGAGGACAACAGTCTTAATAATGTAAACACAAACACTGCTGTAAATATTGGAAAAAGATAGAAAAAATATAACAACAAGCAACAAAAAATGCAAATTCCTTCCTACAGTTCAGTTGACAGGCTGGACAAAAATCCTTCATTGGCCAAATGTGACATAAGGGCCAAGGATTGCTACTCCTGGTTTATTCAGATACGGACACTGTACCATTACTACTTCCACACACACACACACACACACACACACACACACACACACACACACACACACACACATACATACATATACATATATACATATATATATATATATATATATACATATATATATATATATATATATATATATACATATATATATACATATATATATATATATATCTATATACATATACATATATATATATATATATATATATATACATATATATATATACATATACATATATATATATATATATATATATATATACATATATATATATATATATATACATATATATATATATATATATATATATATATACATATATATATACATATATATATATATATATACATATATATATATATATATATATATATATATACATATATATATATATACATATATATATATATATGTATATATATATATATATATATATATATATACATATACATATATATATATATATATAAAAGTGGACATGGAAGTCAGCACTTAGAGGCGACAGTCTGTTTCATGCTAGTGCAATCGCCTGACGATTGCACTAGCATGAAACAGACTGTCGCCTCTAAGTGCTGACTTCCATGTCCACTTTTATATTTACACACGCTCTATCTCTGATATTGAGCACTTTACCCCATAAATATAGCACACTTTAAGACTATATTTCTGCATATATATATATATATATATATATATATATATATATATACATATATATATATATATATATATATATATATATATATATATATATATATATATACATATATATATGTCATGACTATATTTTGTATCACAATTAAGAAAATCACACAGCACACTTGAATTCCCAAAAGAAGAAAGATCAGTAATGACCGATTTAAATTCCTTGGGGAAGACAAAAGGGAAAGGATTATCCACTCATTCCTCAAAGTTTAAGGAATTTAATATCCATTTTTAAATATGAAATAACAAAGACTTGACTTTGACATGGAAGCCATGTGCTTGGTGTCAAAAATAAGGATTTTATAAATATAAATATAAATATAACTTATAAATTACTCTTCTATTAACTTGAGGCACACCTGGCTACCACCCAGGCTGCATTAGTGCATCTGGGCGTACTGGCTGAGAAGTGCTGCCCTAGAGAAACAAATTCTCCTGTCACAGTTTAAGATAAAATATAACACCATTTTTGTATGTTTTATTATCATCTCTTCTCACAAAAATAATAATACTCACATTATACTTGCAAAGCATTGCAACCATACAAATTGACTAACTGCATTACTTAGAGTGATTACTTCACTACTTATATAAATATATATTAAAAAAATGGTCTTAGTTGGCAAAAATAGGTGATATTAGATGGTTATAAAAAGTCACTATTAATTATTTACATCTAATTTGGGCACTTTGACCGGGTGTAATGGCTAACAAGCTTGTCTCGTTAGATTAATTATGATTGAGTAGTGAGTTCAATCCTAACTGGGTGCTCAATACTTTTGATCTTGTGCCACATGTAAACTATGCATACTAAATTGCTAGGGCACCTCAACATGCTACAATGGTTGCAAGTTTGTCTCACTAGATCAATGACCATGGGTGTACCATACTTTCTGCCTTTTGCCACATCTAAGCTATGCTGACTAAATGCTATTTACAGCTAGTTTGTTTAAACAATCTTCTGATTATTGTGTCATGTGACAATGATTGTAAATAAACTGATGCACTAAAATAAGTAACCAAGTAATCGTTTTAAGTTCTCTGAATATCACTGCACTTTTTAAAATGTTTTTTTTTTTTTTAATGAATTAGTTGTAGTTTTTATTAATTAGCATGGATACCTGGCATTGCTTTATGAAAAATAAGTTCAAATATAAGAATTCAGAAAGAAAGATGTTGTTCAACATAGTTGTTATTAACTAGCAGGGATACCTGGCATTGCCCAAAGAAAAATAAGCTCAGATATAATAACAACAGCGAGTGGGGGATGTGTTTCTTGACTTCCTTCTTTTTGTACAACACAAAGATTATTTTCACTATTCACACATGAAAAAGTAGCTGTCACCAAAAAGAATATTCTTATCCCCAAAACAAAATAAATGATGTTGTCCGTAAGGTTGACAGGGTCTTCTGGGTATAAATCATTTCAGTTTATCCCACTGGGGTGTCAGTTTGAAATAGTTGAACAATCAGTGCTGAGCAGACCTTGAGAAAATCTTAGAGAATTCACATCTAGACAAGTGGTCTTAAGAGATTACAGCTGTCCCTTGTTAATGGTCATGGCAAAGCTAACCTGCATTGGGAACTGAATGAATTCAAAGAACAAATTTGGAAATCCAACCATAGAACTATTTACACAGAGCTAACATAGCCATAGGAACATTATGTA
Source organism: Acanthosepion esculentum (assembly GCA_964036315.1). NCBI lineage: Eukaryota > Metazoa > Mollusca > Cephalopoda > Sepiida > Sepiidae > Acanthosepion > Acanthosepion esculentum. Next base: position 24,983,947 of record OZ038488.1, read on the forward strand.
GAATTCAAGTTCAGACCACTGGTCTGGTGAGATTGTCCTTTAGTATTGTTGATGCCCAAAGTAAAGTTAACCTGCATTGGGAACTAAAGACATCTGAATTCAAAGCATAACTCTCTTTGGGTTGATCTTACACCAGAGTTTGGCTAGGATTATTCTGATTTGTGGGGCACATCCCATTGATATAAGCTATAAGTTTTTTATTTTATTTTTTAATGTTTAAGGGGTCTTGGGTCATGAAATGAAGTTATTATACAAGAAATCTAAACAATATTTTTATAAATTTTACTCTCCAGCCTTCTTTAGTTGTCTATTAATCTGGGTAATTAATTCAGGGAATTTTGAACAGAACCTTTTACTTAACCTATGAACGTGGACTGTTCTTGTTCTTCTGTCCATGTCTCAGAATATCATGTTTAATTGTCTTTTAATACTGTTAACTTATTCATAGACCATTATTTACATTATTCGGACTATTGTCCTCATCTTTGTCGCCATATTTATTACAACGTTTCAACCGTTGTACACTCCGGCCTTCTTCATGTGGTTCAATAGCAAAACATTTGTCTATATTTCTGAGATGAGGTGTTATGTACTCTATTTACATTATTTGGACTATTGTCCTCATCTTTGTCACCATATTTATTACAATGTTTCGGTCGTTATATGCTCCGGCCTTCTTCGGGTGGTTGGAATATCGAACTGAACCCTTTATTTCACTCATTTCGGTAGACTGTTCTAGTTCCACGTGCCATGTTTAATGGATGTCAGTTATCAGTTATCTCCTGTTAATTTCCCTCTGAAAGTTCTCCACTGCCTTAACCGGGTATTGAACTCACATTCTTTGGTTCCTGTCACTGGATCTAACTAACGCCTTTATCCACTGTGCCATGTGTCCTCAAGTTCAATAGTCCGAATAATGTAAATAATGTATATAATACCTCAGAAATATAGACAGTTATTCATAGTGTTTGTTCCACTGAGTTCCTGTTTATCTGTATTGCCCAGATCAGGGATTGAACTTACAATTACTATACCATCAAATCACTAACCAATACTTTAATCTTCTATGCAGAGAAGTACAATGATCAAAACATTGTGCTAGTAATCAGAAAGATGAAGACATTAGTTCAAACATAAATAAAATAAACAATGATATGGTGGAGTAATGGGTAGTGGCTTCGATCGAGGAATCGAAGAGCCGAGTTCAAATTCCAGTCAAATCCATTACATTCACTTACGTGCTAATATTCTTGGGAAAGGTATGAATCCTCATCTTCTCCCCACCCAGCTATGGGTAAATAGCAGTACAGACCGGGTTCTATAGCCTTGGATGGCAACTGGTCTACTGCAAAAAGAAATGGCAACCTACTGTGGGAAAAAATCTGCCTTGTCAGTCATGTATCAAAAGATACATGATTGCCTAAGCATGTATAATGCATGGCACATAACAGACTGACTGAACTCCTTTTCCCATAAATTTAGAGAAAAACAAAAAATCTAAATTGATAATAAAAACGGAAAACAGTTTGAGATTTGGAAATTATGGTAAGAATTATGGGAATTAAGAATCCTGAGAATCCTGACAATTAACAAATCCTCCCTTGTGCTCAATGATGGGATATAAATTGTTTAACAATTAGGTACGTACCATTGGCGGGTCAAAATTTTTAAAAATCTGATTGGTATCCCAACCTTCAGCTGAAGCCTGTAAGGAGGAACATCAGGCTGTTTATGAGAGCTGAGGGACTAAATTGGGTTCTGAACTGATGCAGTACTATCTAGAACTCCTTCCTTTAACTTGTACCACTGCATCTCTCCAAGAATATGTTGCAATAATTTATCTATTTCTTCAACTGCATAATTCTTTGAAGCATGAGTGCCCTATTTGCAGAGGGCATGTTAGTTTCTGCCATTTGAAATTTTCAGTAACATGCAAGTTTATATATTTATAGAAAATTAATGCTTGCAAATCTTGAAAAACAAGCAAAAAATGTGTTCAAACTACCATTTTTGCTATGAAACTATACTCTTCATTGTGTATCAGTAACTTTCAAAGCTATAGCCTTACGCAAAATTTGCACTGGCGAACTTTCAAAAACGAATAAAAAATGCCTCCAAACTAACATTTCTATAAATGTATATACAAAACTATATATATATATATATATATATATATATATATACACAAAACTATACTTCCCATCATATTTCAGTAACTAACATGCTTATATACATTTTAAAAATTAGTGTCAAACTTTCAAAAATGAGTGAAAAGTATTTGGAAACTAGCCTTTTGACTCTAAAACTATATTTTCATCAAGTGTTTACAAGTTAGATAATTATATGTAAAAGCGTTTTAAAACTACACCCTTGTACAAATTAATTGAAACAACCACTTTAGTTTCCTTTCTTTCACCATACGTTCAGTTTTAGACCCACTTGAGTGACAGGGTGTAATTGATTTCTATTTTTCCTTAGATTCGGTCATTTGCAGTGGTGTGCAGTAATATGAATCTATTTTCAGAGTGTATGATGAAATTTGTTTGGCCTTGAAAAATATTGCATCATCCATGATTGCATCAGATTTTTATCCCATCAAGACATTATTGTCTCAACTGTTGATTAGTTGTCCTATGGCCATTGTCGTTACTCCAAGGGAGCATATGAATATTATATTACTGCATGAACACACTGGTAAGCCTTTCCAGTGAGAAAATCAAAGTACTTTAGACTGACCCGGAAACTCTCCTGATTTAAATCCAGTTGAGAATCTGTGGTCAATCTGCAAGGAACAACTTTGTGGAAGGGACATATAAATTACTAACATGTGCACTGGGTCATGTTCCATTGCACAATTAGGAAAAAAGAGTAAATAATAGCAAAATTATTTGTTTTGTTTCAATTAATGTGCACAAGGGTTTAACATTTTCACTATGACACTATACTTTTCAACATGTTTCTGTAACTTACAAGCTAATATCATTATGAAAAATTGGTTGGTTGGTGGATTTTGTTTTGTGGCATACCAACCTCTATGGATTATTTAATATTGAAAACTAAATATTTTAAATACGATTTTATGACTTGAACTAAATATATTTTGAGTGCAATTGCATGCATTCAGCTACAGATAAAAAGTATTGTTGACCATTTTGCTTTGAATAGGTATTGTTGGTAATTTTACTATAAAACTGTATTTGTATACTTTGATAGTGCTTTGTTTTGTTTGGGGGGTTCATTATTTGTCCATAGTTGGGACTGTAACAGGTGCTACCACCCCTGGTCAAAGTAGACCTGGGAACAACAGCGATTAAAAGGTCGTGGAAAACTGGTGCTTGCAGATATATTTTCAGTGTTACATAATTTACATACAAAACAGGAAAATTGATTTTTTAGTTTTTCATTAGGCAGAGAGAAAAAAAGTTAATTTAATCTAAAATTAACCCATTGTGACCTCCATTGTCTTTACATGTAATAACGGTGATATAGTAATTTACCTTCAAGAATGTTAATTTTGGAGATACAAGAAATATCATAGAAGCCATAAAACAATTTGCCCTCCAGTTATTTTCAGTATCTTTGGAGGTCGAATTTGACTTTATTTACCCTGTTACAAGGTCAAAAACATTTTTGTATTTCATAGAAAGCTCCCTTGTGGGAGAGTTAGGGGTGGGTCCATTCCATTTTTCTAGGAAATGCATTTTTTGCTCTTTGATGACCTTTGGAGAACTTAGATGTCTTCTGAGGTCAACCTCCCAGCCAGTATTGTTTTTGAGGTCTTGTAAAAATCTGGGACACAGGCAATTGCAATCTGCTACCACCCCACTTGTCATGCTGTTCAAACACACACACACACACACACACACACACACACACACACACACACACACACACACACACACACACACACCAGCATAGTAATATAGATTTCTGACTGAAACAATGCAAATCAGAAATAACTTGGGCAGATAAGATAGTTATGGCCCAACACTCCACCCCATACTCACCCACTTTCTTTTCCTATGTCAACCAGTGATAAGACATTTTGTCAAGATATCTAACAGTGAGGCAGGGTGCAAGATGTGGGTTGATGCCTTTCCTAAGGGCATATGTGTGTAACGAACATCAACACTCTCAACCCCAACCCCCTTCAAATCCTGTGCCAAAAATAACAAAAATAACAGGGCTAAAAAGAAGCCCCAATAAATAGCATAAGAAATAACAGCAATTCTTACATTGATGATGATGATGGCAGTGCTAATCAGATTAGATTTTAGGCTGATTATGGTGATGATAACGATGATGATGATAACGATGATGATGATGATGATGATGATGATGATGATGATGATGATGATAATGACAGCATTCTTCATAATGGTCAGGTTGTGGTGGTGGCGGCAGCGGTGGTAATTGACATTTTTTTCTGGGATGGATCTCAAAGAATGTTCATCATCACACTTTCAGCAGTAGCAATTGTAATTTTCTCAAAACTATTGTGAGAAAAGTAGACAAGAAAGGGGAAATGATAAATTATTCTGCTTTAGCAATGGTAATAGCAAAAGTAATATCATCCGTTTCCTCATAAGGAAGCACTCAGCATTCATTGACTGAAACAGCTAGTGCTACTGTCGTTTGAAATTTATAAAATCTTTCTATTAAAATAATTTTTTCAGGAAAATAGCCTTCTCAAGTCAACTCTACTGCTATTGCTCTTTCCAATATTGATGGATGTTTCCTTCCTAATCTTTTGTGAGAAGTAGTGTGGAAGATCAACATCTTGATTATGTCATTATTTTTTCTTCTCAAGTCCAGTAACTGTTATTGCTCTTTCCAATATTGATGGGTGTTTCCTTCCTACTCTTTTGTTAGAAGTAGTGTGGAATATCAACATGTTGATTATGTCATTATTTTTTCTTCTCAAGTCCAGTAATTGTTATTGCTCATTTCAATATTGATGTGGGTTTCCTTCCTAATCTGTTGCTTGAAGTAGTGTGGAATACCAATATCTTGATTATGTCACTATTTGATCTGATTAGGTTATTTAACAAAACAAATGCAAGTTTTATGTTAATGTTTCAGTTTTGTAACATGTGGTGATGCATGAAACTAACTCTATCACAGCCTATTCTATGTTCAATTTCTTTATCTCTCTTTACATAATAAATGCTAATCATAGATTTCATTTATTCCAGTATTGATGGGGGCTTTCCTTCCTAACCTTTTGTTTGAAGTAGTGTGGAACATCAACATCTTGATTATGTCATTATTTTCTCTTCTGGTTACATATGCTATCCAATGGTTGTAGGAAGCTTCATTTGAATATTGTTTCCAGCATTGGAGCACTTTCTTCTTCTTCTTCTTCTTCTTCTTCTTCTTCTTCTTCTTCTTCTTCTTCTTCTTCTTCTTTATGTGTAATGTCCCTTCCACAGGTAGGCGATCATAGCTCTCCACAATTTCTTGTCCTTCATAGCTCTTAATAAATTTTGTCTCTTTTTTATTTATCCTAAAACTTGTTCTTTCATCCATTGACTCAAGCTCACTAAGTATGTTAAACATTGTTTTCCTCTCTCCCTATTGTCTTCAATCTGTCCTGTGAGTATCAGATTTTCCAAGCCCTCTTTTTTCATTATATGCTCTAGAAATTTAACCTGTATCTTCCTGACGTTAAGTGTAAGTTTTCTTTTTGTTTGCATTTTCTCTAAAACTTCATTGCTGCTCACATATTTCTCTTTGAGTTACTGTAATATCCATTTTAGTTGTTGCTGCTGTTGGTAGTCCTTAAGTGATGTGATTGGTAGTTCTTTGTTTTTGATTCTGTACCACTGGTTCACAAAGATCAAAAAAGGATGGTCCTCAGTAAGACCTACTGGTTTCATTTGCTCAAAGCCATTATTATGCATCAACCTGAGAAAGCAGTTGTATATACCTGATAGTTTAGATATTTCAGTAACCCACTACCTTGAGTGCCTCTTGAGTCTTGTATTGGGTGAACAATAGTATTAAAAAACTTACCTGTTTCAAGTGAATATTCTTTTTTTTGTGACCTGGTTATTAATTATCAGTGATAAGAATTTTGCATTTCAAAAGTCCTTGAAGTGTTTTTGAATAGTTTTCAATATCATTGATGAATAATAGTTGTGAGTCACTTACCTGTGATAAAAATCTCAGGTAAGAGAGACAGGTGTGCCATAAAATGATTTTTGTGAGCATTAAGAGGAATTCATATGTGAGATTTCTAAACTTCTAATTGGTACGTGAATTGTATCTGCTGGATATTTGAGGTTAAGAATTTTAATTGTTTCATTAATAATTAGGAGTAGCATTCCATCTTTGTGCTTATCTTTGAACCAATGAGTTTTGCAACCTTCCTCACCAGTATATTGCATATGAATATAATTGGGTGTCATTCAATTATTTTCACTTTTTTACTAGGACCAACAAAAAGAGATTAAAAAAGATTAAATGTTTCCTTTTTAGATCAGATTAGAATGTGAGTTTAAATAAGCTATATTTGTAATCCAAATGTAAAATTAGACTCCATTTGAGAGGATGGATTTGGTTAAACAATTATTGTTCTTTAAAGCCTTCCATATAAAAATGAAGATTAGAATGTGAGTTTAAATAAGCTATATTTATAATCCAAATGTAAAATTAGACTCCATTTGAGAGGATGGATTTGGTTAAACAATTATTGTTCTTTAAAGCCTTCCATATAAAAATGAAGATTAGAATGTGAGTTTAAATAAGCTATATTTGTAATCCAAATGTAAAATTAGACTCCATTTGAGAGGATGGATTTGGTTAAACAATTATTGTTCTTTAAAGCCTTCCATATAAAAATGAAGATTAGAATGTGAGTTTAAATAAGCTATATTTGTAATCCAAATGTAAAATTAGACTCCATTTGAGAGGATGGATTTGGTTAAACAATTATTGTCCTTTAAAGCCTTCCATTTAAAAATGAAGATAAGTAGTTGAACAATAGTTGGTTGTTAAGTTCTACTATATAAGAATTAACATATAAATTGTGTAAAGCTTGATATCTTTTTTGAAGCATGAATGAAAAATATACATAGATGCATATGTGTGTGTATTTAGGCAAAATATCTTCATAATGAAGATATGTTTGTTTATTTTTATAATTATCCTTCATCAAGGGAGACACCATAGTTTTTTACTGCCCAAGTACTTTTGATCTCCTCTAAGATGATCCTCAGTTGCGAATTACAAAGACAAACCTATTGCAACTGTGATCACTTTTATGGTGATTAAAAAAAAAACACATACGAACGTACTCTTTTATAATTATTTTAACGATGAATGAAACAAAATTTAAAATAATTATAACAGAGCCTGTTCACCAGTGTTTTTTAAAAATCACCATCCCAATGATCAGAGTTACAATAAGTTTGTATTTGTAATTCACACCTGAGTATCATCTTGAAGGTGATCAAAAGTACTTGGAAAGTACTCACATCACTTAGCAGCTTCCATAGATTACCTTGATTTTCACTGTTAACCTTAAGAATATTTTTGAGAGTTCTTAAATTCAAAAATTTTGCAAGCCTAAAAATGTTTTACTGCTATTTGTTGTGGACCCAGAATAGGCCCAAAAGAAAACTCAAAATCAGCAGTTTAGTGAAAGCATATTATTAAACAAAAGAACGAATACAAAAGTGTTGCACGTTCGACTGACAGCAAAGTACAGTGGTCAACTCGTCAACTGTAGACAGTGATATTTACTCGCCCCCACCCACAAGGGAAAGATGTGGCACAAGGCCGAGTTTCACGTCGGTATTCCAAGCCTGTAGCCTGCTGCCAAAAAATGCCTGTAGAAACTGTAAAAACAGAATCGGGTTGGTCAACCTCCCCGAATGAGACTCTGCCCTTCGGTGGAGCCTCGTCCGGGTTCCTCTCTGCTCAGATGCAGAGAGTTCGACCGTCTTGATGGAACAAGTTGCAGCAAGTCTGTCAACTGTAGACAGCTCTCCTGAGAGGCATAACCTCCCTGTATATAAAGTAATAAAACGAGTTCATTTAGTCCATAAAGGTAGGTCCCATAACACTATTGCAAAATAAAATCCTTACATTTACCTTGACAAAGTCCATCAGTGGATGAAACATATTGGTAAAAAAATCTTACTTTGTCATTATTCATATATATATATATATATATATATATATAAAATGAAATGAAGAGGTTATAATGGTTCCAACGAGAGAAAAGCGTGTATATTAAAAAGAAGAGAGGTACCGCAAACTTTTTTGGTTGTAATGTGGGTTTTTGTTTTTTCTTTTTTATTAAAAAATATTATTCTTTATTTTTCATAGTTTTACATAGTTTTACAACACGTGTTTCTGGTCTTACGACCGTCTTCAGGTAAAGGGTGGAGATTTCCACATATTATTAAAAATAATTATTAAAAATAATTAATTTTTTTCCTTTATGCTTTTCAATGTTAAAAGAAAGACATTGGAATGACCAACACAAAAACAGAGAATGTCTCATATAGAGAAGATGTAACATTGAAAAGCATAAAGGAAAAAAATTAATTATTTTTAATAATTATTTTTAATAATATGTGGAAATCTCCACCCTTTACCTGAAGACGGTCGTAAGACCAGAAACACGTGTTGTAAAACTATGTAAAACTATGAAAAATAAAGAATAATATTTTTTAATAAAAAAGAAAAAACAAAAACCCACATTACAACCAAAAAAGTTTGCGGTACCTCTCTTCTTTTTAATATATATATATATATATATATATATATATATATATACATTTTGAATTGGACATAGTCCGACAATTTATTTAAAGACATTTTTGATATGTTTAACGTTCTTTTTATAGATACAAGTATTTAAGTAAATGCTCTGTTTATAATAAACAGTATTAAATAACATTTACCGGCCTGACTGTCCGAGAAGGAAAATTTACTATGAAAACTTCTTGGACATTCAGGCCAGTAAATGTTATTTAATACTGTTTATTATAAACAGAGCATTTACTTAAATACTTGTATCTCTAAAAAGAATGTTAAACATATAAAAAATATATATATTTATATAATTCCATCGCTACATAAGAGTTCTCATGTTTCAAAAAATAACTATATATATATATATATGACTTTATGAAAAATTTCTAAAAGAAATGAAAAGAATAAAATTCATAAATAGTTTAAAAAACATTCTTTTGAAAACAGGTAGATAGATAGAGAGAGATGGGGAGAGAGAGAGAGATTTGGTAAATATATCTGTTAAAATGAGATATCAGTGTTACTTTCATTTTTGTGTAATTTAGATGACAATTTATCCATCGCAACCTCTCTGTGTGTGTGTGTGTGTGTGTGTGTGTGTGTGTGTGTGTGTGTGTGTGAGTGATATATAGGCACCTAAACTTTTGATTCTGAATCCTGTTAGAATGGTAATTTGTTCTTATAGATAAAGCAATATGCTCTCATCCTCTGGAAAAAAGATGAGAGTTATTTTGCACCTGTCGTTGTTCTTCTCCACTGGGAGGAAGTACAGTAGTGTGGAAATGCCTAGGGATTTAAAATACATGTCAGTTTATCAGCCTTTTGTTTATTCATTTACTCTCTCTATCTATCTCAGTATGTTCCCCCTCTCTCTCTCTCTCTCTCTCTCATTATCTATCTATCTATCTATCTATCTCTCATTTTGTTGCAATCTATCTATCTATCTATCTATCTGTTTAACTCTCACTCTGTCTTTCTCTCTCTCTCTCACTCGCTCGCTCCACATCTTCCCGTTCCTTGTAGCTCTTAATAAGTTTTGTGATTTTGTTATTTCTCCCAAATCCTGTTTTACCATCCATTTACTCAAGCTCATCAAGTATGTTACATGCTGCTTTCCTCTGTCCCTCTTTCCTTCAATCTGTCCTGTGAGTATCAGGTTTTCCAAGCCCTCCTTCCTCACTACATGCCCTGCGAATTTCAACTGCTTTTTCCTGATGTTAAGTATAAGTTCAAACCTTATCGTTGCTCACATGTTCTATCCATGGTATCTTCATCATCTTCCTGTAGAACCACATTTCTGTTGCTTCCAGTCTCTTCTTCATCTTTGAGGAGATTGTCCAGCACACAATGCCATACAGTAGGATAGATATCACATAACAGTTCAATACTCTTTTCTTTGTTTCTAACAAAATTCTTCTGTCTCTTAATGCTCTGCTTAGCTTTTGGAACGCATCTTTGGCCATCCCAATATGTCTTCAGATCTCATTGTCACACATTCTGTGCTCTCTTAGAATACTTCCCAGATAATTAAATTTCGGTACCTGCTTGATTTTAGTATCCCCAACCTGTAATTTGCATTTTGGGCTAATCCTTTTGCTGATAACCATGCATTTTGTCTTCTTGTATTTTATAGTTAGTCCTTTCTTCTCACTTTATTTTGCTACATTCTGTGGGAGCTTTTGTAGTTTCCATTTTGTGCCTTCAATCAACACTGTGTCATCTGCATATCTTATATTGTTAAGATTGTGATTGCCAATAATGAATCATAGTAGGTCTCCTAATTCTCTCAGAATCACTTCACTGTATAGGTTGAATATATCTTTCTGTGTATACTATCAACACTTTGTATTCTGCATATCTTATATTAAGATTGTGACCACTAATAATGAATCTTGGTAGCTCTTCTAATTCTCAGAATTGCCTCGCCCTATAGGTTGGATAAACTTGGTGGGAAGACATATCCTTGACCGCTAGTCACAAAATAATCTTGTGCATTTAGTTTTTGTATTTTTATTACTTTAAACATTATTTTTAATGGATACCCATATTTTTTTTAAACAGAGTTTTATTTCGTATACTGACCTGAACATTTGGAAAATCTCATTAGAGAAAAAAATTAATAAGATTTCTATAATGTCCAGGGCGTTAGACAAAATAAAATACAGTTTCAAATAATAAACAGAGCATCTACTAAAATATGGGTATCCATTAAAAATAACATTTAAAGTAATAAAAATGTGTCAGATTAAATAAAAATCCATTTGTAGTTGTATATATAGAATTACTTAGCCAGATCATAATCACATCAATTTCCTTTCTGTTTTTTACTCCCAGAAGAAATAAAATATGAAAGAAATATTTCCTTTTTTATATATATATATACTAATGAACACAAACTACAAGGCCCGAGAACCACTCAAGGTAGGTGGGTACTGTGTGGTGCTGTATGAACATAAGAAAGAGTAAGAAGTTCAAGGAGCTATGCAAGAAAGATAATGTCAACCCTTGACTTGAAGAAGTTAAGATTGTAGTGATTGGGAAAACATCCTCCTGGGAATCTGTTCAAAAATTATGATCTCCTTGATATTTTATGTCTTTGCTGTCTTTATTACATTTCACCTTTTTTACTTTTACCTTTTTCTTTTACCTTTCTTTTCTTTTACCTTTCTTTTCTTTCACCTTTCTTTTCTTTTACCTTTTTCTTTTACCTTTCTTTTCTTTTACCTTTCTTTTCTTTCATCTTTCTTTTCTTTTACCTTTTTCTTTTACCTTTCTTTTCTTTTACCGTTCTTTTTTTTACCTTTCTTTTTCACCCTTCTTTTCTTTTACCTTCCTTTTCTTTTACCATTTCCTGTTACCTTTTTCTTTTAACTTTCTTTTCTTTTACCTTTCTTTTCTTTCACCTTTCTTTTCTTTCATCTTTTTCTTTTAGCTTTCTTTTCTTTTAGCTTTCTTTTCTTTCACCTTTCTTTTCTTTTACCTTTATTTTCTTTCACCTTTCTTTTCTTTTACCTTTATTTTCTTTTACCTTTTCTTTTACCTTTTTCTTTTAACTTTCTTTTCTTTTACCTTTCTTTTCTTTTACCTTTCTTTTCTTTTACCTTTTTCTTTTACCTTTCTTTTCTTTTACCTTTCTTTTCTTTTACCTTTATTTTCTTTTACCTTTATTTTGTTTCACCATTCTTTTCTTTTACCTTTATTTTCTTTTACCTTTTCTTTTACCTTTTTCTTTTAACTTTCTTTTCTTTTACCTTTCTTTTCTTTTACCTTTCTTTTCTTTTACCTTTCTTTTCTTTCACCTTTCTTTTCTTTTACCTTTTTCTTTTACCTTTCTTTTCTTTTACCTTTCTTTTCTGTTACCTTTCTTTTTCACCCTTCTTTTCTTTTACCTTCCTTTTCTTTTACCTTTCTTTTCTTTTACCTTTCTTTTCTTTTACCTTTCTTTTCTTTCACCTTTCTTTTCTTTTACCTTTTTCTTTTAGCTTTCTTTTCTTTTAGCTTTCTTTTCTTTTACCTTTCTTTTCTTTTACCTTTATTTTCTTTCACCTTTCTTTTCTTTTACCTTTATTTTCTTTTACCTTTCTTTTCTTTTACCTTTATTTTCTTTCACCTTTCTTTTCTTTTACCTTTATTTTCTTTCACCTTTCTTTTCTTTTACCTTTATTTTCTTTCACCTTTCTTTTCTTTCACCTTTCTTTTCTTTTACCTTTATTTTCTTTCACCTTTCTTTTCTTTTACCTTTATTTTCTTTTACCTTTTCTTTTACCTTTTTCTTTTAACTTTCTTTTCTTTTACCTTTCTTTTCTTTTACCTTTCTTTTCTTTTACCTTTTTCTTTTACCTTTCTTTTCTTTTACCTTTATTTTCTTTTACCTTTATTTTGTTTCACCTTTCTTTTCTTTTACCTTTATTTTCTTTTACCTTTTCTTTTACCTTTTTCTTTTAACTTTCTTTTCTTTTACCTTTCTTTTCTTTTACCTTTCTTTTCTTTTACCTTTCTTTTCTTTCACCTTTCTTTTCTTTTACCTTTTTCTTTTACCTTTCTTTTCTTTTACCTTTCTTTTCTTTTACCTTTCTTTTTCACCCTTCTTTTCTTTTACCTTCCTTTTCTTTTACCTTTCTTTTCTTTTACCTTTCTTTTCTTTTACCTTTCTTTTCTTTCACCTTTCTTTTCTTTTACCTTTTTCTTTTAGCTTTCTTTTCTTTTAGCTTTCTTTTCTTTTACCTTTCTTTTCTTTTACCTTTATTTTCTTTCACCTTTCTTTTCTTTTACCTTTATTTTCTTTTACCTTTTCTTTTACCTTTTTCTTTTAACTTTCTTTTCTTTTACCTTTCTTTTCTTTTACCTTTCTTTTCTTTTACCTTTCTTTTCTTTTACCTTTCTTTTCTTTCACCTTTCTTTTCTTTTACCTTTTTCTTTTACCTTTCTTTTCTTTTACCTTTCTTTTCTTTTACCTTTCTTTTTCACCCTTCTTTTCTTTTACCTTCCTTTTCTTTTACCATTTCCTGTTACCTTTTTCTTTTAACTTTCTTTTCTTTTACCTTTCTTTTCTTTCACCTTTCTTTTCTTTCATCTTTTTCTTTTAGCTTTCTTTTCTTTTAGCTTTCTTTTCTTTCACCTTTCTTTTCTTTTACCTTTATTTTCTTTTACCTTTTCTTTTACCTTTTTCTTTTAACTTTCTTTTCTTTTACCTTTCTTTTCTTTTACCTTTCTTTTCTTTTACCTTTTTCTTTTACCTTTCTTTTCTTTTACCTTTCTTTTCTTTTACCTTTATTTTCTTTTACCTTTATTTTCTTTCACCTTTCTTTTCTTTTACCTTTATTTTCTTTTACCTTTTCTTTTACCTTTTTCTTTTAACTTTCTTTTCTTTTACCTTTCTTTTCTTTTACCTTTCTTTTCTTTTACCTTTCTTTTCTTTCACCTTTCTTTTCTTTTACCTTTTTCTTTTACCTTTCTTTTCTTTTACCTTTCTTTTCTTTTACCTTTCTTTTTCACCCTTCTTTTCTTTTACCTTCCTTTTCTTTTACCATTTCCTGTTACCTTTTTCTTTTAACTTTCTTTTCTTTTACCTTTCTTTTCTTTCACCTTTCTTTTCTTTCACCTTTCTTTTCTTTTACCTTTATTTTCTTTTACCTTTCTTTTCTTTCACCTTTCTTTTCTTTTACCTTTATTTTCTTTTACCTTTATTTTCTTTTACCTTTTTTTTTACCTTTTTCTTTTAACTTTCTTTTCTTTTATCATTCTTTTCTTTCACCTTTTTTCTTTTACCTTTCTTTTCTTTTACCTTTATTTTCTTTTACCATTTCATTTTACCTTTTTCCTTTACCTTTCTTTTCTTTCACCTTTCTTTTCTTTCATAATTTCTCATTCTCAAATGATTTTGAACTTTCTCCTTTCAATTTAGTTGTGAAAACTTGAAATATTTTTTATTTCACTTTTTCTTCCTTTCTTCTTTTCTTCCTTTCTTCTTTTCTCTTGTCTTCTTTTCTGTCATCTTATTTATATTACCTGAAATTTGTTCACTTTTAAACATTTATTTTTAAAAAAAGACAAATTTCTCTGCATTTCTTAAATCACATAAAATTAGAAAAGTAAACATTTTCCATCTTTTCATGTTTCTCTAACTTTTCTTTTTACACTTTCATTCTTTCACTTATAAATTATTTGTTGCTTTTACTTTATTTATTTTTAAATCTTTGATTTATTTTTTACTCAATAATATATAAAAAGATGCACCCACTCTACTTTGTCCTATTTCTTTCTTTCTTTCTTTATTTCTTTGCTCTCTTATCTTTCTTTCTTTCTTTTTTCTTTCTTAATTTTCACTATTATCTTTCTATCATTCTTCCTTTTCTCCCTTATTTTTCTTTAATTTCTCACTTAGTTTACTTCGAATCTTTTCTTTCTTATCTTTCTTTCTTACTTTTCACTCTTATCTTTCTTCCTTTATTTCTTTCTTTCTTTTTCTCTATTATCTTTTTTCTTTGATTCTTTTCACTCTTATTTATCTATCTATCTATCTATCTATCTATCTATCTATCTATCTTCCTTTCTTTCTTTCTTTCTTTTACTTTTTCTTTTATCTCTCTTTCTTTCTTTCTTTTCGCCCTTATTTTTCTTTCTTTATTTCCTTTCTCACTTATATATTTTCTTTCTTATCCCTCTAATCTCATTTATCATTGAACAAGAAACAATGGAGAGAAAAAAAGAAAGGCAATGTAAATAAACAAACATGAAAGCAAGTGAGTAATAGTGAGAGTAAGGCAAAGAAAGAGAGTGGGAGAAATGAATTTTGTTATATTTTATGAGGGCAATTAAAATGTCATACAAATACACACACACATATATATATATATATATATATATATATATATATATATATATATATATATATATATATATATGAATAGAATCAAATTGATAAATATAGGTAAATGCACAAGCAAGCATTCCTATACTTACATATATATATATATAAAATAATAAAAACACCAATTAAAATTTAAAAAAATATAATAAAAAAATAAATAATGACAAGGAAAATAATTTAACCCAAATAAATAAGTAAATAAACAACTTCCAGCAAAATAACCACCAAAATAGACTACCCACAATGTACCACTGACCTGTATATATAAATAGCCGAGAAAAATAACAACAATCATGGCCTGACGATTACATCTAGCATGAAACAGACTGTCGCCTCTAAGTGTTGACTTCTATGTTCATTTATATATATATATATATATATATATATATATATATATATATATGTGTGTGTGTGTGTGTGTGTACCCTATAGTGTAAAATAAAACAGTGCTCAATGTTAAATAACAGAGCAATTTAATATATTAAAAATATAGATAATACCCTCCATTTATTACTACAAATGTTACTCTAGTGTGCCCTTGGTATTTGTAACTGATGCCCCATTTTTATATATTACACAATGTGTGTTATTTCTTAATTGCAGGAGAAAGTGCTTTCTTTAAGAAGGGAAAATAAGGCCTTGCTTACTGTGATCTTCTTAGTAACTGAACTGTAATGTATGCAGGATTAAATTGCAGTTTTCCTACAAAGGAGGATGAAAGCTTGATCCCAGCCAGATAGTACATTTTCTTCACTAAGATTTCTTGATGGACATAATACACACTGCTTAACAAATAAAAATGTGTCCACTATAATAACATTTAAAGTTATAAAAAATTTTAGCTAAAAATCTTTATATATATATATATATATATATATATATATATATATATATATATATATATAGGATGTGATGGATGAATCATTGCCTAATTCATGCAAAAATAAGAATAACAGATATCTCAGATTTATTTAACAAAATTATACAAAAATATCTTGAAATACTAAAGATTATATTTATTCAATAGAATAACCATTGGCTTCAACACTGCCTCCAGATGACTTAGAAATCTTCTGCAACTCTTCTGGACAGTCTCCTTGTTTAAGTTGGTGAATGCTGTCATAATCCTTGCCTTCAGCTCATCTTTAGTGTTACAAGGAGTTTTGTTGGTCTCTCGCTCAACTGCGCCCCACACATAATAATCAAGAGGATTGTAGTCTGAGGAGTTGTGGGCCAGATATAGGGAGTAATGTGGTTGCAGAAATTGTCTGACAGCTTTGACTGGATTCTCCTGCTTGTGTGGTATGGTGCAGATTCCATAGACATAGGGTCTTCCAGCAGCCACCCTCTTAACCGAGGGCATCACTACCTCCTCAAGGCACTTGATGTCGGTCTCTGTATTGAGTCTGACACCCTGTGAGAAGATGAATGGAGGCATAATGTCACCATCACTAGTGATCACTCCTTCATAATCACCACTGGACTCATCCAACTCTTTCTCAGTCCCCTACACTGTCCTCAGATTGACACCTAAACACATTGAAATGCTTTTTCCAAATTTTGGGTGGAGTGAATTGAGTCATGGTGCTTTTTTTTTTCATAGCTGTCCGACTGATCCTAATATACAGTGCAGTCAACAAAATCAAAAACAAACAAGCATGAATAAAATTAAAAATATAAAATGACAACAATTTTACCATCGTACTCTCTGTATATATATTAGGTTGGTGCAAAAATAATGTTGTTTTCTCACATGAAGTTGAACGTCAAAAAACAACATTATTTTTGCACCAACCTAATATATATATATATATATATATATATATATATATATATATATATATATGAAAAATTTCTCAGTGTTAATCTGTAGAAAAAAGACAATATTTATGAATGTAAAGACAATAGGAAAACTGTAATAGTTGCTGACATGTTTTGACCAATATCGACTTTTTCAAGGCAAAAGGCAAAATGAATTTATTAAACAAAGTAACTAATAATAACAAAACAAAATGTCCTTAGCAACTGTAAGAAATTTAGACAACGCTATTTTCATACTGTTAACTGAAAATTACATCAATATGTGGAGATATTGTTTTTATTGCTGTGTTGACGGATTCAACCATTTTCTTTTGATTTCTTGATACTGTTGTGTACGTTTGTTTGGGAGAGTAGTAATTCTGTTAAGAAAGGTGACATAGGGAAAAAGCCTGTGTATAGATTAATATTTGGGTAATATTCAATGGCAGCACTCTCGAGGATTTTCCTTCTGAGTAAGTTATTTTCTTTTATTTATGAGTGTAGCATATATTGAAGAAACAAGTAGAAATTTAAAAATACGCATTTATGAGCACAAAAGAGACCTCACAAAAACAACTTAGCTAATACACTAGCCATACATAGAAATAAATTGTTTAATAAATTCTTTTCGTCTTTTGCCTTGAAAATGTTCACATCGGACGAAATGCGTCGGCAACTATTACAGTTTTCTCTTGTTTTTTACATTTATATATATATATATATATATATATATATATATATATAAAAGTCTGTTTTATGCTTGCATGGAATCTTCAGGCCAAGCAGGAAACAGGCATTAACCTCAGTATTCCCTTTTATATTTTATTTTTACCTATGCTCTATCGTTGATATTGAGTGGTTTTTACCAGAGAATTTTTATCACTCTTCCAAATGAATTTACTTTTTTTACTTTACAGTTTTGCTAAATTGCACAAAGTGTATTTTTATATCATTGCACAAATTTCTCTGTATGAATATGGATTCCAAAGAATAGTAAAAACGTGTTAATGTTCTTGAAGATAGATAGATAGATAGATAATAACAGAAGGGGATTGAGTGATATAAACAAACTGGTAACAGATAGATAGATAGATAGATAGATAGATAGATAGATAGATAGATAGATAGATAAGAAGGGGATTGCGTGATATAAACAAACGGGTAACAGATAGATAGATAAGAAGGGGATTGCGTGATATAAACAAACTGGTAACAGATAGATAGATAGATAGATAGATAGATAGATAGATAGATAAGAAGGGGATTGTGTGATATAAACAAACTGGTGATATATAGATAGATAGATAGATAGATAGATAGATAGATAGATAGATAGATAGATAGATAAGAAGGGGATTGAGTGATATAAACAAACTGGTGATAGATAGATAGATAGATAGATAGATAGATAGATAGATAGATAGAAAGATAGATAAGAAAGGGATTGAGTGATATAAACAAACTGGTAACAGATAGATAGATAGATAGATAGATAGATAGATAGATAGATAGATAGATAGATAGATAAGAAGGGGATTGAGTGATATAAACAAACTGGTAACAGATAGATAGATAGATAGATAGATAGATAGATAGATAAGAAGGGGATTGAGTGATATAAACAAACTGGTAACAGATAGATAGATAGATAGATAGATAGATAGATAGATAGATAGATAGATAGATAGATAGATAGATAAGAAGGGGATTGAGTGATATAAACAAACTGGTAACAGATAGATAGATAGATAGATAGATAGATAGATAGATAGATAGATAGATAAGAAGGGGATTGAGTGATATAAACAAACTGGTAACAGATAGATAGATAGATAGATAGATAGATAGATGGATAAGAAGGGGATTGAGTGATATAAACAAACTGGTAACAGATAGATAGATAGATAGATAGATAGATAGATATAAACAATCTGAAATAGATAAATAGATAGAAAGATAACTATAAAAAGACTGAGATATATGTAGATAAATAGATAGATAGCAACACATAGAGTTAAAGAGATAGATAAGAACAGATGAAGATATAAAGACAGAATGTAAATCGATAGGTAGATACATAACAAGCGGTATACAAAGCAAACCCACTTGATACATCATAATGTGAATTTATTCATGCTTATCTTTTTTCATTCTATTATTTAGGTCATCGTCAATAATAACAGGTTGGACAAATAAAAATGTTTTCTAGAATTCAGAAAATTCTATACACCAAGTTTTTTTATTTAGAAAAAAAAAGAAAAGTAAAGAATAAAGCAGAAATAAAAAGCAAAACTTACATCTATTCGTGCATTCCAGTAGACATGAAAGTTTTGATAACTTTATGCACAAGCACATGCACACAGATGCGTAAACAAATAAATATATAATCGCATAACGAAAAGGTGTAATAACCAATATCTACGTGATCGAAATAAGCTTTGTTATTCGAATGTTAATGTGTCTCTTTAAATGTATGAAGATATGTGGTGAGTGCAGTTGTTAGCAGCTTGGGAGTAGAAATCAGCAAGCTGCGTTCAAGTTACAGCCGATTTCATTGCACTTACTTTCACACAAATGGAGAGGGGGGTGATTCATCCCTTCATCATTGTCATAGCTATGTTTTTTTTATGTTGAAGCATGACCAGGATTAATCTCATACAAAGCAAGATGGACCTCTGCTTGACTGAAGATTTAAGGCTTGATATACTTCCTGATACACAGCTCAAACACTCATTGTCGTCTTCTTTTTTTCCTTTTTTAATTATTTCATTTTTTTAATTATTTCATCCTCATCCTATATATATATATATATATATATATATATATATATATATATATATATATATATATATATATGTATATATATATATATATATATAAAAGTGAACATGGAAGTCAACACTTAGAGGCGACAGATAGAAAGATGCAATCGTCGTGGCCTGACGATTGCATCTAGCATGAAACAGATTGTTGCCTCTAAGTGTTGACTTTGTTCACTTTTATATTTACACATGCTCTATCTCTGATATTGAGCACTTTATCCCATAAATATAGCACACTCTAAGACTATATTTCTTCATATATATATATATATATATATATATATATATATATGATGTCAAACATTACGAAATGGACACAGTCTGACAATTATTTAAAGACATTTTTATGTTTAACATTCTTTTTAGAGATACAAGTATTTAAGTAAATGCTCTGTTTATAATAAACAGTATTAAATAACATTTACCAACCTGAATGAGAGGATGAATATTTTCTATGAAAATTTCTCAGACATTCAGGCCGGTAAATGTTATTTAATACTGTTTATTATAAAACAGAGCATTTGCTTAAATACTTGTATCTATAAAAAGAATGTTAAACATAAAAATGTCTTTAAATATATATATATATATATATATATATATATATATATATATATACATGACTTTAGGCAATATAAAATATAAAAACAAAGCACTTCTCTCTCTAAATATTTACGGTAATTAAAGAATGACAGTAATATACCTTTTATCACCTGGGATATTGTAGCAAGAAACAAATCTTGCAATGGGAAATGAAATAGATGTAATTTATGTCTTACTGAAAAATTGGTTATCTGAAAACACTTAAATAACCCTAGCTTACTAAACAAGAGAAATGAATTGATAGTTACATGTAGGCATAAAAATAAATGTTTGCTGAAATATATTAATCCAGATTAATTTTTAATGTAAATTACAGTTTGCTTTTTTTTAAAAAAGAACAAGTAATCTCCCTTTATGTCTAATATAAAAAAATAAAAAAATTAATATTCACAAGTCTAAAAAAAATTTTTTTTTACAAATCACACTTATTTTAAATTGTTAAAATTAAAAAATGTTTTTTAGATTGTGTTACCTCCCCAATGTAAATCTAAAAACCTGCATCCAGAAACACAAAAGAGACTTGCATTTAGATAGACATTCAAATTCTCTCATCTTACACTGCAATGATATGAGACATACCTTTAATTTCACCAATGCCAGCCTTATTAAAAAAATAACATAACCCTTTAAAGAGAAAATATTATGAAAATATATTTATAGCAATACTACCAACTATTAACTTATGTTTAAAAAACTACTTTATGTCATGATTTTTCTACTGATCCATTATTCATTAATCTAACTTCTTCTGCATACACAAAAATCAATGAAGATATATACAAAATATGTACAAGATATGGTTTAATGAAAAATCAAACCTAAATAAAATTTTTAAAAACATCCTGCAGCGTCTCACTAACTTTTACACACTTTAGCATCTAGAATGTTTTCTGACACATATTTGAATATTATCTGTTATTTCATTACATGTGACACATATCTAACCAATAAGAACTAAGCAATCAAAACAACCTGCTGCATCTCACTAACTTTTACACACATTAGCCTCCAGAATGTTTCTCACCCATATTTGAATATTATATGTTACTTTATTACACGTGACACATATCTAACCAATAACAAATTACCAAGAACAACATACCATTAATCTGTGTCTCTGCTTTTTATCATTTCTATCTTGATCTCTGACAAAGCTATAATAAAGTGAAACATATTAGATTAAGATCTGTTTCCTACTTGTTCTTTATCCTATCATTTTTTCGAATTCCTATCCATTCTGGATATATATATATATATATATATATATAGATATATATATATATATATATATATATATATATAAAACACGTTTCATTGATTAATATAAACATATGTCTATTTATTTTTGCAATAGTCCTTTCTAGTTTTCTAATTAGCTTCTTGATGTTAAGTTGAAATTCATCAAGGAAATCGTCATAATTTTTGTTAACCCATGTACTTTCGATCTCCTTTGAAAATTTTTTCTAACAAGATTTCTCGAATATTCAGGCTGGTAGATCAAAACAAATAAATATAATGTTTAATAAATAAATAAAGACAGAGCATCTACTCAAATATGTTGTCCATTAGCTCCTATAAGAAGCTCATCAGCCCTTTGAGAGATCTTGTTTTCCATCCTGTGGGGTGACATACTACCCTCCTCACCAGCTGAAAGTTTAGTGCGGGATCTGGGGTGCATGTTACCAGCAACAGGCCTAAGGTATCGGTTAAATTACATATTACATATATATATATATATATATATAAAACACGTTTCATTGATTAATATAAACATATGTCTATTTATTTTTGCAATAGTCCTTTCTAGTTTTCTAATTAGCTTCTTGATGTTAAGTTGAAATTCATCAAGGAAATCGTCATAATTTTTGTTAACCCATGTACTTTCGATCTCCTTTGAAAATTTTTTCTAACAAGATTTCTCGAATATTCAGGCTGGTAGATCAAAACAAATAAATATAATGTTTAATAAATAAATAAAGACAGAGCATCTACTCAAATATGTTGTCCATTAGCTCCTATAAGAAGCTCATCAGCCCTTTGAGAGATCTTGTTTTCCATCCTGTGGGGTGACATACTACCCTCCTCACCAGCTGAAAGTTTAGTGCGGGATCTGGGATGCATGTTACCAGCAACAGGCCTAAGGTATCGGTTAAATTACATAAAGTTTTTAGCTATGGTTAGCAACCAATCCAAAAGCACATACCACAAATTGCTACAAAATTAAAATTGAACATCCAAGTCATGTACTTAAATAGCCATGTCAGATTGAGACTTTCATATGGAGGACATGCATGGCACCAAACCCGTTCAGAAATATCTAAACTCTCAGCTCTATACAACCTCTTCCTACGATCAATGGTGTAAAAAACTTTGAGCGAGAAAAGTGCGTCCTTCTTTGAACATTGTGGGCTGGCGCTAAAATCACAAAGAACTGTACGAAATAAGAGAAAACGCATCACTTGAGGACTACCAACAGCAGCAACAACTAAAATGGAGAGCACTCGATGTAAATAGAAGAGAAAATAAAGATGCTGACATTCCACACCATTTCAAATAGAAGGTTCAGAAGGAAACGTCCATCAATGCTGGAAAGAGTGATAACAGCTACTGGACTTGAGAAACCTGTTTTCCTAAAAAGGGTATTAAGAGAAATCTGTTATAAAGTTTAACTGGAAACTGTACTGGCTGCTCGGTCAATGAATGCCAAATGTTTCCTTGTAAGGAATCAGCTAATATTACCATTGCCATTGCCATCATAGCAAAGTCAATTGAGAGGGCAGAAGCAGATCAAAAGTACTCAGACATTGGAAAATTTGTATCTAAATATGTAGCTGAGACAAAATAAACGATTTGAAAAAAATAACTAAAAGTCCTTAAGATATAACTTTTGTTAGCCTTTAACCAAACTTGTATAAAATTTCAATCTCCAACTATTTAAGTGTAACGTCAATCGACATCTCCAGTTGCCTTGATCTATCCACTTCCCTTCTCCACATCCTTTCACCTTTCATTCCTATCTGCTCTTGCTCCAAATCTTCTGTAACCCCCTTGCCTTGATCGATCCACTATCTTTCTCCACATCCTCTCCTTTACCACTCCTATCTGCTCTTCCTCCAAACCTTCTGTAACCCCTTGCATGCTAGTGGCTTCCAGCCTTGCTTGGGGTGATAAGCTTAAAAAAAAAAAAAAAATGTCTAATAAATATATATAAATATTGATGGCATGTGGTTAGAACATTCACTTTCCAACCATAAGACCTGGGTTCAAATCTCACCATAGTCACTTTGTTATCAGGCTGGATATGCAATCCCAGTATGTAGCTCGATTGGAAAGTGCCTGAAAATTATATGACAGGTTGACCCAAGCCTTATGAATTAATTTAGGTAGAAATAATGGCTCATTGTTTCATATCCTAACATTGTGACCAGGGGTTTGAACGTACTGCCCTTGTTCAAACAGTTGATCTCTTGAAATGTTGCTCTCTCTCCCCAAAACTGTAACTAAGGTCTGCTTACAATAATTACAATATAAACCACACAGTTAACTTTGATATGAGATTTTGGACTCTGTGATCTTGAGTAAGGTCAAATAAAACAAAACAACTTTCTTCTCAGTAAGCAAGTGGGTTAGTATATCTGATAATGGGGATTTTGTTAGAAGTTTTTTCACAAGGGCCTTAAAGCTAAGTCTAACAATAACATGATCTGACACAGCTGGAATCCAGTCTCACTTATTTAATTCCATTTCTTGTGCTGATAATCATTGTGCCACCTTGGACCTCTTTCAATCTGAGACATATGTGTGAATAATGTGGATTTTTATCTGTACCAAGTTGTGTGCTTATCTGTGTAGTAGTTTGAAAATTGAAAATAAAGAAGAAAAAAGAAGTAATAATTAAATAAATAAATAAAAACAAAAACTTGTCAGACAGGTATGTCTGCACACCGATTAAGGTCAACTTCAGGTGTATATATTACAAGACGCAGAAGCATAAAGGAAGGTGGTGGTAGGAATATAAGCAGAAGAAAAGATGGAAGGTCAAGGAGATTAAGAAATGAGTAAGGAAGGGGAGATGACGGGAGTGGTGGCACTTCACTTCACAGCACAATATGTCTCTGAAATTTGAAATAAATGTCAGTGTCTACACTTATATGAAAGTCCCATGGGCATCATATGTACTGCAGCCATAGCAACAGTGGTGTGGCTTAAGCAAGATAGCCTGACAGAGTCTGGCCCTCTCCAGGGTGGTTTGAATTTTGAGTTTTCTTCAGCTAACAAGACAATAGTATCCAGGTTGTCCTACTCTTTACTGATAGATAGAAGAGAAGAGATGATCTCATACCTTTCTCATAGATATTTACACATAAGTGATATTATTTATAAATGTAAAAGAAAATAGGAAAACTGTAATAGCTGCCGACGCGTTTCGTCCAATGTGAACTTTTTGAAGGCAAAAACAAAATGAATTTATTAAACAAAGTAACTAATAATGACAAAACAAAATGTCCTTAGCAACTGGAAGAATTTAGAGAACGCTATTTTCATACTGTTAACTGAAAATTACGTCAATTACCGTCACATGTGGAGATATTGTTTTTATTGCTGTGTTGACGGATTCAACCATTTTCTTTTGAAAACACATTCAAAAACCTACAATACTCATACCATTTCATCCACAAGGTAAGAAGAATAGGCATACAAAATATAAAACCAAAACAAAAATAATAACATAATCCGCAGTAATAAATTACAATAAAAACAGATGCATAATACTACCGACCAACAACCTATCCCATCTAAATAATCTTAAAATAGTCACAAACACTTCCAAAACCATTATGAATATACTCAGATCCTCAAACACTAATAGCAATAATATTTCTGAAGCAGGCATTTATAAAATAAATTGCCAAAACTGTTACTCCTAATATATTGGAGAAACAAGGAAAAATTAAAAAAAACACCTTTATGAGCACAAAAGAGACCTCACAAAAAACAACTTAGCTAATGCACTAGTAATACATAGAAATAAATTCAACCATAATTTTAATTTTAAAAATGCTACGCTCATAAAAAAAGAAAATAACTCAATCAGAAGTTTCCTCGAGAGTGCTGCCATTGAATATTACCCAAATATTAATCTACACACAGGCTTTTTCCCTATTTCACCTTTCTTAAGAGAATTACTACTCTCCCAAACAAACGTACATAACAGTATCAAGAAATCAAAAGAAAATGGTTGAATCCGTCAACACAGCAATAAAAACAATATCTCCACATGTGACAGTAATTGATGTAATTTTCAGTTAACAGTATGAAAATAGCGTTCTCTAAATTCTTCCATGTAAATGTAGCTGGTAATACTATTTTTCCAAAAATGTATAGCCGGCAACATTATTTTTTAAAAAACGGCCTTTCTGTTGGATGTAGTT
The DNA here is from genome assembly GCA_964036315.1 of Acanthosepion esculentum. NCBI lineage: Eukaryota > Metazoa > Mollusca > Cephalopoda > Sepiida > Sepiidae > Acanthosepion > Acanthosepion esculentum. Next base: position 25,009,740 of record OZ038488.1, read on the forward strand.
TATCATCATACCCAGGACGCAGATGTAGTTTATCGTCATACCCAGGACGCGGATGTAGTTTATCATCATACTCAGGACGTGGATGTAGTTTATCATCATACCCAGGACGTGGATGTAGTTTATCATCATACCCAGGGCGTGGTAATTATATGAAAAACATGTTTATTCATTAGTTGGACATACAATAAATTAAAAATTTGTATGTGTACAAATATTTGTTTACCCCCACTGTATATATGATAGGGTGCTGGAAAGTTCACAAACTGACCAGTTACAAGTATTAGTGATATACAGGGTGCAATTCATAAGCTATTCATCATAATAAGTCTGATAGTAATTTTGATTTAAAGAATGCAGTTTTAGTTAAAAGTGGCAGTAATTTATTACAACAAAATGTATAGAAAGTGCACTAATCACTGAGTCTTTCACAGTAAACTTTCATTCAGGATCATACATTATATCAGCTTTTTTTAACAAAACAACTGCTATTACAATGTAGGATAATTAAAAACAATATCTATAAAACTACAAGTCTACTCTATCACTATATCCATGAAAAACGTTCCGGTGAGTTACATTTTTTACTGCATCCTGGGTATGACGATAAACTACATCCGCATCCTGGGTATGACGATAAACTACATCTGTGTCCTAGGTATGACGATAAACTACGTCCAATAGCAAGGGCTCTGATCAGGAGGTTTTGAGGAGCGTGGAACCACCTCTTAATTGCTGGTGTTCCCAGGTAAACCCTGACCCCGGGTGGTAGCATCTGTTAGGGTCCCAGCTATGGGCAAATAGTTAACACCGAAACTGAGGTAAAAAGCATTATAAAAGTGTAAAAATAGGTTTTAATACCAGAAATACTTTGTAAAAATTATTACCAGAAATAAATTTTTGAAGGAAAAAAAACTATTACCAGCAATATATTTTTGTTTTTTAAATATTACCAGCTATACATTTTTGAGGAAAAAAATGTTGCCAAAAATAGATTTTTGACAAAACAAAATATTACCAAAAAAAAAAAGGAATGTTGTCGGCATTAAATGACCCATTGAGGTTGATGTGCCATAAAACACAACAACAAACCAAACCAAACACTGCTAACACCTGCCATGCAGTGTACACTGAGGACTACCATTCTCAATCTCTTCATATTCCATTAAGTTGCCCTTAAGTAAGTTGCACTTAAGTAAGTTGCACTTGAACAGATTCTTCCTATGAACCACTACATTGTGGAACTGACTCCCACGAGGATGCTCTCCCAGCCACTACAATCTTAACCACTTCAAGTCTTGGGTTAACTATTATATTTCCCGTATATCTTTATAAACTATGCCTCTTAATTTTTACTCTTACCATTCAGTAAGCTCTCTACGTTGGGTGGCTCTTGGGCCTTGTAAAGGATGAATATTAATAAAATTAAAAAAACAAAAGCAATAGAATGCTGAATGAGACTGACTAGGTTGTATGCCAGAAATTTAAAGCTTAATTTTAAAGTTAAGAAACAATTTTGCTTCAGCATTTTCTTGTCACCCCCCCCCCCATACATCACTTCCAAATTTTAAGAGCTTGTGTCAGCCTTTTGAAATAGAAAATTATCTTATGTAGGGGTGACATGGCTTTCGGACCACCCTGTAGAATTGTTGTATTTCCTTACTTCTCCATATATATCTATATAAGATTCCATCAATAAAATCTTCACTTAGTCTGAAGAAGTCTTTTTGAAGGACAAAACATGTAACAAATTATATTTTTTTCCATTTTGACTTTGAAGTACCGAACATATTCCATCTTAGGAGAAAATTCAAATGTGTCCTCTATGCTATTGAATGAGACCGACTAGGTTTTATCTATTGACCAATAATTTTCCAGCATACTGTTTGCTCTTTCAAGGGAAATTGGTAACGAATTAAGAGAGAAAAATAGGTGTCCATGGTGACGTTTAGCAAAAAGCAATGAAATCCAAGTAACAAATGAGAAGCAACTGATGATAAACTGATGTGTTCATAAAATGACAGAAAAAGTATTAAATAAAATAACAATAAAGTTTTTTAGTCACAATAATTACAAGTAACAAAAAGTGAACAAAATATCTTTTATGGCCTCATTAAAGCACTCAAAAGGTTATTCTTTACATATTACAGGTTAGTTGACTTGTATAGAGTTTATATTTAGATCATCGCACAGATGTCTCCATATGAGTATGGATTCCAAAGAACAGATAGATAGAGAAAACCAGAATAGGATAGAGTTATATGAACAAACAAGATAGATAGATAGATAGATAGATAGAAAAAAAGAAACAGGCATAGATAGATAGATAGATAGATAGACAGACAGATTGATATATGGAAACAGGCTGAGATAAATAGATAGAAAGATAGAAACAGGCTTAGATAGATAGATAGATAGATAGATAGATAGATAGAAAAAAAGAACCAGTCTGAGATAGATAGAAAGATAGAAAAAAAGAAACAGTCTGAGATAGATAGATAGAAAGATAGATAGAAAAAAGAAACAGTCTGAGATAGATAGAAAGATAGAAAAAAAGAAACAGTCTGAGATAGATAGATAGAAAGATAGATAGAAAAAAGAAACAGTCTGAGATAGATAGAAAGATAAAAAAAAAGAAACAGTCTGAGATAGATAGAAAGATAGAAAAAAAGAAACAGTCTGAGATAGATAGAAAGATAGATAGATAGAAAAAAGAAACAGTCTGAGATAGATAGAAAGATAGAAAAAAAGAAACAGTCTGAGATAGATAGATAGATAGAAAGATAGATAGATAGAAAAAAAGAAACAGTCTGACATAGATAGATAGATAGACAGACAGACAGACAGACAGACAAAAACAGACTGCGATAGAAACAGATGGAATTTAAATAGGAACAGATGAAGATAGATAAATAGAGACACACTGAGTTAGGTATGAAGTGACCGAGATAGTGAAAGCTATGCTGGATGGTAGAGTTTGCTTAGTGGCATATCAACCTAAATACTTTGAACACCATTTTATGGCTTCAACTACAGATAATATGTATTGCTAGTCAGTTTGTGATAAATATGTATTGTTGATAATTTTTCATATAAAAATGTGTTCCTGGTCTTTTTACTATAATAAGGCATTTTGTTTGGGAGTTAACTATTTATCCATGGCTGGGACCCTAACAGGTGCTACTACCCCAGGTCAGGGTGGACTTGGGAACAGCAGCAATTAAAAGCAATTAATGTTATATATATATCATTTTCACATACTGTTGGCGTGCGTGTGTGTGTGTGTGTGTGTGTGAATACAGATAGAGAGAGGTGAGATGGAAATTTCTCATGGGAATATTTGGTTGTCATAATGGATCTGTTAATGATTTAACACACATTGCAAAACAAAGAATACAAACATTTATTTTTCTATCAAGAATAGACCTATTTTTGTTCTCTTCTGGTTAATACAATAGATTCTCTCCCAGGTGTCACTTTAAGCTGCCATTTCCTGCCCCTTGCCATGATATTTTAAGAAATCTTTTGTGGGAGCAATTTCTTCCGTGTATCTTTTCCTTTTTTCACTTAGTTTACTTTTTTTTCTTCTTTTCATTTTTTCTTTTTTTTTTACTTAGTTTACTTTTTCTTCCTTTCTTTTTTCTTCTTTTCTTTTTCTTCTTTTTCCTTTTTTCTTCTTTTTTCTTTTTTCTTTTTTTACTTAGTTTACTTTGATCTTTTTTTCTTTTTTCTTTCTTTTTTTTCTTCTTTTTTCCTTTTTTCTTTTTTTCTTTTACTTAGTTTACTTTTTTCTTCTTTTCTTTTTTCTTCTTTTCATTTTTTATCTTCTTTTTTATTTTGTTTACTTTTTCTTCTTTTCTTTTTGTCTTCTTTTCTTTTTTACTTAGTTTTCTTTTTCTTTTTTCTTCTTTTCCTTTTTTCTTCTTTTCCTTTTTTCATCTTTTTTTATTTTGTTTACTTTTTTCTTCTTTTCTTCTTTTCTTTTTTTTACTTAGTTTACTTTTTCTTCTTTTCTTTTTTCTTCTGTCTTTTTTCTTCTTTTTTTCTTCATTTCTTTTTTCTTCTTTTCTTTTATTTTTCCTCCTTTTTTTCTTCTTTTCTTTTTACTTCTTTTCTGTTTTTCTTCTTTTCTTTTTTCTTTTCTTTTTTTACTTTGTTTACTTTTTCTTCTTTTCTTTTTTCTTCTGTTTTTTTCTTCATTTTTTTTTCTTCTTTTCTTTTTTTACTTTTTCTTCTTTTTTTTCTTTTTTTCCTCCTTTTTTTTACTTCTTTTCTTTTTTCTCCTTTTCTTTTTTTTCTCCTTTTCTTTTTATCTTACTTAGTTTACGTTTTTTTCTTTATCTTTTTTCTTTTGCTTCAATAAAGTTGAAGCCAGATTGAACTATGAGTGTCCCCTGCCCCCCCCCCCCCCGCCATCGTTTCACTACTTCACAAATATCACTATCCTCTTCCCATCTTACAATAGCCTTTTGCCTATACTACAGACCAAAAGTTTGAGGTAAAGCTCTGGATGTTGGGGGACTGCACCAAATCTGAAGGTTTTATGGCTTTTTAAAAACTAATTTACTTGCACAATTTGGGCCAGAAGGACTTTCTCTTCAAACTTATTTGGAAATTTGAAAGATTTAATATACATATTGTTATGAATAATCAAGAGCTGTTTTGTTACTCAACTGTTTGAGAGAGCTATTTCTGTTTACTGGGACTATAAAAGGACACTATATGTGGACCTTGTATTCTCAGTTGAATAAAGCTTACAGTCTACACCTGTATACTTTTGTCATTACACACACACACACACACACACACACACACACACACACACACACATACATACATATATATATATATGTATATATATATATGTGTGTAAAGTCATGTGAAGATTGACTGAGCATGAAACTCAGGTTACAACTAGAGCCATCATTTCATAGGATTTGATGTTTGTAAACATTTTGTACTTGGTCTAGGCAATCTATATTCGAGCACTCTACTGAATAGGTAAGTTTGCTTTTAGGTCTTTTTTTCTTCCTTTTCTTCAGAATTGTTGTGTTTATTCAAGACTGTATCTGGATAAGAGTTTTAGGTTTTGAAAAATTGTCCATTTGTTCAATCAACATTTATATATATATATATATATATATATATGTGCGCGTATATATATATATATAGAGAGAGAGAGATAGATAGATATATATTGTCATCCACAGACAGACAGTTTCACTGTATCACAGCTCATCACTGTGGCTAGATGTCCAGTTGCCTCTAGCTAGGATTCTACCACTATACAGCATATTTTTATTCAAGCATGTTTGGTTAAATAATTCAGATGTATTATGTCTATTTATTTTAGCCTTAATCCTTTCAAGTTCATGGATTCATTTCTTGATAACCTTAGAAAGTTGATTAAGAAAAGTAACAAAATTGTTTTTGAAATTATTTTTACTTTCACAAGTACTTTCCTTCTCATCTGAGACTATCTTCAGGGGGTTGAAATATCTATGGATGTATATACAGTCGGTCTGTAAATTCAAAATTTTCAAAATCTCTTCAATATATACTTGACACTACATTTGAATGATAACTCTAACATTTTTAGGCATTTAAAACAACATGCCTGGCCGCATACACAATTCCGGAAAATCCTCGTCGAAAACACAATTATACTTAAACATGAAAACAATAAACAAAAACTAAAAATTCTTGAAGCTATATACATAAAACAGTTGAAACCTAACCTGAACAAAATAAACTATGAAATCTCCAAAAATATCCTTAAATGCCTATAATTAGTAACAGAAGTCATTGGTTCATACCAACGGCTTTCCATACTCAATACTCATCGGATTCACTCTCGCGTGGTCATGTGTGACGTCATGAGCTGTCGTGCGATTTTCGTTTTCAGCGTTTTATATGCACGTGTTTATCGTTGCTTGGATATCATCCATGTAAACAAATAATACTATCATCAATTTCTTGTTCGTGTATTGCATAAATATATTGTGTAATTGTCATCTTTGATAATGGCTTATGTAAGCCGAAAGCTCAGATCGGATTAAATAAAAAAAAGTATGTATCAATATTGTGATTTTCTTTCATTATTTAATGATAATGTTATTAAGATTATCAGACTATATGAAAAAAACTTGCATAAAATATATAGACAACGCTTATCTATATTATTTAATGAGACATGTATTAATATATATATATATATATATGTATATATAAATAAAAAGAAAGAACAGTAAGATATAAAATCCGGTGTTCTTATAGATATTTTTATTTTTACACAATAGTGCTCAATGTAAATTTACAGAGCATTAATATTATAAATTAATTGATTTAAAATATGTTTTTTTTTTTTGCTACACAGTGATAACCATGTTTCAGGGGCTTTAGCTTCCATTTCTGAAACATGGTTATCACTGTGTAGCGAAAAAAACATATTTTAAATCAATTTATAATATATATATATATATATATATATATATATATATGAAAGCTCTTTAGAACAAATCTAGAATGTTCTCATTCCTTGAAGAAACTCTTACATGATTGATTATATCTTCATGGTTGTAGCTATGGCATTCTCAGCATCATTGATACAGTATAAAATCAATATCTAAATTTTAATAGAGTAATCTGGATTTGTCTGTTTTGATACACAGAACAGCTATTCTGTGTCTCAAAACAGACTTTTTGTTTTTACAGATTTCTTTTAAATAAAGTACAAATGGATATATGCATTTTAAATTAAAGAACAAAAATTTACACCAATTAATACAAGTATTTTTTATTCCTTTTATTCTTCATTTAAGATAAATAATTACCTTCCAATGTTTCTGCATGTGCTCCTGAAAAACTTTCTCGCAAAATGGAGAAGTTTGAGAAATTCTGAAAATTAAAAAAAAAAAATTGCTGATATCAGTGGTGTAAAAAGTTGAAAACTTGACATTTGTAAATAACAGCTGAGTACAATAACTCCATAAAAGTCAGGGATCGATTTGTGAATATATTTATATTATGAACAGAACCTCACCTTTATAATCAATAAGAAATCAATATTTTTTTATTAACCAAAAATATAATGGCATACGTAAGAGTAGGCTAAAAAAGTTCATAGGCTAACTATGATGCAAGAGCTGTAAAATTTTGCATGCATTAATTTAAATTCTACTTATTAATAACAGCATTGTTTATTTCCAAGTAAACTGATATCTGATTGTTCAAAGAAGATTTTTCATCCTGTTGGACAAAAAAGTCTTCATCAGCAGATACAATATCATCATCATTGTAATTCTGGTTCCCAGACAAGTTTTTTTAATGTTGGGGAACAGATGCTAGTCAAATCAAGAGGATGATGAACCAAATCAAAACCACAGTTAGCGCCGCTGAAATGAAGAACTTGTGTGCTGGAACATTGTCCTGATGAAACAAGACCCCTTTCATCAGTTTTCCTGGGTGTTTGGACATGATAGCTTTTTCTCACTGGCTCAGCAAGTTGGCATAGTACTCTGTATTGATGATGTGGCCTTTTCAAAGATAGGCAATAAACACAATGCTTTTTGCATACACAAAAAATGAAGCCATCTCCTTCCCTGAAAATGAAACTTTCTTTGGATCAGGTTAGGAAGAGTATTTCTATCACATGAATTTCCATGATGCGAAATTTTGTCCATTTTCAAGAGAAGTCACTATGAGTAACTTTTGATATCTTCTTTGAACAGTCAGACGTCAGTTTATCTGGGAAAAAAATAATACTGTTATTAATAAGAAGAGTTGAAATTAATTCTTGCAAGAATTCACAGCTCTAGCATCATTCCCTCATAGTCAGCTTATGAACTTTTCAACCCACCCTCGTACTTGGAAAAAAACAATGCCGTTATTAATAAGAAGAATTGAAATTAATGCATACAAAATTTCACAGTTCTAGCATCACTCCTTCATAGTCAGCCTATGAACCTTTCAGCCCACCCTCATAATGAATGCTAATCTACAAAAATTAATTTTCTCCCAGATTTTGCCTATATTTACGAGGAGACCAGTCTATTCTATAACTGTTAGAGATTGATTTGATACTATCAAAATCAAGCACAGGACGCCTCTTCTAAAATGGCAACTCTCTTTACAATTCTGACAAGTGTTGTAGACTAAGAGCGTTCTAAATAATACTCATCTATAAACTTTAAGTCCAAATAAATCTTTTCTCTATTTTTTATGCATGAAGCAAGTCATGCCAACACAACCCCTGACATATATTCAACTAATGACACACACATATACATGCACTAGGATATATAAATGTACAGTCATTGATATATTTGCAACAGCCATGTAAATGTAGTCACCGCCATATTTCTTTTTTTTTTTGTTTTTATTTGTTTTTGTCCTTTGTTGTGCAGAGTATTTGTCTCATTTTATTTTGTTCACATGATTAACACAAGATTATTCTTTTTGCAATTCGGAGAACTTCACAGAGTTAGAAAAAACAAAATAATGTGAGGCCCAACACAACATGTGATTTCAACCTTTAACCTCAAATAAATGTCAATAACTAGTTTTGTATTCCAGTAAACAAAGAAAACTTTTTGAAGATATTTTGATAGTCTTTAATTATCGTGATTCTGACACAACCCCACCACAAAAATTAAAATTAAGAGAAATAATATTAGCAGACCAAAACTGCTGCTGCTGCTGCTTCTTCTTCTTCTTCTTCTTCTTCTTCTTCTTCTTCTTCTTCTTCTTCTATTCCTCAAATATCTTTCCTTTTCTATTTCTCTTCTTCTTCTTCTTCTTCTTCTTCTTCTTCTTCTTCTTCTTCTTCTTCTTCTTCTTCTTCTTCTTCTTCTATTCTTCAAATATCTTTCTTCTTCTTCTTCTTCTTCTTCTTCTTCTTCTATTCTTCAAATATCTTTCTTCTTCTTCTTCTTCTTCTTCTATTCTTCAAATATCTTTCTTCTTCTTCTTCTTCTTCTATTCTTCAAATATCTTTCTTCTTCTTCTTCTTCTTCTTCTTCTTCTATTCTTCAAATATCTTTCTTCTTCTTCTTCTTCTTCTTCTTCTATTCTTCAAATATCTTTCTTCTTCTTCTTCTTCTATTCTTCAAATATCTTTCTTCTTCTTCTTCTTCTTCTATTCTTCAAATATCTTTCTTCTTCTTCTTCTATTCTTCAAATATCTTTCTTCTTCTTCTATTCTTCAAATATCTTTCTTCTTCTTCTTCTTCTTCTATTCTTCAAATATCTTTCTTCTTCTTCTTCTTCTTCTTCTTCTTCTTCTTCTTCTTCTATTCTTCAAATATCTTTCTTCTTCTTCTTCTTCTTCTTCTTCTTCTTCTTCTTCTATTCTTCAAATATCTTTCTTCTTCTTCTTCTTCTTCTTCTTCTTCTTCTTCTTCTTCTATTCTTCAAATATCTTTCTTCTTCTTCTTCTTCTTCTATTCTTCAAATATCTTTCTTCTTCTTCTTCTTCTTCTTCTTCTTCTTCTTCTTCTTCTTCTTCTTCTTCTTCTTCTCATCATCATGTAGCTTCAGAACTCTCCTTAATAATGATTTTATTTTTCTCATATTCTTTCATACTCAGTAACTCCTTGTATCTTAGTGGCTTTATTGCCTTGCTTGGGGTGAAATGATTAAAAAAAAATGTCCTCCAAATTAACGGACAACTAAGAAGGCTGAAAGAGGCAATTGCTGAAATATGATAATAAAAAGGAAGATGAGTACATTAGTTTGGTTGTAAATGTCAGTAAAGCATTAATCCTATGGCTATATCCAGACTTATTGGGAACAAGACTTGCCCTAACCCTAACCATACAAAAAAGAACAAGATGAGATGAGGACAGTGCAATGAGAACAATCTACCTCATAGATTAAATAAAGGACTCAGTTCAAAATTCCTTATCTGGATCAGCAGACACCTGAACGAGGCTGGAGGGCTAAATGGCCAAATTATTGTGATAATAACAATAAAGATGAGGAGATTAGTCCAAATCAAATAATAATGGGGTTTTTTATCCCAGAAATTCACACATAAAAAAGGGTTTCTTTTGCAGAGCAAATTTTATTCACTATGACTGCTTTCCTTATCAATGCACTTAATTCAATGGCGAATATAATCAGATAGATTAAAAGTTTTACAGTGAAAATGTTTAATGCAAAATTCAGTTCAGGATTTGCTAGCATGGTAAGCAGAGCCAATTGATTGCTAATCACACACTGATTATTATGTACTCAATACAGGAGAAAAAAACTATTAGCATAGCACTTACAGTTACGATTAGCAATTTTAACATTAAAATAATAGGACCTAGTTGACAATCTAGTACTGCACTTGAATTCATGAATTCAAGGTACCAAACCATAAAACTAATCAGAAAAATGACAATAAAAATATTCATAGAAAAGTCACAGGGAAGCTACATTATGCCAGAGGGAAAGTGACTGAATCTGAGATGCCAGGTTAGGACATATCATATTGCAGATTCTTCTTTAGATTTTATCAAGAATCTCTAGATCTATAGCTGAAGCACCAGTCCAAATGTAGCGGCAATGTTCATTGCATGCTCGAATGGCAGACTTTTAAATGTGTAAGACAAATTCTAGCGAGAAAAATGATCTAGAACGACACAGAGCACCAACTTTCCTTGCAGCAGACCTAGCAATTGATTCAATCTAATTGTTCAACTTCATGTTAGTGGAAAACTTGAGGCATGTTTACAATGAGGCAATTAGCCATGTCTCAGTGTGCTAAACTAATTAGATCATTTGCTAAAAGGATTTTTTTTTTCTGGTCCAGACAGCAGCTGCTTTGGTGAATAGATGATCCAAGATACTAATTTGTATTTTGTACTATTTTCAGCTCCTGTTCTATTTATGTATTTCTTTTTATCTTTATCTATATGTCTATTTATCTATATATCTATTTATCTATATGTCTATTTATCTATATATCTATTTATCTATATGTCTATTTATCTATATATATATATTTATCTATATGTCTATTTCTATCTATTTCTATTGTTTATGTTTGTTGCCATCTTTAATGCCTCTGGCCCTTTTCCATCTGTGTATGTATTTATAGCCCTGCTCTGTCAGTAACACATTATCTTTTTTTTTTTTCATTTCACCCCAAGCAAGGTGGGTATGCCACTAGTGTACAACGGATTACAGGGAGTTAAAGTTAAAGATAAGATTGTGAATAGTGAGTACTGAGGAAAGGATAGAAGATGAATGGGATTCAAGAAGACAGAAGATGGCGAGTGATGTTGCATTTAAATTTTTGTAGTTATCAGAGAAGCAGGTGGAAAGTTCGAGAAAAGAAACTGTTGGAGTAGAAGTGGCTGTTTTATTTAGCTATTTCAACAGTAAATGGGTGGGACCTCAATGCCAGTCTAGTAGCATGCTTAGATTCATGTAGTCAGAGCACCTGGGCAAAAAAAAAAAAAACTATGAAAATATGTGTAGAAACGACAAAGGGAAGCCACATCACGTCGGTGAGAAATTGACTGAATTTGAGATGCCTGGTCAGAATCGATTTTATCACTCTTTCTGGCCTTTCATTTTTCTGGCAATATTTACATATCTATCTAGTTATCTATCTATCTATTAGTTGGTCCGTATATCTGTTCCTCCCTCTCTCTCTCTCTTTCTAGTTCTCTCTCTCTATCTGAGTTTGTTCAGTATCTGTCTGTCTATCTCAGTCTATTCATCTCCGCCTCACTCATAGTTCTTTCTGATAGTCTATCTATGTACGTCTTTTCTCCTCCCTGTCTGTCTCTCTGTCTCTGTCTCTATCTATCTATTTATCTATCTAAATCTGTTCCTCCTCTCTCTCTCTCTCTCTCTTATATATATATATATATATATATATATTCATACATGTTTCATTAAATAATATAGATAAGTGTTGTGATTTTCTTTCATTGTTTAATGATAATGTTATTAAGCTTATCAGACGATATGAAAAGAACTTACATAAAATATATAGACAACACTTATCTATATTATTTAATGAAACATGTATGAATGAAAAAATGCTGCCCAAATACACACTATATATATATATATATATATATATATATATATATATATATATATATATATATATAGCTAGTTCTTATTACTATAAATACCATTTTTAATGGGTATGCATATTTGAGTTGCTATTCCTGTCTATTTAAAGCCATAAATTTTGTTAGATTATCTAAAATATTTTCTGGCTTTAAACAACCTACAATGGGTTGATAAACCATCACCGTTTTTCGACCACAGTCGGGATCATCAAGCCAGTGCGAACGATCCTTTCCTTTAGCTGTTTAGTATGTGCTACACCAGGGCTACATAAAGTTTTGAATTCAGAGTTACTTTCTCCTAGACTGGTTGCCACCCAAGATAAAAGAACCTAGCCTGTCCTGCTATTTACCCATATATGGGGGGAGATGAAGAGGAATCATACCTTTCCCAAGGATATTAGCACGTAAGTGAATATAATGGATCTGACTGGAATTCAAACTCTCTGATTCTTCAATCCGAACTTCTATGCATTACTCCACCGTGTAGCCACAGAAAACCAATCAACCAAACAAACTATTTCAGTAATATATTAAAACCTGGCTATGGCCTAACCCTTTCTTAAAGCTTTTCCATGCATTTCAAAATGATAATCAATAGCAAAACATTTGTCTATATTTCTGAGATGAGGTATTATGTACACTATTTACATTATTCGGACTATTGTCCTCATCTTTGTCGCCATATTTATCACGTTTTGCCCATTGTACGCTTCGGCCTTCTTCAGGTGGTTGGAATGTCGAACTGAACCCTTTAATTCACTCACTGGGGTAGACTGTTCTAGTTCCACATGCCATGTCTAATGGATGTCAGTTATCAGTCATCTCCAGTTAGTTCCCCTCTCCAAGTTGTCCACTGCCAGGTATTGAACTCACACACTTTGGATCCTGTCACTAGATCTAACTAACACCTTTATCCACTGTGCTGTGTCAGTTCAACATTCCAACAACCTGAAGAAGGCCGGAGTGTGCAATGGCCGAAATGTGATAAATATGGCAACAAAGATGAGGACAATAGTTCAAATAATGTAAATAGTGAGCAAAACATTTACATTATTCTTATTCTGTCAGAAACCATCTTAATTTCTAATCACTGACAATCTCTTTCTACATGCCTTTCAATTCATAAATCCTTAGCAATGCATTTCACTTATACATGTAATAGCACTATTCTGTCAGTGACACATGCATTAATTTCCGATAATTGATAATTCTTCCTCTCATGTAATTCAGTGTGCAGTCTACTGAAAAAGTTTTGATACTTTTGAAAACAAATTTTAAGTTAAAAATTACAACACTCAGTACTGAATCATCCTTTTTCTGCCAATCAGTAGACATGGTTAGTTTAACACAGAAAATGTTAAAGATTTAACATAAGTTTTTTAACACAGAAAATAATAAGGATTTATTGAGTTTGATAACACAGAAAATGAACTCAACTAAGCTGGAAACAGCATGAAAGTCAGTGACCTGTTGAAACTAATTCAAATGCAATTAATGCAATAATTCTAATAATTTCTTCAATTTTTTCCTCCCACCTGAATTTAATATATCCCTCTACATATCCTGTTTATAAAAATGCTCGTTAATGGAAGACGTTTTGGCTAATTAGTCTTTAGTATAGCAACATTTAACAGTTTAGACAATGTCCATGAATATTGATGGTAATTATAAATAGATTGATATTACATAAAGAGAACTTGAAATAAAAGATAAATAATCAAATGCACAAACAGGCCTCATGATTCCAGCTTTTATTTAGCTTAAGAGAAGAATACAATTAATGTGTGCTTTGACAAAGTTATGGATTGTGTTTTTTATTTGTTTATATATATTTATAGAATGCTATTTTTATTTGTTTATTTATATTATATTATATTATATATTTATAGAATAGCACCTTATTAAAAGAGAAAATAACATACTTAGATGGAAAGAGTGCTGCTACCAAATCTTGCCAAAATGTTAACCTGCACCTCATATTTTTTTTCAAATAACTCCTTTCCTGAAAGAAATACTCGGCAGTGGATGCTCACTGCTGATGAGTCTCAAATATAAGACAAAACTGCCGTCCAGTGCTTTCTGCATTCTGTTGAGGTTTCTTCTGGACTCGATGAATTACTTAATTACAATTATCTCAAATCTTCCTAATAATTTCTATCACATATATATATATATATATATATATATATATATACATATATATATGATGGACTCTCCCGTCGAACTCGACGTATGAGGGTTAGACAGATCAGTTCCCAGAAACTGAAAGCCTGACACCCACACAGGATTTGATTATAGTGGTGAAGGCTTTGTGCAGGGCCATCCACACTTTTTGGAGAGACGAATACAGGGACCTGGTGCAACGAATACCACAAGGTCCCCAAACGACCCTCCGCAGGTTTTGAATTCAGAGTTGTCCTTCTCCTAGACCAGTTGCCATCCAAGGCTATAGAACCCAGTCTGTCCTGCTATTTACCCATAGTTGGAGGGAGAAGAAGAGGATTCACACCTTTCCCAAGGGTATTAGCACGTAAGTGAATGTAATGGATTCGACTGGAATTCAAACTCGGCTCTCCGACTCCTCAATCCAAGCCGTTATCCATTACTCCACCGTGCCTCCTATATATATATATATATATACTTATATATATTATATATATACCTTAATTTCAAGTGCAATTAGAACTTTAAAGAGGTAAGACTTATTTATATTTCATTCTGAATCCATTGCTATATCAGCTGCTAAGAAAGTTGGTTAACTGTATACAGTTAGGCGATCATGTATCATTCGATACATGACTGACGAGGCAGATTTTTCCCGCAGTAGGTTACCGTTTCTTTCTGTGGTAGACCAGTTGTTGTCCAAGATTGAACTGTAGTGAAAGAGATAATCACCTACCTTGAAAAAGAGTTTGTTTTGTGTGTGTGATCTGCCGAATAGAAAAAATTACTGAAAGTAGTTAGCCAAAAATTTGCTAATTTAAGTATCAAAATCTATGCTAATGTTCTTTCCTCCCCTGAATGATGTGATCAGTCAGAAAAATCTCTCAGTGAATAAATGCCGTCGTTTTTTTCGCTTACAAAAGCAGGATTTTTCTGAGCTTGGCGGACGAACACATGTTTTTTTGCTGGTGAGAAGTGAAGGTCGGATTTGTGACCCCATTTTGTCATTCTACTTTGCCTGTTGGACTGTTATGCTGGACTATCATTTGAACTGTGATTTGGCTACAAATGTTGCGGTCGAGAGACAGAAGAAACCTATTGCAGGCATTTATTACTATTATAAGTTTACAGGGTTTTTTTTTCTTTTCTTTACTATAACAAGAAGCTGGTCTGTCCTGCTATTTACCCATAGCTGGAGGGAGAAGAAGAGGATCCATACCTTTCCCAAGGCTACTAGCACATAAGTGAATGTAATGGATCCGACTGGAATTCAAACTCAGCTCTCCGATTCCTCAATCCGACAGTCTAGTTTTGCCTAGGCTGTGCCAATTTCAAAGGTCTTTTTTAATCTACTCTCTAAAGATATAATCTATCAGTCTTTGTTTTTTTTTTTTAGTGCTAGCCCTGAAGAATAAGGCGTGATAGATTATAAAAGCAGTTTATTATTCAAGAACTTAAACCTAAAAAAAACAGACCTCACCTCTTCCAATTTCTCAAATATTGTAGTATGCTGTCTTTTTTTTATCAGTCAACCCCACCCTTTGCAAATATTTCTGTTTTTCTCTTTAATTTTCTCAGTTTTCCAATCATTTTTCACCCTTTCTGGCCTCTCGTTATTCTGGTAATATTTATATATCTATCTGTCTTTCTGCATGTCAGTATATCTAAGTCTGTTCCTTTCTATCTAATTCTCTCTTTCTCTTGCTAACTCTATCTCTTTCTCTCTCTCTCTCTATCTGTCTTTCTCAGTTTGTTCAGTATCTGTCTGTTTATGTCAGTCTGTTCATATCTTCCTCAACCATAACTCTATCTATCTATCTATCTATCTATCTGCCCCCCTCTCTCTCTCTGTTCTTCTCTCACTGATTATCTATCTTTCCCCTTTCTCTCTTGCTCTAAGTCTGTTCCCCTCCCTCTCTCCCCCTCTCTCTAGCTATCTGTCTATTCTGCTTTCTTTCTCTCTCTCCACACACACACACACACACACACACACACTTATATATATATGTGTGTATATATACATACATACATACATACATATATATATATATATATATATATATATATATATATATATATTTCTTATTACTATAAATACTATTTTTAGTGGGTATGTATATTTGAGATGCTGTCCATTCCTTTTTTAAACAGTGAAAATAAAAATCCATCCAAAGATCTATTTCACTAGCTAGCCAGATATTTTTGTGTGTGTGCGTGTGTGTGTGTGCATGTAGATAGATAGCTATCAGTGTTTGTTTGTATGTATCTCAGTCTCTTCATATCTATCTATCAATATGTCTTTTTCAGTCCGTTCTTATCTATCTTCCTATCCTAGTCTCTTCATTATCTATCTATCTATCTATCTATCTATCTTAGTCTGTTCTTAGATATATATTTATCTATCTAGCTATCTTTTCTTTCACTATATCTTTATTTTTTGGGGGGCACTCTCTCCAGTTCATTAATCTCCCTTTTTTCTTTTTTGCCCAACACCCGGTGTTGCCTGTCACAGAGCAATAAATAGTAGATTTGTATTAGTATTAGTAGTGTGCTTTTCTCAATGTACCCAAGTGTCTTACCATTGTACCAGAAGAGATCCTGCTCAGTAAATCTTTATACAAACACATAAATTCATCTTATTTTTATTTCACTTGATTTGAATTTCCTCTCTAAAATTTGGTCATAGTCACTCTCAGCGTCAAAGTGGGTTGCAGTATATTCATCTTGATGTTTTGCAACCAGAGGTCTTCTCAGATAACTGGCAAGTGTGCCATGTACTGAAAAATAAACAATTTAATACAAGAACAAAAATGCAGCTTTTCTTTCTCTTTTTTTCTGCTCAAATTTTCCTTGAGAAATAGATTCGTTTATTAGTTCAAAGAGGTCACATTGGAAACTGAGCTAAAAAATGACCTTTGGTCTCTTGTTTACTGAGCTAAAAAATGACCTTTGGTCTCTTGTTTACTGGGTCAAGAAATGGCTTGTTAATTTTGTTATATTCCGTGCTCATAGGAATATATACTTTTTTTTTTTTTTTTTTTTTTTAAGCGTATCACCCCAAGTAAGGCCGGTGGCCACTATCATGCATGGGGTTACAGAAGGGTTGGAGGAAGAGCAGATAGGAGTGGTAAAGGAAGGGATGTGGAGAAAGAGAAGGACGGAGGGTCGATCGAGGTAGGGGGGTTACGGGAGATATAGAGCGAGAGCAGATAGGAATGAAAGATGTCAGGAAGTGGATAGATCAAGGCAATTGGAGATGACGATTGACGCTACACTTAAACCGTTGGAGATTGTATTTGTCAGGGAAACAGTAATAGGGAAGGGAGTTCCATAGGCGAGATGTGCGAGACATGAAGCTATTGGAGTAGAAAAGACGTCTACACCTAACAGTTTCAACGGTGAAGGGGAAAAACATGGTGGATAAAATAAGTAAAGGTTTATTGTAAAAACCAGTACAATAAGAAATAAGGTAACAGTTAGGCACATGATCGTCGCAAGTCAATCCAGTAGTGAGTGCTACTATTGGAAGGTCAGTAGTTCCCAGGCCTCATGAATTTAAGCGTCCTACGAGGCTGGCATCCCTTCACCGTTGAAACTGTTAGATGTAGACGTCTCTTCTACTCCAATAAGCTTCATGTCTCACACATCTCACCTGTGGAACTACCTTCCTTATTCCTGTTTCCCTGACAAATACAATCTCCAACTATTTAAGTGTAACGTCAATCGACATCTCCAGTTGCCTTGATCTATCCACTTCCCTTCTCCACATCCTTTCACCTTTCATTCCTATCTGCTCTCGCTCCAAATCTTCTGTAACCCCCTTGCCTTGATCGATCCACTATCTTTCTCCACATCCTCTCCTTTACCACTCCTATCTGCTCTTCCTCCAAACCTTTTGTAACTCCTTGCATACTAGTGGCTTCCAGCCTTGCTTGGGGTGATAAGCTTAAAAAAAAAAAAAAAAGTCTTACTCAAACAGATCCCAGCTAGACTTCGTAGACTTACTGCTACTTATAAGTAGTTACTACCTATAGCATAGTTACTCATGGGGATGACAGGTTATTCCATTACATCATTTTAATGCCTCCAAAACTATACTGCTCTATTTTAATTGTCTCTAGGAGCCCTTTTTTTTAGCCTCCAGCTGAATGGCTGATGCTAACCTCCAGGAGAGTGACTAATTGCAGATTCTCAGGCTAATATTTTCCACTGACATGAAGTAGAATTATATTGAATCAATTGCTAGGTTCGCTACGGAATTTAGTTCACTATTTCATGCCAGACAATTTCCTTTGCCAGAATCTATATTTACAAGTTTCCCATTTTACAATGCATTGAATATTCCTGCCACATCTTGTCTAGTGCTTCTGCTATCTATTTAAAGATTTTTGAGGAAATCCAAAGGATAATCTGTAATATTATTGGTCCTAAGCTGGCATCTTGGCTTCAGTCACTTTTCCACTGCAGTAACATAGCTTCCCTAGCTTTTTTTCTATAAATATTCCTGTGGTACTTGTTCTGATGAGCTTTCCTTTTTGGTACCTAGACTTTACAAATTTAAACACAGTTCAAGATTGGCTGACAGGCCTTATCATTTTACAGTTGAAATTGCTAGATGTAACCATAAGCTCTATGCTAACAGATTCTTCTATCAAATTTCTTATTGGTGGGACTCTCTTCTGGCTTCTTGCTTTCAAGTCAGCTTTGATTCTTAACAATGTAAATGCAAAGTCAATTGTTATCTTTTGTCTTCTTGATTCCTATTCTTTTATTGTTCTCTCTCCTTAGTAATATTTTTCTTTTTAGATTAAATAATCACTTGCATCTTATTGGCTTTATTGCCTTGAATGGGGTGAAATGATTAAAAGGAAAAAAAAAAGTCTTTTTCCA
Organism: Acanthosepion esculentum; assembly: GCA_964036315.1. Lineage (NCBI taxonomy): Eukaryota > Metazoa > Mollusca > Cephalopoda > Sepiida > Sepiidae > Acanthosepion > Acanthosepion esculentum. The sequence goes on from OZ038488.1 coordinate 25,028,867, forward strand.
CCAACATTAATTCTAAATGGATGTAAATTGCCTTGAATTGAATTCAGGTTTATTGAGTGTTGTTTTCTGTTCTAATAAGAATTATGTTTAAATATTTGCTAAGCTTAATATGGATTGAACCGACGACAATAATAATAATCCTTGAGATTAACCGGTACAACATTGCTTCATAGCAACGCATTTTATTCACCATTCTTAATATCATTATTAGAACAACTGCCCCGACCTCAAAAGAAAGAACTAGTTTGTAATATTACCAGTCAGTCAGTTATGTGCCATTTGTGATACACACTTAGGCAATCATGTATCTTTCGATACATGACTGACGAGGCAGATTTTTTTCTCGCAGTAGGTTGGTATTCCTTTCTGCAGTAGACCAGTGGCCATACAAGACTATAGAACCCAGTCTGTCCTGCTATTTACCCATAGCTGGGGGGAGAAGAAGAGGATTCATACCTTTCCCAAGAATATTAGCACGTAAGCGAATATAATAGATCCGACCGGGGCTTGAACTTGGCTCTCTGATTTCTCAATCCGAGCCTCTATCCATTACTCCATCATGCCTCCTTTGTTATATCATCAGTTATGTGCCATGCGTGATATATGCATAAACAATCATGTATCTTTTGATACATGACTGACGAGGCAGATTTTTTTTCCTGTAGTCGGTTGCCATTTCTTTCTGCGGTATACCAGTTGCCATTAAGGCTATAGAACCTGGTATGTCCTGCTATTTACCTATAGCTGAGGGGGAGAAGAAGAGGATTCATATCTTTCCAAAGGATATTAGCATGTAAGTGAATGTAATGGATTCGACTGGAATTCGAACTCGTCTCTCCGATTCCTCAATCCAAGCTGCTATCTGTTACTCCTCCGTGCCTCCTATAACATTTCCAGTACAATATTTATATAAAATGTCTGGCTAAGCATATCCAAGTATACCTGTCTGCTAGATCAGCTCGCCAATCCCTGTTGTAGACACCTGCTCAGGCTCATTTCTGTTTGTGCATCACCCCATAGAACCAACCTATGGTTTATAATGCAACTATACTGAGCAGACCTTTGTTACAGTTTTGTGTAAAGAGTGTCACATCTGTTGTGATCAATGGTTTGAACAAGGGCTGTATGTTCAAATCCTTGGTCACAATGATCAATAACTCTTAGTTAATACAACCATCGATGGTCCCCCCCTTCTTTCTACCCAAATTAAATCACAAAGATTGAGTCAACCCATTGTATAGCTTTCAGGCACTTTCCAATAGTTCTGCATGCTGGGATTCCCTCTCCAGTCTGATAAAAAATCAACTATGGAGAGATTTGAACCCAGGTTTCATGGTTGGAGAGTGAATGTCATAAACACTTGACCACACACCATCAGTATTTATATATATTTATTCTGCATTTATACAAGTTTGGTTAAAGGCTAATGAAAGTTGTTTCTTAAGAATTTTTAGTAAAAATTTTTCGATATTTCAGATCATTTCCTTGGATATATCATTTTCCAGAGTCTGAGTACTTTTGGTCTGATTCTGCTCTTTCAGTTCATGGTAAGGATAATGCTAATATTAACCATTTCCTTACAAGAAAATATTTGGCCTTCATTGATGAAGCAACTAGTACTGCTTTTGGTTGAAATTTATAAAATCTTTCTCTTAAAAAACATTCTTAGGAAAATAAGATTCTCAAATCCAGTATTTATGGAGGTTCCTTTCAAACCTTCTATTTGAAGTGATGTGGAATGTTAACATCTTGATTAGGTCATTATTTTCTCTTTGAGTTACATGTGCTATCCATTTTAGCTGTTGCTGCTGTTGGTAGTCCTCAAGTGATGTGGTTTCTGTTATTTTGTACAGTCCTTTATTTGTGATTCTGTACCACCAGTCCACAATGTTCAAAGAAAGATGACCTTTGCAAAGACCATCAGGCTTTACTTACTCAAGATCTTTTTTTCACCATTGATCTTAGGAAGTGGATGAATATAGCTGACAGTTTATATATTTCTGAATGTGTTTGGTGCCATTCATGGCATCCATATAATACATCATCTTAATTCTATCTATCTATCTATCTATCTATCTATCTATCTATCTATCTATCTATCTATCTATCTCATTCTATTCATTTTCTATCTATCTATCTATCTATCTCATTCTATTCATTTTCTTTCTATCTATCTATCTTATTCTATTCATTTTCTTTCTATCTATCTATCTATCTATCTCATTCTATTCATTTTCCATCTATCTCATTCTATTTATTTTCTATCTATCTATCTATCTATCTCATTCTATTCATTTTCTACCTATCTATCTATCTATCTCATTCTATTCATTTTCTATCTATCTATCTATCTCATTCTATTCATTTTCTATCTATCTATCTATCTATCTATCTCATTCTATTCATTTTCTATCTATCTATCTATCTGTCTCATTCTATTCATTTTCTATCTATCTATCTATCTCATTCTATTCATTTTCTATCTATCTATCTATCTATCTATCTATCTATCTCATTCTATTCATTTTCTATCTATCTATCTATCTCATTCTACTCATTTTCTATCTATTTATCTATCTATTTATCTCATTCTATTCATTTTCTATCTATCTATCTATCTCATTCTATTCATTTTCTATCTATCTATCTATCTATCTCATTCTATTCATTATCTATCTATCTATCTATCTATCTCATTCTATTCATTTTCCATATATCTATCTATCTATCTATCTATCTCATTCTATTCATTATCTATCTATCTATCTATCTATCTCATTCTATTCATTTTCCATATATCTATCTATCTATCTATCTATCTATCTATCTATCTATCTATCTATCTAACTAACTGACTAACTAAATGGGGGTCAGCATTGGATGATGCCTTTTGTTTTACACAATAGCCCCTGCTAGCATGCTTAAGTGTAAAACAAAAGGCACTATCTAATGCTGACCCTCATTTATCATTCACAATAGGAAAGTCCATCATATATATATATATATATATGTGTGTATTTATGTATATATGTTAATATGAAAATAATTTTGGTACTTTCATGTTTTCTTATGTAACTGCAAAGACGTTGCTGATTTTCATCAAATTCTCTTAATATAATCTCAAATAAAAATAATAATGCCTTTTTACTTTATTTACGTTCAATTAATATTATGATTTTTTTTTTCATTATTATCCCATTTTAACCTTTGCACCCTCTGAAGTTTTTTTACGTTTTTGTTGATCCATGTAACCATCAGGAAATCTTTTAACCAAATTCATTATTTAATCCACAGGGGGGCCAGATTGTTCTCACTGGCCATATTTAAGGATCCTTAATGTTGTTCTTTTTTTACTGCTCAATTATTGTTAGCCCTCTTGCCACTGAGTCTGTACTACCTCACCCAAGGATTAAACTTACGGCTTTTTTCTACGCCTATAGATTAAATAAAGGGTTATGTGTGGAGTCCCATGAAGGTCATGAAGATATTTTCCAATGTCTGAAGGAATAATTGTCCTTTTGAAAAAACATTTTCTTTTTTTTGCAGGCACAAAGTTTAAACTTTGCCATTCATTTTCTTCTCTCCTTTCTTTCATTTATACTTCTATTTCCTCCATTTTAATGTTCTTCTTCTTCATTTACTACTTTTCCATCTTATTTCTCCTCCATTTCTGATGTTTCTCTTCCTAATTCAGTTCCTTCCCGCCTTTCCTCTTTTCTACAATGTCTTACTCTTTCTTCATAAATTCTACCTCCTTCAATAGCATTTTCCTTTTCTCTTTCTTTTTCCCCCATCTCTTTAATTCTTTTATTATTTCTCTATTTGCATTTTCTCTATTCCTCCTCTTATTCTTTTTTCTATTCTTCCTCTTATTCTTTTCTTCTTCTATTCTATCTCTTAATCTTTTCTTTTGCTATTCCTCCTCTTATTCTTTTTTCTATTCTTCCTCTTATTCTTTTCTTCTTCTATTCTATCTCTTAATCTTTTCTTTTGCTATTCCTCCTCTTATTCTTTTTTCTATTCTTCCTCTTATTCTTTTCTTCTTCTATTCTATCTCTTAATCTTTTCTTTTGCTATTCCTCCTCTTATTCTTTTTTCTATTCTTCCTCTTATTCTTTTCTTCTTCTATTCTATCTCTTAATCTTTTCTTTTGCTATTCCTCCTCTTATTCTTTTTTCTATTCTTCCTCTTATTCTTTTCTTCTTCTATTCTATCTCTTAATCTTTTCTTTTGCTATTCCTCCTCTTATTCTTTTTTCTATTCTTCCTCTTATTCTTTTCTTCTTCTATTCTATCTCTTAATCTTTTCTTTTGCTATTCCTCCTCTTATTCTTCTATTCCACTTATTATTCTTTTCTTCTTCTATTCCACTTATCTTTATTCTTATATAACAACTCTTATTCTTTCTTCTATTTATCCACTTATTCTTTCTTTTTATTTCACTTAATCATTTCTTCAGTTATTCCTCTATTCTTTTTATTCTCTTTGTCTTCTATTCTTCCTCGTATTCTTTTCCTCCAACTTGCTTCCTTCATCTTCAAAGACTGTTCTTCTGCAAGTCAGACTGCTCCAAAATAATTGAAACAAAATCTGAAATGTGCTGTCAAAAGTCAATGACTAACTCGTATTTTTGTTTTCTTTTAAGGTGAGTCAAGTTAAGCTTTTCTTTTCATCCCAAATGAGAGAGGATAGAAAAAAAAGAGATGAACATCTTTTGGTAATGTAAACATTGTATTATTTTATGTTTGGCTTGCCTTGATAAAACTTTTTTTTTTCTCTGATTTTCCCTTCCGTTTGACTTTCTTATCTTTTTATTTACTCTACTCTAACATTTCTACGAAGGAAAGTGCATCGGAAATATTATACTCTGTTATCAAGATCTTCAAATTCTGTGTTAAAGAAATTCTGTCCTCTACAATTAGGACTTGAAAGACATTCAGAGTGTCAAAGACATACAAATTGTACTGTATATAATTGAAACACATATTCAAATTTGTATAGAGATATTCATTGTGTGTGTGTGTGTGTGTGTGTATAAAAGTTACCACAGCTCCTTTTTTTGAAACCCCTCAGATTGATTATACATATTTTATTAGTAACGTTTGCATACATCTAAAATATAAATGTATATAATAAGATTACATTCACCCATTAAGTGACTTTTTACACAATCCTTATTATTCTTATGCATATATTTTTATTTTTTTTTTTTAAGCTTATCACCCCAAGCAAGGCTGGAAGCCACTAGCACGCAAGGGGTTACAGAAGGTTTGGAGGAAGAGCAGATAGGAGTGGTAAAGGAGAGGATGTGGAGAAAGATAGTGGATCGATCAAGGCAAGGGGGTTACAGAAGATTTGGAGCGAGAGCAGATAGGAATGAATGGTGAAAGGATGTGGAGAAGGGAAGTGGATAGATCAAGGCAACTGGAGATGTTGATTGAAGTTACACTTAAATAGTTGGAGATTGTATTTGTCAGGGAAACAGGAATAAGGAAGGGAGTTCCACAGGCGAGATGTGCGAGACATGAAGCTATTGGAGTAGAAGAGACATCTACATCTAACAGTTTCAACGGTGAAGGGGAGGGAACGGGATGCCAGCCTCGTAGGACGTTTAAATTCATGAGGCCTGGGGACCAGCGAAAGCAGCTTCTCAGAGCAATTACTGTGAAAGTATTTGTAAAAAAGACAGAGCGAGGCAATGTCGCATCTGTGAGAGAGCGACTGCCGACGAGATGACAGATCAGGGCCAATTACATTGCATATGCGTCTCTGGATCTTATCAAGAACCCTATATATATATATGTGTGTGTGCGTGCATGTGTGTGTGTGTATGTATATATATATCTTGTTATATTCCATGCTAATACAAATATATACTTGAAAAACAAGGTGGATAAAATAAGTAAACGTTTATTGTAAAAAACCAGTACAATAAGAATAAAGTTAACAGTTATTATGCGCAAGGTCATTGCAAGTCAATCCAGTATATGAGTGCTTCAGTTGGAAGGTTGGTAGTTCTCGTGTAAGTCTGAGTCGTACTCAACAGATCCCAGCTAGTCTCTGTAGTCTGTTGACTTACAGATACTTATAGCTAGTTACTGCCTATAGTGTAGTCACTCATGAGGGTGACAGGTTATTCCATTACATCATATATATATATATATATATATATCCAAATGTAATGAGAACAAAAATAATATATAAATGCTAACATTCACAGCATTAATTTCAAAGAGGGCTCAATACCGATAGTAGAGCAATAATTATTTATTATAATTTTTTCATATAGACAAAAACAATTTACTCATGACAAAGATGCAACTTCTTTTCGGTGCATTTAGTTGCACCTCAACTAGTGAGAACCAAAATGGTTATATATATATATATATATATATATATATATATATATATATATATATATATATATAATAATAATAATAATAATAATAATAATATAACTATAAGTAATTATAGTCATCTGGAAAAACCTTAGGTGTTTTGGCTTGTAAATGAACAAACCAATACCCAAGGAAAAATAAGGGATAAAAAAAGAATGAACTAAGAACATGTGATTGAGGCGAAAACAAGCATCCAGAATCCAAGTTCAGAGTCCAAAGAAAAAAAACTCCAAAACGAGTAAAGCAAAAGTAACTAAGCAAAGTCCTCAATACACTAAGCAGGCTCTTTGTCTGGCTCTTTAGGTTCATAGTTATACATATATATATATATATATATATATATATATATATATATATATATATATATAACAACTCTATAACAATATATATATATATATATATATATATATATATATATATATATATATATATATAGATATTGTTAGAGAGTTAACAATGAACCATTTCTTTGGTACTGCTTGTAGACATTGTTAGCTTAATTTTCAGGGTATGAATAGAAGAGATTACCCTAGTAACAATGTATGTCTTCAAAAAAGGGACAACCTATTCATATAGCTTTAAAGATTTATTTAAGGAAGACGTCCCTTTAATTAAACAAAAATACAGTTGTTTTACAAAAAATGTACAAAACATGCAAAAAAAAGGGCGTAAATAGAAAAATACTTTGGTGCGGTGAGAGATCAACCAGCAATGAATAGAAGAAACAAAATAAAAACAGTTCCAAGAACAAATTGACCAAGATAAGAAATGTGTATGCTTATGTTGTTTGAAGAAAGTCTTTCTTTGAAAAGGAATTGAGAAATGTGATGTGGGGGTACTTAATACTGTGAATACTGGTGGTGTGGGTACTTAATTTCTAGGATATCTGCCAACTACCCCATGCAGTTAGATGTGGCACAAGGCTGAATTTAATGTGGGGCATCCAAGCCCGTAGGCTTGGCCAAAAATTCCCCGTAGACCCTGTATAAAATGGGGTTTGGGTAGCTGTTTCCTGAGATGAGACTTTGCCCTTTGACATCACCTCATCTGGGGATCCCCCCTGCCTGGAGTCAGAGAGTTCGACCAGCACTGCTGAAGACAAATCTCCAACACTTAATTTACTTAATTTCTAGGAATAGTTTAATCATTTGGGTTGAATAGATAGTAAATCTGGCTGATTGAAACAATGTGTTTACTAATACTGGCAAAAATTGACAAAATAAGTATTTATATAAAAAGAAAAAGCCAGCACTTTATAATATGAACTATGAACATGGCTACAATGTGCTGTAATCAAAAAATAAAACATCTCTAATAACACTAAAAACATACACACGATGCACACACCCAATTATATTGAAAAAATAAAATCATTCTTGATAATGGCTAAATCTATAGCCAAAAGCACTCGGAATTATATAACATTTGAACAGTTTCTAAACACTCTGTGTCCAAAAAAGAAAACACTTGTTCGAACACAAGAAAAATTAAAAAAAGCTTAATCATAGTACCCTGTCTGTCGTTTTAATGAAACATGCATATATATATATGTATTTATAAATGTAAAAGACAATAGGAAAACTGTAATATTAGCCGACGCGTTTCATCCAATGTGCACTTTAGCAACTGGAAGAATTTAGAAAACACTATTATATAAGTTGCTAAGGACATTTTGTTTCGTTATTATTAGTTACATTGTTTTGATAAATTCATTTCGTTTTTGCCTTGAAAAAGTCCACATTGGACGAAACGCATCGGCTAATATTACCATTTTCCTATTGTCTTTTACATTTATAAATATAGTCTTTTTCTACAGGTCAACTCTGAGAAATTTTTCATATATATATGTATATATATATATATAATATTTGCAATACGGATACTGAAAACATGTGTTGATGTTGATTATAAGACATTGCTCATTTGTTAACAAATATTCAGTTATCAACAAAACAGTTGTATACATGGACCTATGCAAATTGCCCACCTTGATATTGAAAATCTTGGCTTCTACATGCTGGATGATGCTGTAATGGAAAAGGCTAATTCTGATTTTTAGTTGAGATGACAGATCAGGGCCAATTACATTGCATATACGTCTCTATAGAAATAAAGGAAAGCTTAATATTGAGCTACAGATAACACTAATTAGATCTTCAATGTTCTATCCCATGATCTCTTCGGCTTCCCGAAACCATATTTGATTTGTAAAGACAGGAATGAATACATAAGATTGGTTTGGTGAAAAGCAATTGATGACAAAGCTAAGTAATTGGATCCCTATGAATAGAGATTTAAGAGAAGTGAATGAATGATAAGAGAAACTCTCCATGGCAATGGGTCACTGGTCAGTATGCCAAGATTTGACTCCTGGGATAAAAGAGTCTGGTTAGAAGATTAATACAATGGAACAGTGACCAGTGGCCTTTTGACTTTATAATTATCAGTAATACAAATGAGGTGAAATAATTAGTTCATTTTTTCTATGCCTTTTATTATCTCTACACTCCTTTCATTTTCCCATGGTTACAGCCGACCAGAAATTTCAAAACTGCCTGTTAAATAATACTTGGTTTAGGATAAAAAAAAAAATTGGAGTGTTTTTCAATAGATTCATGTTTGAACATGTGATTTTGTTCCACACGTGACAGAAATATATGTGGATCCCCCATTAAAGAATTGTATAAAAAATGCATGTTTCTGTTTTCCTCTGCCCCTATTGCTTTCAATATGTCATGTGACTATCAAATTTTGCAAGCCCTCTTTTCACATTATGTGATCTAAATTTTTCTTTATGATTTTAAGTATGTTTTCTTTTTGTTTTCGTTAATCTTAAAACTTCCTTTTTGGTTACATGTTCTGTCCATGGTATTCCCAGCATAACCTCCGTAGAACCATATCTGTTTTCCTCAAGCCATCTCTTTATTTGTGAGAAAATAACCCCGCATTCATTGTCATACAGGAGAATAAATTTTACATAGCAGTTAAGCACTTCTTTCTTTCTTTCTAACGTATAGATCTAAACAATCATTTTAAGGTATTTTTTTCTTCCAGAATTATTGTACAATATTAACAGTAGGTTATCAAAAATTGAACTCAACAGCCAGTATTCAAGTTCAATGTTTTGACAGGTAGAGGGATGGGCTTCACCAAGTCTAGTTTAAAAATGGTGTAGTATAATGAATAACATCTTAGTATGAGAAATCAAAGATCCAAGTTTAAATTCTAGTCCTTGGGAAAAGTATGAATCTATCTATTCTCTCCCCCTCAGCTATGGGTTGAATAGCAAGAAGGACCAGGTTTTATAAACTTGTTTCGAAACCAAGTTTACCACAGAAAGAAACAGCAGCCTATTGCAGGAAGTGATTGCCCAAGTGGGTATCATGTATTGCATTTAACTGACTGAACTGACTGTAAGTTGAGTTTTAAAATGGAAGACATTTAAAACTTAATAATGTTAAATTCAAAAATGTTTAGTTTATTATTCCCACAACTTCAGTGCTTCCCCTTGACGGATAATAGTAAATAACATTGATATCTATAGCTGCCATCTCCCGATATATATAATTCCATCAATAAGAAATTGTGGCAGACTTCACTACATTAATTTAACTTTAAGAAACAGGACTCATACAAGAAGAATAAGCACAAGACATTGTTACACATAAAATATGTATATTAACAAAATGTACAATATCAAACTGTTATGGACCAGGTTAGAACCAAGGAAGAACAACACTAACACAAGAGTAGAAATAACAAAGATATATTACACAGAATAATAATACAAGGTGTGGAAGGTGTTAGTATGACTGTCAGTCTGGTTTGGAGTGAACTACTATCGGCTTGACTCGATTTGTCTCTCTCTCTCTCTCTTGAGAGGCGTAGTATACATAGTGTTAGGAAGAGTTCATTCTGTAGTTATAGGTAAGGACCCATAACAGATAGATAGATAGATAGATAGATAGATAATGAAGAGAGAGAGACAGTGCTATGGTCCAGGTTAGGACCAAGGAAGAACAACACAAACACAAGAGTAGAAATAACAAAGATATATTACACAGAATAATAATACAAGGTGTGGAAGGTGTTAGTATGACTGTCAGTCTGGTTTGGAGTGAACTACTATCGGCTCGACTCGATTCGTTTCTCTCTCTTGAGAGGCGTAGTATACATAGTGTTAGGAAGAGTTCATTCTGTAGTTATAGGTAAGGACCCATAACAGATAGATAGATAGATAGATAGATAGATAGATAGATAATGAAGAGAGAGAGACAGTGTTATGGTCCAGGTTAGGACCAAGGAAGAACAACACAAACACAAGAGTAGAAATAACAAAGATATATTACACAGAATAATAATACAAGGTGTGGAAGGTGTTAGTATGACTGTCAGTCTGGTTTGGAGTGAACTACTATTGGCTTGACTCGATTCGTTTCTCTCTCTTGAGAGGCGTAGTATACATAGTGTTAGGAAGAGTTCATTCTGTAGTTATAGGTAAGGACCCATAACACAAACAATGATGTGAAAGAAATGCATTTAAGTAAGGAAGGTTGAATTAATCAAGAGTTGCCTCCCTTTGATTGAATTTAAGAGTTCAGTGTGAGATAATTATTTGGTTTAAAGTTCACTGGATAAATGCTCATGTGTGTTTGTGTGTGAATGTAAAGAGTTTGTATTTTGGTGAAGGTGTACAAATTATCCTCAGCATGTGGGTGTGCATATGAGTGAGAAGGTTGGCACGTGGTTCCAACTGTCATGGATTTGTTGAGCAGTTGAGGTCTCACTAATTGAGATGAGAAAACTCTTGGCTTAAATAAGCGACTATAGGCTCCGATTTGTTGCACGGGAAGATTATTCTTCACATGCAAACGATCTGATTGGTTGGCATCAACCAATCAGCGAGCGAGCTTTGGAGAGACTTAAGGAAGCTAATTGTGAGCCATTTCTCCCAAAAGTGCACAAATGTGACTACTTAAAAATAAAGCGATTCCAAAATTGTTGCATTACTGCGATTTGCAAATTGCCTGTAGAAAATGTATTAGTGATTTATTAGCCAATGATCTTTTGGCAGTGTACATGTGATTTTGTGTTTGTATGTATATGTTTGTGCATAAGTAGGTTCGCAAAAAATGACTTTAGTCTGATGAAGTCCATGTAGTGGCCGAAATGTGTAAAATTATGAAAATAAGGAAGAAAATTGGCAACTTACGTTTGATTTAAAGGGTTCAGGGAAGCACAAATGAAGGATTCTGTTTGTGGAGAACTTTGAGTTAAATTTTCTTCTTACTTTGGAACACAGAGGAAATGAGGCTGATTCAACCTTGTGTAGGTGCCATTGCAGAGTTAAGCAGCAGATGTCTGAACTGATGGAACCATGGAGTAAAGATAGAAATAAACACCAAAACAATCAAACGCCAAATGAAAAAAAAATGGTTTCTGAGTCAGAGAATTCGTGCAGCCTTCCAGTTAGTAAATTAATCCTTTGAAAATAAATATTTAACATTTTTCCAGTGTCATAATGTCTCCAAGCTATAAAGGTCTGAATTGGTGTAACATAAAAATGGGGCTCATCTGAACATTTGCCATGGAAAGGGCTACAGTTGTGACAGGCTTGCAACATTGCATCTGTAGATTGAGCAGCTCCAGCACAGGCATGGCAGATATGCTCTATTTTTGGTCTCATCTGACTCTTGTAAAGATAACATACGACAGAGTGAGTCAGATACTTCCTGAAGA